>CM070500.1:30016752-30649732 GCA_036346375.1 Guadua angustifolia | reverse complement strand
TAATGGGAACATAAATTACATTATTAGGATGGAGGGTGAAAACATAACTTAGTCTTGATGGAAAATTTCCAACAACTTAAATATTAGCCTCTTATTCATTCTCTAAGGCTTCGCTTTAAAACTTTCATAATCTTGAGGTAATGTTAGCAAAGATAAACGCAGTCTTAGTATTTAGCCAACTTTCTTTATAAATGCACACATTTATGGGCACAATTATAATTCACTTCTCATTCTTCATTATTGTTGTTACATTATCTATAAATGACGTAATGAAGTGAATTAGAAAGGCTTTAGTAATAATTTATTTATTTTTATGTCCTAACTCATTGACTTTAAGCACTCTTATGAACAGTATAATAATAATAACTTTTGAGGAGCATCATAATACTTTTCCACTATTGCCATATAGTCATAATTTAACTGGAGAATTGCTCCCCCTGATCCTAAATTTTATGATCAAAAGGGACATTTGCTTAAAATCCTCCCCCTAGTCATCAGAAGATTGAATTCTTGTCAATGTATATGTTATTAGATGCTTTTTCTAATGGGAGCTAATCATCGACATTATATTTGTGTGCGTAATCAATAACCTCAAGAATAATATGCTAATAAATTACTCTATTTCTTATTAGGGTACTAGAAACAGCGGAAAAACTTATGACTGAATTGATAATAGGGATATAATACTGATCATTATTTAATATCCACAAAATGTGAATGATTTTCTGTCATAAAATTAACCCTATGCTGATCAGGTTACTAGCATGCTAATGATAAAGCTTGATAATTCTAATTCGCTTCACCATTAGACAAAAACGAAGAACTTAATATGAGGAAAGAATCAACAGTCCATCTTCGCATCACATTTTTGCTGAAAACGAAGAGTAACTGGATTCACTAATAGAGATGGCAAATGATTACAAACAATGCTGGTCAGTATGTAACCATGAGCCATAAAATATAATCCTCAAATCAACATGAAATCTCTAACCAAAACTTCTCGCTCGCTCCATTTTGATTAGAAAAGCTATGGAATGACACATGACTATAATCAACTTTGGTCGAGAATATAACCGTGTGCCATAACATAATCCCAAAATATGACTACGCCCAAATGGTATTACCTTTGGGTATATAACGGAAAAGAACTTAATCTATGGAATGGCACATAATTGCAAACAACTTTGGTCAGAATGCAATTATGGCCACAACACAATCCCAAAATTAAATCTCTAACTAAGACTTCTCGTTGGTTCCATCTTAATTAGAGATATCTTAATTATAATTTAGTCTTTATCATATAAATGCTTGAAAAGACTCAATAACTTAATTAATATATGAAAATTAATTAAATGTCACATAACCCATAAAAGACGTTGGTCAGTATATAGTCATGAAGCATTTAATTAATCATAATCATTTTGTTTCAAAGTAGAATACATTAATAAGAGATAAAATTAATCACATGATCAAATTTACTGAGCATCAGACATCAAAGTACTTAATTGCGGAAGCGTAAACAATTAATAATCAATGAGCAGTGAATTAAATGCTAAATTGAAAATAAGGGAAAACTTAAGCTCAGAATTTAGGGCATAATAAATTGTAACATGTGTAGAAATATAAACAACTCAGGTAGAAACACAGTACTTAACTAATCACATCTTAGTTTATTCCCGGAATGCACTAAAGCGTTATTTGTGGCCTGTCTGAGAAAACATCCAAAAATCAGCCTAAAACTTATGTCCAAAGATGGACTTATTAATGATGCATGGCTGAATAAAATGTAGGATCGGATGGCGTCAATCAGAGGGGGGGTGAATGATTGAGCAGAAGCTAGGGTCAAATTTTTGACTTTTGAAACACCCCAAACAAACTCAGATTGCTTAATTTGTATTCAACAAGAACCTTATTTCGTCAGACCAAATTTGCATATGTATGTCGGACAAAACTTCAGTTCAGACACGAATTGCATGTGTATGACGGACAAAATTTCTACTGTAGCAAAGGAGTTGCATGTGTATGATGGACAAAATTTCGCCACTGATATGTGTATGACGGATAAAACGAAAACAGCCTGATATATGTTCACTAAAACAATAATTCCCGAAGATCCACTGGTTGGATTGATGTGAAATTTTAACTGAAGAAACTAGACTCGATTCCGAAGCTAACACAAAAAGAATCAGCTCAATCGGACTTATAGATCTAAAGTTATGTCCCTCGCAAGACAGCTGAAACAAATCCCGATCTAATATGACGGACTCAATTCAGACTAGTGACGGACAAAATTTAAAAACAAGATTACTGAAGATCCAACCGTTAGATTGATATGAAATTTTAACTGTAGAAACTAGATTGAATTATAAAGAAAACCCAATAAAATCAACTCGATCGGATCTACAGATTAAAAGATATTACCTTCGCAATATCACTGAATCAAAAGAAAACCGAAACTGATCTGAAAGAATATGACGGACTAAACTCAGGTTGAAGCTCCAACTATGTCGGACAAAAATCAGACTTGCGTTGCAGCAGCAGCGCGGACCAATCTTCATCGTGAGATCAACACGAACACACCGATTGCAAGAAGAATCTTTTGTCGAAACTTACGACCGCCAAGAGCAAATGTGAGAGAAACTTTTTGGAAGATTAATTTTATTTCATTGTCTAAAGTACTCCAACACAAGAGTACAAACCCTAATTCCTTGCACACGGCACATGAATCAAAAACTAGAAAACCCTAGTCCCGACACTTGTATCAAACAGGAGACACACCCTCCTATTTATACAAAGCAAAAACACAGAGATAGAATACAACTCTACTCCCAACATGGAAAGAGTTCATATTTATCTCAACTTGGCCCAACAAGGCCGAAATCCACTCTTGCACGCATGCAAGAACAGAGAGGATTAATACAACTCCACTTCCAACATGGAAAGAGTTCGTATTTATCTCAACTTGGCCCAACATGGCCGAAATCAACCCTTTGCACGCATGAACAGCCCTGCGCAAATATACGTGACTAACCAAACCTTCATATGCATGTTCTCTAGCCCAAATGTCCCGCATGACATCCTTGACCACCAAGACCTCGATTCCTCCCTCGAACCTAGTCCCGAACCTTAGCTCCTCCATGAACCTAGTTCGGTCCGCCATCGACCACGTCGCCTCGAGCAACACCCGCACATGAAGTAACAAACAACGCGTCGAGCACAAGTCCACGACTTGACTCAAGATTAATCCATGCAACCACTCACATGAGTGCATTGCATTAAGCAAAACCATTATGCTATCACCAAAGATAAAATCATCTCAACATAGCACATGCACAAGCACCACACATGCCATAACCAAAATCACTTTACAATGCCAATTGCACCATTCAACCAATTTTTCATCACATGATCTCACAATCTCCCCCTTGATGAAAACATTGGCAACACCATTTGGAAACGAACATTGGCATTCACCTTACAATAGCAACACCATTTTTAAAAGTAGTAAAGTGACCAAAAGACAGAAAGAGAAATCTCCCCCTACAAAGAAGAACAAAAATCTCCCCCTATCTAAAAAGAAAGACTCCCCCTAACAGAAAGAAGAAATGTGTGTGTGAATGTGCAATGTGTGACCAAAATCTCTCCAAACTTCTCCCCCTTTGACAATGTATTCATCAAGAATGCAAAAAGAGAGCAACAGAGAAACTTCTCCCCCTGAATGTAAGCTTTGTTCTCCCCCTTTGACAATGGATTCATCAAGAAAGCAAAAAGAGAGCAAAAGAGAAACTTCTCCCCCTTTATGTTGATTTTTTTTTATGTACTGAGCATTATGAATCATGCACAAATGTAACAACTTGATCACCAAGTCATGCTATCAACAAGACTTGCACCCTCAAATCTACACATAAACAATGTAGAGTAAGCATAACTAGAAGTCAAGTACTATTAACGATTTTTGCATGGCATGATCTCCTTTCTCAACAATCTTAAAACCTGAAAACATTGAATTTTTGTGCACTTTATTTGTGCTTTGAAAAAAAAAACCGATTCATTACTTTGATTGCAACAATAACAATTGCAAGGAATTACATGCACCATCAGCCTTACTTTTCAACCATGCCAAGCAATCACAAGCTTAAGGTTTCATGGTTTCGGTCATACACAACCTCTTCCAAGTTCATATCAAAGTGCAATGATAAGCAGTCTCGTAAAGAAGAAGTGCGACAGTACATGACCTTGTTCTTGCATTTATCAACAATCATTTTTGCTTTAGCACTTAACTTTTATATTTAGCACTTTTTCGAAAGGGATCAAGATAGCCAAGAAAGTTCAACCATGACAAGATTAAATTCAAGTTGTCATTCCATTTAAAAAGTCATGACATAAACTACACCATATATGTATAAACATGAAGTTGCAAAGACCCTTGTAGGATAAACATGGCTTCAAATGACATGTGTGAATGAAATACAATGCTCAGTACTTTACTGTTTTTCTTTTTTTTTCATTTAAGGAATACACAAACTAAAAAGCATTCTACACAATATTATAAGGCTTTTCACAAGCTCCCCCTCAAAACAACCATCTTAAAAACCTTCTACAAAATTATCACCTGAAGGGAATTATTTTAACAATAAAAGACTGAAAGAACAAACCTCCCAAAAAGGCAACCGAAAGGAATTTTTACCAATAACCAATAACTCCCCCTCAAATGGATAACCAATGAGATCAACAGAGAGGAGATGATGATATACATGAGCTTGAGTTATCATGATATGTTCAGTTAAGTCTAGGCATGAATCATGATAAGTGAATTCAAAGCATGAAAGGCATGATATAAGATATAACATTATTGAACATGCTAGAGGAATACAAATGAGCATATGAACAATCATTTCATCTCATGCCACAATTAGATATATGTGAATGTAAAGAACATGAGTGTATCAAATAGCTCACAAAGTAGATGAAGAATTATTGCACATGCTTCTTGAAAACCATCTCAAGGGTGAGAACCATCCAAGTCTTGATCCCATCTTGCAAAAGACCAATATCCACTTAGTTTCTGTTCTCCAACCCAATCCTGAAAAGCCTACATAGCACAAGAAGATGTCGAGGCCTCGGTACTGGGGTTAGAAATAAAGCATTTAGGAATCCAGTACTGAGACACACGATGGGTAGGCACAACACGAGTATGCTTGTTCACAAAAACAGATTTGCCCTTTCTCGTGTTTCTTTCAACAAAAGATGTTTGCATCACCCTAGGTACGAAATGAGGATGCTTGTTCACAAAATCAGATTTGCTCTTTCCCGTGTTTCTTGCAACAAAAGGTGTTTGCATCACCCTAGGCACAAAATGAGGATTGAAATGTGCCTTCCTGAAATTAGACCTAGCCTTAGCCTTTTCTTTCTTTTTGCTTTGTTTGGCTAGTTTAAAGCAAAATCTACTAAGTGTCCATCTCTACCACAATGAGTGCAAGTGTACTTAACATGATGTTTAGCTTTAGAAATGTAGTAGCATTTGCATTCACCATAGTAGAAGATAACACACCAAAGAGATTTGAAAATGTTTTCTTAGGCTCATTGATAATTTCAATTTTTCACTTTCAAGTGTCTTTAACAACAGTGGGGCATGCGATTTATGATGAGCATAAGAATCAAAACCTAAACCTTTGTGATGAGTACTGACTTTTGATTGATCCAAAATCATGTTTAGGTTTTTCTTTCCTGAAGTGAACCGTTCTAAAGATTTTTCCAAGTAATCAACCTTTCGAGAAAGAGTTAAACAGTTATTACAGGGAACGTCCACTTTTTCTTTTTGTTTGCGACAAGTTGAGCATGAAAGAACCTCATGAGTGAGCAAGGCATCTGTCATTTGAGAAACTCTAGCATTTGCATCATGCAACTTCAATTCCAGTATGGAGCATTTTGAACAAGAAGTTGAATCATGTAGATCAATGGTTGAACAGCTAGCATTTTTCATTTGTTTCTCATTTTTCTTACCTTGCTCTAGCAAAGAAATATGGGCATTCCTTAAGGCAATAACTTCAGATTGTAACACATCACAATATTTGCAAGAATCATCATCGGGAATTAAAGATCTAAGTCTTGCAATTTCAGAATTGGAACTATCAATTTCTAGATCTTTTTCTTTAAGAACCTTCTTAGACTTTTTAAGTTCTGAAGCTAATTTAACCATGGCATATTCAAGCTCATCATAAGAAGGTCTCACCTCATCAAGATCGGAGTCGTTGTCGCTATCCCTTCTAGTCATGAAACACATGCCGGTGAAGTCACCATCGGAATCTCCCTTCTTGTCCTTCTTCTTGTCATGTGGCTCAATATCACTCTCAAAGTCCACATCGCTAAGATCACACTCCTCTATGGCAGCTAAGACTTTCTTAGCAACTTTTCGAAAATTGGAGCGCCTAGGAGTAGTGCGTCTTGAGCTACGTTGCACTGGTTCCCTTTCTTCCTTCTCCTTCAACTTGGGACAATTTGGTTTAATATGTCCGGGAAGGCCACACTCAAAGCAATTGAAAGATCTCAAGTAGCGCTTCCACGCCTCCTCATCCTCACATTGTTGAGTGCTTTAAAAGCACGTGAGGAGATGAGCACAAGATCTTCTTCAGAAGCATCTCAAACTGTTCATCCAAAAAGAAGCCAATGCGCACAAGGAAGCAAAAGATGGTGATCCGCACGAAGTCTTTGGGGTTAGCAATAAGAGCATGTGTAGAGGATTTATCATCTCTAGGTGACAAAGAATCCATCTCATAAGTTTTTAGCCTAGAGTAAACATCATCCATGGTCAAAGTATCTAAATCAACAGTTTGATTAATTGCCGTAACAACCATGCGCCATTCAGGACCAAGAGATCTCAAAATTTTATTAGCATTATCCTCAACTGAATTATTAACTCCAACACCACGCAAATTGCACAAGATTTTCTCAAATCGAGAGAAAAGATCATCAATTGATTCACCTGGTCTCATTACAAAATCGAGAAGTCCTTTTGGTAAATATTTTTATGACTTTCTTAATCTTAGTAGAACCTTCATGATAGTCACATAATGTCTTCCAAACTGAATATGCAGAACGAAATGAGAAACTCGATCAAATTCTTTTTCGAAATTCCTTGAAAAATCAAGTTTTTAGCTTTAGCATTCAAATCAATATCTACTTTATTATCATTAGTAACTATATCAGAACATCATATGCAGAGAAACTTTGTGTCAAACATCATTACCTTGAGCTTCAATATAGGATTGCATGCGACTTTTCCAATAAGAAAAATTTGAATCATTAAGCATAGGAGGATGATTGACATACCTATCTGACGCCATACCTCAACCTCGCTCTGATACCACTTGTAGGATCGGATGGCGTCAATCAGAGGGGGGGGTGAATGATTGAGCAGAAGCTAGGGTCAAATTTTTGACTTTTGAAACACCCCAAACAAACTCAGATTGCTTAATTTGTATTCAACAAGAACCTTATTTCGTCAGACCAAATTTGCATATGTATGTCGGACAAAACTTCAGTTCAGACACGAATTGCATGTGTATGACGGACAAAATTTCTACTGTAGCAAAGGAGTTGCATGTATATGACGGACAAAATTTCGCCACTGATATGTGTATGACGGACAAAACGAAAACAGCCTGATATATGTTCACTAAAACAATAATTCCCGAAGATCCACTGGTTGGATTGATGTGAAATTTTAACTGAAGAAACTAGACTCGATTCCAAAGCTAACACAAAAAGAATCAGCTCAATCGGACTTATAGATCTAAAGTTATGTCCCTCGCAAGACAGCTGAAACAAATCCCGATCTAATATGACGGACTCAATTCAGACTAGTGACGGACAAAATTTAAAAACAAGATTACTGAAGATCCAACCGTTAGATTGATATGAAATTTTAACTGTAGAAACTAGATTGAATTATAAAGCAAACCCAACAAAAATCAACTCGATCGGATCTACAGATTAAAAGATATTACCTTCGCAATATCACTGAATCAAAAGAAAACCGAAACTGATCTGAAAGAATATGACGGACTAAACTCAGGTTGAAGCTCCAACTATGTCGGACAAAAATCAGACTTGCGTTGCAGCAGCAGCGCCGGACCAATCTTCAGTCGTGAGATCAACACGAACACACCGACTGCAAGAACAGAATCTTTTGCGAAACTTACTGACCGCCAAGAGCAAATGTGAGAGAAACTTTACTGGAAGATTAATTTTATTTCATTGTCTAAAGTACTCCAACACAAGAGTACAAACCCTAATTCCTTGCACACGGCACATGAATCAAAAACTAGAAAACCCTAGTCCCGACACTTGTATCAAACAGGAGACACACCCTCCTATTTATACAAAGCAAAAACACAGAGATAGAATACAACTCTACTCCCAACATGGAAAGAGTTCATATTTATCTCAACTTGGCCCAACAAGGCGAAATCCACTCTTGCACGCATGCAAGAACGAGAGGATTAATACAACTCCACTTCCAACATGGAAAGAGTTCAGATTTATCTCAACTTGGCCCAACATGGCGAAATCAACCCTTTGCACGCATGAACAAATTTCCCACTGCCGCAAATACGTGACTAACCAGCCTTCATATGCATGTTCTCTAGCCCAAACGTCCCGCATGACATCCTTGACCACCAAGACCTCGATTCCTCCCTGAACCTAGTCCCGAACCTCAGCTCCTCCATGAACCTAGTTCCGGTCCCGTCATCGACCACGTTCGCCCTCGAGCAACACCTGCACATGAAGTAACAAACAACGCGTCCGAGCACAAGTCCACGACTTGACTCAAGATTAATCCATGCAACCACTCACACGAGTGCATTGCATTAAGCAAAACCATTATGCTATCACCAGCATAAAAATCATCTCAACATAGCACATGCACAAGCACCACACATGCCATAACCAAAATCACTTTACAATGCCAATTGCACCATTCAACCAATTTTTCATCACATGATCTCACATAAAATATAATCAGTAAATATTGAAAAATAAATGTCTTGCATGAAAATTAACCTTACGTTGGTATGATTAATAATCATGCTAATGATAAGAAAAATTTAAAGTTCTATTTCGCATCACCGTTGGGCATAAACGAAAAGGAATTAAATTATCTTATGGGTGACACATGTTCATAAACAACGTTGGTCGGTATATGATCATGGTCATAACATAATCCCAATTTTAAACATTAAACAACAATCTCTAATCAAAATTTCCCGTTGGTTCTATTTTGATTTGAGACAAACTCAATCATAATAGGCCAAAAATATTAACTGAATTTGTGCATTCCTCAATTATCATAATTGCATCACTTAGAGCAACTAAACATTAACCAAAGGATGTATAAAATCATGCATTATCATTAAGCAATTGACATTAATTATTGCAAGGTATAAAGAAGAAGAACATTAATCATAAGAAAATGCATCAAATTAATTAAAGCCCAAAATTTAACGCCTACCTTACTCATTTCACCTAAAATCGCCAGCAAATGCATCCGCGCCACGGATCCGTGGTGGTGCTTAGGCAATGTCATCCGTTGAATCACAATCCGATGGTCGGAATTGGATTTCGCCGAAACAAAATACCGCAAGCAGCCGCTTGGCCCGCCAAATAGCCTCATTAATTAATTTGCACAGCAAAATAATCATTAGAATTAATTTGAATAATAATAATGACCAGCAAATAAATATATAAGCAGTGCTTATTTGTTGGAAATTAAAGACTGAATGAAATAAATTGAAACAGTTAGCTCTAAATACGAAGTTTATAACCAATTTTTGTCTGTATGCCAAGAACGACAAAAAAGCGGCCGTGAGCACGTGAAAATGCGCCCATATATACCAACAATCGCGACGGCCAAACAGAGAATCAAGACGGTGAAAGCACCGATCTTAGCCGTCGGAAGCAAACGAACGGCCCGGATCGCGTGGGAATGGATCAAATCGGCGAAGCGAGGAGCGAAAACCCTAACCCTAATCATATTTGCCCCGAAAAGTCCGCAAGAAGAGCGGCGAGATGAGCGGCGGCGATGGCGCACACGCGCAGCAGCGACGCCGGCGCACACGCGGAGCGGCGAAGAACTGAGGCCGCATGGGATCCGGCGAGACGGGGATTTGGGCCGCCGCGCTTGCACGCGGTTGCTCCCGCGGGCGAACTGAGGTCCGCGAAGAAGACAACGGCGGGCAAGCGGCACGGATCGGCGGCGAGGCGCACGGAGCAACCACGAACGGGCGAAGATAGCTCCGAGCGAGGTAAGCTCCGATTACCCCACTAAAATTTTAGTTTTTGATTGAATCCGGGTTCAGGATTTTGGGGATTAGGGTTCCGGATCTAAGCTTCTCCCCTCCTTCTCAATGCTACCCGAGCCAAATGGAACACAAATCGACACTTAGCCGACGAACCAAAGACCTAATCCGGGCTTAACAGGGATCATACTAAGGCTAGGGTGGCTCTGATACCAAATGTTAGAATCTAAGACTTGATTAACATGAATCATTAGCTAGCCTTAAGAATGATCACTAAATAATATGCGGAAATAAATCATTTAGATGAACCGACTAACTCCGGTGAAGATGCCGGGCCATTAGGGTTTCGCTTGATTGATGAAGAAGATGAGGCAAAGACGCACGCCGATGAAGAAGATGGGGGGCACCGTGATCTTCACGGTGATGGTTAGGGCCTTCGGTAACCTCAACGCCAAAAACCCTAGATCGGAAGGGATGTCAGGAGGATGGCGAGGCTCACGCTTTTTCTTAATCTCTTGAGTACTGCCCTCTTCCTGGTTTTTATATGGCGTAGGTTATCGGGACCAAAACCAAAATGCACTTTTGTTGCTCCCGATCAGAGCGCGATACGTGAGTGGGCCTTGCCCCTAATTTCGGATCTTCCCTTTTTGTTCTAACTTTCCATTTAGCTGAAGATCACATCCAACAGTTTATAGATCACCTTGACTGAACTGATCAGAGACTTAACCATTCGGATAATGATAGGCTTCTTTCTATATATTGTGGGCTTTTTTATATTGTAGAGCCATTAACAAAATATAATTACAAATAATTGAGAGCTGACATAAGTGACAGACTTCTAATCCTCGTCAAGTGCCTTGCGTCTGTTCTTCCTGGTTAACGGTCACATCTAGAGGGGAATTGGGCATTGCTTTTTATAAAGATCCTTATTGCTTGTCTACTGAGATTTGAGGTCCGATATCCTCCACTTGATGGTGGGTGGATCATCATTAAGCATGTGGCTGGGCAAATTTCTAACATGTGCAAATCCATTGCGTCTGGTAACAGGTGAACACCTATGATATCGTCAGGCCATACGTGTTATTTTCAATCCTATGTAGAAAGATCGGCACCGTATCAGAAAAAGGACCAAATTATACTTGGCTGCTGTCCCGTCTAGGACCTAGAAAACTACTAGATAGCTATCTCGATCTTTCTCTCGATCGGCTGCTGCCTGGACCAATCGATGTGGTCGCAATATTTTCTTCGTCTTCACTTTTCTTTTGTTGGACCATCGTGATCATTATTTCCATTTTCTTTTCAGAAATAGTGGGCAAACCTTATATATTTCCTTTGTGAAATGAAACGAACAAAGTATTTACATCTAAATTCTCAAACACAGATGAGAACGGGCGCCATATATCATATGTCCACAGTTCACAACACAAGATATTCTAACGAACTTTCATTACTTTCAAGGGCCAGTCCATCACGGTCTATAGTTTCAGTACCTTGCGGCTTCCTTATGGGCTTTACGGGATACGGCCCAGGGACGGATTCATAAACGATGCACGACATGTAAAACAACGAGTCATTCTTTCTGTAAAATGACAACAATTATCATAGATCAATCACAATGCCAATTAAACATAGACGAAGAAAAATCGTAATAGATGAACACAGGATATAGAGAGATTAGCTATTTGATTTAGGGAGTCCCAACCCTGTGAAGCTTAATAGACAAAGAAAATGATAGAGAACTCTTTTCTCTTTATTAATAAGAATGCTTTATGCTATTGATTTCCTCTTTTCCAAATTATGAAGACCAAAACTTTAAAGAAAATTAAATGTGAAATTTTATTTGGAAATATGATTTTATTTAGAATTTCCATTTGTTTTTGTGATTTTCTTGGATTTTTTTCCTTAAAGGAAAAGTATTTCTAGTATTGAAATTCTCTTCTAAAAAATGGCAAGACCAAAAACTCTTAAGAATAAAATATAGAAAAATTTTATTTAAATCTTAGGGAAACTCCAAAACTCCATAAAAAAGTTTTCTAGGAATTTGAAAGCATTTAATGATAATGTAAAACAAAAAAAAAGGTGATGCATGACTATAAATAGTGATACTGTCAGAATTAATTAAAAAGATCGAAACTAGAATATCTTATAAAG
The DNA here is from genome assembly GCA_036346375.1 of Guadua angustifolia. Lineage (NCBI taxonomy): Eukaryota > Viridiplantae > Streptophyta > Magnoliopsida > Poales > Poaceae > Guadua > Guadua angustifolia. The sequence continues at coordinate 30,637,283 of CM070500.1, read as the reverse complement.
TTTTTATGAAATCATCTAAAGAACTAAAATACCATATATAAAAAGTTTCAAAAATTTTAAACTTCATCTGAGGCATTTAGAAAATAAAAAATAGAAACTATAATTAATTAGCTTAAACATTGTTATAATCTTATAAGCATTCACATGTTTGTGACGAGGATATTAAAAGTCCATTTTTCTATATGGGCCCTCATTTCCTTGTTAATCCGTGACTAGACATTAGAAATAAGCTTGCTAAGCTTTGGCCCATAATGCGTCTAATAAAAACCCATCTCTATTCCGAATGGTCAGGTCTCTGAATAGTTTAGTCAAAGATGGTCAAAACCCAGCTTCACACTGGTCGTCCCCAACTAGTGACATGGCCACCCCGACTAGCAAACTGGTCAGGAGCAAGCAGTTCTCCCTGCATAGCTCTACGTGTGAACAATTATCTGACAGAAACATGTAACTACCCGGAAGTTATCACTAGAAAACACTAGTAGGAATTTGCACATCTATGACATTTTCCTCATGACGTTCTAAAAATTTGTCATTGAATAGCGTCTATCTATGACGAACTTTTGTGATTCGTCATGGATCGTTGGTGACGGAGCTGAGCCACTAAAAGTTATGACGAAAGTCAGGAAAGCGTCATAGAACAACATAATTTTTCGTCACACATCATACACGCCATCCACAACACCCGTTTGTGACGCTACTGTATTAAATTGTGACGAGGGCGGCTTATCATAGAACGATTCGGCATCGATGATGAAATGTATTTCGTTATAAGTATGACTACCGAGTTCCTGTCGTACTTATTCCCGGATTTTGGTGCGCGTAATTATTCCCAAGGATTTTGGTGCACATATCAAGATGTTATTAAGTTTAAGTCCATATTACGATCGCAAAAGAGAAGTTATTAATAAATGTGTTGCAATCGATCATGTTTTCAGCACAAACAACCCCAAGCCATTAAGCACACTCTACATGTGCTCGCTAGAATTTGTCTTTGCCACCGACGCTACCATTATTGAGTCTTAATACATGTGATCGACGGTTATCGAGAGCGATGCTAATCGACGCTAGCAATCTTGTTCTTGTCTAGTGCGTATGCGTGCCGCTTCTTCTCTCGCGCCGGAAGTATATATGGGTGTGATTTGCAAGTACATATTCAAGCGCCAAAATTAGAACAGGAGCATTTCATTACAACTCCAAACATATGTGGGTTATACTGCTACATGCACGTGAATCAATCTAGCTAGTTCAGATACCAAACGCCAAACAAAAACTACCATGCGTAAACAAGAGATCACCGAGAGTAGTAAGAAGAGTTGCATTTTGCTGTCAAATGGATATCAAGTACAGTGACTGGCAAGCAGGTGAACAATCCAGTTGAACACCGAGTTGCCACATTAAAACCAGTCACTAAAACTAGTGATGGGAGACTTACCATAGCTTCACGTAAAAAAAGGGCTTCGAGACATGTTCCCTTAGATACATGACAGAAACTTGACCATAAAACTTATGACAGAAACTTATCAAAGGCCTGGTGAGCAAGTGACATACCTTGACCTTCCAACAAGGGCTTCGAGACATGTTCCTCGGATACATGATGAAACTTGAGTTCACATCTCATAAGTTTTATGGTCATCCATATCAAGCATAACTTTGAAATAACAAAATACAAATTAATCATCATCCGACATATCATCTTTCTACATACCTCTTTCCTTTCATCGAAAAAGAGGTGGCAAGCTCATGTGGTCACACATAATATGAGTTTTATGGTAATCAAAAGTGTTAATTAAATTCAGATACATGATGTAAACTTGAGTTCACATCTCATAAGTTTTATGGTCATCCATATCAAGCATAACTTTGAAATAACAAAATACAAATTAATCATCATCCGACATGTCATCTTCGCATTTAAGTTGGCATCACACTACAATATCGCAATGCAGTGTCATCTTCAGACATTTCATCCCCACTGTCTTGGGACATGTTAACTTGCCTATTACTTACTACAAGGTCTTCTAAATTAGCTTCAATAATAGTGACTTCTCCAACATCCTGCCAATAGTGCAAAACTTCCTAATCACCTTCTTGCACTTCATGCTCAGACGAGCAATGGTCATCTTGGTGTATGTCGTAACAGTGATCATCCTCTTGAGCCACATTATACATATCCCTATGTTCAAATTTCTCGCACAATTCGCCATCCTATCCCCAAAGAGGTGTCCTGCAAGTAAAATATTTTTTCGATTGAGTTGCTAAAATGAAAGGGTCGACTTGTACCGAATGATCGGATGTTGATGGATTTGAAATGTCCATCATCTCTAACACCTCTCGCCTTGCCAAACCGATTGAACCAATCACATCGAATAGAACCACCGACCGACGGACATCTAGAGTGGAGTTATATTGCAAATCAATAATCTCCCTAAGGACACCATAAAATTCAATGTTCTGCCCATCATGTGTACCATCAGTCATGACACCACTATTCTGTGTCTGGAGGTATTTCTCACGATCCACGGTGCTATATCGGACTCCATTTACAATGCAAGTTGCACAGCTCTTGACTCGGAGATCAGGACCACATGATAGTGCATACAGTCCTTCGCTGACCTCTTCTGGTTTGTGTTTCCGCAGCTTCTTGATCTGAGATACAAGGAAAAGTGCACAAGTCAGCTCCAATGTGAAAATTCGTACAAAATTGCTATTCATAAACTATGTATTACTTACATGACTCCTAAACCATTTAGGAAATCCTTTTAAGCCTTTTGTCAACAAAGATGTGCCTCTTCTTTCTCTAACTCTTCTCAGACATGCCGCATGACATAGTGACACAATCATTAGGTGAAATGACATAGTGCACAAGTCCGCCCAATGTGAAATGACAAATCAGCATATATAAATGAAACTTACTCCAAATATGGCTCAACCTCCTCACAGTTATTTAGCACATACCAAACTAGCTGGGCCATGACTTTATCATCGATGTACTGTACCCTATTGGCTCCTATGAGTTTAACACCATGCATAAAAACAAAGGTGTCACCATCGAATGGCTCATCTCCACTACCGACGTCTCGATTAAATCTAGTATCAACATCCTCCATGTACCTTGAACAAAATGTCAAGGTGTCACTTGCTACATAAGCCTCAAAGAATTGATCCTTCGAGCCTAGCCCTGCTCCTCATCGAATTCTTGAAAGTGCCCGATCGCCGCTCTATTGGGTACATCCATCCATATTGTACAGTCCTCTAAGCAAAGCCTCATCGTAGATGGACGACCAAGTGCACCATCACGCCAAAGAAGGCCATGGAAAAATTTTCTCAAGCTTGCATAGGATTAGTGGGATATCTTTTTCACTAGCTTCACAACATCTATCCTCATATTTCTACTACACAATTCCCTCAAGAAGTTCCCGAGCTCTGCAATTGCTTGGTATACATCCTTGCCCACAAATCCTCTTATGCCGCAGTATGATTCTTGCGTATGACATGGCAATCATGAGTTTTCAGCCCCTGTACCTTAGAACCATCCGCACTTATGCATCTTGCTATGTTGGCTGCATATCCATGTGGAAACTTGACACCTTTGAGGAACTTGCAAAACTCAATTCTTTGTTCCTTCTTCAAGACATAGCAAGCTTGTGGGATACGAACCGAATTGCCATCTTGCTGTAAGTGCAAGTCATGCCTTATGCCCATATCATGCAAATCCAGCCTAGCATTGACTGTGTCCTTTGTCTTGCCCTCGATTTTGAGCAATGTGCCCAGAAGGTTGTCACATATATTTTTCTCTATGTTCATGACATCAAGAACATGTGGCAGCTTCAAGTCTTTCCAATACGGCAGCTTCCACATACCTACTTTGCGGCTGAAAATTAGTGGCCCTCCTTTCTCTCCGTGCTTTCTTTTCTTACTTGTAGCATGCTTACCTGGCTTGACATCTTTCACCTTCTCTAGTTCATCCAGGACCTCCTCTATACTGAACTTTCTTGGCTCATCCTGGTTTTCATGATGTCCATCAAAAGCCAAGCTTCTTCGCCATGCGTGTGTCCTTGGAAGGTAACGACGGTGGCCAAGGTAACCTATCTTATTCCTTAGTCGCCGTGACAATGGGTTTTTGTCGCAATGAATACATGCATAATATCCTTTTGTAGTTCGCCTTGACAAGGTGCTCAAAGTCGGATAATCATGTATGTACCATAGCACTAAGTGTACGAAGATTGAACTTTGCAAGACTAAATGCATCATAAGTTCGACACCTCCCGAGTTCAAGCAATTCTTCTATAAGAGGCTCCAAGAATAAATCAAAATCCTTTCCGGAGATGTTGGACTGGGATCAAGAATGACATCATTCGCCGATGGATCGATGCATTCCCATGGTGGCGCACTTAAAGGTCTAACAAGCACGTGCCACATGCTATACGATGTGTTCATGTTGCCAAATGGATTGAAACCATCTGTGGCTAGGGCAAGCCTCAAGTTCCTTGCATCTTCTGCAAAAGTTGGATACTTCTGATCAAAGTCCTTCCATGCCTCCCCATCTGCTGGATGGCTCATTTCATTGTCATGGTGAAGGTTCTGATTCATCGGAGTATATCCCTGAAGATGAACATGAGGTTGAGGGAGATGATGATGATTGCTTAGACAAGGAGCAGCCAGTACCCATAAGGATCGAGGTGCTTCTTCTATCTTGGCTGGGGGGCTAGGATATTTGCAATGCACATGCTTACAAGTTGTTTTTATTTGTATATAGACTCTTGTTAATTTATGCATATGCTTACAAGTAGTTAGTTTCTCCGTAGTTTCCTAAACAAACAATAAAAAGAAGCTTTGTACAAAGAGGAGGAAGCCTACTCCCAACATGGCTCCAGGAGTAAGGCAATCCAAGAGAGTGAGGGCACGCCCACTAACAAAGGAGGACCTAACAATGGTGGACCTAACAGAGCGAGACACCACCAAGTCTCAACAAGGTCATCGAAAAGGCAACTCACATCACACCAAGTCAAGATAATGGGCATGAAGAATTGCCTCCAGTAGCTCATGCTCCTGACCAACAAGAACATGCTCATGTTCCTGACCAACAAGATGCAAATGCTCATGTTCCTGACCAACAAGATGGTGCTGAAGATGTGAACAATGGACAAATGCCTCGAGACAATGATGTGAACAGACCCCAAGCCCTCCGAGGGACTGGTCATATCCAAATGAAGCGCATCAACATGATGATGTTCGTGACCACTGTGAAGAGCAGACCGGACAACAGACCCAAGCCAATGATGAAGGCAAGTTATAGTTCCATGTAACTTTAAATTTGATTTCACTATTTGATGAATGTTAACAATCTAAATGAATACTCAGTAGTACCTATACAAAGGGGTCCGAGAAATCTAAGGCCACCAACCGGGAATATTGCTTGACAAGATGACTAGATCTATGGGAAGAAGATTGCCCATAGTTGTTGCCGAGGGAAGAGAAGGCCGATGAACTGCGCAAGCCGCCAAGTTCGTGATCGAGGTCCGGTGTTATCATTAGGGCTGAAGTTCCCGTCCTCAATCATTGGAAAGAGTACAAGAAAGAGACCGCCATTTTGATAACTTCATGGGCAAGTTAGTCAGAAGTGCCTATCTACACTCTCGTGCTACATTCACTTGTGATATGACCGTGTAACTCATTAATGATTGCAATTCACATCACTGTGACGGTTGGCCATTAACACAAATGACAAGCCAACAAAGGATGCATGCGCCGATGTATTGCGATGCGGATACTGGCAGACACGGTATAAGTTGAAGAAGGCCTACTTCAATGGTGTTCCTGCTAATGAGATCGAACTACCTCTCTGTCCCTTGCATGACCGATGAACAAAGGAGAGAACTTATTGCAAAGTGGTCAAATCCAAAGAGCATGGTATGTGGTATCTTATCACATATTTTTTTCATTTTCTATCTATGATTGCGCTCTAACACATACATCTTTTGTAGGAAATCTCTGAACAAAACAAGAGAAACCGCTTTAAAGTCAAGTATCATCAAAGCTACGGATCTCGCATGACTATGTTGCGACTTGCACGCATATGTAAGTGCCCGCTATCTTCTAGGAGTAATTTTTTGTCAACAACCACTTGTCCGGTATAATAGTTTGAGAAGATAACTGCTCGTAATTTTCATATTGTAATAGAGGGAGAAGAACAAGGACGCAGAGGTGGATGCGGTGGATGTCTTCAAGGAATGCCATACCAATGAGAACAAAGGGATCGAGTGACGCAAAAGTTGCAATTGTAAGTCCTCGCAGATGCTTGCTACATTGTGTGTTCTAAAGTTTTTCCTTGTTACCTATGCCAATAGATTCATAATTCCTTTCCAAAAATCACCTCATTTTCTTCGCATAAGTTGATCATTGCTTGTTTTATTTGTTACGCTTGTATGATAAGCGATGATTGTTGTCCTCAAAAGGTACATTCCTATTATTTTTCTAATAGTAATAGGCAGATTTTAACTGTTCCTTTCAATTTCAGTGAATTTGAATACACATCTGTTTGCCAAATTTCCTTACCTATAGCTTGTGCTGCCTGGTAGCTTCTTGTTAGTTGTTGATTCTAGAATATCTTATGCCGCTGCCAAATTTGTGTATTTTAATGTATTTACTATTTATTTTCCCATGTAACGTCCAATCCTTGCAATTTTGTAGTCAAATATGCAAAATATGCTGGTAGAACCTGTTGCTGATGGCCAGCCACCAAAATCTAGTACAAAGGTTGTGTCTGATGTTCTCTCCCAGATGCTCCAACAAAGACGTTTTTGAAGAATGTTTGGGCTAGATACTGAGCTGCACCAAATCAGCGACATCGATCGAAGAGCACTTCGGGAAGATCTTGCAGCTGAAAAACAAAATTCAGCTGTTCTCCATGAAGACGTCATCACACTGAAGAAGAAAGCTGAACATGCAGATGAAGCGCTGGCGAAGACCCAAAGGGAGTTCGCGGAATTCAGCAAAGCGGCAGAAGAGAATAATCTGCTCCTTCTACAGATCTTGAACTTGTCCTGTGTTAACTCCACCTATCCTAGTCTTCAAATCAATCCCACTACTAAAACTATTATACCAGAACTTGTGTGAACTTGTGTCGTATGTGATCTTATGTGAACTAGTCCTGTTGTGGACTAATTTGTTTATGTGAACTTGTGGTTCTGTAATAACTTCTACTAGTGGGTGTGAAATTGTGGTTCTGTAATGATGTGTGCTTATGTGAACTTGTATGTCAACTTCTATGTGACTGTTCCTGGACTAAATAACGGGCCCGCCTGTAATAAAATAGGTAGGCCTTTATAACTTCGTGACATAAAATTCGTCTATAACAAGATGACATGTGTTCTGCCGCAGCGACACGTGGCTTCTTATGCGAAGACATGTGGCGCCGAATGACCGACATGTGGCATCGCCGAAGCCTAACAGTGGCACCAAATGAGAATACGACACGCGTTGTCGCGAATGGTCGCCACGCCATCTCGCCAACGTGCATGCCACGCCACTTGCAAAGGACACGCCAAATGCCACGTCACACGCCACATCGACCATTGGTCGGTCAGAAGCAATTCTATGACGAAAATGGGCCCTATCTCAGGACGCTCTTTGAAATTACCGTGACGCTATAGTTTTGTCATAAACGGTATCGGTTATGTGACGAACAATGTTTCGTCATGGATGGAAGCTGCTTACAGCGATTTAAATTTACCGCTTTAAATCGTAAAGGAACATATATGACGCGACTTCTGCGATGAAACTAATTTTGTCATACATTCGTCACAGAAGTTTCTTTATGACGAATTTTGCACCTTCCATGACGATAATGATTCGTCATAGAAGAGCGAATTTCTACTAGTGAAAGGCGTACTCTGGCGAGAAGACACTTGTTAAGCATCTTCTGGTCACAAGGTACCCTTTTGGAACTTAACTGCTGGCCCTTTATCAAGGATAAATAGGAGGACGATCGCACAATCAAGGCTCATCTAGCATCAGACAATCACAATCCCGCACTCTTTGTAATAGCATAGATCATCTTGTAATCTAATTTCTTTGTCGCAACCGCTTGGCTAATAAAGGAGCAATCCTGTAATTTCCATCATGTCCATTTCAGTATATAGGGGCCTACACTTAATAAATTTTACATAGACTCGATTAAGAGACCCAAGGTCATAAACATCGACAGTTGGCGCTAGATAGAGGGCCTCCCGTTATTGAAATCAAGTCATCATTGTCGATGGATTACAAGGAAAATTGGTTTGACCTCACCGATTACGCCCATTAGTAGTTTCTCCTACTATCAGTAATTGTAAGGTTAGAAGGGTTTTAATTGATGGGGAAAGTTCTTTGGACTTAGTTTTTATTTATACTTTGGATGCGATTCAAATTCCCTGCTCTAAAATCAGACCTGTTATGAACCTCTTTTTTGGGATTGTACCTGATCCTTCAATAACTCCAGTGGGACAGATTGCTTTACTCGTCACCTTTGGAAACGTCAATAATTTTAGAACAAAGTTAATCTCATTTGAAATTGTTGATTTTGAGTCAGCATATAATGCCATTCTGGGTAGACCCTCGCTAACCAAATTCATGGTAGCTACTCACCATGCCTGCCAGAGTTTGAAAGTTAAGGTGTGATAACTATGCAAGGTAATCAACTTACTACACTTAATTATGATTGTAATTTGTTTGAAATTGTAGATCAATTACCATTAGGTAACACTAATTATGCAGGAATGTAGGAAATTCAAGGAAGTCTAGCATGATAGAAAAGCTGAAGGCAATTCCTCAGCCCAATGAACAAATAAAACAAGTACCCATTGATTTCACCGACTAATAAAAACTATTCGGATAGGAGCATCGATGGTTGCTAAATAGGAAAATGAGCTCATCACTTTCCTCTGGGTTAACGCAGATGTGTTTGCGTGGAAACCATCCGACATACCTGGAATCCCAAGGGAAGTGACTGAGCATAGGTTAGCTATTCAACTTGACATACGATCAGTGAAACAAAAGCTGCGGTGATTCACTCCTGATTGGCAAGAGGCCATTCAACAAGAGTTGAACAAACTCTTAGAAGTTGGCTTTATTCGTGAAGTTGATCATCCTAATTGCTTGCGAATCCAATCATGGTCAGGAAAGCAAACGGTAAGTGGCGCGCACATATGCGTTGATTTTACCAACTTAAATAAAGCTTGTCCAAAAGATGATTTTTCTTTACCTAGGATCGATCAATTAGTAGATTCCACAACGGGCTGCGAATTGATGAGTTTTCTAAACGCATACTCAGGGTATCATCAAATAAGCATGGCAAGCGAGGATGAAGAGAAGACTTCCTTCATAAGCTTGTTCGGCACCTACTGCTACAAGAAGATGCCATTCGGGCTGAAAAATGCTGGAGCCACATATCAGCGACTTATGTAGAAGACTTTTTATAGTTAGTATGGGCGTAACACTAAAGCTTATGCTTACGATCTCATTGTAAAGAGCAAAGTTAGCTCTGATTATTTGTCAGACTTGACTGAAACCTTCAGCCATTTGAATAAACATAAAATTAAGCTTAATCCAGAAATGTGTTTTTTTGGTGTTTCTTCTGAAAAATTACTTGGTTTCTTTGTTTGTTCAAGGGTTATTGAAGTAAACCCTGAAAAAATAAAGGCCATTGAATCTTTAAGACCGCCCTCTACATTGAAAGAGGGTTAAGTTTTAACTGGTAGGATGACTGCTCTTTGTCATTTTTTTCAAGATCAGGAGAGTGAGGATTGCCTTTCTTTATGGTAATTCGAAAATGTGACAAATATCACTGGTCAGATGAAGTAGATAAGGCTTTTAATGATATAAAGACTTATTTGCAGAATCCACCCACGTTGGTCTCACTTAACCCTGGAGAGCCATTGTTGCTATATTTAGCAGCTTCGAATAGTGTGGTTAGTGCTTTATTAGTCATTGAACGAGATCAAATCCAAAAAACTTTTTACTATGTAAGCAAAGTCTTGCATGGGTCTAAGGAGCCATACCCTCAGGTTCAGAAATTGCTTTATGCTTTATTAATAGCTGCTAGAAAATTGAGACATTATTTCCAGTCACATCGGGTTACAATACCATCCTCCTTTGCCTTGGGCAATATTCTACATAACCAGGAGGCAACTAGTAGAATTGCTTAGTGGGCAGTCGAGATTGGGTCGTTTGATATCCATTTCATACCCCGAATAGCTATCAAGTCTCAAATTTTGGCAGATTTCATCGCTGAATACACAAATAATGAACCCTCTTTATAGGAGGATAACATTAAGGGCCTGTTTGGGGAGCTGCGGCTAGGCTGAAAAGCTACTTTTGGTTTGCTAGGCTGTAAAGCAGTTGTAGCTGGTGACTGTGGCTTTTCTTGTTATGATATTGGGCAAACTAGCTATTGCAGCTGTAGCTTTTGGGGGCCAACTGAGTGGGGAGGTAACAACATAGTGAAGTACAACGGCATCCAAGTGGGGAGGTGACGTGGAGGTAGTGAGGTGAGGTGGCAGAGGTCGAGAAGGCAGAGCAACCGAGGTGGGAGATGGTCAAGCGAAGCTACAGCTAAAAAGCTCCTCCTCAACAGCTGCAGCTTTTGGGGGTGCTTCTGTTGTGGCTTAGCTTTCAAGCTGCTTTGTAGCCATGTTGTTTGGGGGAGCTTTTGGCCCAAAGTTAAAGAAAAGCTGAAGCATAGCTCCCCCAAACAAGCCCTAATACTGACCACTAGAAATTATACTTTGATGGTTTTTTAGAAATGAAGGGCTTGGGGGCTAGCTTAGTATTAGTTACGCCTCAAGGGGATCAGTTAAAGTACGTAATCCAAATACACTTCCCTGCTACCAATAATGTGGTAGAGTATGAAAGTCTTCTAGCCGGACTCCGAGCAGCAAAATCCCTTGTGTCCGTTAGCTACTTGTGGTGGGCGATTCACAATTAGTCATAAACCAGGTTAGAAAGGAGTACAGGACATCTGATGAGGTAATGATTCACTACCTAGATGAAGTGAGGAAATTGCAAAAATACTTTAGTCATTTCAAAGTCCAATATATACCACAAAAAGAAAACATCTTAGCGGATCAGTTATCAAAATTGGGTTCCTCATGATCACCTATTCCAATGGGTGTGTTTCTCGAATATTTGTCTAAGCCTTCTATAGATATGTCCATAGAATAGTCCTCGACCAATGAAGAGGTCGAAGTCCTTGAGTAGAATTTAGGTTGGGCTAAACCATTTGAAGCCTATCTAGAAAATAGGACACTGCTTGAGGATATTCACAAAAAAGACAGACTAATTTCAAAGGCGCGAATATACAAAATTCTCGACAATACCTTATATAGGAAAGGCACATATAGCATTCTCATGCAATGTGTAACTCAGGAACAGGGGAAAACACTGCTAAGAGAAATACATGGGGGCTTGTGTGGAACGCATGCTTTATACAGAACATTGGTCGGTAAAGCTTTCCAACAAGGATTTTATTGGTCAACTGCTTTGCAAGATGCCATGCATCTTGTGAAAACTTGTGAGCAATATCAATTTCATGCTCGACAAGTATATTTACCTGCTAATCAATTACAAGTAATACCTTTGTCATTGCCATTTTCGACATGGGGTATAGATGTAGTAGGTCCTTTAACAAGAGCAACTAATGGATTTAAATTCTTATTTATCGCAATAGATACATTCACAAAATGGATAGAAGCAGAGCCTGTAGTGTCCATTACCACACAGGCTGTTAAAAAATTCTTTGTGAAGAACATAGTCACTAGATTTGGTGTACCTAGTAGACTAATTACTGATCATGGATCACAATTTGTTAGTGGTCTGTTTCAAGATTATTGTGATGAAATAGGCATAAAAAGTTGTTTTGCTTCAGTTGCTCACCCTCATAATAATGGAGCAGATGAAAGAGCTAATGGCCAAATTATGCAAGGCATAAAGGAAAGAGTGTTTAATCATCTTACCAAACGCTCGGGGGCTTGAGTAGACGACCTCTACTCTATGTTACGGGCCATCCGAACAACGACCAGCAGAGCAACAGGAGAGGCTCCTTTCTAGCTGGTCTACGGAGCAGAGGCCGTGTTGCCAAGCAAATTCATTTAGGATCAACGCGAATATCTCTCTATGAACAGGTTAATCAACAAGAGCAATGCGAAGACAATGTTAATCTCTTAGAAAAAAATGAGACCAAGTACTAATTAGGTCAGTGGACTATCTACAAGGCCTTAGAAAATATTACAATAAAAGGATTCGACCACGTACATTAAACATAGGAGATTTGGTTCTAAGATGTATCCAAAATCAGTCTAATTTGAACAAATTATCCCCAAAATGGGAATGTCCTTTTACCTTAGTATCAATTACACAATCAGATTCTGTTCGGCTTGCTATGGAAGATGGATGAGTTTTATCCAACACTTGGAATATCCAGTATCTTCGCAGGTTCTACATGTAAATAAGTTATTCTCTTTTCATTTACATATGTTATTTCTTTGGTTGTTATTTTTTCTACACTGTGTTTTTTTCTAATTGACCTCTGAGATTCATGAAAGTCATTTCTTGACTGACCACTTCAAGCACAACATATTCGGTTGCTGGTCGGATTGTGAGATAATAACAAATAGAGACTTTTCTTGTAAGCCAATTCTTACTACGTTGAAACTCATTAGCATGACCTTATCTTAGATCTGCTGCCAGTTAATACTAGATACTACGTAAAGGAGTTGATAAACAGTTATAAAACTGTTTGTATTCCAAACTGTCGACGATCGGGATCGTCAACCGCAAGAAGTGAGGTAGGGGTCGGAACGTTTTGGGACCCGAGCAGCGTTTTACTCGAACGAAGGAAGAAAACCGATCGCGGAGGTGGTCGGAGCAAGACGGCAACGAACACGAGACAATGGTTTATACTGGTTCGAGCCCCTGTCAAGGTAATAGCTCTACTCCAGTCGCCTTGCGGCGGTGATTCTTGTTATATGGGTGTACAGAGCAGTGTTTACAACTCAAGGCAATAATGGTGAATCCTAGCTCGAGCTGCTGTGTGCGTTGTGTTGTGTGTCCCAGGAGCTCATGCGTCCTTGATCTTTATACTCCTTCCGCCCGCAACGACCGGGAGCGATCCTTGGAAAGGGGGCCTTCGTGCACCTTGAGGGCTGGCAGCAACTGCCCCCGAACTTGCCGCACACTCTTAGTCATCCCCGCGACCCGCTCTCCGAAAACTGCCAGTCAAACGCTAGATCCGAAATCCTTGGGCGGACCAGGGCTTCAGATGAGACCCGCCCGAGCCAGAGGTCGTGCGGAGTCGAGCTCGGGCACACCGCGCTCGAGGTCGAGCGCCCCAGTGCGCACCCAGGTCGCGGTCGGGGCCTTCCGAGCTTGGGGATCCGTTGACCGCACGCCGGCCGGTCAAGGAGTTCCCAGCCCTCGTCAGCCAGCCCCCGAGGCTCTAGGTCGGAGGGAACCCTCAGGACGACCTCGAGCCTTATTCTTGGGACGGAAAGACCTTCGTAGGTCTCGACTCCTTGGTCGAGGTCGAGCGGAGACCACAAGGCAAGTCCCTTGGCCTCGACACCTGGCGACCTTCGGACTTCTCGATGTTGGTACGGATGTGAACAGTTGGTGGGCACCTGGCGGCGTCTCGACCAGAGCCCAAGCCTTAATCGCACCCACAAATCGCAGCTTGGCACGCTTTTGAGGCGCCGTGGACTAGATTTGGCCGTGATGCGTTTATAAATCCAATACCATATCGCTTGGCCGAAAGGTCCTCGCTCCGCGCTTCTTCGCCTTCCAAGCTTTCTCGCCGAGCAAAGCTCCCTTTTCCCTTCGCACCAAACCAGCCACGACCGCCATGACTAAGTTAGGAAGGAGCATGCTGTCGGACTCGAGGATGAGGGAGCTCGAGTCCCCGGGCCGCTGGATCCGTTCACGTGGCGGTTGCCGTAACGAGATCGAGCCAAGACCCAAGGACGACGAGATCGCTCGCACCGAGCACTACGCCTCTTTGGCTTATGGACTCGGAGAGCGAGTTCGTCGCGAAGGTCCTCTCCACCGCGACATCGAACTCATCAATCTGTGCCAAACTCCGCTTCTTCTCCTCACCATCTTTTCCCATCTATGTGAGGGGTTCCTGGGGATTCTCCCGACCCCCTCGCTCTTCTTTCTTTGATTTCAAGATCTTCCGCTCCGGAAGGACCCCGTGGTCGGATGTGTCTACTTCCTACGCGGTCGGGCTCAAATGGGCCTTCCCAAGTTCCAACCTCGATTCCTTGGCCCGTGGAACGAGCGCTAGTTCTACTCAAGAGGGCGAGACCGACGCCGGTGTTCAAGGACCCCCATCGCCAACCGCAAGAAGGAGACCCCGGAGTTGGACGACCTCGAGGTCGACGAGGAGGCCATCACCCTCATTCACATCTGCGCTTATGCGCTGTCTCAACGGGCAAAGCGATCGCTAACGATTTCTGCGGAACTGTGTGTCCCTCTTAGACGGAGGGAGCACCTGCTTCTTCGAGATACGGGAGCGACGATCCGACCCGTGAGGGCACGCCTGGTGAGTTTTCTTGCCCTAAGGTCCGCTCGTGCATACCCCGACCTTCTCTTGACAACCGCTTGCCTTTGCAAATACCGGCGAATCTCGGTCTCGCCAGATGGTCGAGATGTTTGGGAAGTCGGGCGACGAGCACGCTGCTGGCAACCCCTGCTCAAGAATGTGCTCCGCCGAAAAGACGAGGTAAGTCTCCCGACCAAGCGCCGAGTCTTTTGCCGGGCGAGCCCTTCCCGAAGCCGCGCTTGCTCACAGCCCACCAAGAGTTGCCGGACACGGCCAGAGGATGCTCCCCACTGGCGGGGCGGGGCAAGGCAAGGGAAGAAGCGACCTCCACCCACGGATCCAAACGGAGGCGAAGAAGCGCCATGTCGAGTGGGGGGATCGCGCCACGGTGAGGGCCCTTCTAGTCGAGCCCCTGAGCTTTGCGTTTTTTCGTGCCTTGCCGTTTTTGACATACCTTCCTTCGCGTAGCAGCAGAGCGCGGCTGCCGCCGCCAGGTCTTCGAGTACACCCCCGCCCCCAGAGCCTCGAGCTCGAACCCCCGCCACGGCGGGCGATGCGGAGCCGGCTCGGACCCCGAGACCTCAGGTCGTGAGGACACGCAAGCGTGGCGCGCCCTCGACATCGGGGCAACAAGACCTCAGACGACCCTCGGCGAGGAGGAGACTGGTGGCCCAAGTAAGCCCCCGACACCCCGATCTGCGCCGCCCCTTTTCGCATCCTTCTGGCTTAGTGTATGCTTTTGATCGCAGAACTTGAGCATCCGAGCTCGAAACTTGCCCGTTTTGACGATGGCTGTTGTTCAGGGCGAGTCCGAGTCCGAGGAGGAGAACGCCTTCGTGCTGGCCCAGCGCCGCGGTCGTCGTGGGACACGCACTCCCTCGGGCCAGCCCTTGGTCGGTGAGTTCCACCAAGGGCTCGACGACTCGTCAGAAGAAGACGAGCCCGCGGCCAGCGCGGACTTCGACACGGGCGAGGCCCACGGCACAGATGCTGTCGACGAGCTTCCCGAAGCCACTATGAGGGAGGATGCTCAGGGCTTTGAGGCCGCGCTTGAAGTGACCTCCAGAACCCCGCCAGCCACGGTCGCTCCGGTCCGAGACCACGACCACGGCCACCGGGGATGAACGGTCGAGACGCCACGATTTCCCACCATGCATCGCGTTAACGCTGAGGTCGTGGTACCCCCGGCCACGGAGGTCGTGGATGCCGCGGTGGATCCGGCTGCTGTCCCCTCGGCTCCGTGGATGAGCGGGGGCCCGATCGTGGGGATCGAGGATAGCACCGCCGTCCTGCCCCCTCCTGTCGACGGATTCAACCCGCCGGAGGAGGCAGCGGATAACGTGCCGCCCCGTGGCGGGACTCGTGACCTCGCCCAAGCGCGCCAAAGAAGGGCCGAGGTCGACCCCAGCACTGGCATCACGGTCGACGAGGAGGAGGAGGAGATCCCTCGCGATCGCATTGATGATCGTGAGGAGTTCACCCGTGCAAGTCTGGAGGGGCGCCTCCGTGAGGTAAGGATTTTTCCCCGCATGCTTCGTATCTTGTAGCTTGACCTCCTTGTCCCTTCTCATTTTCGGGCCACCCCCTTTTTTTCTGTCGCGAAGGTGACCGACCATGCCACTCGAGGGTTACAAGGCCTTCGAGAGCACGCGGACGTGCTAAGGAGCCTCCTCAACGTAGTAGAGGCGCGGGAGGCTGAGCGCGACAAACTTGTCCGAACCATTGAGGTCGAGCAAGGGGAGCTCGAGCAGAAGGCCCAAGAGCTCGACGATCTGCGCCGGACGATGAGGTCGCTGGAGATAGCCCACGCGAACGAGCTCGAGCAGACCAGGGCCTCCGAACGCGACTTTTGTTTTAAGGCCGTGGAGTAGGAGAGCACACGCTCGACCACAGCGCTCGAGGCCGAGCGGGCCAAGATCGAAGCTCTGGAGAAGGCTTCCGCGGAGGCGTTGACTCCCGAGCTCAAGGCCAAGATACTCCAGCTCGAGGAGGAACTTGGGAGCGTCAACAAGACGCTTGAAACCGAGCGGGCCAAGGTCAAGGACCTGGAGAGGGCCGCTGCGGAGCAGGCACGCTTGACAAAGGCGTCTCCCGAGCTCGAGGCCAAAATCCTCGAGCTCGAGGGGAAGCTCGACCGTGCCACCAAGGCGCCGAGGTCGAACGCGCCAAGGTCGAGGCGCCGGAGAAAACTCCCGCGGTCACCTCCCGGCCCGAGACCAAGGTTCCTGCTCAAGAGAAGCTCGAGCGCGTGAAGGCAGCAAGAGTGCCCTTGCCCAGCTTTTGAAGACGAGCGACGCCGGCCGTGGACGCTTCCCAAGAAGCCCTCCATCTCCGTGGGGAGATCGCAACCCCGAGGGCAAAAGTGGCCCACTTGAGCAGAAAAGCTTGCTCCGAAATGGCCGACCAGAGAGAAACATTACAAAGGTGGAATGTACTAATGTAAATGGTTTGCTTTCTAGTGAACAAAGAAACCTCGCTCCAGCTTGTGAATTCGTGGTTTGGGGATGCGTTGAACTCTCCTCTTTTTGCTTCACTTGTTCGCCGTGTCGTGTTTTTTAGGTCGTGTGCCGGTAGCGTAGCCTTACCCAAATTCGCTGGGCCCGAGGTCGAGTGACGCGTGCCTTGGGCACAAGACGAGATACGGACGAGAGGTCGCGACCGCAAGGTTGAGGAACACCAAGAAGGCGTAAGAACACGAGGCTAACATCGTTAAGTAGATTTGTGTTCGTGACGGCCCTAGCGACCATGTGCATTGCTCGATCACAAAGCGGCGAGGTTCGCTGTTCGAGCCCGCACGTGGGAGAGCTAGATTGCGAAGAGGTTCGGCTACGCTTACTCGTCTCACCGGGGTGAACGTAAAACCTGCATCACCTAGACTAGGAGCGAACGCTACAGGGTCGAAGGTCGGTTCAAAAAAGAGCCACCGAAAAGAAAAGCAAAGAACACAAGTGGAAGCAGTATAAAGGGAAAGAATGAAAGACCACTTTTATTGAAATGTGAGGCATAGAGGTTACACATAAAATTTCCGGTCGATCTATGTTCCACGAGCTAGAGAGCTCTCTGTCATCGGGCAATAGCCGGTAAGCCCCGCGGCGATCTGTTGAAACGACTCTATAGGGGCCCTCCCACCGCGGGATAACTTATTGGTGCCGGACGAGCCCCGAATCCGCCTCGGGCAGTCCCCAACAAGGAGCCTCCTAGGTCGCATCGACCGAGACGCATGTCTCGCGAAGAGCTTGTAGGTAGTGCGTTGATCGTAGCAAAGCACGGCATCTTACTTCTTCTCGCGAGGGTAAGGTCGAGAGACCGTTCGTGCTCGGTCGACTTGGTCGACTGTCGACTCGGCAGAGCCTGCAAACAGGACCTCGGAGGCGGACGGCTTTGCATCAAAACGAGCCGAAGGGCGTGGACCCCGTGGCTCGGCTTGTCGTGGGTACGAATAGACCATAGGACGGTGGAAGTTCGCCCACCTGTGCCTTGCCGTATCGGTCGAGCTCATCTGCGACTCGCTTTTGACGCCTCGACGACGGTTCGCTGGCGCTGCTCCGCGCTCCGCTGTTCGGGGTGAGCCACCGGCGAAGCATATTTTGATGCCGAGTTCTCGCAAAACTCCCGGAACAACTCACCGTAAACCGTGTACCGTTGTCGCGATAATTTTGCACGAAACCCCATACCGTGACCACGCTCAAGCGGAAAAACGAACTACCGCCGAGCCGTTATGGTCGAGACCGCTCACCTCTATCCACTTGGTGAAGGTGTCGACAATGACAAATGTAAACTTTTTCCCGCTTGCTTGAGGAAAAGGACCGAGGATGTCCAGCCCTGTGTCGAGAAGGGCCATCCGAGCGAATGGTCTCGAGCGCGAGGGCGGGTTGGTGCGATTTCGCGGGAATTGGCAGTTCGGCAAAAAGCGACGATATCTCGAAAGGCCCCTGAAGCACCGAGGGCCAATAGTACCCCATGCGAAGGCCTTCCGACCATTGTCC
This sequence comes from Guadua angustifolia, assembly GCA_036346375.1. Lineage (NCBI taxonomy): Eukaryota > Viridiplantae > Streptophyta > Magnoliopsida > Poales > Poaceae > Guadua > Guadua angustifolia. Next base: position 30,618,725 of record CM070500.1, on the reverse strand, counting down.
TCAGACGAAGAGTGCGCCTACGAGGCCCGAGTGAATGTCATGCAAGAGGTACTTACCCTCCTCCGTGGAGATGCACCGTGTCGATGCCTAAACATTGCGCTCAGAAGCTCTCCTCGACAAGCGCAGTATAGACTCGCCTGGCGCTGATCCGGCTCTTCGGCAGGTCGGGCGGCAGGCGCCCGAGCAAGGAAATTGTGGATGGCCTCGCCCAGAGAATACCGACCACGGCGACCATGGCCCTTGGTCGGAAATCGACGGAGCGAGAGCGCTCTGTGATGACGCCGGGTGATGTCGCCGCGGAGGAGCCGAGCTTGAGAGGAAGTCTGCACTACTGGAATTATCCCGCTCGATGTGCTCGAGCTCCAAGTTCGAACCATTTCTCCATCTTGCGCACTCGGCGAGGTACTTCGCCATCGAATCTCCCGAGCATTGGTAGTCCTTGTTGAACCGGTTGATGACGAGCCGAGTTGCCCTTCACGCACCAAAGCGGTGCACACCCAAAGCCTTGCAAGCTTGTAAGCCGCCAGAGGGCTTCAGATTCCGCCACATTGTTGGTCGCTTGGGAAGCCAAAACGAATTACGACTCAATTTGTCGCCGCTGGGTGAGGACAAGTATCCCACCCCGAGCGCTTGAAGGACCTCGAGCCGTCGAAGAACATGACCCAGTATTTTTTTTCTTCGACCAAGCTCGGAGCGGGTCATGACGCTCGCCGACCACAAAGTCGGCGAAAGCACTTGCGACTTTTATGGTCGTGGCGTGCACGACCGACGCCGAACGCCGCCAGCCCATGGCCCACTTGGCGATTCGTCCCACCACCTCCGGTTCTTCAGATGTCCCCGAGCGGAAGTCGCTCGGGACGACCACTGAGTGCGCCTAGAAATAGTGCCGAGCTTGCGCGGCCATGAGGAGAGCATATAACGCCTTCAGACTGTGGGTAGCGCCCTTCGGGTCGTGCAAGACCTCACGACATAATAAATGGGTGTCTTTGAGACCCTGCCCGCCACCAGACGGCACTAATAGCTTGAGGGGTGGTCGCGAGATATAGCAAGAACTTCTCACCAAAGTTGCGGCGTTAAGGGGAGGGGTGGGGACGACAGTACGCCTTCAGATAGTCGGCGATCGTTGGGCCTCGGAGTCCACTGAAGCCCCATGCTTGCGCAAGGTTTGGAAGAATGGGAGTTCGCGCTCGCCGAGCCTCGAGACGAACCTGCTGAGGGCGGCCATGTGGCCAGTGAGGCTTTGCACCTGCTTGATTGAGGTCGGGGGTGCCATCTTCTCGATCGCCTCGATCTTCTCCGGGTTTGGACCGACCTCGAGCCCCGATCATGTAGCCGAAAGCACCTTATCGGACGCCGCGCCAACACGCACTTCTCGGGTTGAGCTTGATCTTGTGCCTGCTCAGTTGGCGAAGGTCTCTCGAGGTCGCGAACGTGGTCGCCTCGGCGGGCTTTTGACGATGATGTCGCCCACATAGACTTCAAGGTTCCGCCGATCCGCGCTCGAAAGTCTTGGTCATCACCGTTGAAAGGTGGCCCTCGTGATTGCGCAGATCAAATGACATGGTCATATAGCAATAGGTGTCAAACGGCGTGATGAAGGAAGTCTTGCTCTCGCCCTCGACCGCCACTTGATCCGGTGTTATCCCGAGTAAGCATCCAAGAAGCTCAAAGATCTTGGCATTCGCGGAGTCGACGATCCGGTCGATGCGCTGAAGCGGAAGTTGTCCTTCGCAAGTCGAGTTCAACCCCGTATGGTCGACGACATTCTCCACTTTCTCCTTCTTCTCAGACGATGACCGTTGGCCACCACTCGAGTAGTTAATCTCACGAATGAAGCCGCCTTCAAGAGCTTATCAAGGTTCTCCTTGATGATCGCGACCTTCTCCGGGAGAATCGACGCAGCTTCGGCGCATGTGTCGGGAGCCGGTCCCACTTGCAAATTGTGCTCGATCACCTTCCTCGACGCCAGCATGTCCGCTGGCTCCCAAGCAAATATGCCCTTGTTGGCGCTGGCGAAAGTGACGAGCTCGAGTTCCTATTTGAACTCAACTCGCCGAGACGGGACGCACTCGCCGGGTCACTCTCATCGAAAGCAAAGACGGCCTTCGCTTGCCCCACCGGGCTGGATTGCCGCTTCGAGGGCGCTTTGTCGTTGCCTCGGGCCACGCTGGGCAAAGATGCCGCCGAGAGCCAAGGCCTTGGTCTCGCAGCCATGTGCCGCTTAGAAGTCGCCGCGACGGTGATGACACCGCTGGGACCAGCACCATGCACCGATGGCCATAGTGGTTGGCTGCCATGAACTTGACCAGGCCGCCGCCCGAGGATGGCGCTAGGGAGGTCACCCCGACCACCTCGAAGGTGATCAACTCGGTCGCGAAGTTGTCGAGCCGCCGAAGGTGACGGTAAGACGACCGCCCTAAGGGGTGGTCGAGCTCTCGGGACTATCCCAAAGAATGGTATGGTGATGCTCTTGACCTTCGACCGGGAATCGTGATCCGGCCGAGCGCCTCCGCCTGCAACAAGTTAAGAGAGCTACCGCCATCGACCATGACACGACCGACCGTGGTGTTGCTTATGGTCGGGGTCACGACCAAGGCGGTCTTCAGGTCTCGGGCCATACCTGGGAGTGCGTCCTATGGAGAGAAGGTGATGGTGGCCCCAGCCCACTTGCGGTGGTCGTTCGAGGGCTTCCCAATGGCGACCGTAGATGGTCCGCAATGCCTTGACTTCATGCTCGGTCCGTAGGCCGACGAGCCACCGAAGATGACGCCGATCCGGCGCCGCCTTTGCCGAACTCCAAATTGAGGTCGCCGTGTTCGCCGCATTGCTCACCCGGCCGGCCGGTCGTCATCCTTCGGAGCATGGGCATCTCACCCGCCCATCGAGAAGGCGCCCAATTTATTCTCGCCAAGCCTCGCAGTTCGCAGTCGTGGCCGGCCGCCTGTGGAATAGGCGAACTTTGATTCGCTATACCCGCCCTTCCCTTCGGTCTCCGTGGCCGAGCATCGGCCTGCCGGGACCGCACGCGGCCCTCCCCGCTGGGCCGGTTCTTCACCTGTGAGGTCGGGTCGACCTTGGCGAGGCTTAGAGTCCTCCCGAGCTCGGCCTCGGACTTCGAGGACCTCGCCGGCCATCCGCCGAGACGATCACTCGCAGTAGCCTCCGCCGCCTCGCGATCAAGGCTTTTTTGAGGTGGTGCCTTGGTCGGCGCCGAGTTGGACGGCCGGCTTTTTGGTTCGCACTAAGCTTACCTTGGTCGAAGTCGCGTTTCCAGCGGACGGCATCGTCGCGTCCGCATCATCGCCCGCCATGCGGAAGAGTTTGTTGACGCCGAGCCTCGATGTGATCTCCGTGTCCTCGGTGAGACGCCGATCACGGACCCGAACTTGAAGGCCTTGATGACGACCTCATCGAAATGCTCGATCAGTTCCTTGCGGATGAATCACCGCACAAAGTCGCACAGATGGCTCGTTCTTCCCCGATGACACGATCCGTGTCTTTCCTCGCCTACCGCCATAACAACTCGAAGTTAGAGCGAAGAGCTGCTCGATCTCGGCGCCACGACCAAGGAACCAAAGCTTCGATTAAAAAGCCGTCCTAGCGCCCCGCCCGTATTAGTCGGAGGTAGTTTGCCATTACGAAGCTCGTCCTCCGCCGCCAGATAGCGGTCGAATAGATGGACAGAACTCGTCAGGTTCTGGTCCCGCCGGCGCCGACGCTGGGCTTGAACCGGCCGCCACCGACGCGACGGCGTCGAGTACGCCATGCAACCGTAGGTCGACAGTGCACGCCGTCATGGTCATCATCGACAAGATCCCGGCCGCCGCCAGACTCGAGTCGAGGCTCTCGGCGTCCCGACCTCCGCAGAACGACTATGGTGCCGAGCACGGAATCACCGTTGGTAACGCAGCGGTCCCGACCGCGGCGCCGGGCGAACGCCCCGGAGTGGTCCGCAGATCCGCCGCCACGACTCGGAGCGGCTCGGCCAGTTCGGTCTCGTTGGCGCGGTGCCGTGGGACGCCGGCTGCTCGGTGTCGAGTCTCGCCCCGAGCTCGCCGCCGGGGCTAACTCCACAGAGAGATGTCCGACGCGGGTGACGGCGTGACGTGTTATCGTTGCTTCTATGGGAACGGGTCCCCGAGTGTTGACTTCGGTGTTGCGGAGGTTCGACCTCGGTCGCAGCCCGATCGAGCTTTTCGGCCAGGGCCCGGCCAAAGAGTTCCGACCTTGCCCTATCGGGGTCGGCCATGACCCAGGCGATAGCGCGGAGGTGCTCCCAGGGAGGGAGCTCGGGCGCCCGAAGACGGCTGCCTTCTCTCGGCCTCCCGCCGAGAGCGGTTATGGCTTGGTTGATGGCAACTCGCACCATCCGGCGAAGCGTCTTCAGGGTCTGCGGATCACGATCATCCGCATCTCCTCGGCGCTTGACCGTCCGCCACCGTAACGCGCCGCCGAGTGGCGGCGGCGAAGCGTGAACAGGACACGGAGTCGAGTCCGTGTTCGAGGAAAATCTATCGATGAAAGGCGCCATGCTCCCGAGATCCCGTGTCGCTCTCGCGAAGAGCAAAACAATCGGCCCCACGGTGGCGCCAATTGCCGACGATCGGATCGCCAACCGCAAGAAGTGAGGTAGGGTCGAACGCTTGGACCCGAGCAGCGCTTTTACTCGAACGGCGAAGAAAACCGGTCGCGAGGTGGTCGGAGCAAGACGGCAACGAACACGAGACAAAGGTTTATACTGGTTCGAGCCCCTGTCAAGGTAATAGCTCTACTCCAGTCGCCTTGCGGCGGTGATTCTTGTTATATGGGTGTACAGAGCAGTGTTTACAACTCAAGGCAGTAATGGTGAATCCTAGCTCGAGCTGCTGTGTGCGTTGTGTTGTGTGTCGCTGGAGCTCATGCGTCCTTGATCTTTATACTCCTTCTGCCCGCAACGACCGGGAGCGATCCTTGGAAAGGGGCCTTCGTGCACCTTGAGGGTCGGCAAGAATCGCCCCGAACTTGCCGCGCACTCTTAGTCATCCTCATGACCGCCTCCGAAATCGCCACCAAACGCTAGATCCAAATCCTTGGGCGGACTAGGCTTCAGATGAGACCCGCCGAGCCGAGGTCGGCGGAGTCGAGCTCGCACACCGCGCTGAGGTCGAGCGCCCCAGTGCGCACCCAGGTCGCGGTCGGTGCCTTCCGAGCTTGGGGATCCGTTGACCGCACGCCGGCCGGTCAAGGAGTTCCCAGCCCTCGTCACAAACACATTGCTGTTCAGTACACAAACAGTTGGGGGCTAGTACGTGATATACTTAGGAAAATATATGCAGAAATATCCACAAGATAGAATATGACACAAAAAGATATTTTTCCATTCATTTTCATAAATTTAATACATTTTGCCTGTATGTAATTTTTACATTACTTGTTTATGTTTCAACGGCAGAAGCTACCTCTGCACGTCTTTTATCAATCTCTTCTTGGGTGCTAAGCTTCAAATCAAGCGCTAGTTTCTCTAGGTTGACCATATCCCTATAGAAATACTTCAACTTGACAGAGATTTTCTACCTAGGAAGTAATGGAAGATCAAAGTGCAAGCTTCATAGTATGCGCCATAAGGGAGATTTGCTTTTGGATGATCTTCGTCTGCTCTTTCATCCCTTCCACTAATTTCTCGATCGACGGATTGGTAAGTTGTATCTCTTTTCCTTTTAAATCCGTGGCTATCTTTTGAAGCAGTCCAAAGATAAAGTTTAGGGTAGAGATCCTACCTTCCTGAACTATGGCTAAATCTTCGGTGGAGATCTTCAATTGGTCGGTGAGTTTATCTACTTCATTCTTCAGCTCCGACCTCTGTTCTTCAGCCTTTGTTCTCTCTCCTTCCCAAGCGGAAATCTGAGTCTTTGGCTTTTATTATATCTTTCAAATCTGAAAAGGCCAAATTCATCTTTGTTTTTAGATTTACCATTTATAAATATAATAATAAAAGTAGATGTAGGTCGGAGTTATTTCCTTACTTGCTATTTCAGTCTCCTTCGCCTGATGAGTATTCTTATACTTCTCGAAGATGCTCTGAAATTTATCCTCGTTCCGCTTGAAGGCTTCATGAAGTCTGGTAGTTTTGTCGTCATAGTACTTTCTTGTGGAAATAAGGTTAAATTTGTATCCCTTGCAAGTATTATTGGCCACCAAGAATTTTATTTCTAGTTCTTTAATTTGTTCTTTTAGTTTGCGAGAACACAATTTCATTAGAACAAAAAAGAGTATAAAGTTTATGCTTATATTTTTACTTCAGCTCTCGCCAAAGTTCTCGCTTGGTGGTTTAGCAAGTCGAACATTTCTTTCGAATGCTATAAAAAGGCAAAAGAAGAAAATGAATTAAAGAATTACCTTTCTAAAAAATATATATATATAAGGGGAAGAGATAAATACCTTCATTTGCAATTAGTAAAAAACTTACTTGAAATTCGTCTGTTCGATCTGACCAGGAGAACAAGCCGGTGGTAAGATCACATGCCAGTTTGTTGCCCCTTTTGTGGTCCTTCTCTGGTCGGAGAGACTAGTGTCTCCTTCGCAGGAGGGAGCTCCTTTGCCTCCCTACTGGTAGAATCATCCCCCTCAACTGTTGCGGTCATCCTAACCATTGCAGTTGTTGCCACCGGAGAAGGATTGGCATGCTCCGTGGTTGATGGATCTTGACTAACCAAGGGCTCATCACCACTAGCCAAAGGGTTATCGCCCTCAGTGCTAGGTGGGTTCACAGGCCCATTGGTCGGAGCAGCCTCATCGGTTGGCACCAAAATGATCTCCTCACTGGTCGCCATTGGGCCAACTAGTGAGCCGACTTCCGCATCAACCTACGTAGCCATATCCTGATCCTCAGGAGGATCAGAAGCAGTTGGCCAGGGCTAAAAATAAGAAAAATATTTTCTGAAGATAAACTACTTGGATCAGTTTGGTATACAATTTCATACCTGCATTGAAGCCTCGAGTCTATTTGGTATACGATTTCATACCTGCATTGAAGCCCCGAGTCTATCTCCTGTGACAGTAGGAGAGTAGAGGTCTCCAAGGTGGAGGTTTTCTTCTTTCTTCCATAAATGAGAGAAACATTATCCTCCAGATCTTCGCTTTCGCCCTAAACAAATGGGAAGTTTAGAAGATATCAGAATGGGTGATCTCAATCTTTGTTGAACCATTTTTTAGGATGCACCTAGGAAGAAGTTCTTGTCTGTGTTCCCGTAGCAAATGACACCTTCTTGCCTTGAGTAGCGTTGTGAGCACGCTTCGAGCGCACGACTCTGGTTGACATGAAAGCCTGACTGGTGCTGGTCGGGACAACACAAGTCTCAGCAGCAATAACTACTACTGCTAAAATGCTCTTGGTTTCCATCTTTTTGACTGAAGGAGCTGAGATGGAAATCTTAGATTGTTCAGCAGGTCTCTTCCAACCATGCATTTGCAAATAAAAATCAATTGTCAATTGCGAATGATAGTTAAATATAAAAAATGGGGTCTTTGATACTCACCATGATGCGTTCATTTATGAATTCATCAATTTGCCTAATCAAGCTAGATGGTTGCTTGTCCAAAGTAGCCAAGTCGGACTCATCAGAGGAGACGTGCAACATGGACACAACTCTTGCCCAAGCCCCCTTGACAGTAAGCACTGATCGGAGAAATAATATATATATATATATATATATTCAGTTCTTCTATTAAGATTAAAGAGGTCGGATATGGAAAATAAAATTTACCGCCAGCTCATCCTTGTTAGTATCCTGGTTGCCCTTGAGCCTCCAAGCGAACCGACACCACCCCTTCAAAGGACTAATCTTATGGAACAGAAAATCATAAATGATCTTATGTCCCGTCAAACCTCTGTTCACTATTTTCCCAATTATTTTTACAATATCTTTTCCTCATCGATGAGGACCAATGAGTTTTTCTCCTTCTTTGTCTAGGCCTTGGTCCAACTCAGGGCTGCTTTCCCCGTAAAATGGAGATGGCTATCCCTGGGAATTTTTGAATAAAACCATTCCTTCCAGTAATCCCGCCAAGTATCCTTGGTCGGGAGAGGCGGATATTGGGAGGCCATTTTCTTGGAGCTTGAAATAGGTGCTCCTAAATAAATCATAGCTCTTGCTGTTTTTGGTATTTGATAGAAATGGCGGAAAAGGCGAACTAGAGGAGGAATCCCCAAGAAAGCCTCACAAAGATGTGAAAAAATGCTCAGAATGAGGATGGAATTGGAAGGAAGATGATGTTACTCAATCTCATAGTGATCGAGCACGTCAGCAAGAAACTCACTTTCTAGGAGACGAAAGCCTAATCTCACCAAAGCAGTGAAAAGCACTAGGCGCATTGCGTGAGGAGGGATCAAACCCTGGTCTTCTAGTTCGCACGCAATGACATGGTCACCCTGACCAGCAAACTGGTCGGGAGCAAGTGGTTCTCCCTGCACATCTCTATGTGCAAAGAGTTATCTGACAGAAACATGTAACTACCCGGAAGTTATCACCAGAAAAGGCGTCCATTGTCGAGAAAACACCTGTTAAGCGTTTCCCAGTTACAAGACACCCTTTTGGAACTCAACTGCCACCCCTTCATCAAAGATAAATAGAAGGACGATCGCACAATCAAGGATCATCTAACATCAGACAATCACAATCCCGCACTCTTTGTAATAGTATAGATCATCTTGTAATCTAATTTCTCTATCACAATCGCTTGGCTAATAAAGTAGCAATCCCATGATTTCCATCATGTCTATTTCAGTATCAAGGGGCCTACACTTAATAAATTTTACATAAGCTCGATTAAGAGACCCAAGGTCTTGAACATTGACAGTTTGATCATCATATAAAAATTTTATGGTAGCCTCTGTCAACTCCTAGGATCAAACAAAAAAATTTCAAGTAAAATGAATCTCGTTTGTAACCTTATAAAAAATGAAAATCAGCAAACAATTATCTCAAACAACAAGCTTGTCAGAGTTTTATAAAATCATACAAGTAGGATCATCATCTGAAAATTTTATGGGAGGACAATATTTTCCTTGGGATCATACAAAAAAATTTCAATTTTTTTTTACTAAGAATGATAGCTCAATTAAATTAGGTAAACCTTATATTATAGAATACATAAAATCTAGTGTCTTCTCCCTATTCCACTGCCATGTGGGGCTCACCTAAGCTCTGGCCCACTTGACAGCATCCCACAGCCCTGGATAACCCTGCCCTCTTCTCAGCCGACGTCGCTACACCCTTTTCAAAACCTTTCCGTGGCAACCAAAAGCCACTCGATCTTGCTACCTCGATAGGACTTCGTCGTCTCACCACGCGCGAAGTTTCAACACTAAGCGCACACACACCATGTGAACTTGACCTTGCCTCTGCGCCACCTTGTCTTGCAGCTCTAGACCCAAAGCCTCTAGCTTTGTCATCCTCAGTTGAGCACCGTCATGCCTCCCTCTGTTCCTCTGGTCTAACCATGCTCTCTCTCGCTACTCAGACTGACTAGAGCCGCCGTATAAGACAACCTACGCCATGCCCTGTCACATCGTCACCTCCATACCCTGCGCTACTCTGTCACACAAGAATTCCGCACTGCCGCCTCTCTGTTGAAACTACGACGCCATGTCATGTAGTTTATTTGCCACCTATAAACGTCAACAAAGACTCCTCCATGGTCCCTACATATTCCCTCCATCTCTCCCCTGCCAAACATCGCCTGATTGACTGCCAAACCATCAATGCAACTGAAAGCCGAAGCAGAAGTCTAGAAACCCAATTGTGCATTTCAGTTTGTAATACAGTAATTCTTTTAGCCTAGTCCTCCTTCGTGACTCCCTGAACCCGTCCGCCTCCTCGTTTGCAGCTAGAGTCACCCGTAACACTGTCGCACTATCACCTTTCTTCATCGGCTCAAGCAAATGGTGGTGGAGCTCCCAGCCAATCCCCGTTGTGATTAACCGGTAAAATGGAGCTCCTAGGTCACCCAAATGCTTAGTTCCCCATCGCCCGAGCTAAAGCCACCCTCAATCTTCCTCTGCGACCAAACATCACCTCTGCCACGGTGCCACCACACCGTGCCACTGCTGGCCCATCTCCGGTGAACCCCCAAGCTCAATCGAGCCATCCCATGGACTCCCCTCGGCTCCCTCTAGCTCATCCCAGCCTTGCCCAAGTACCTCCAGCATCCTTCTGCCACCGATGAGCCTCCCAGAGCCTCCTCTATCTTGTGTCTCTACCAGGTAGGCCCATTGAGTCAGTGACCCCTCACCGTCAAGTCACTGCCGCAAAGGTCCCACCTGTCGAAGCCTTGTGCCTCTTCTTGTTGAGATATTGATAACAAGGCCCAGGTGCTAGAATTCTTAGGTGTGTTTAGCAGGGATTCAGCTTCTTCAGATAAAGTGAATTTGGTGAATCTGAAAATTCTAGCTTTACCTTATTCGTGAAGCTGGAGCTGTGAGTATATTAAGAGTGTTTAGATAAATCATCTTGTTTACATTTTAGACAAAAAATATAAACTTAATTCACTTTATTTTAGCTTACAAGTTTCAGATTTCACATGAAGCTGGAATCTGGAGCTATACCAAACAGACCCTTAACCTGGATTTTGGCCCCAACGTGAATTAGATAGGGTTTAATTCAAAATCCCGAGCTGGTTATAAGGGCAAGTCATTGACATGTGGCCCCTCCTCGTTAGTGGCTATAGTTAAATAAAAAACTAAAGAAAATAAAAAATACACTTTCTCTAATAGAAGACGCATTATATTATTTTATGTGATTTTCAATTACTTCAACATTTAAATGGTTGTAACTTTTGTGATATAGCTCCAAATTGAGTAAAATAAATTTATAAATTCATATAAAATCATAAACTTTCATAATATGCTAAAATATTTAATTTTTAATCTCGTGCGAGAATATTTGAGTTTAACATTTGAATAAACCTAATATGGTCACTATTTGAAATATGAAAACCCTAGCTCCTAAAATGATAAAATAAATTTCATAAAATTTCTAAGAGCATAAGTAACTCATTTCTACAATAATATTTAAATTTGAACCTAGTTTGAATTGAAATTACCAAAAGACTATTTCCAATGTATGAAAATTTAAATGATTATAACTATTGCAAATAAACTCCAAAAACTTTTGAAATAAATTTATAAAAAATTTTGGAACCATGTGAAACTCAGATCTACAAAAATATTTAATGTTTGATTTAATTTGGATTAGTTCATAAAAGATTTCATTTTTTATGTATGTAAAAACTAAACATTAAATAATTTTTGCAGATAAAAGCTAAAATATACAAAACCAGTTTCAAAACAATCCTAAGGTCAAAATCTTCTGATGTTACAAAAATGGTTGCATTTATACATAAGTTGTGCTTAAACCTCTAAAAAGAAACCTAGCCTCTTAAAATATAAACTTTAAAAATTCATAACATAAGAAAATAAATTTAAATAATAAGAAACCAGCCCTAGAAACCTTTTTGTCACCAAAAATTTCTATTTTAATTCATCTTTGGATTTGATTTATTTTTTACTCTCATTATTATTATCGCTTTGCAACAAATCACGTGTAGATACAAATGTTCCAAAGGCTACCGCTATCGACCTCAACCTCAAGTCAGTTCCTGAATCAACTGAGCAAGGCAAGCACACCCTTTTATCATGTTGATCCCAGTATTTAAATTAGTTTATATTATTTTTGTCAAACCTATTATGCATGCACGTATTTTCAGTAAATTTGCTATATTATGGTATTGGTAGATATACCTATTATCTCAAGGAACTTTTTTAATAAATATTGAACTGTCAACCTTGATAACCTTAGACTAAAGTTAGACAATTCATAATGTCAACATGAGTATATGTGATTACTTAACACACATGCTTAGCTATGCTTTAGTAATGAAAATGATTAGACATGCTATTCTTTATAGTGTAAAGAGGTTGGATATGATTAAAAATGTTGGATATAACTTAAATATTGCTGATATTTTGGTAAAAATAAAAATAAAACTATGATTTGACACGAGCGAGTTATGGCATTAGCCAAATGTGCATGTGAATTGCACGTAGATAAGGGGAGAATATCATTCGGGTCAGATTAAGGACCGAACTACGTGTTGTATAATCCAAATATATCAGTACAACTACGAGTGCTAGTATGAGATGACATTAACCTATTAAGTTATTTAGATTTAGCTTTACACATTGGAATGCTGTAATAGTACAAGTTTTCTGAGATGGATTGCTCGAAGGGGTGCCCTCACCGAGCTGTTGGGAATAATACAACGGTGTACACCATACTATGGGAGAAGTGGGACAATAGAATGTATAATCTTTAGTCGTACAGTGATTGTACAAATATCTCCTACTACCATAGTATGAGTTTGTCGTCACTGGGTTAGTGCAAAGTTATGTCTATGTAATGTAAGAATTATGTCATGACTCTCTGCAGCACGCTAAAGGAAGTATGTTTATAATGTTGCAAAAAGAGTCGATCATGTCTTGTGGGTAAAACTGTACACCTCTGTAGAGTTTAAAACTTTTCGAAAAGCCATTCTCGCGGTTATGGGAAACTTGGTGCACTGACATTAGTTAGAGTTTTGTTATTTTCAAAAGTGAATAATATTTGAAAAGATTTGTTGGAAAGTCTTTGTTTTAGATTTTATGCGAGGGATTGGCAAAGGAAAGTTGATGTTGCATGCCAAAGGATTGGAAAGGAAATGATTCAATTCTTATAATCATGGAGGACTGTGAGTTATTACGGTTATTTATGTTTACTTGTTATTTATATATCAGTCAAATTTGCTTTTACAATTTTTTTGTAAATTACTATTTGATATTATTGTTTAACTTAGCTTTATGCAAAATAACTTGTATAGCCTTTTCATTGATATAGCCTGCATCTATAATTATTTGCGATGCACTGCAAATCTTGCTGTGTACACAAGTACTCAACCTTATTTATTTTGTTGGTTTAGTGAATGAAGAAAGAAAAGTTAACCATGCCGCAGTTACGGGAATACATTGACGAGCTTTTTTAGGGTTTATATCTTATCAGTTACCTAAGGGATTGTATGGGTATACCATAAGTCTTTTGAATTTCGGCTGTAATATTTACTGTCTTGTAAGACTTTATTGTATAAATAGTTTCCGCTATTATATGTATAATATTGTGTATGAATGTGTTATCAATGTTGAGAATGTGTGTACTAGCCACTAATTATAAAACTAGTACTGTATACATATAAGACCTTCTTTTGTAAAAAAAAGAAAGGCCATTACAAAGCCAAAATTGCTAAGCCCCTCTCCATATGGAAAGTGCAGACTCTACGAGCACCACCGTAGGTGCCGTCACAATCGAGATGAGCTGAGCTCTCCCGCGATTGGGGTGCACCACCATGGTCTCCACGAGATGTCGTGGAACCCTAAGCTCTTCCGTTAGTAATGGCTTCCACAAAGGCCACTGGAGCTCCACCGCAACCATCACACCGAAAGAACACACCAGACCATCGTAATCCCCGTTATATCTAGGCTCGTCGAGAGAACTAGAAATGTCTTCGTGGCGTGCCATGCTACATTCATTGTTTTTTCTATGTGCAGTAAAAATATTTGGTTAATGCAGATCTGAATCTACAATGTTTAGGTTACGATTATTAGCTTGTTTATGTGTAAAGATGCAACAGCATGAGGGAAAAAATAGACGGCTTAGGAAGGCAAATTCGTAGCGCTTAATTAGAACTACTACGTTTTATCTATTTGGAGTACGGCGTCGCATGCGGTTGCGTAAACGATATAGGCGTGATGTAGATGAGTATGAAATAGGAATTGTATGGAATGCGATGCTAGGATGATTCAAGGGCGGTTTTGCGCAGGCATGCCCTTAGTGCTGTATCGGGATATGATGTATACTTGTAGGGAAGCTACGGTAGCAATAGGTGGGATGTATACTCGTAGGGAAGCTGTGGTAGCAATAGGTCATAACAGTTGCTATGCAGTGGCGTGTGCTTCTACACAAATAGGAAACAGGTAGAGCAAGCATTAACAGAAAATGGTTTAGGTATTGGAGAAGCAGTAGATAGCACAACAAAAGAGTTTGCTACATAGGGTTGGCATGTGTATTCTTCAGCACAGATAGGCGAAAGTAGGGAATGTTAGTGGTTTTGAGTAGCACGAAGCACGGCAACATTTTGCACATCGGAAGAACTATGTGCTACTGCAGCCATTGCTGTAGGCAGATTTATGTGGATTGCTATAAAAAAGATGTTTTGAGAATGAAGTCAGCACGTGTGATTTGTAATTAACTTGCATGTAATAACTCAATTCTATATCTGTCGTACATCACATAGAGAAAGCGTTGATACTTGAAGAAACAGAATATCAGAAGATTCTTTTGCACAAGAACACCCTGTCTTATTAACAAGACAGCTCTACTGCCATCGTTGGGCTAGTCATCATTTCCTATTAAAGCAAAATAACAGTAAGCTTAAAGTGTTAACACAACTAATAGATAACTGCATTTAGTTATATCTATCTATTAATTATTTACCAGCAATGATATAATTGTTTCTAAGGAACGCTGGTTTAAGTCTCTCACAAAGTTGTGAGCTTAGCGCACGATCGGATTTCATCATCTGACGAGACTATCATCCCCTTCCATGTATGATCTCTTGAATTGATGACCTTTACAAAATAATGCAAGTATCGGCAAAGCACATATACTAATAAAACTGAAACTTTGGGTAGACAAAACACTTCAGAAGTAACATGCCTATTTTGATATAAGAGAAAATTAAACTGCAATCTTTTTCTGTATGAACTGGAACGATTTCTTTTTTGAATCTACCAGCAGCAGCAGTTGCTGCAGGTTTGCTGTGAAATTTGTCTCTGAGGGCAATACATAAAATGGATAGAATCATATTGTGTGACAGTCATCTCGTATTGTTACACACACATAGGTGTAACAATAAAAGAGATCTAGGAAACATAGAGCAGGTTAATCTTGCTTAAGTCGTGTTATGCTAAACCGGCGAGTATCATTTTTAGACATGAGGCTCATTAGTAGAAGGCAATCACACGCTTGGGAAAATAGCTCATTTTAAAATAGTTGCATATTTCAGTGTATTTTTTATCAGCATAAATATGTTTACACATGTATGTAGAGGTAAAAGAGATCTCTAGACAAATATAACTTACTGTTATAAACTATAAGCCAACAGTAATACCTTGAATAGAGAGGAAATAACTTAGTTGAAGAGCAAAATAAAAAAAGTGGTTTCTGAAGAAGCTGAATACTGGAAGATCCTTTTCTGTAAGAACATTCTGTTTTATTAGTACGTATAAGAACACACTGTTTTATTACCAAGATAGGTCTAGCGCTAAGTAGGTCTAGCGCTATCACTTATTTGATTAGCGTCTGCTACTAAATTGATCCTAAATTATGAACACAGCTAATAGACAATTGTATGCAACTATATTTTCCTACTAACCATTTATCAGTAGCAGCGCGGTCGTTTTTAGAAACTATTAGTCTTGAGTTTTTGTAGGATTGCTAGTGTAATATGCGATTGGATCTTATCGTCCACTAAGACTATGATCTCTTTTCTTGCACTATCTCTTAGATCGACGAGTTTTACAAACTAATGTAAGTATCAGTGAAGTACATACACAAGTAAAGTTCTATCTTCAGGTAGACAAAAATCTGTAAAAGCATAGCAATACCACTATATATAATTCTTCAGATGTCCTTACATCAGTAAAGCATACAAACAAAGGTTTCCTGTAGACTCAATTAATTGTAAATTGGTAGAACAGCCTTAGGCTGATCTATTAGTCAGGAAAATTCATAAATTGATGATTAACGCAGAATGCGCTGAGCTAAAATGAGCAGCCAAACTAAATACTTAACGCACTGTCAAAGTCTAACAGGGAACTGTTTATATCATTATATAAGGCGGATGTAGTTCATTCTATATACATTGTATGTCACATACAGAAAATAGTAATACCTGAAGAAGCTGAATACCGGAAGATTCTTTAGTACAACAACATCTTGTTTGCTTAGCAAGGTAGCTCTGATGCCATCGCTCATTTTGCTAGCATTTCCTATTAAACTAAAAGAATAATAAGCCTGAAGCGCAAACACAAGTAACAGATAATTACATCTAGCTGTATTTGCCTACCTATTATTTACTGGCAGTAGTGTAGTCTTCTTTAGAAAATGCTGATTTGAGTTTTCACAAGATCAGCAGCGTAGCATATGCCCAAAATTTCTTCGTTTACTGAGACAACAATCCTCTTTTCCTCACCATTGGTTGGATTAACGATCTTCACAAAATAACGTAAGTATTTGCAAAGTGCATATGCTAACAGAACTAAAACTCTGGATCACTGAACTGTTTATATAGAAATTTAAAGCAAGAGAAGCAAACAACCAAACTAACTTATACTATGAACCTAAACAATCAATGGAAGAGGAGAGTATTAATGAGCAAAAATTCAGTACAAACCATTAATGACGGTGATAGGAGTTGGAAGGGGCGGAAGTGCTCAAAGAGTACCCGCCTTTGCCAAAAATGCACCAAAACAGAGAGGTCTTGTCGGTTGAAGAATGCAGAGGTTGGCAGCAGCAGCAGGGCTAACCCGGTCCGGTCCTCCCCCTTCCCATTCCCCTTCGTCACCTTGCAGACGCCTAACACAATCATCATTGCTGTCATCAACATCAAGCACAAGAAAACCTTTTTCATTTCATTGACAGAGATTTGATGGATTGCATTATCAATCGATGACCAAGATAATCTAGAAATCCTGGATGGTCTATTACTCTATTCTACACTACCCAAAATGAAAGGAAACTACAATTGATTGTATGGTAAATCTATCAGCCTCAAATCACACAGGTACATAGCAATGTAAAAGTGATATGGATCGCAGAAAGGAAAGGACACAAAGTTACCGCGAAAAGCGCCAATCCATGCCATGCAGATCCTTTTCCACAAGCTCCTATGTGGGCGGCGACTGGGTCATGTTCTGGCAAACAAATCAGGTTAGCCGATGCAAACCGATGACAAGCCATAGACATGGATTGGATAAAACACAGGTTTCCCTCTTCTAGTGTAAAATTCACATGTACCAGAGGAGGGAGGCACTCATCAGCGTGGCGGCGTAGCACAAAGAAGCCATCGTGCATGCTGGTGTTGGACGTGGTCAGCGTCTTGCAGAAGGACTGCACTGCTGGCGAAGCCAGCGTGGAGCCTGGCATAGAATTCGTCTTCACCATCTCGATATCACTTTGCTACAGAAATAAATCGAGCACAGACAAGCACCTCCTCCCTCACACCATAAAAAAGATGCCCAAATCTTTTCCCCAAGAAATCCACAAAAGAACTTCAGGCTCCGACATCAGCATGAGCTGCGCATAGACCTCGTGGGTATCTAGCTCCACCTGGCAAAATCTTCCGAACAAATAAATCAATTGAATTGAAATCGAAGCACACATAAAAATTTTGTTCACATAGAGCGGAATTGAAGAGCGAAAGTGGTCAAAAGGAGGTACCTTAAGCTCGACGCTGATGATGCGGCAAAGGATCCTAGAGGGCACATCGTAGAGGCGCATCTGGTTGCTGGTGACCTGATTCATGGAAGTCTCCACCTAAAAGAAAGCAAATCAGTGTGCGAAGCCAAGCAACCCCCTTAGACCGAATCGGGAGTGGGAGGTAGACCTGCTCGATTTGGCCCTGTGAGAAGTAGAAGATGAAGTCACCGATGCACAAGACGGTGACAAACGAGCCGGTGCAAGCGTGCGACAGCTCGTCGTAGAGCGGATCCCCTGCTTGGAAGCAACAGCAACCACACCCA
The DNA here is from genome assembly GCA_036346375.1 of Guadua angustifolia. Classification (NCBI taxonomy): domain Eukaryota; kingdom Viridiplantae; phylum Streptophyta; class Magnoliopsida; order Poales; family Poaceae; genus Guadua; species Guadua angustifolia. The sequence continues at coordinate 30,600,859 of CM070500.1, read as the reverse complement.
TGCGGAGGTCGGCAGCAGTAGCAGGGCTAGACCGGTCCGGTCCTCCCCCTTCCCATTCCCTTTCATCACCTTGTAGACGCCTGACGACAACATCGAGGCCCGCCCCTTGCTATTCTCATATCGCATCTTGCACCCACCCCCCATCGCACTGACAGATCCGCGGATCGGTCCGAGCCCAGCGATAGGGGAAACCCACATGGAAATCATCAAAAAGCACCAAAAACTCCAGATAAAGATCGATCAAATGGGGAAATCTATACGGGTAAAAAAACAACCAACAGAGAAGGAGAGGGAGGGGGATGATGTATAGAGCTGGTGCAAATATCTAACCGTGGTGACTGCTGACATCGGCGAGAGAAGAAGCGGCGGTGCGGCAGGTCTGGGCATCAACGGTCCTCAGAAGCAGTAGGAGGGGGCCGGGGGCACGCCGGAGACTGGAAGGGGTGGAGAGGAACGTCGCTGGCACTAGAGCGAAGGAGGAGAGGAGACATCCGGGGACAGGATGCGAGTGCGGGGAGCGTCGCTCCTCAAAGGCTCCATGGGAACTGATGGAGGAAGCCTCTCGTCGTCTTGCGAGGGGCACGCGGCGCGCGGGGGAAGGAAGCAAGGATGGGGAAGGAAGCCTCTCGCGAGGGTCACGCGGCGCGTGGGGAAGGAGAGAGCCGAGCTCCTCGCGCGAGCCGCGCGAGGCGTGACGTGGAACGGTCCTCAGCTCACGAAACCTACAAAATTTAGGAAAGGTATGATATGCATCGAGGTTGTCCATCTCCTCTTCCCCAGTCTCAACTCCTCGCCACCCATCTCAAACATCCTCCCACCAGTAGGTTGTTGCATGTAATCTTGATTTTGTTGCATCTCCGGTCTGCATTATTGCACTTTCTACCTTGGTTTAATTCCAGTCTTCTCCATTTATTGTAGATTTGTCTCAGGTGTTGCATTTTTATTTACAAAATATTACAATAATTATTTTTATAGTTGCCACTATTATTTTCAAATGTTGCAATATTGTAATACCACGAATTTGCTTGATTTAGATACCTTAACTAACTTTAAACCTACGTCAATTTTGTACTAGTGGATTTCATCTGATTTACAGTGAGAATTTTTTTTAGTTTCCCTATATTTTTCAGGACATTACACTTTTTTGCATTTTTATTGTACATATTGATTACAATTATTATATTTGTGCATATTGATTACAATTGTTACATTAGTACCTTCGGGCGCTGGTCGCCTGTAGAAAAACAAAAAGAACGGAGGAAGCAGTAGTTTGACCGTAACCGATAGCTGATCCATGTTAAACAATTCTCACAGTTGCGGTGACAAATCCATGTTAAACTGGACCGCTGATCCTTTTGAGAGGCTTGAAAGAGATACGAGCCATTCGTCCGAAAAATATATACAGAGATTGCCAAAGATTTCAATCTGGGGGGAACTCGAGGGCACAAATTATGTACAACTTGTAATACAAATCGAGTTCCCTGAACCAAAAAAGAAGGATGAAATAAAGAAGAAATCCACTTGGGAATGAGCCGAACCACCGGGCCGGCCTGTTTCGATTTCCCCTTGTGCATCGATTAATTTGTTCTCGACTTTTTTGGGGGCATGAACACGGGCGTAACAAGCGGTGGCAGGCTACCAGCAAAGACGGCACATCAAAGCAGCATCCAAGTATCCAACCTCCCCCACCACGAATCGTGCCGCTTCTCCCAGACAATCCCCAACCAGTTTTCCCCCTTGGACCATGGAACTATGTACTTACTCATCATGGTCATGGCACACAGGCAAGTAGCTGTGTTGCGGCCATCCATGTCGTGCCGTGGAGGGGAAAAAACGTACAGGAACGGAAGAAACAGGACGCAGCAATGCGTCTTCGACGGCCCAAAGACGGGCTAGATCCGCCAATCACACGCCATTTCGCGCGATAGCCGCCGTCGGCGTTCGCCGGTACCACGAGTCGCCACATGCGGCGGTTCACGGAGAAGGACAGCGGCCGAAACCCGAAGCCCCACCCGTACATCTCCACCACACCTTTTTCCACGCCGCCGCCGCCGCCACCTCACGGCCAGAGAGGCGGCCGTCACCACGCCGTCCTCGCCGACGGCGTGGCGCCCGGCCTCCCGGATCGCCACTGCTACGCTTTGGCGGCGCCGCCAGTCCAGTCACGCACCGCTTGTGCCTCCGCTTCGCCAGAAGTAGCACGGCCAAGACGCAGCCGGCGGCCCACGGCCACGAGAACTTGATTTAACGCCACCAAGCAGCTCACCATCACAAGACGGGCAAGCAGCCTTCAACATCATATCCGCCACATATCGCCACGCACGCACCGCTTCGCACTCCGCCTAGTCCACCACCGCCACAGACGCGGCCGGCCCGCTGCCATCGTCGTTGTAGCTGCCGCCTCGCCCGACATGGTGGAACCGGCCGTTCCGCCGCGACATCGCGCCACCACGGCGTCCCCCGCCGCGCCGGCCGGTCAACGCCTCATGCCGCTGCAACCTGTCCATTGCGAGAAGCCGTCATCTCAATAAGCTGGCGGCGAGGAAATGGTCGAAATGGTGATGGCATCACAAAGGATACTTCTCGTGATTCTGAAAGGTGATGTTTCAGCGCAGTGGCAAACTGGCAATGTAGGTGGCCACATGTTGGTAAATTGAGCTCTGGACATGGACACATGGCAGTAAATGCAACCCCCCACCCCGGGGGGCGCCCCCCAACACACACCCCCAAACACCGCACACACAAAAATACAGAGGTTTGGCAGATGGCACTGGCTTTCCTAAAGTCATTGCATCTGAAACAACAACTGAAACAACTCATGATAAACTAAAAAAACATATCCAATCATTGCATCTGAGCAACACGCAAATTATCCACATAAACAACACTGAAAGACTGAAGTAATATTGTCCACAAAGGTCTGCACACCTACACTGACCAAATGATCCTTTATTCCTGCACGCCTACACTGGCATAAAATTATTTGAGCATCAGTGTTGTTTATGGATTATTTTATATGCCTTGATGCTCAAATAAAGGATGCAGGAATAAAGGATCATTTGGTCAGTGTAGGCATGCAGCCTTTGTGGACAATTTTATTACTTCAGTCTTTCAGTGTTGTTTATGTGGATAATCTGCGTGTTGCTTTCGGATGCAATGATCGGATATGTTTTTTTTAGTTTATCACGAGTTGTTTCATTGAAAGTTATATTCAGATGCAATGACTTTGGGAAAGCGCCATTGTGGTAGGGCGGATCTACAGGTATGCTGGGTCCCAAAGATACCTCGTAGATTCGGCCTAATACAGTCCATAATACTGTTATTATCTTATACAGTCAGCTTGTAAAGATCATAACTTTATATCCGTAAATCCGATTGAGCTAATTCTTATTGTATTAGTTTTGAAATTGAATCTAGTTTCTACAGTTAAAATTTCACATCAATCCAACGGTTGGATCTTCAGAAATTACTATTTTAGTTAACATATATCACTATTTTGTTGAAACCGAAACATTTTTTTATAATTTGTTTAGGGGTGATTTGAGAATCAACAAAAATTTGTTTTAGCTTCCGTGCAATCATTCACCCTGTGGAGTATATGGACCCCGGGTATCTGCATGGCAGATCATGAGGGCCACCCGGGAAAGGATAGCCAATCAATACATGAAGATGGGTATTGCCTAAGAGGCGGTACGCCATGCGCAAAGAAGGAAACCCGTAAGATAGAAACCGACCCCTTAGGGAGGATGCAATTGTAATCCTATCCGCTATCATATTAAACGGATAGGAAAAGAGATACAATCTCCACTCAGAATTAGACAGGACTTCCTCATAACCACCATCTTCCGCTATATAAAGTAAAGGTGGGGAGAAGGAGAGGGACCACTGCACCACGAGACAACATCTCATTAGCTTAATAGCTACCCACATATAATTCCAGAAGCACGCGATTAGCAGTATTATCTCCATCGTGAGAGCCCAACCAGAGCCTTCCTGCTTGTGCTACCATCGAGTTTGGGTCCCCACAGAAGCCCTTTTTTCATTATTGCCTGTATAAACGGCGGACAATTGGCGCTACGGGTAGGGGAATGCGCCAGATCAATCTCAGCAGGCTCGATGGCGATCTTCGACAGCTTTGGTGGCGGCTGAAATCTCGGCCGTTTTTCATGCGACAAGGGCTTTTTGGGCGGTGGCTGAACAATTGCATTGCGACGCATGCATGTCCTGGTGGCGGGAGGATTGGTCGGCAACAAGAAACGCTTTCTTTCCTCTCGGCCATCATCATCTTGGGCTCTTGGCGATGCTGGGCTTCATCGATTACAAGGCCGTGGAGGTTGACTTCTTCGTGTGCATCGACGCTACATCGTCTTCTCGGCACCTCCGACAGCTGGCCCCAGCGCCTTCTTCGAGTCGCCATCGCGCTGCTCTGCCTTCCATACCGCAGCGCTGGCTGGGTTCTTTGGCCACCAGATCCAGACGGTTACTCGGCGTCCGCGCCACCGATTCGTCATCTTCGCGCGCCGCTCCCCTCCAGGTCTTGCCGCGCATGTCGGCCTCCCTCGCTCCGCCGACCACCCGGCGTCATCCTCGGCACCGGCACGCCTCCGCGGCTCCTTGCGCCGTATCAGGAACGTCGGCGCCGACCCTTGCTTTGCGTGGCTGATCCCTGACGTCTCGGCCCGCACGCTCGAGAGGCCTCGCCCGAGAGCTCCATGAAGATCACCCGAACCAGAGGCACCTTTTTTGCTCGTGAAGCTTGATGTTTTTTCTCGTGAAGGATTTTTTTTTGGTGTCTATGACCAATCGCGTGAAGGAGCCAGCGCATCGTTTTCTTCTTGCTTCATCCGGACTTCAAACTCACCAGCAAAACGCACTGAATTTTCTTATTTGAGTCACCATTGGCTTCGGCTGTTTGAGTCCAGATCGGTGGCTCCAGCTTCCAGTGCAGGAGTTCTGCCGACAAGAAGTTCAATCGCTAGTTGATTTTGCTGCGGCCGACGGCGTATGTGTTCGGGAGATTTTTCTTCGGCAGCGGGAAGGCCATAGTCTGGTACCGCTTCCTAATGATCAGAGTCGCAGCAACATCTTGTGTCGCTGTGTACTCGTCAATTCACTTGAAGCCGACTACAACATCTGAAGATCTGCTGCAGCCCAACCATAGAAGAACATGCCTGATTAATTCCGTCGTGATTGGAAGCATCCTGTGAACACACCTCGACGTGCTGAAAGGAGTTAGTGGTGCTAACTTGATCAAGAAGATGCCCCGAAGGTCGCCGATCGCGCAGAAAGGAGAGGTTCGTGATCAGCGACCGCTAACGCCACTGCGCTGAAGCGCCAACTCCGGCTGACGACCACGAGCCACGCCGCGCTTAAGCGCCACCTTCCAAGACGGCCACCGAGCCTACGCCGCGCTTCGAAGCGCCAACTTTGCGACGCCAAGAGTCACGCCGCGCTTCGAGGCGCTCAACTTCCGCACGACCATGAGCTATGTCGCGCCCGAAGCGCCATATCGGTAAGACGCCACGAGCCTACGCTTTGCGCCTTCGGCGCCAACTCCAAAGACGGCCACGAGCCACGCCGCGCCGAAGCGCCATATTTTGCACGGCCACGAAGCATACGCTGCGTCGAAGCGCCAACTCCGCACGGCCGAGTTTACGCCGCGCCGAAGCGCCAACTCGACGCGGCCACGAGTTTACGCTGCGCCTGAAGCGCCATACCGGCCTGCGACGCTTACGCCTCGTCTCGCGCCGAAGCGCAACTCCGGTGACGGCCACGAGAGTTTACGCTTACGCCGAAGCGCCATACTCGCAGACGCGCCACGCGCTTACGCCGCGCTTCGAGCGCCATATCTGGCTGCGGTCACGAAGCCGCTGCGTTCGAAGCGCCATACTCGGCATGGCCCGCGAGCTTACCCGGCGCCAGCGCCACCACGATTTTCGGCCAAGAGCCTATGCTCGCGCCCGCCAGCAAGGATTCGATGACATCGTCGCAACACATGGAGCATAGAGCGACTAAGTCACTGCTTACTCAAATTATGTCATTATAAATAAAATTATTGGCTTTCTTGACTTGCTACTTAGTTGATCCTCAACTAAGCAAAGAATCGGGGCTACACCTAATAGTGTTGTGCATGCTAACACTCTTTTGGGTCATTTATTGTTTCTTACATTAAGAAATACTGTTTGCTTGGTAACTTTCCTCTTGACTTGCTACTTAGTTGATCCTCAACTAAGCAAGAAGCTCGGGGCTACCTAATAGTGTCAAATGCGCACATCTTTCCTCGAGTTATCTTTCTTCTTTTCTTAACGATTGCAAATGAATCCGAAGTCGCTGATTCCGAGTTGTGAAGCTCAACCCCATGAGCGGCGAACTTTAGTCACCCGTAACGCTGCGTTCGAAAAAGAGCCATGAGTCACGCTCCGATGCTCTGGGCTAGACTAGTCAGAGTGCTTAAACAAAAGAGTCAAAACCACTCGGATGAATTCAAAATCAATAAGGAAAAAGAGTAAAAAACTCTAAAAATATATATAAACCAGTCGGACATCACATCCGAGTGAATTATTTTTACATGGCCTAAACCCTGCATATACATGATTTCATTTCAGGGCTACTAAATTTGGATGCGACGCGTTTGGGCCAACGTTTCAATGACGACATCGAGAGCGAATGAATTTAAAGGAGCGCTACGAATTTCGCCATGAGGCGAGGAAAAGCGTTTTTGACTCTCGCATATCGTTTGGAATACTCGTATGAACCCCATGATGGGCCACCAACATGCTGTACGCGATAGTCGGATATAATTCAATACGTGGAGCTCTATTGAGTCCTAACGATCTCTTTTTCCTACAATGGGCACTCTTGACCGAAGGAAAATAAAATCAAACTACATCAAGAATCGAAGCACTTTGGCGAAGCATGACTCAGTTGCTTGCTTCATACCGGGAAAATGACAGAATCGATCGCAAAGCACTTGGGCCTCTCAGTAGAGTATATGGACCTTGAATATCTGCATGGCGAGATCGTGAGGGCCACCCGGGAAGGGATAGGCCAAGCCGAATACATGAAGATGGGTATTGCCCAAGAGGCGGGCTGCCATGCGCAGCAAGGAAACCCAGAAGATAGAAACCGATCCTGCTTAGGGAGGATGCAATTGTAATCCTATCCGTTATCATATTAAACGGATAAGGAAAGAGATACAATCTCCACCTTGTAACCGATTAGGACTCTCCCTTGTAACCACCCTCTTCCGCTATATAAAGGGGGGTGGGGGAGAAGGAGAGGGGACCACCAGACCACGAGACAACATCTCATTAGCGAATAGCTACCCACATATAATTCGAAGCACCGCGACTAGGGTATTATCTCCATCGTGAGAGCCCTAACTCAGATACTTCCTTGTTCTTGTGCTACCATCGAGTTTGGGTCCCATGGCGTAGCCCTTTTTTCATTATTGTCGGTGAATAAACGTCGACACACCCCCTCCGAGGCTCGATTGCTATATTAGTGTATATCGATCCTATATATAATTTGAGTACAAGACTGCTAGTTGATTTATAGAGTAGAAATAAATATAATTGCTACTTTGTTAGAGACTAGAGAGTTGGTTGTTTATGCATTGCTTTTTTTGTTTGTAGAGTTGTTGAATTATGAAGAGGAACAAAGACATTGCATCTCTTTTCCTAAACAAACGCAAAAACGAGAAGCAAAGAAGGTTGCTGCTCTTTGCTTCATCTCTTTTTCGGAAACATTGCATTTCTTTTCCGAAAACGTTTGTTGAGCGAGATATTTTCTTCTAAGTTGATAAAAATGATATAATCAAGAGTTTCATGGCTATTAGAAGGCGGAGATCAGGCAAGAAGGACAAGAAGTAATATTGTATTATTTAAACTATTGTAGGTGCGTAAGGCGCATGGGGTGCTGCTCACAAGGTGCATCGGACGGTCTCCCGCGCGTTGGACCTCCCCCGTGGCTACCCCCCAGACCACCGTGACCAAGAAGCGATCGACCAGATTTTCATAATTATTGCACGCTACTAGAACCAAATTGCTACGGCAAACATAGACAAATTGTATACCGGAACGCCTGCCATACACACAGCTGATGAGAGAGAGAGAGCACGAGAGCCAGAACATACGAATCACATCGCCAGAAGTTGCACGAGGGAGATCAATCTAGCTAGGCTACTCCGCGGGGCCTCAAAACTGCCAAGTCAGTTTTCACTTTCCTCCTCTTCTGCTTTTGGGCGGGGAGAGTGACAGGGACGGTACGCACTTGCGCAGCATCGAGTGGGTCTATCTACTGTGCCGACGACACATCGGACGGGGTACAGCCATAACTGTAGCAGCCATCACCACCGGACGAGCCATGGATCGCTTGCCCGATCCCTGCCTTCAAGCATGCATGGGCCCTGGCCGGCTTTAAAAACTTGCAGAGATACGAGTATAAAGGCTTTGCTAGGGGACCCTGCTTCCCTTGGTGGGTTTCCCTTGGTGCTGGATAGACCGATAGAATATATTGCTAGTGGAAGTACATCAGACGATGATAAGGACAAGTGCAAGTAATGCCCTAGGTTTCTTTCGCATACTTCGCTTTCTTTTCTTTTTTTTTTCTTGGCTCAGTTGGTTCGTTCATTATTGGACAATGAGTTGAGTTGGCAATGTTAATCTAGGGGGAAATAGCTGGAGAGGAAGGTGTTTGAATGCCATGGATGGAACATGTCGGACTAGGAGGAATCTGAATTTCTGATCTGCTGTGATTTGTCTGCGTACTGTACATTGGCTCTTCCCCATGAACAAGTACGTAAACTTCATTGAGTTTGTAGTCAAGTAAACATCATTGCAGCAAAACCAAACGAAAGTCTGACCAAAATCCAAACTGGTGAATGTAACACAGAACTTTGAAAGAAATCTGTGTGAAATGGTTTAATTCCCACATTAGTTTGAGAAAATTCGGTGTTCCGGACAGTGCTTAATCTTCCTAGAATCATCTTTTCTTTGTGTTTGTTAATTGGAAGTTGCAAGGTGTTTGGTCAACTCTAAGTTGATTTCTTATCCTTTAGATTAAATATGAGATATGTGTCCCCTATTTTAGGTTGATCAAATGGTTCAAAAGTATGACATATCTGTCGAAGGCCAAAGTCACCTTACAAAATAGCACCCTTTTACATTTCCCTAGTTTTTTCTCAAGGTAACATTCCTACATGTCCAGGCATGCGTAATCTAAGTACACCTAAAGCCTAACAAGATTGATGAGCAACCAAACTGACTAGGTCGCCATCAACAGGGATCAAATTTTCGTTTCTTGGAAAAATTCGGACCCAGCCGAAATCCGAAATTTCGGACGAAATTCGGTAATTTCGGCCGGAGTACATTCAAAATTCAAATCCGGTTGTTTTGCACCGAAATTTCCGAAATTTCGCCGAAATTACCCGAAATTTTGGTCAAAATGCACTGACTGAAAATTGGTTCAAACGATGTCAAAAAATTTTGAAATTTTTTTGTAGGTTCCTGACACATTATATATGTTCTCATAAAATTTTCAGGTGATTATCAGTTCTGTGTATTTTTATAAAATTCAAACATTGGTACTGTCCCGATGAAACGTTGATCGGCAAGTTTGAACCGGATGAAAAATAGTACAAACGATGTTAGAAAATTTTGAATTTTTTTTGGAGATTCCTGACATATTTATGATATTTATGTAAAAATTTAAGATGATTATAAAATGTGAGGAATTTATAAAAATTCAAACATTGGTACTGTCTTAGTAAAGCGCTGAGCGACAAGTTTCATCCGAATGAAAATTAGAACAAACGAGGTTATAAAATTTTGAAAATTTTTCTGGATGGTCCTGAAACATCCATAATATTCTCACAAAATTTTTATATGATGATCAAGTTTCATGAATTTTTAAAAATTCGAAGAGTGGTACTATCCTGTTAAAAGACCGATGGTCAATAATAGATTTACTTCAGCAATAAGAAAGGTTTAAATTTTTAAAAAAATTTACATAAGGGTGACAAGGAAATGGTTAATATCGCATAAAAATTTTGAATCATGATCACACTCCAGTGAATTTATAAAATTCATAGAAGGCACAATGCCATTTATATTCTTTCTCTGTTTGATTTTTGAAATATAATATAACAAATTAAGTTCAGTGCTTACTGCATTGATAGATTTTATTGAGCAAACAAAGAAAGTTGAATTTTTTTAAAATTTTATAGTATGGTACTGAGAAAATTATTAATCTGTAATAAAAATTTTAGATGATTATCACACTCGAGAAAATTTAGAAAAATCTAACAAGTTTATTGTCCCAATTATGTCCATTCTATTTTTGATTTTTAAAGATAACAAATGATGTTAAATTATTTTGAAATTTTTTTGTATGATTCCAAACTACTAGTTATGGTATCATAAATTTCTCATATCATTATTAAGCTTGTAAAATTTTTTAAAAATCTGACAGTGTTTCTGCCCAAATTTTAAAAAATCTCAAAAAAATTAGTTTTTCATCAAATTTTCATAGAAGATCACTTTCTAATAGGTTATTGGACCAAATGCGGTGCTCAAACTTCAAAATCCAGATTTAAAACCCGAAATTTTGGCGAAATTTGCCGAAAATTTTGAAATTATCAGAGCATTTTCAATTTTTTGAATTTTTGAATTTGCCCTACTTGTGTAATCTCGGGGGGGGGTCTAAAATCTGAAATTTTGCCGAATTTTGGCGAAAATTTGATCCTCACCATCAATCGCACCGTGGTGCACATCAGACAACAATTAAATATTAAGCAGCGACAAAAACCTGCCGTGTCCTTGTCCCCAAATTATTGCATGTAGATATGCTAGCTTGAAAGACTTGGTGGTGATGATTACTGCAGCGACCAATGTCCAACATCTAAACATGAGATATATGTAAGCAAAGAATACACAAAGGATATGTCCTAACGATATTTAGAGGTTTCGGATATCACGAGTCCAATTCTATGTGATAAGACATGCACGAAAAAGATAATTCCATATTAGGAATAACTCAGTTACTTTTCCGTTACGAGAAAACCAACTCGAGTACGCCTGATATTCAGGGAAGTTTGGATATGCTGTGAAAATTATGCGACGATGGGCTCCTCATTGGCTATGATCTGGTATCCCAAACTGACTACAACTCGACTTAAGGCAGGGCTACTCCGACTATATAAGACCGAGGGTAGGGACCCTTGAGTAGGGAGAGAGAGAGTTTCCAAGCAAGAAGAACTTTTGTGCAGAGCACCTAGGAGCCGATAAGCTACGCTTCATCAATCTCTAGCCGTAGTTTAGCCATTTTCTAAATTCAATTCTCATTGTAACTAGGGCTAGATGACTTGCTTGTACTCTATTTATCAATTCCGTACATTATTCACATAGGAAGTAGGGTGTTACTCCATCTGGGGGCCCGAACCTCTCTACATTGTGTGCCTTTGATTTCGTGCTTGGCTCTGATAACTGAAGGTACCTAAAACTGTAAGTTTATTATTGATTTCTAACCTTCGACAATTGGCAAGTTAGGTAGGGGTCTTCAATTGTTTTTTGCAGATCAAGCATATCTTCAGTGCGCACTCACATCGGATTCTCCGACGATTACCCGTGTGACAATTTTCACTCGGTCACCACCATCAAACAAGTACTTGCGATCGATCTGAGATCGCTTTCGAAACCATGCTCTATCGATGGGGGCTAAGCAGGGATCTAGTGCACGTTGGCTTCATTGAATCCCTCTCTTGGGATCCATGCTTAGAGGTAGGTTTTATCGGTTTTGACCCGATGGAGTCCAACGTCCTTATGTGCATCAATACGGAGAGTGAAAGCGAAAGTGACACCCGCAGCAACCAAAACAGCAGCCGAACAGATCGATGCATGTTCATGGCTGGAGCCAACAACGGTGCTACTGCCGAAAGTTCCCAAGAGGGGAATCCAGAGAGCAGACACCACATGAGGTCAAGGACACCAAATCTCTTTGTATACGCCTCAAGATCCTACAGCAGTGACTGCTGCAGCCTGGGTGGCTACAAACACTGTTGCGCCGAACACCACTGATCATTGGCGAGATCTGGCAGCCATGGCTACAGCTGGGATCGCGGCCAACCTGTCAAGGCAGCTTGACCTTGATGATCCAACGACGCCCCACCCGCGGGAGATAGAGCTTCAGGGACAACAAATCCCTCAACAGCATGGCCACAACAGAGGGCCTAGCCACGCCCCGGGAGTAGCGTCCCACTAGAGCCACAACAATGACAACTTTAGCACCCCTGAGGCAAATGTTTAGTACGCTCACATGCTGCTGAAATCTCTTCCACCACTGGGTTTGGGCAACCCGATGACTCCAACATTTGACTAGATGAAAACGCTGCTCGATGCAGCACAAGCTCAGACCTCTCAAATGGCAAAATTGAGGTTCGGACGCTCAACCAGCAGGGCACTAGGAGCCAGTGGTCGGGACCATCCCACCGCCATCGAGCAGCATGATCGGCGGTGGCTAACTTTAACCAGCATGCTTTTAGGTCAGTTCGCTCCAACTCCCATCGGGGACGTCCTGACGATCTTCGAGATCGAATTACTCACGATCGATGAGATTTGCATGACATCCTTCGAGGCCGAAGGGAGGAACATGACCAGGAAGACCGCGAGCGATAGAAAAACAAGTCCTCACCTTCGAGGAGCCAATCTCCCATGCACCGGACCCAACAGGGTGAATCTCCACTCTCGAGAGGTCGCTTGCCTGCTCGGCGTAGTTTTCCTCCTTGACAAGGTCCATGGCAAGTGACTCCTGAGGACGTCGATGAAGGATGCAAGGCCTTCACCCCCAAGCTACATGCAGTCATGTGGCCAGACAAGTTCAAACCAAGCCTCGTCGACACTCAAACAAAATCAACCCCGTCGAGTGGCTGCAGATTTACACTACAGTCATCAGGGCTGCCAAAGGAAATGAGAAGGTGATGAAAATTACTAGCTCACCACCCTAGAGGGTGTGGCGAGGTCTTGACTGCTCAACCTCCCACCTCAATCGGTATCCTCATGGGCGGAGTTACAGGCCCAGTTTATCGCCAACTTTTAAGGCACGTATGAATGTCCCGGAATGTGCAGCGACTTGCATTGGATGATACAAAAGCCAGGTAAGTCGTTGTGTGACTTCATCCAACGCTTCAGCAACAAGCGCAACTCAATCCCTAACATCTCAGATGAGGCGGTCATAGTTACCTTCGAGAACGGTGTCAATGATAGGGAGTTGAAAGGAAAGCTTGCCACTCGGAAGATCCACACCACCAATGAGCTCTTCGAGTTGGCAGATAAATACGCTATACGCGTCGAGACCCGAGACCATATCAATGACCCTAAGTTTGGCGATGATAAGCTCGAGTCATCCAAGTAGGGATTGAAGAGAAACAAAAACCGCAGGGAGAAACGCAAAGGTGACTCCACCGTAGCTGCGGTTGAATGGGGCAAGGCGTGCAACATTGGCGACAACAAGGGTCGAAGCCGTGGGGGAGCAAAATACTGCCCAGTCCATCACACGAACAAACATGACTTCAACGAATGCCAGGTGATTAGCAAGAAGGTCTAGGAGAAGCTCAAGGTTGCCCTCGCCGAGCGCGAAATAGAGCAGGCTAGAGAGAAGCCCCAAAACGATGAGCCCGAATATCGTGGACCTAATCACAAGCTGGCACACATCTTCGGGATCTACCACGTGTGAGTCCAAAAAGTAATACAAGGCAATAGAGAGGGAGATCAACCTAGCCACACCGGCTTCCCTCAGATTTCTCAAGTGGTTAGAAGTGCCAGTCACCTTCGAACAGTTGGATCACCCAGCTATGTCCCACATCCGGATCGATACTCCATGGTGGTCGAGCCAACCATCGTCAACGTTAAGGTCGCTTGAATCTTGATCGATGGAGGTAATTTGCTAAACCTTATTTTCACAAAGACGCTGGAGAACATAGGGATTTCCCAAACAGAGATCAAAGCCAGAGCCGAGCCATTCCATGGTATAACTCCACAATCGTCTTCGATGCCTCTTGGCTAGATAGAGCTGCCAGTCACATTTGGCACACCGGATAATTTTCTCACCGAAAAGATCCGCTTTGATATGGTGGATTTTGAGACTGCCTACAATGTGATCCTAGACCGCCCAATGCTAGCCAAGTTCATGGCTGTGGTGCACTACGCGTACCAGACAGTCAAGATGCCGGTGCCAAAAGGAGTCCTTACAATTAAGGGAGACCAGCACGCTGCGGTCAGGTACGACAAGAAGAGCCTGGAGATGGCCGAACATCTATGCGGATCAGCAGCCAGTGCTGACAACGAGGGAGCTAAGCGCCAAAAGTCCAAGGGCATCGACAAGGCTCCTGTGTCCGACAGTGCTGCCAAGGATTCAGTCGATGATGGCAAGAAGGACAAGAAGGCCGAAGGAGGCATCAAGACAGTGTTTCTAGACCCGTTGAAGCCTTCCAAGGCGTCAAGATAGCTGCTAACCTTGACCCTAAATAGGAATTCGAGCTCATCACCTATCTTTGAGTAAACCGCGATGTGTTTGCATGGCAACCATCCAACATGCCGAGGGTCCCCAAGGAGGTGATCGAGCATCGACTAGTTGTAGAACCTAGCGCTAAGCCTGTGGTACAGAAGCAACAGATTTGCGGAAGATAGGAAGCAGGCCATACAAGAGGAGGTCAGCAAACTCCTGAAGGCTGGCTTCATCTGAGAGGTCTATCACCCGACATGGCTGGCAAATCCTCTCCTCGTCAAGAAACCCAACGTCAAGTGGAGGATGTGCGTTGACTACACCGACCTCAATGAGGCTTGTCCTAAAGATCCTTTCACTCTTCCTCGCATCGATCAAATAGTGAACTCTACTGCTGGATATGAACTGCTAAGTTTTCTAGATTCCTACTCGGTGTATCACCAAATTAGTATATCCGCAGAAGATGAGGAGAAAACTACTTTTACTATTCCCATCGGTGTATTCTGTTATATTAAGATGCCTTTTGATTTGAAGTGTACTGGTGCTACGTATCAACGCTGTATTCAAAATTACTTAAAGTCCCAAATCAGGCGCAATGTGGAAGCGTACATCGATGATATCGTAGTCAAGTCGAAAACCAAAAGCACCTTAATTAGTGACCTCGAGAAGATGTTCAACAACCTCAGGAAGTATCGAATGATGCTTAACCCCAAGAAGTGCACGTTCGGCGTCTTGTCCGGTAAGTTTCTCGGGTTCCTGATGTCCAATCGAGGTATCGAGGCCAATCCACGCAAAATTGAGGCCATCAACTAGATGTGTTCTCCGCAAACACTGAGGGAAGTGCAAAAGCTCACGGTTTGCATTGTTACTCTTAGTCGATTCATCTCTATGATAGATGAATGATAACTGCCTTTCTTAAAGCTACTCAAGAAGCAGTACACTTAAGTGAATCAAGGAGATAGAAGAAGCTTTTTGAGATCTGTTTTCGGGGGGAGCCTAGTGTAAACCGAGGATGAACGATGCCTCGATGGATTGGGTACTGGTGCCTTGCCTGTACTTTGCCGATGTTGGAAACGCTCTTACCCGGGGCTCTCAAAAGAGATAGGTAGAGCTTTGCTTTGCCCTGCTTGATGCTTCGGCGTGCTGCGCGCACGTGAGCTGGTGCACAGAACAAGTTTGACATGTGGGAATAGATATATGCATGCCCTCAAGGTCGAACCGAAGCGCTCCTGGTCAAACAAAAACGTGAGGATTTATCCAAGACGATACAGCGTAAATGCTGATCATTTTTTTTCTTTTGGCGAGTAATGGTATTTAACCATACTAAGGCAATGTTTGGTCATATTTGGTAAGAGTTCCCAGTTCTTTGGAAGGTCTGTCCCCTACCGCCTGCGAATTGGTACTTTCATGTTTTCTGATCCAGAACCAACAGGTCCCAAATCTTCGTCCAATTCCTTACCGAATGAAATAAACACTGAGGAATTTGGAAGTAAAAAACAAACAAAAGTCAGACCTGAAATGTAGCGCCGAATACGTGAATATTCGATCAACAAGAGTAGTACTTGACGGGAATCTTTTTCTTCATTACTCTGCCAAGTGCCTACTTGCGTACAACCATATACGTACACATGCACGAACACTGCTACAACACGCACCGAAGATTGTTGATAATGATTACAAAATAAACGTCTTTTACGCGGAGCACTTCCTATCATGCATACACTACATATAGTTGTTGTTGAATCGATGTGATCGATCTCTAAGCGTCAAAAGTTGAAACTGAATGGCTGCAACTCCATCGGCGCCATCGCCGGCCACGAGTCCTCGAAGGCCCAGCTGAAATTGTCACTGGACTCGGCCAAGAGCTCAGGAAGCCCGTCCATGGCACCACCAACTTCTCCTCCATGGACGACGGCGACGCTCTGGTGATCCAAGGAAAACAAGCTCGGCTCTGCGGCCACGTCAATGCTGTTCACACCACCCTGCAGTAGCGTGCTGCTTTCCTGGCTCGTGTTGGTGGTGACCTGGCCGTGGGCCGTCACGAGCACGGTTGCGCTGCGGTAGCCGCCGGCGTCGGCCTCGCCGCGCTGCTTCCGTTTCTTCTGTATCTTGGTCCTCCAGAAGTTCTTGATCTCGTTGTCCGTGCGCCCAGGGAGGTGCTTCGCGATCTTGGACCACCTAATTAACCAAACATGGCTACGAGTCTAAGGAAAATGTGCAATGCCCATGACACACGTACGTTTAACTGTCGTGCGATCACCTGTTGCCCCATCTGGACTGCAGCTCGACGACGAGCGCCTGCTCCTCCGGCGTGAAGTTCCCGCGGCGCACGCCGGGGCGGAGGTAGTTCAGCCATCGCAGCCGGCAGCTCTTCCCCGTGCGGTTCAGACCTGCCAAAACCACACGACGATTACCAAGCGCGCAATGCGTACGTGCAGGTGTGCAGGCATTACACATAACAGAAAAAACATGGGGGCGCGGCGGCGCGCGTAAGTAATGAAAGTACGTAGCGCGCGCGCGCGCTTACCGGCGGCTCGGGCGAGGTTGTTCCATCCGCCCTCGCCGTTGACGGCGATGTAGCTCATGAGGATGATGTCCTCCTCCATGGTCCAGGGTCCCTTGCGCACCGCCGCCTCGCCCGGCTGCACGTACTTGCCGCCGTTCAGCATCGCGTGCTCCATGCCTCGATCGCTCGTGCGCGCGGCACACGCGGTCAAGTCAGTTAATTTGCTGCCTTTGCTGCCGATCGTTCGCGCGATGCCGGCCGTCTCGATCGATCTCACCGTGGCAAAGAGCAACACATAAACCAAGAGAATGGCTAAGCTAGAAAGTTAGGCTTCAGTGCGAGGGAGTCGGCGGATTCGTGCTCGGTTTTATAGGGGGAGGTCACGGTGACGTGAGTTCTGCCCACGGCGTGGCACGCCTAACTCGGAAACCACTGGATTTCCTGAAACGGCATTGCATTGGCAGCGGCGCGTAGAAATAGCACAGCTAGCAACTAAGCGCGCACGCACGTGCTTCATTGGTTTGCGTTGCAATGCTGTTTCGCTGCGAAGATCAAAATGTGCGTGCATGGCATGTTCCATGTGGTGCATTCTGTCTTGATGTGCATAGGTAACTTTCTCCTTTCTCTGTGCACATGTATGTTTGATCCTGCGGCTCATGATATTTCAGGAATCAGGAAGGCAAAAGGTGTCAGGCTCATGATATATATATATATATATATATATATATATATATTACTCCCGGAGTAGAAAGAGAGCTTTATATATATATATATATATATATATATATATATATATATATATATATATATATATATATATATATAATGCAAACCACCCTTCCGGTGAAAACTCTATGAAAACCATCCGTAAAAGTTTTCTTGAAAATTCTCAAAAATTATCATATGTGTAGGAGAGGTGAGCTTCTACAATCCTTGCAAAATTCAAAGATGAAACTCAATTGCATTTGAAAGATATGAAAAAAGACAAATTCAGTATAAATAGTAATTTTCTTTGTTTAGCACTATTTATTTTGTCGTTTATAATTAGTATTAGAGTGTACTCAAAGGATAAAGAGAAATTATAACAACATTATTTAAATGGTATATCTTGAAGGTAGAATCACGTACACCCAGAGTATGGAATCATTATATATATATATATATATATATATGTGTGTGTGTGTGTCTTGTGTGTATATGGCATTCTAGATTCTAGATTAATCCAACAATTAAAAATATATCGTTACATTAACAAAATATAAGTGGCCTCGAAATAAAGCGTCCCCGTTTAATAAATGCACCGAATCTCATGAGAAAATTCATATGTGCACTTTCTACTAACATAAGTTGTCATAGGCACGAGAACAGTCATGCTAGCTAGAGTAAAGTGAAAGGGTGCACAAAGCAGTCCTGGGATAGAATGGATCATCGCAGAGCTGCCAAATAATATCCGTGTTACAACATGAGCGCTCGGCTTGTTAGTATGCCAAGCGAGCAATCTAGATCTTGAATTATTTTTAAAAATAATATTTGAAAAATAAAAATTATAAAAATAATATTCTAAAATTAAAAATTATAAAATAGCTCCTGTCGATCATTTTAAATGGCGACAGTCTGTCGCCATTCCAAATAGCGGCGGAAGTGCATCATTCAAATCTCCTTCCTTTCCTGCTTTGCTCGGTGGAGATGAAACTCTCGTCGCCATTCAATTGGCTGACGGAGTAACATCTCGCCATTTCAAGTGACCACAACGCTCATGTAAGCCAATCAAACGGGCGGCAGCAGTGCCCAAAAGTATCATTTTTTCTTTTTTGATATATTATTTCCATAAATTTCTATTAAAATAGTATTATTTAAAAAACAAATTCTAGATCTTCGTCTCCCATCTGGGAATCCTTCGCTCGCGATCATGAGTCACTGACCTTCTTATCCGTCCGGCCCGGCGATTGTACTAAATTGTTAGGCGCGCTAACTTCCTAGAACTTGTGCACAGGAAACTGGCGATGCTGTCCGCAAATTTGGGCGTACGTGCTTGCCCTAAAAGAATTTGCACAATGGCACCCTACTGGGACTATCCCAAGGAACTTGCTTGACGGGTTTGTCACACGAAGGGCTTAGTTAGTACAGAGCTCTATCGTCACCCAACTCATCTATTCCATCAATTTGCATGGTTCACCTTGTGCAAGGGTGGAATAGAATCAGCACTCGTGTTATCCGCCCACGGCTATTCAGAACTACGAATGCGCATTTGCCATGCAGGAGCAACGCCAAGCAGAAGCGAAACAGAGCAGCCGCACAAAAACGACTCTTAACAGCAATTATATTTAAGGTACGTAACCAAAAGAACCAAATGCCATTATGCAGCGGGCGACCGTGATTCCGCAAGTATCATAACATTTCCAGACAGATCTTATGCACGCACAAACCTTTCCTAGGATGACAGCACATTTATTTAAAAACGCTCCGTCTCCATCCATACGATACATGCTGCATTAGCAGAGTTTGTGAACATTACACACTACTTCCCATCCTCTAGGACGGAAGCATCTGTCTCCAGTACGAGCAGACGGGTGGGTGGCAGTACTCTTCGTGCGGAAACTTCATACTCATGCTCCAGCAGCCTCCTCTGCAGGACCGTCTTCACCCTTTTGTCCCAGCTTAGTCTTCTTTGCTTCGTAATCTTTCACAGCAGCTTTAATTGCATCCTCAGCAAGCATGCTACAATGGAGCTTTACTGGTGGAAGTGACAAGTGCTTTGCGATCTCCCTGAAAACAGAGCATAAAAGTTTGTCACAGTTTTACAGAAACAGTGTCCTAGAGACATTATTCGAGTCGATGACAACCGCATTGGAATAATAGCAAAAAGAAAAAGAAAAAGAAAAGTAGGTTTATCTTATGCCAAACAAAAGCGCAGAAACTAACCATAAGCTAAATCTTTCCTCTGATGTAATTAGCATCTATATTCATTTGCAAATATTAACAGCTGAACAACTCCAGAGGAAACAACCAAATCAAGTCTCTGAATAAATAGGCAGGCTGCTACCATTGACTCGAACAAGCTCATGAAACAATACAAGGTAACACATCAGACACTCCACCATGCCAAGGAACTATGAAAACTAAGCTAATTATTTCTAGCAACTACACAAAGATCATGTTCATAGCAACTTGCAAAGACCACGCACACTGGAATGAACCATCATTAAGCAGATGTATTATCTTGAAAGTTCAGTGCATTGTTGATTATTTTTTTCAAAATTCTTCTGACACAATCATATGCTGCAATATCGACTTAAATACTAAATGTTAATCCTCAAGACAATCAATAGTGAATGAGGTCTTGGCAAGTGCATACCCCCACTGTTGTCACACTGGTATTCACATTGTGATGATAAAGTACTGTTTGCAAAGGAAACTAGGTACCTAGGAACGTAATTACCACAAGGCGACTAGCACATATGTTTGCTATGGATACAAAATAAACAACAATAGGATGATGGTAAAAAAGGCCAATATAAGAATGTTAGGATGATAAAAAAAAGGCCATTATAAACATGTTAATGTAACCACTTGAATACTGTAATGGAGACAAAGATCAAGAAAATAGGGATAGCTTACGTGTTTTTGATAGTCACTACTTCCTCCATTTGCTTTCCCTTCACCCATTCAGTAGCTGCAAGGACAAGGGTAGGATCAAGAAACGCCAGGCACCACATCTTGTAAGGAAATAGAAACACTATACAGCATCAAATGGGATATCATCCCTGTTCTTAACAAGTAGAACAGACATTCCAGATATTTTCAAATGGAAAACTCTGCACAAGCATGAAAAGCAGTTAAGATTAACTTCCAAGTTTCCTTTGGGTCCCATAGTTTTTTGGCTCATCAATTGCACAAGATGATGGAATATATTATTAGCCCTCACAATTTGTTGCTTTCTAATGCATAACAGGAATTAAGGTTAGACACAGTGAATATGACATATATCTGCATTACTCTTGCAGTCAACAGATCTTACAACAGTACAATGAACAACTACTGCCCCAATTTGTCAGGCTAAAAATTATCCGTGAGACTGCGAAGGCCTTTCCATTTTATGGGAAAAATTGATGATTTGCCCTCATTTACTTGTGCCATTGATGATTTGGTAAATCATCAATTGCACCAACAAAAACAGGGCAAATCATCAAATCTCCCATGAGTTCATCATGTTTGTTCAAGATGAAACCTGTACTGTTTAAGAGAAATCCAAAATCATCAGGGAAAAAGTGCTTAATAAAAAATAGTCGCTCATAAGAACATCTCAGCATTAGCATAGTATACCTCAGCCAGCAAAACGACATAAGAAATTCAACCCTGGGCTAAGCAAAGACTAAAGATGAACCAAAACTCCCTACACAAACTTCCCCTTATAAAGCTGGTATGAAAACATCTGCCCACAAAATTAAAGACATGCTTACATTGAAATCAAACAAAACTAAACGCAATACACCAATTTGGTAACCCAGAAGAAAAAATAGACCCAAACAAAGGGCAATTTGTAAGCTACTATATAGCATCACTAGAGATTTAACATTAGCACTACATCTCTACCAATCTAATCAACCATCTCAGATAGTCATATTTCACACTCAGAAATGCCCTATCGCCTACAGAGTTAGGATTCGGGAATAGATCATCACCGCACCCAATCCATTTGCAAATATTCAACCCGATAATTAGCAACTAGCTAAAATCTCTCATCCTTCGCACTTCCCCTCCCTATTAAAAACGAAAGTATCACTATAATAATCAACCAACCAATTGTTCCCGCAAATCAATTCTCATAAGCTCAGCATCAAAAACACCTCTAAGATAGCACGGGATAGAGAGCTAAGTCTAAAGCCAAACCAGAGAGGAAAAGTGAGAGGAACCACAAGGAAGCTGTTTGGTGTGTTTTGTGTGTGTGTGTGTGTGTGTGTGTGTGTGTGGGGGGGGCAGGGGGCGGTGCTCACCGACGGAGGATGACGCAATGGCGGAGCCGCACCCGAAGGTCTTGAAGCAGGCGTCGACGATCTTGCCGGAGTCCTCGTCGACGCGGATCTGCAGCTTCATGACGTCGCCGCATGCCGGCGCGCCCACCAGCCCTGTGCCGACGTTGGGGTCGTCCTTGTCGAACGACCCCACGTTCCGCGGGTTGTTGTAGTGGTCCACCACCCGCTCGTGGTACGCCCTCGCCCCCGCCGCCGCCAGCCCCGGTGCCGCTCCGCCGGCGAGCCGCCGGATCCCCGGGGCGAGGAGCCGCTTGCCTCCTGCGCGCAGCATCGCCCACAAACTCGGGGGGTGCCTCTGGATTCTTCTGATCTTTTCCGGCTTTTGGATTAGGTTTTTGCGGTTGCTTGTTTAACCTGGAATCGTGGCTGTGGTTTCGACAGTTTATGCGGCGCGGAAGAGGCGGGGGCTGCGGTGCGCGGCGCGGCGTAGGGCAAGCTGGCGATGCGCGGGTTAGTTGGCGACGTGGCGTGGTGTTTGTGCAGGAGGCTCGGTGGTTGCTGCGTTGGGCGGTACAGGGGACCCGCGCGGCTGAAGGGGTAAACGTCGGGAGGGCAGGGCTGGGACTTGTTTTTCTACTGGGCCTCGTATTCAGTTACGTCAGCGCGCGCCGCACTCCTTTTGCACGGTCTCCTCTTATGGGAGACGAGACGAGAGAATCTCAAGACTAATCAACAAGCAACACCCAAGTTTTATCACGGCAAATAGACACGTGGGTTTAGTTATCTATAGGTTTTGCATTTGATCGGGTCGAGTTTGGGTTTTAATTTTTATCCGTAGGTTTTTCGGGCCGGGTGTCTAAGATGAGTTCGGATCAAGTTCGAGTTTTAATTTTCACCCGCGAGTACCCGAAATACCGCACATACCCATCGAGTACCGGAATTGGGTTCTTGGTTCCGCCGGAGTTTAGGATCGGGTTTGGATACCGTTGGATTCGAGTTTTTCTTCGAGTTTCTTGTCGGATCGGGTTTTGTAAAATCCACACCCGACCCGACCTATTGCCATCCGTACTACACAAATCCGTCGGGTATCTGTCGGATTTCGGATACCCGCCGGATTCCGGTATAGTTTTTTACCAGATAGGGTATTCAGATTCAGATCGGGTTTTCTGTTGATCCGTTGCCATCTCTACATCCCTGAAAGCTACATGAGCTATCGTCAAACTACTCTTCGAATTTTAGTATCTTTTTGATATCTCCAACGTTTAAGTTTCAGAGTTGCTAACAATCTGTCACCTGTTTTTTTCCTTTGATTTCAGTCACTTTTGCGCTGTCTCCGGTATATATCACCTGGCCGGCCGGATCTCCTTCTCCAACAAGCTAGCTAGGGGCCGACGGCTCTTGTTGCAGGCGTCCACGTCCTTATAGGCGCATGCAGCTCTGACCGGCCGGCCGGCAATAGCATCGGGGACAGGTAGTAGGCTCTACGCAGCTGTACGGATCAGTCTCTTTTCTGTCCATATAATCTGTACTAGATAGGAACTCGTGCTACACCATGGTACACCGCTCCGCACGAAATTTAGTTCGGTGATCCTCTTTGAAAAAATAAAGCTGGAAGACACGTACGCGAATAGACGAAACCATAGGGTCCTTTTTGTAAAATTGCGGTACGACGTTCTGTCCGAAATTTGGTTCGCTGGTTCTTCTCGAAAAAAATAAAGTTGGAGGACCAGTATGCGAATACATGAAACTATAGAGTTCTTTTGTAAAACTACGGTAGAAGGGCACGGATGTTTTTTTGTTTCATAAAACTACGGAGAGGGCCAAGTGAATACAGCGTCTGCGTAGCGTGAAGCGACGTTTTCCCATTTTTGAGAAAAACAGGCCAAGAGATGTATTTTATATTTTTTTGAGGGTCTCGGTGTTTCTTAGGGCAAACCGAGATGGAAAAGCGAGGTGGAAAAATAGCTTAGAAGAAAAAGTGAAAAAATTATTAGAGATGACAACCTTCTTTTGTTGAGTCTAACACTCTACGGCCCATAGAGTAGTAATACATGCTTTAACAAAGTGCTCGAGAGATCGAGATGGAAAAAGCAGTGGGAAAAAGTCTATAAGCGGTGAAAATTTGGATGTATTTTGTTTCATAAAATTACCCAGGAGAACTCAAAATGAATATAGCAGTATACGTCGCAGCCGCGTGCCGAAACGATTCCGTTTTTGAGAAAAAAGCAAATGAGATGTATTTTCTATTTTTTGGAGGGTCTTTTCGTGTTTTGTTGGGAAAAATCATTTGGAAAATCGAGCGGAAAATAGCCAAGAGGAAAGCGTGAAAAATTAGTAGAGATAACAACCTTCTTTTATCTTCAGCCTAACACTCTGGCGTCCAGCGAGTAATAATACATGCTAAAAAATATCGAGAGATTGAGATGGAAAACGAAATTGGGAAAAAAAGTCTAGAGATAGAGATGCACATATATTTACGCGGTGAAAATATTTTTCAGGAAAAAGCGGAGAAAGGACCTAGGCGTTAGGAGCAAAGGCTTGTTTGTTCGTTTTTGGACCTATCTGCTATCTGAAAAAATTAGAAAAGGGCTCATTCGCGATTTGAATTTAACGGAGGTTTTTAAGTAAAAGCAGTATGAGGGACCCAAAGCGAATCGGAAAAAATATCTTCCCTCACAAAAAATCGTGAAGGACCTATTAAATGTCTGCAGGACCTATCCATAATTTAAAAAAGCGGAGGCTTTTCATAAATTAAACCTGCAGTGACACGTGGGCGGGCTGAACGATCGGAAATTCCTTAACTTATAATAGGAACTTTATTTATATAGGTGATTTGACTTTTCTCATTTAATTTTTATTAGGGTTCACCGATCCTTTTCTTCCTATCTTAAAAAATTATTTTCATTTTTCTCTGCAGTATTTTTCTTTTCTCATTTATCTCTACTAATTCTAATTAGGAGTTGGTGGTAGTATGTCCGTTCTCCACCCTCACATACTGACCGTGTTTGCACCGTGGGCTGGTAGGAAGCGGGCAATAGCCACTCCGGTAGATTGGATTGGATCATCCCGTCGCGGGAGGTATATAAATATACATGACTCATTTATTGATTTCCTTTCTTCTATTGATCGGCATTGAATCGTGGCGATTGCTCCTGATACTTTTTGGATTGGATTGATTGATTCCCTTCCAAAGGAAGCAGAGTTCTGATCGTAGAGTTGGATCTCTTCTCGCCTCTTTCGCTTTTGTTGCCTTCTTTATTCGTGATTTCTTAATCTGGATTCCATAGATATCTCCTCAATTGCTTTGAATTTATATAACCCACGCTTCTTGCCTCTCCTGAGATGTGTTGAATTTATCCGTTGAAGCGGTAATAATGACCTTCTGATCTCGTCGATCTTGGCGCAAGAGGTAGGTCGCTGGTGGTGGGCGGCGAGATAGGGTGGCCTCTTGGAGCTTCGCCGCGATGGATGATGTCAATAGGTTGAGAGACACTCACGAGGGGGAGGCGAGGCGGTGGAGCGGTTGATGGGATAGAGCTATGGTATGGCCGGAGCAAAGGCGTCTGAGCCATGCCATGCCACGATGGTGGCAACCATATATGGATGACGCCTACCTCCCATGGGGCAGCAGGTGATGCCTCTTTCGGTCGATCAATCGACTCGAATTATAGTGTTACAAATTTGCAATCCCAAGCGCTGTGATGTTATTATTTAAGTTTGTGAAATTAAAGATAATTCTAAGCTCGAGTTTGTAAACATGTGGCTTGAAATTTGTATGCTTCGATGAATTAATTTAAACATTTAACCATTGCACATTCAGAGTGAACATTATTATTCAGATAAGGTTAGTGCTCATTGCAAATAATTTTTTATCGTAAAGTGAGTTTCCGTTGCATCGCACGAGCAAAAAACTAGTTTTCTACTAAGATTCACCAATCCTATTTTTCTCTGTCTAGCTTAGAAAAATTATTTTTTTTTTTTCTCTATGATTCATTTATTTTCTATTAGGATTTACCAATCCCATTTTTGTTTATCGAGCTTAGAATTTTTTTGATTTTTCTCTACATAAAAAGTGTCATGTATTAAGAGAGAAAAAAGATATGTAAATAGCAGGAGATGCAACGACGAATGCATTCCACGACCATCAATTCTCGGCACCATCTTTAGGCGGTGAGCCCATCCACGCCGATGGCAGCTTGGCGGTCTACTCGTGCACCATCAACAGCAGCAGTGGTAACATATTGTACAACCCAGCCACCTACACCAATAGGCCGGCACCGACCTCGCCGCCGTTCGCGCTTTTCCTTGGATTAATTTGAGCCATCTGTGGCCAGCATCAAACGGTTCTCAGAGTCTCCCAGGTCCTAGAGATCTTTTTATAGCATCTTTCTCAACTAGTTGTTGTTACTTTGTATTAAACCAGGAGCATGTTTGTTTGATTCTGCTTGGAATTCTTGTCCATCTCACTCTCCAAGTGGGAATCGATCTGGACCGATAGATTGAGATCGAATGGCCAGAAAAACTGACTATTTTATGAGTTGGATTCAATCTAGAAATTTGACTGATATATAGTCATTTCCTTTAAGTTTTTGTAGCGCCCAAATGTGTTAAAAAGTCTCACACGTAACGCCGGCTAAGCCAACGGGAGCTACATCGAACAATGCACCGGACGCACCAGGCTTTATTTCCCACTGGTATATTACACCGTGGTGAATATTCACGTGTACATGCGCAGTACAATTTACACCCATGAGAATTGCGTCTGTGACAACTAACAATGAAGGGTCATCATCTCATCCACCATCTGAAAACGACGTGTATAAAAGGATAATAATAGTCTGCTCTACTCGTTTACCTGGGCTGGCAATTATTTCGGGAGTGCGCCTTGCTTCCGGCGAAGTTGAAGGAAGAAACGACGTTCAGTAAGATTTCTGGCCGCGTCATGTAGGGAAATTTACGAAATTCCAAGGCTTCCTAGGGAACTTCGAGAAATCAGAACGCCGTCGTTCCATGTACGCTTTCTTCCCTTCTTTTGCCTCTTCGGTACCATAGAAGATCAGCGTTGCATTGCACCAAGCTCCTGCAACACGAGTGCCCATTATTTGGACTCCAGCAGGTACAAAGGAGAAACAAAGGGCCATATTTGAGCATGACAATGATACCTGAAGACCAGCGTGACCATCATCAGCTGCATTAAGTGCAGGATTTCAGCACCCGAATGGCAGTGGGGCTGTTCCTTAATATTTGCCTGCACCATTTCACAGTTTCTCACAGCAAATCAGCAAGCTACATGCAGGGCCGGTCCTGACATTTTGGGGGCCCGTGGCGAAAACTTATATGAAGACCCCATTCACCTCCTCATATATATATATATATATATATATATATAGTCTTATAAACACACATCATTGAAAAAACTAATATTTGATGCATAAAAATTACTTCTATAGAACACTTTAAAGTTTATGAAATGACAAATGTAAATTGGTTGGCATATAGTCTACACGATGAGTCGATGAGAAAAATAAAATGCAGCGATAGTAGCAAATGTAAGATATAGCAAACTACAAATATAGTAGATATCAGGACCGGTCCTGTAGTCTGTAGATATCGCAAACTACTAAGTACTAAGCTAGCAAACTAGAAACTACTAAACTAGCAAATGTAAGAATATCTGAATTTACTTGCTTTCTGGCTAGCAAATTACTAATAAGGATTAGGGATAGAGATTAGAGAATAGAGATTAGAAAATAGAAATTTAAAAGGGGCATCTTACTCTTTTTTCTGGGACTGGGAGACGCCGAGACGGGAGAAAGTCTTGTGGAACATGAGCCGGGAAGCGGCAGCGTTCGGCGATTCGCGAAGGCGAACTGCGAGTTACAAGCTGCGATCGAGATGTCGGACTATCGGGCGGCGGGGCGTGACGCGTGAGGCGAAGGCGTCGGAGTCGGGACTCAGGAGTCAGGAAGACAGGAACTCGCCAACTCGGGGCCGGGTGAGGGCGTGAGGCTTGCTGAGCGTTGGGCCAAATTGCTACTATCAGCATGCAGCGTGAGGGCATGATCGCGTGAGGCTTGCTGAGCGTTGGCGTTGGGCGTGAGGATAGTCTGATGCAGCATGCATAGTAGCAGATACTGATAGATGTTACCCAGGGGGGGCCATGACGTCTTGGGGGCCCTGGGCGGCCGCCCACCCTGCCTAGCTACATGCACACAACATATATACATTTAGGGCATGTTTGGTTGCTTGTATTTGCCTTGCATGGCATGAGTGGATGCAATCTAAATAAATAATACCACTGTTTGGTTGGCTGTGCATTCAAGAAATTTGGCCCGAGTGTATGCGGTGTTGCATCCAGTCTGGACCCAAAAAGCATAGCCCGGCCTTCTCTCGCGTCGAGCCCAGCGGATCTGGCGCCCGAGCCTTCTCGCCTCCCTCGATCCGCTCCGCATGCAGACGCCTCCGCTCACGCCGCCTCCCCGCCTCCTCCCTCACTTCGCCTCCCGGCCCGACCGCCTCCTCCGTCGTCTCCCGGCCCAGGCCGCCTCCTTCCTTCGCCTTCCCAGTGCGCCTTCCTCGTCTCGACTAATCTGCTCGAGCTCTCCGGCGACCACCGGGTAACCTCCCTCCTCCTCTCGCCTCCCTCCGATACCTCTAGATCTGGTTTCTTGGTTTGGTTTTAGGGTTTATTGGTTAGGGTTTTGGCATGCTCATGGTTGGATCGGTGTTTGGCACCATGGTTCCTCCCTCGATCACCTCCCTCCGCTCGCCTCCCTCTGGTGCGTCTCCGTTCGCCTCCTCCTCTCACACCCCAAACCCTAACGATGGAGAGCCCTTCCGGAAGAGCTCTGAGGTGGTTCTTCCCGGCGCCGCCAGCCTCAGCAGGCACCTCGTCCCCTCCGAGCGCGCCCGCCGCCTTGTAGGTACATTTCGGGATTCTAATTCTGTCGCTCGGGTGTTTTGTTCTGCGATTTGAGAGGTTTAGGTGCTCTTGTTCACCACAGAGGCCACGAACCCTAATGGAGCGGCCATGGGGTTGGAAGCGACCTCTTTGCGAGAGGCGCTTGCCGAGGACCGTGCATTGGTGAACAATTATTGTTCTTGGTTATGTTCGCATTATTGTTAGGTTGTAGATAGGTCGGGGGTGGTAGTGTCTCTATAAGGATGTGTATTAAGCACAATCTCTTTCTTCCAAGTCATGTTTGCAGTTTCCGCATAAAGTCTGTGACATGTTTCTCATGAGTTCAGGTTGGTGCTCGGGTGGTGAATTTGCCGTGGCACGATTCCTTTTTTTTGTGTTCTGGTTGTTGTCCTGGTACATCTACTGCTGTTCTGTTCTGGATCAAGATAAGGTAAGTCTTGGCAATGCTTAAATCTGCAGATTATGATGCAACACTACATCATATATCCTATGTTCATGTTGATTATGTCATTATTGCTATCTTTGGATTATAAAACAAATTTTTTCATGTTGATTATGTCATTATTGCTATCTTTGGATTATGTAATTTTCTTCATGTTCTTACTTGATCTTAAGATGCTCTTTTGACATTGAGCTATATTTGTTAGGCACATGGAGTTATTGAGAAGGGAGAAATGAATGGCTTGAAGTGACTGTTGGTGTACTTGGCAAACGTAGAGAAATGCATTCATTAAACCATGCAAACTGCAATGTCAATTTTGTCATGGGGATACTCTCCAGGCTTGTCAGTCAATAAGCAGATTTGTAAATTTCTTCTATTAGTTACATGATTTGTTTTATTTTTCTTACCTGATATTGATTGACCAAATGGAAGTCCCTATTCTATCATTGTAATTTTTGCTTCAATAAAACCTCAGATAGTTATCTGTATAACTATATTCTTATCTAGTATAAACAAGCTATTTTTAAATAGGGATGCCCCTTAAGTATTCTAACCTAATAGGTGTAGTTTCCTTTTTCTTATTTATAAATCAATTATGCATTCTTATACAATAATCATGAGGAAACATAGAAACCTAAAACCTACTCTGTTCACACTGCTTGGTTCGGTTGGTAAAGTTGCTAGGTAATTGAGATATTAATCTGCTGATCCTAATTGAGATATTTGTTGCTGATCTGAATATATGCTGTTCTGAACTCAATCTGTTCATTAGGACTTTAATAATGGTGAACTTCATTATCAATTCTTATTGTCTGATCACCGCCAATACTGTCTTGTCCATACTTGCTGTGGATTACCCTTCAACTTTTATTTTGAGTTGTCCATCAAGAATACAGTATTTATCATGTATTAATGGGCTAAAGCTTTTGTTTTGTTGCAGTCTGTGCATAAGTTATCTTGCATGGCTTTGTTTGATAGTGATTGAGACTATTATTCCATATATTCATTAAATGCCAGTTCACTGTAACATAAGCCAGACAGGAATTTTCTACTATTTGCAATTTCCAGTCCAAGGGGATTCACTATTTCACATTATTTTGGTGAAATAACTGAAACAGTGAAACCTCTTGCACAAAGTATGTTTTTGGATGAGCCGTTTCTAATGTCCATCCCTTTTTTTGCTGTGCAGATTAGTAATTATGCTGGGATGTTCTTTATTCTGCTTTTTGCCTCCATCTTTGCCACTGGTATTTTGGAGCTTCGATGAAGTGGTGTTGGTATTGAGGACTGGTGGAGAAATGAGCAGTTTTGGGTCATTGGTGGCACCTCTGCTCATATCTTTGCTGTGTTCCAAGGTCTATTGAAGGTTTTGGCAGGGATTGACACAAACTTCACAGTTACATCAAAGGCAACCGATGATTTTTTTTGTTAATGTCAAACCAGTTCTTTCATATCTATGAAAGGTTGAAATAAGCAGTAGACACCCAGATCGATTAAGTTTGCTATTTTTGTCAGAGCCATAACAGGCTATTTATTACATGAGAATCTTTGGAGACAAAATACCATGTATGTGATTTTTTTTTCAAACTTTGAGTTTATGTAATGAGTTATGAACGATTTGCTAATCATTTGTTTGTGCCCAACGAGGTAGCCGTTAACCTAATGTGATGTGCGTAATTGTCAAGCATGGAAATAGTCAACCATATGCTTAACAAAAATATGTAATGCTAAATTTATAGTTCAGAACTCTATTTTAAAAATATTTTTTTGAAGATAACAGAAGAAGCCTTGATAAAACACGGCAAAAACTAATGGATAAATTACATTCAACCAAACAAACTTCTCTTACATCCTATCACTCCTCTACTCCTCTCATGCATCCAACCAAACAAACTTCTCTTGCATCCTATCATCCCTCCGCTCCCCTCATGCATCCAACCAAACAGCTGCTCAGCTCATCCAGGATCAACACATGCAGACAACCAAACAAACCATCTTGCATCCACCCAGCCTGTCTCCCACTATCCCGCATGTCTCGTACGGACCAGGCTAGAGACATGCAGGCAACCAAACACACCATAATTAGTGCAGGAGTACCATAGGTAGGCCATATTCCGGTCTGCACTAGATGGACAAAGCATATGATCGCTAATAATTAGTAGTTTTCTTTTCTGCAATTAACTTTAAGGAACTCACTTGTACCACTACGTTGACAAGTCCCATTTTCTCTGCCTCGTCAGCGGTGTAGAACCGTGACAAAAACCACATCTCGCGGGCTCTCTTTGGTCCTACCTGTCCTCAGGCGGAAAAAATGAGAAACAAACTAGGAATCCAACAAACTACTATTGTTTTCTTTGTTGAGATGTTCTATGGTGCTTGCAACAAAATATAACAGTTCATTAGCTGCAATCCAATGTTCCACAATCAAAGGTACTTGTCAAAAGTTACTTAAGTTGTGGGATGGGTATTAGCTTTGTGATAAGGATGAAGGTTAGATAAGTAATTTCATACCCTACCCTATAAAGTTAGAAAGAGAAAAGTAAAACAGAATTTCCTTCTTATTCATCCATGATGCCGAACGTAGTGCTTATCTTCTTGTTGCAAAGAAAAACCACAAGCCAAGGCCATTAAAGCTGATTCCTCGAACAAACCAACGATGCTAGGATACAAAAATGGGCAACCATGTGTCGCAGGTAGATTAGGTTGGAACTAACTGAATTGAATATCATTGTTGTTGTTTTAAGACTAGGTAATTGAATGTTAAACTAAGTAAATGAATGTAAATTACTCCCTCTGGTCACAAATAGTTGTCGTTTTGGATATAGATACAATCAAACTTTTAAAACTTTGATTATCAATATCTTTTTAAATATTTAAATTAGATACATGAAAATCATATATGTAGATTTGTCTCAAAAGGCAATTTCATAATATTATACTTTTATTGAATTTTATAAATATATTATAATATAAAATAGTGGTCAAAGTTATGTTTTAAAGACTTTGTCAATATATAAAAAAACAACTATGTGTGACCAGAGGGAGTACATAGTTTTTTTCCCTAGATTTACAAATTATATCCATCCTGACTCTAGCCTTCAGTTGATCGAGTCCAAGAAGATGAGGCGATGGGGAATAGGAGGTGGAGGGGAGGGACGAAGAAGTGCCAATGGATTGCAGGAGAATAGATGGAGTTGCGCCGGCACGATAGATCACAATTGTTGGTAGGCTAACAACTAATTCATCGCCCCCATTTTCTCTAACATATTGACTCTTTCCAATTGTGAATGGATTGAACAGCTCTCCATTCAGTTAGTTCATCCCTTTATTGTATCTTTCATGAAAGGACTTGTCCATCTAAACAACCAACAAAGGGAAATGAGAGATTCTACAGTGGAGCTAGTCAATGGTAGCAGCAGCAGGAGGAAGTGATAAGAACTTGCATGTTTAATTACAAATATACAATTCACTAAAATTGTATTGAAAAGGTAGTTTAATTAAATCATATTCTTCTCACAACTTGGTAAATCAGATTGAAACTAGGTATCTAAACATAATTTACATAGTTTTCCATCCAATTGGTGATTTACAATAATCCTACGTCATCATCCTTGTGAGCGTTACTGTCGCATATACGCAAGCTGAAAAGAAGAGAGACTGGGGGATCATTCCTGGGAGAGTGGAGGAGGGGGACACGAACTAGGAAAGGGATGATTCCTCCAAAGAATGAGGGTTGTTACCTACTCATCATCCTAAAAAAAAGGGATTTGGGGTTGTTATGTTACCTAAAGTACCTGTTGCCAAATCAACATCTCTTCCTTTAAATATGACCAAAAAAATTAAGATCTTTCACAGTAGCAATGTCCATGCTTGATTCACAAGTTCACTCAGCAGCTCTACAGAGAGGAGTAATTGTTTTATATTTTCATGTTTAAAGAAATAGAATATACATATCAATAAATCAGCATATGTTGTAGGGCATCATTTAAGCAAGAAGCCAACAGATTGGTATGGTAACTTACCAATCGAGACATAATTGAAGAGCCATAGGTAGAATTCACAAAGAGAAAAGGTAAAGCTTTGTGGTAGACTGGTAGGGTTTATTGAGAAAAAAGTAAAAGGAATAGAAATAGGAGAACAGAAACGAACTGCAATCAAATTGATACACTTAATTTCTTTTTTTTAGATAAAGGATTAAAATCCGGCCTCTGCAATAGCACACAGCCGATACACTTAATTTCTTATCCTGTCAGAATGTGTTATTGGACAATGTTGCCAACTAAAGCTATACTCCCTCTGTCCTGCAATATAAGTCCATAGCCCACCATACATACTAGGGGTGAAAACGGGTCGGGTAATTCCCGAGCCGTATCCGTATCCGAAATAAAAATATCCGAAGCAGATGGGTAGTACCGTACCAAAATAAGCGGGTAGTATCCGTGCCAGTATCCGTCGGATGCACAGATGCGGGTAGGATCTGGGATAAGCGATATCCGGTACTACCCGAGATAAAAGCGGGATAAGTTAGGGTACCGATCTTTTTGGGCTTTGGTGCCGTCGAAAGTAAGTCGCGAAAAGGCGGCCCAATAGCGAATAAGCGTAACCCTAACTCCTTCTCTAGACTCGGTTGGACCGATTCTCCCTACTCCCTTCCCTAATGTGGCGGCGGCTCCTGGAAACCCTTACCCCATTCCCCATTCTCCAAGACTCCAACGCCTGGATCCTGCGCTTCCCTAGACGGCGAATCGGCGGCCCCTGCTGGCGAATCGGCCGCCCTCGCTAGTCTCTCGGCGCTTCTTGATAACCACCGCCCAGCTCGGCCAGCGCCGCTCCTGTTCGCTCAACGCCACCACACTTGATTAGCGACTCTCTGCTTTCGCCGGCCGGCCATCACCCAGTAGCGACTCTCGCTTTCGACACCGGTGCCACCCAGCTCAACCCGGCGGCGCCGCTCCTTGTTAAGCTCAACGCGGCCGTCGCCCGGTTGACTCTCTCACTTTCGCCGGCAAGCAGCGCCCAGCTCAACCCGACGCCGCTCTACTCTGACAACCGGTCGCGCCCCATCGTTGACGCCTGGGCGTCCAACAGCTATGACTTCGAGCAGGTCTTCGTTGCCGCCATGACCAACCTCACCATGACCAACTCTATTTGATTCACTTTTGGCTCCCAAGACGGTAAGAAATGCCTAGTTTTCATTGTTTTCATTTGAATGTCCTATGCTTGGTGATCACATATGTTCTTTGCACACAATTTGTGATTTTTTTTAGATGAAGCAACATTTGATGGTTGATACTTATAAATGCTTATCTATGGCACTAGAGGGCCAATATGGATTTATGGGTACTTTTTAAAAAAATTGTTGTAGATTTGGTCAATGAGAATAATGAGATGGTGTTTAACATGTTTGTGGTGATTTTTCTTCTTTGGTTCATGGCCTTTTATTGCTTTTGAGATGACATATTCCCTTTTGTGATAACTGAAAGGCTTACAACATTTTAACCATGCATGCTAGGGCTAGGTTTGTTGATTACGATAAAAGAAGGCTTACATCATCGAGGAATGGGAGCACATCAAGGAAGGCTCTCTGTCAAGTAGCAGACCAAGTTCGGAGATCGATGACCCTAATCTTTTGGCACTTCTATGACCAACAATCCCTTTGTCCCCTATCTTTGCAAGGTGTATCTAGTAGTATTTTCGTCAATATACATCATTAATGTCGAACTTATCGATTTAAGGTCATTCTCATGAGATAAATTTCCTTTACTCGATAGGTTGCATTGGTGGATGTGATGATGTACTCAAAGAGCTTATAGAGATAAGTAGATTTGGAAGTCATAACGGACTACAACACGGTATTGGATGCTTGCCCTTGTTCTCTATTTCATGTATGGGCCAAATATCGTGCTCTATCTTTTTATAAGTTTGCGTACTATCCGACTAAGTACAGATTATCCGTATTGTACCCGTCTGTATAATATCCGTATCCGTTTTCTACCGCTCAGTATAAATATCCGGTATCCGTATCCGTATCCGTATCCTACCCGATTTTCACTACCGTGCAGTGCAGTATCCAAAAAAATAATTAGGGTAGGATACGGGATGACCTACTACCCGACCGTATCCGACCCGTTTTCACCCCTAATACATACAAACCAATGAGATACTAAATCTAAAAAAATTTAATGTTATTGGACAATGCATATTCCTATTAAATGAAATACTAAAACTACTTATCCACTTTTTCAACATTAAAAGAGGGGTATATGGTGGATATATTACAATAACCACGGTTATCACAATGCCCCGGCGAGGCGAGTCACCTCAGGGGCGCTTGGATGCCTAGGCACCAGTTAGGCGACCAAGTCGAGCATACACCATGGGAGCATATACAAATATGTCAGTGACGGTATTTCCCACCACATGCTGTTGCAAAGCCAATTATCTTGCACAGCACTGATGCATGCCTATCATAACAAGTCAACAAATAAGTAAATGCTCTCTCCGGTCACAAATAGTTATCGTTTTGGAATACAAGCAGTCAAACTTTTAAATCTTTAGCTATTGATATCTTTTTAAATATTTAGATTGAATGCATAAAAATCATATGTGTAGTTACGTCTCGAAATGTACTTTTATAATATTATAATTTTATTAAAATTTTTAAATATAATACAATAGAAATTAGTGGTCAAAGTTGAGTTTTGGGGATCATGTCGATGTCCAAAACAACAACTATTTGTGACCAGAGAGAGTAACAACTATGAAAATCCCAACAGTTCTAAGCCTCCAAATCACAGTACATGGTACAATAGCATTGTTCAGACTTCAAAGAGAACGTTCATACCAGCGTTACATTCATAGAACAACAAAAATAGCCAATCTATAGGTCAAACAATACCATAATACTAGATACCATTTTTTCAAAATAAGTTGAGAATGTTCCAACTTCCAAGGACATTCAAACATCGATATCTAAGTCTAAGGGTCTGTTTGGTAGAGTTTAAGATCCCAGCTTCATATGAGATCTAAAATTTATAGGCTAAAATAAAGTGAATTAAGTTTATATTTTTAGTCTAAAATGTAAATAAGATGATCTATTTAAACACTCTTAATGTACTTACAACATTAGCTCCACGGATCTAGTGGAGATAGGAATACCTAGCTTCACTAGATCTACAGATCTGGTGGAGCTGGAGCTCTACCAAACACACCCTAAGTCATCTTGACGATTCTCATCACTTGATCCACTCTCACGAGGAGTAGGTGGCGCTTGGTCATAATCATCATCAATATCTAGATCATCAGCCATGAAAGGTTCATAGACTTCATCCCCTTATGAGCCTTGTTCTTCTCCTTCAACTGTTGAGATTAAATTTGCACCACATCGAGAGTACATCCTAGTCATCCTAGGCAGATTGTGACCACGAAGCGTTAGTGATGCACCGGTGGCTTCATCAACATCAGCCCAAGAAAGATATTTTCTATGGTGGACTTCTTTGGTACTTAGTCAACCCATTTTTTATCCCATTGGAACTTTTCTAAGATCAAAGGGTTGAAATTTATCCCTTCCACACGTCTCTTTTGAAAACATTACATAATCTTCCGGTTGTATTGAATGTAGACCAAATCATTCAATCTTTGGTGCTTCAACTGGTTTCTTTTTTTTATGGATCTGAAAAGTAATCACTAATTAAAAACATAAAATACTTGTAATATATGGCCAACTATAAAATAATGACAACTTAAATGCTCAGTTGCTTACAAATTAAATTCAAAGATGCTCTAATTATGCAAACAACTGGAAACCGAACAACAAAGGCTAAGGATGCATCTTGCAAACTTTTGAAGCTCTCTAGCAAGGCCACCAAAAGCATCTCACCAATCAACTAAAATGTAAAACATTGTATCTATGTTAGGACTTATAATGTTTAAAATTGAATCAACTTAGAATAGAAGTTTAGTACTTACGAGGGCTCTTTGTTTTTTGTTGCATCACAACTAATTACTTTCCACAGCTCTTTCTCATTTTCTCATAGTCGTCCGCTTGGTCACTTATCTTTCTAAGCAAATTATCATCACAATTAATCATATTATCAAGCATATCATTGAATGCAATACAGAGCCTCGAAGCATAGTCAATGTTTTTTTCTTTGAGGTTGAAAAACTTGTTTGGGTTCAAAAACAATGCAGCTCCATGTAGCTCTTGCTCCATCTGATGCACCCACCTCTCAATAATGTCCATTACTTTCTTTAGCACCTTTGGTTAATTTGCTTCCAAAAGACTCTCTTATCTTATTCCTAGAAAAATCTATACTTGTTGAAACCTCCGTTATAGAAGGCTTCTCATCCTCGTCAATAACCCTCAACACAATTAGTAAAGGTTGGGATGCACTTATGTAATCCTCCACAATATGCCAAAAACCGCAAAGAAAGCAAAATATCACAAACTTTCTTCCCCACCTCTGTGAGTGCCAATTTGGTCCTAATCCAATCCTCACTAACAAAGAGTAGTCGCACAACATCCTTATGCTTATATAAACTCTGCAAAGTGAGAAAAGAAGTGGCAAACCGAGTAGCTATGGGTTTCACTATATCCCTCCCTCCTATCTTCTCCCTCATTGCATCGAGGAGCCTCCCATGCCTATAGATGAAGGTAGTCACATGCTTGCTTGATGGATGGCCTTCTTGAACTCACTTAGCTTCTTTCAACGTAAGGTCCAAATAATGGGCAGCATAAGGGATCCAGAAGAGAGTAGGAAATCTTTCCATAAGAATTTTACCTACAAAAGTAAAAGATTGAGTTCCAAGCAATTTGCAGTATAAGGTAGATTGTTTTAAATTGCCAAAGAATAGAAACTTACCCGCAGCCTTAAAGTTGGTGCCATTATCGGTGACCATTTGAATGATGTTGTCAGCGTCTATCTCCATAATCTTCTTCTCAAGAAAATCAGCTAACATCCTTGCATCAGTCGACTAAGAGGATGCACTACAGACTCCAAGAAGAAAGTCCCTTCAAGACAATTGATAAGAAAATTTATCAAGTGTCTCCCCCTTCTATCAATCCATCCATCTGACATTAGTGTACTGTCGTATTGCCTCCAGCCAAACTCTTGCTTCTCCCTTAATACTGTGATGTCATTCTTTTCCTTAGCAAGCAACGATACCCTTAACTCATAAAAATTAGGAGGCTTGTACCCATACCCATATTGTCCAACGGACCCCATCATAATTTCAAAGCTCCTAGAATTTGTAGCATTGAATGGTATGCCACATAGCAACATACATATCCACCCTCTCTTTTTCTTCCTTGGCCTCATACATTGTTACATGGAGGTTTATGACAACTGTTTGGAATGCCTTTCCTCGACTACCACTACGGGTGTTTTTATTATAGAGGCTACTGATTTGGTTACTTTGGCCACTGGTTTGAACATAATAGCAACCTCCTGAACATCATCACCTCCACCTTCCTCTTTATCATCATCTAAATTAACCATCTTATTTCTTGCAGTCTTCTTCATGTAATCTTGCATCTATCTCATTATTGTCGTGGTGCTTTTGGGGCATTTTTGAATATCCCCAAAACCCGCGGTATCACAATTCACAAGCATCAACCATCAAGCACCAAGCATCACATCATCACATTCATAGCATCAAGCATCACAAACAGCAGCATCAAGCATCAACAATAGCACAACATCACAACAACAACACAATCATCAGCGAAAGCAGTGCAGCACTACCTCAGCAATGGTGGGCTTTGCTCTACCTCGCCTCCACCGCTGTCCTATGCTCCAACCATCGCTGCTCTGCATCGCGGGGCCGACAATAGCACCAGAGGTGGAGGAGGAAGATGGGGAGGCGGAGGGGGATTACTTGTCGCCGGTCGCCGATCGGTGGAGGTGTAGCTACTAGCGGTGAAGTTCTAGGGTTGCTAGTCCTCTCCATGACTCCAGTTGCTAATCCAATCGGTCTGTGACTACCCTGTCCAGTCCTCAAAATACCCATCCTCTAGCCCTCCAGTCCAAATCAACAACCATGTTGCCTGGCCGGACACATAGTCACCACCGTCACGATGCCTGGACGTCTAAGAGGTCGCCTGGCTCTCTCTAGGCGAAGCGCCAAGCCTTGGCGCCCCCTCCGGCCATCTAGACACCTAAGCGATGCTGTAATAACAGTGACAATAACTACACATTTGATCTCCGCCGATTGTGGTGAGTCTAGATTATAATGGTGCAGATTAATCGAATGCATATGAGCCATTAAAGTAGTATAAGAAATATAGTTGTATTTCCAGTCATATGTAAGTATTGAAGTTGGATAACAAATACAACATTTTTTTATAGGTATTGTAATAGTTAGCCGCGTAATTGCACGGGGAATTTGCTAATTCTGAATATGATCACAACCTAATTGTAGATCATCAGCCATCACAATGGACTTCTAGTAGGGAAGTTTTTCCCTATTTGTTTTGGTTGTGTTCAGCATGCTTCTGAAAAAATAATTGATCTTCTCATCTAGTTTACATTCAAGGCCATAAGTACATGGGTCTAGACCTATCTGATTTGACATGATAGTGATAAAATTAGCAAATCTACTCAGATTTGATATTCCAGATAAAACTACTACTCCTAAAAGTACCAATTTCAGTACAAGCAATCCATCCTACTCAAATCTACTTGTTTGTGGGAGCAACCACTCACATTCAGAGCATAAAACTACATGGAATTTGGTGTACCATGTGACCCTCATGTACAGCCTAAAACCAAGCAACCTACCACCATTAACATTGACATGTCCTAGCAATTCGATGATGGACTTCTCCAGTTATATATGGAGCAATTTAGATGAATTCTGAATAAGGCTAAAGGTTGGATTGCTAATTTTTCTACAGATGTTACAGTGAAGCCAAAGTTATCAAAGTTGTTATACTTTGACCCTGTTTGGGGGCTTAAAGCCAGGTTCAGCTTATAAAAAGCTAGTAAGCCCTCCAAACAACTCAGTTTTTAAGCAGTTTTTAACATAAGCTAAAAGCTATATATAATTAACAAAAGTCCAAAACTGAAAGTTGGGCTGGACCTGTTTTTGCAGCTTATTGTTGAGGGAAATTTGCTATTTAGTAAACGGTCTCTTATAAAAGCTACAGTCATTTTTCAGCTTAGAAAGCCAAAAAGCAGCATTTCAGAAAAGCTACAGCTCCCCCAAACAGGCCCACCTCTTCTTATGCGCACTGGCCCTTGGATCAGATCAAAATTTTGTGAAGTAAGGCACGAGTGTGCACGGTCTCAAGAACGAAGAAGGTGAATCTCGTAAAGAGAACGAAAATAACAATATTGAAGTAACCACAACGAGAGAGATTTGGTGAAGCCGACCGCAAATTCTTTAAGTACAACCTCAAAAAAGTACAAGAGATTATTGCTCTCTTACAATCTCTTGAACCTTTTAAGACCTTCGGATCCTAGCGTCTAATCCTCTCATGCACTTTTTACTCTAGATGAGTTAGCTTATAGCTTTTTGGTTGCTTAGGTTCTCCATGACCACCCCCTAGGTTTTTATAGCCTCCCTAATTCTCCTCCAAAGCAAATAGGAATCCTACTCCTATTAGAGTTAGGAATCCCTCTCCTATTAGAATTAGAAATCCTAATCCTATTAGGATTCATCTAGCGTACATTTCCAAATCCTAAAATGCTATATATGAGTCACCATATTTAATAATCTCTATCTTAACTCTTATCCATTGAAGTCACCATGCTTTTCTAAGAACTTGCTCCAAGTTGAGTCCGTATTTTTTTCTTTTTCTTCCCACCTTTGAGAGTACCCCCAACATAGGGAGCTTATGCACATCACCGCAATATGGGTGTTGGTATTTGGGCATGGCCTCCCAAACCCTCCACCTAAGATCCCTTCTTTGTATAATTTGGTTAACCACACCTTCTATTCCGATAGCCCTCCATGTCATAAATCTGTACCACCTCCGAGCTCCAACTTCTCGATGGTAATACGTGGTTGGTCCTACCACGTCTTCTTGCTTCCAACAGCTAACACCTTCGCCTTTACAACTGTTAGATTTTGTAACCATTTTTGAAGTTCCGAGCATGAGTGCGCGATGTCTCACCTGGCTAGACGCACCCACGCGCGTGGA
Organism: Guadua angustifolia; assembly: GCA_036346375.1. NCBI lineage: Eukaryota > Viridiplantae > Streptophyta > Magnoliopsida > Poales > Poaceae > Guadua > Guadua angustifolia. Next base: position 30,559,378 of record CM070500.1, on the reverse strand, counting down.
GGCGCGCGCAACCCGCGCGACGCGACAGCCGGAGGGAGGGCATGGGCATGGCTCGTCAAGGAGGCTAGAATCCTAGCAACACTTCGCGAGGGCGCACGCGCTTCTGAGCAATAACTAAGATATCGAAACAAAAAAATGCAACTAATGGATAGAAGACACACGCTTAGCAATTAGGCCACGGCGCGAAGCTTATCTGTTAATCCACGGGAGGAAACTTCTAGTTGTGCGGGGCACGCAACGACTAATGGATAGAAGCCATCGGCAGCAAACCGAAGCGATCGTTGCGGGGCCAGCACATTCGGAGAGAGGACAACGTGGAGCACGCATCGTGCGAGGGAAGGCATGGACACGAACGTAAAACCAAACTTTCTGAGGGTCATACGTGGTTGGTCCTACCACGTCTTCTTGCTTCCAACAGCTAACACCTTCGCCTTTACAACTGTTAGATTTTGTAACCATCTTTGAAGTTCCGAGCATGAGTGCGCGGTGTCTCACCTGGCTAGACGCACCCACGTGCGTGGAGGCGCGCGCAACCCGCGCGACGCGACAGCCGGAGGGAGGGCATGGGCGTGGCTCGGCAAGGAGGCTAGAATCCTAGCAACACTTCGCGAGGGCGCACGCGCTTCTGAGCAATAACCAAGATATGGAAACAAAAAAATATGCAACTAATGGATAGAAGACACACGCTTAGCCATTAGGCCACGGCGCGAAGCTTATCCATTAATCCACGGGAGGAAACTTCTGGTTGTGCGGGGCACGCAACGACTAATGGATAGAAGCCGTTGAGCGCGCAAACCAGGGGCAGTCGTTGCGGGGCCAGCACATTCGGAGAGAGGACAACGTGGAGCACGCATCGTGCGAGGGAAGGCATGGACACGAACGTAAAACCAAACTTTCTGAGGGTCTTTGCACACGCTCGGCCGACGTGGATACCCTCCCCGAGGCAGAAACTTGCCAACTTTAGGAAACATATGATATGATATGATATGATATGATATGATGATGATGTGTTTGACCTGGAGGTCTAGAACGTTGAGCCGGCTAAAGCTATCAAAATCAATATATCCATCAAAATCCCTTAGCCCTTGGTCACCACCGCTACAGATGACCTTGGTTCCCTGTAGACACAAAATATTAGCGGCGGAAGTAAAAAAATTTCGTTGAGGGTACACACCTCACACATACAACTTTATAGTCTTCTAGAATGATTTCGTAAGATTATAAATCCAACACATATATTTAAAATTTACTAAAATTACATACAAATAGTTTGGTTTTAAAAATCCCAAACCACTAAAATTAGAATCAATTCAATCAACAAATTTTATCCATTAAAAAGGTGATTTTGTAGCACATTTCAAAATTTTGAAGGCGCCGGGCCTAGTACCGCCCCTGCAAAAGATCAAAGTAAGCTGACGTCCGCATCTAAATTGTCAAATCACCATGGACAGAATGCATAATGGCCGGAACTTCATGATTCCGCTAGCAGAATTACCTTGCCTGTTAGTATGATTACTCCAATTGAACCATCGTCTCTAGCACAGGGATTTAAATTTCGTGAAATTTAAATGAATTCATGAAATTCGCTAATTTCGCCCGAGCAGTGAGTGGGCTTCTCGGTTAAATATTTCGGCCCAATTTGAATTTTTCTCTGTGCAAACTGGTGTTATGGGCTTAGGGCATCGCATTTTAGGGTACAAGTCGTCTCTCGCGCGCCTCGCTCCCTCCCATGTGGCAAATTTTTGGCGCTGGCGCTCTCCTGATCGCGGCGAATAGGCGGCGAGGGATTGGGTCAGCTCTCTGCGGGAGGGCGATTGGGTCTCTGCGGTGAGCCGACGGCCAGCCCTAGCCACCGCCCACCGACCGGACTTCCCCATTCGTCGGACTTCCTCGTCTTGGCGTCGTGCGGATCCTGAGGACATCGCCATCGCTCCGCTCGTCGCTTCTCCGAACTCCTCGGCGTGTGGATTCTTGCCGCTCTCCCACAACGCCGCAAGCCGGAGGCCGATTCTGTCCCGGAGCAGAGTTTTCTGCCGCCGCCAGAGCCGGAGATTTGTTGCCGCACCACGCGCTTAGGGTCCTCTTCCTCACATCGGTAGAATCTTGCTCGTGCTCTGCTCGATCTTGTTTGCGTTCAATTCATGTCCACGCCTCGGGATCTCCCTCTTCAATTAGCAATGAAAGATTGAAACCTAGCTAGTTGATCGCAAATAGCAAGTGTTTGCCTTTAAAGCTACAAAACAACTAACAAATGGTCGTTCGCTCTATCTTCTCTATTTTGTGCTTTGATTTCGGTGTGGTTCGGTCAAGCTAGGGTTTGGATAATGGTGTGTGTGATTACTCAATTGATGGATTGATCTAATTAATGGTGCATCGTTTCGCTTTGTGCGATGTAAAGTGCGATATCTGGTCTAATGTTGATTTGTTTCCATGATGGATTGATGGATCTCACCATGATTGTTTACTTTTACGAGAGAATGAAATGGTATAATTTGTCTTTGGTAGAGGAAAAAATTGTCCTTCATAGCTAAGATAAGGTCTAACGAAAAATGAGTTACTACCTTGATTTTGGTGGAAATCAAACTTCTTAGGATGATCCTTCTTCTCTGTATCTGTTATGTTAGATTATAGGAACAACATATTGATAGGAGGATCTTGCCTGTGTGGTTCAAATTGCATTTATGAGAATCCATGAAGCAACAGTATATATTGACACATCTTTACTGAGTTGATGCATGAATGGAGCTTTGTGGTCACATGTTTACGAGGTTGAAGCCTAACCCCTCAACCTCTCCCTTCCCCATGAGAATCCATGAAGCAACCGCGCCAATTCAAGTGGCGTTGAGGGTTAGGCTTCAACTCAGTAAACATGTGACCACAAAGCTCCATTCATGCATCAACCTCAGAAGATGTCCGCCATGTCACTTTTTGTGAGGTGGAAGAAAGAGAAGAAGCTAAGCATCTGAGCTTTTTAGGAAACCAAGGAGCGATGCACCACCTCTCTAAATTATTTTCTATTCCTTGCAGTCTGAATATTTCAAAGCAGTTCCTGACTTCCTGTTAAAGGTATCGCCAAACCATTTGTAATTCTTCACTATATTTTGTTGTTTTACTTTGAAGCGTTCCTCGGAGACCATGGTTAGAGGTGAAGGCAATGGTTGTGGCGGAGCTGGTGATGGTAGTGGTGCTCGTGTTAATTGCGGGGGAACAGGTGATGGTAGTCAAGCCACGCCCATTGACGTAGATGGTACTCGAGACGTTGGTGTCGGCATATTTGGTAATATGTTCATACTTCATATTTGTTCTTAACTGAAATGTTTAGTCTTTAGTCTTTACTTGAAAGGCCATGGATAATTATATTTTTTTACTTGCATTGAAGGAGGATGTGGTCAAAAAATGATGGAAACATAAATAATGTGTGGAATCATGGCTTCAAAGTAAACCAAGGCTTCAAGTGTGGGTTTTGTGGGCGCATTGGAAAATCTGGAGGTGCAACCCGACTTAGGGAGCATTTAGGTGGTATAACGAGCGATGTGGCCTTTTGTATGAAGGTGTCGAATCAGTCGAAGCGCTATGAGGAAAGCCACACGTTGGGGAAGAGGAAGAGAAATGAATCTAGGAAGGCAAAAGAGATTGGAAGATAATATTCTTCGTGAGATGGGTGGAGATCCATGTGATGAGCTTGTGCCTAGTGATGAGGAGGAGCAAATACGATTGGCCATGAATCGTCGATCTGAGATTATGAGTACCAAAGATGCAATGGAAAGAAGGGTTCCACTTATGAGCATGGATCTGGGAGTGCTCATGGTAGTTCTGTTGGCAATAGCGGGTTGTATCGGAGTTCAAGGTCAAGGGCTAGCAGCACTAGTGGACCGATTGAATCAAGAAATCTTCTATCCGGTGCTGGTAGAGGACCTATCCAGCCTAGAATTGACACGGTTTTGAACAAGGGCACCATGGAAATGCTTGGTCAAGCTTGGGCAAAATGGTTCCATGCAAATGACATTGCAGGAACAAAAGCCAATTGTCCGTACTTTCGAGCAGCAATGAGGTTGACTCAGCAGCTAGGTATGATGGGGCAGTTGTTCAAGGGGAGTGACATTGATGGCCCATACTTAGAAGCAAATTATAAAGATGTGGAGTTGATGGTGGAGTGGTTCAAGAAAGAATGGAATCAGTATGGTGTTACACTTATGTGTGACTCATGGACAGGACCCACCTCAATGAGCATTATTAATTTTATGGTATATTGCAATGGGCGCATGTTCTTCCACAAGGCTATAAATGCAACTGGTCAAATCCAGAATGCAGGTAGTGAGAAGATACTAAAATTTGTATTGCACGCCCTCTTTAAAACCATGTTATATGCACTTTGTAATTTATGTTGTCTTGGTTGTTTTTATGCCATGCAGGCTTTCTGTTTAGAGAGATCAAGGAGGTGGTTGATGACATTGGGCACAAGTCTATTGTGCCAATTGTGACAGACAATGGTTCGAACTACAAAAAAGCATGTGCTGATGTTATTACTGAGTACAACCACATTGTATGGCAGCCATGTGCTGCTCACACTATCAACCTCATGTTGAAGGACATAGCAAAATTCCCAGAGATTGATGATGTTGTGGAAGGTGTCAGAAGGATTGCCAAGTTCTTCTATAGCCATAATAGGTTGCATAATGAGATGAAAAAGAATATTGGTGGAGAATTGGCTCGACCAAATTCCACTCGATTTGGAAGTGTCTTCATGTTCCTTCAAAGTTTTTGGGAAAGAAAAGACAAGTTTCGAAAATGGATGGTGTCTGACGAGTGGAAGGACAATGATTGGAGAAATGATCCTGAGTATGCATTTGTTGATGATTGCTTGACAAGAAGCTATTGGTGGGATTCACTCAAGAAAGTCCTTGATACAATTGGGCCACTATATGTTGTTTTAAGATATGCTGATGAAGATAATGGGACACTATCTGGTTTTATGCCAAAGATGGTTTGTGCTCTTAAGGAGTAAGAAATCAATCTTGGTGTTGAATCATTAGAATATAACAAGTACATGACAAAAATTTCCCAGAGGGTTCGATATCTCTATGATAACACTTTGGTGGTTGCTGGTAAGTTCAAAAGTAGAACAATTTTATATCTTCTATTATGTACTTTTCCATCTTAATGCATGAAACAAAATTATGTTATTTCTCTCTACTTGTAGTCTTTGTTCTTGATCGATTGGGACATTATATCTGCACCTAAGTGATAACTACGATCCTTGTGATGCACTCCAAGGGGCAATTGAAAGGATCCAAGACTCAATAGATAGTGGTTTACAAGCCCTTTTAGAATTTGAGTCATACAAATCCTTTCGAGGAAGTTTAGTGGGATCATGGCACGCATAAAGGCAGGTAGGCGTTATCTGACAAGTAAGTGTATATATCGAGTTGTGACTTGTGAGTACTATCGAATTTCCATTAATGTCCATAACAAAATCTTTGCATTTCTACCTTTGTAGCCAACGGTGGCTAATGTTTGGGGAGAAGCAAAGGAGTTCTGAATATGCTATCGCATTGTGTCGCAATGCATCTCATCTAGTGGTCATGAGAAAAATTGGAGTGCATTCGCATTAGTCCATACTAAGGTGAGAAACAAGCTAGGTTATGAAAAGCTAAGAGAACTAGTATATGTGCGCTATAATTTGAAGCTACGTCTCAAACAAGAAGAAATAGAAAGAGGTGATAAATATGAAGATAAAGACTTTGATCCATGTTCAATAAACATTGATGCTGCCTTGTTTGATGAAGAAAATCCAATCATGGAATGGCTTAATAAGTCATCTGATGGAGAGGATGAGATAAATCTTGAGCAATTGTGTGCTCGAATGAGGAAGAGAAAGATTGCTAGTGAGGCAAGGAAGAGGTCTAAAGGGAAGAGGTTGGTGGATGAAGAAGACGAATTGGAGAGCGAAAGTAGTGAGACCCCAACAGATATCCCTTCTAATGTTCAGTCTAGTAACACTAGCTCAGCTAGTGATGCTGACCATGGAGAAGACTATGAAAATTATGGTAATTACTTATGTGCTTCTTTATTTTGTGTCTACATTTTGGAAAATTTATTTGTCACCGTTGACCATTTGCAGAATGTACACAAGAGCAAGAGGTTCAAAAATCTGCAGAACAACAGGAAGTTGAAAATGCTTCAAAAAGGAGAAATCCATTTAGGAAGACGAAGAATGTCAACAGCCTCATGCAACTGAGGCAACCTGATACTAGCAAGGGAGCAAAAGCAAGTCGGCGATCCTAAACATATAAAAGACTGAACAATGGTAATTTGTTAACTATTTATGTGCTGATTTTTACTAAAGAACGACAATGGCAGCTAGGAGATAAACATGCACAAGATATATACGATCGATCGATCGATATATATCTTGTATGCAAAAGATTTCTTTCTACCTACATGTCACCGTCATATCAACCGATCGATCGTATATATCTTGTGCATGTTTATCTCCTAGCTGCCATTGTCGTTCTTTATATGTTGAAATCTTTGAGTTCTCGATACCAAATCCGCCATCATTTTTATTTATGTGTTCATCCTTCCATACAAGCAAGCATTGCCACCCATGAACATTGGTTGTACCAGTCCAAGGGGAAAAAAACTTCAAGGCCTATCCAGTTGCTTTAGCTTCCTCTTGAAAAGATACATAGTTGCATAATAAGTTGGGATAGAGGACTATAACTCTGTAAGTATGAGGCGCTCCCCCTTTGCCAGAGCCTTGGACATCCTATCTTCCATTATTTTAGAATTTTAGTGAGCATTCTCGAATCTGCAGCTTTGAGCCTATCAACAGAAAGAGGCAAACTCAAATGTCTGACTGGAAAATGTTCCAGTTTGCGCCAAACATGTCTACAAACATTGCTGCCTCTTGCTTGGTCAAGGTTTATGGTCCAGTAGTATATTTTTCATTGAAAACAATTGATTGTGTAGATATATTTTAAGAGTCAAATAATCGAGAGCCTGGGTTCAAAATTCAATGAATCTACCTACCTGCTGATTGTAAATCTAAGTCATTTTACAATTTGGAGATACATTTTACTACTTTCTTCTTACTATACTTTCACTGAATAAATGTCATGGGTAAGCATTGCATCCTGGAGGGTTTGGTAAATTTATAGTGTCATCCTTGCATTTTTTGTTGGCGTGTTAACTTGATTGGCTCCTAGTGTTTTTGGGAGGAGAAAAGTAGTAGTGCCTAGATCAATGCTGAATTGATGATCCATTTTTGGCGTTATGCTACAGGTATGTATTGTGTGCTGGTCTCTGAAAGTAAATGGTGATGGTGATGGTGTGACAGAATTTTCTGGAAGTTCTAGATGGGATTGTATTATGCATGTCTACATCGGCAGTTTTCTTGGTTCCTACTTTTACTTGAGTATTCACTGCAAATGCTGGGTCGTGCTTGATTACCCGTTTTTTTTAGGATTGGGCAACTAGATTTTGGTTTCTGTAAATAACTGCTCAAAGAACTAACTATTCCTGTTTAATTTTAAATTCTTCTTATAGCAAGAATTAATTAGTATATATATATACATATAAACTATTGTTTAGCTTAATACTCCAGTTCTTAACAATTTGAAATGGTTGGGTTTTTCACCCGGGGTGCGCGGTGTGCCTGCTGGTATCGAGCCAGGCCAGCACAAGATTTACTTATGGTCATTTTTTTCCACACGTTGATTCATGCTAGCAATTTCATGCACACCGACCGACAATGGAGTATCAGAGTTCTGTTTTTCTCCTTATCCATGGTGGCAATTTCATCTTCATGCACTCCGACTGACAATGTGAGCTTCATTGTATTACATTAGTGGCAATTCTGTTTTTCTTCAAGCAGTTTCCTTTCTGTGCAGATGAGGTGGCATATTAAGGAAGATTCTTGTTGGCAGAAGCAGTTTCCTTCAAGATCGTCAATTGTAATCAGTGTTCAGGGCTTTAATTTAGTGTGCCTGATTCTTTTGTGCTTGTTCAGCCTGAACATCTAATGGTAGACCTGAACTAGTGCCTGATTCTTTTGTCCTTTTGGTTCGGCTCCACAGGAGGAACAGAACCAAAATCTTGATTTGTACCGAACTGTGAACTGTGAACTGTGAAGATGCAATCCATTAGACTTTGTATACATGCTCATGGTATACATGCTCGGTACATATATAAGTCCTCATGGTACATATGCTCTCAAAATTTACATATATAAGTCCTCATTTTCCCTCCATTTACATATATAAGTCCTCTTGGTATACATGCTCTCAAAATTTTTGACTTTGTCCTGTAATATATTTGATTTGCTGCAATATGCTATTTTCATCCGGAATTTCGTCCGGAATTTCGCCGGAATTTTTGGTTAAATTTTGTTTGAAATTCAAAAAAGTTTGCCGAAAGTTGACCGAAATTTGAACGAAATTTCGCGAAATTTCAGAATTTCGGTGATTTCGCTGAAGGACGAAATTTTTGCCAAACCGAAAGCCTAAACCCTGCTCTAGCATCGTTGAACGCACGCAAGAGCTCTTTCACAGTCAATGGTCTGAATGTGTTTCTTCTATCAGGATGGTTTATTGTGATCTGCAACAGGAATTACGACCAGTCATGAAATGCAAGAACAAGTGTAGTCTCAGCAAAGAAGCTCGATCTTGGCAATTTCACCAGCCGCAGTTTGCCTAGAATCCGAAATTCTACAAGGATGCCAGTAGCAGGGTAATGTTTCACATTGGCGATGCCCTCGATGACGGCCTCTCGTAGAGTATGTTAACGAAGTCCTTCCTGGACTCGTTCGCCTCCGCCCGCCACTCCGGGGGCTCCGACGGCACACCGCCGTTCACACGCTAGTAGCTGTCCAAGGCTGGCAACAACGACGCCGCCGCAGAGGGGGACAGTGCGAGGGGAGGGGATGGGAACGGGAGCGGGAGCAGGGGGGCAGGAGGTGGACCGTGACGTGGGTGAGCCTCCTCTCTGCCGCGTCCATGGCGACGGTGAGAGGTGGGAGTGATGGGCGTGGCGTGCGAAATGTGGTCTGGTTGGTCGGCTGCGGCCTGCGGGTTCCGGATAGATTTTGGGGGGATGAGAATGGGGATGGGCCTGTCTGATGACCGTGCCAGTGTGTTCCACGGGCCCATCTCGTGGGCCCAGTGAGATGATGGCCTGGGCCATCCTATTAGCAAAGGTGGCGTCCAAGGGGCCGAGGAGTCCAGGGCTCGAGGGCGCATAGCGAAGTGCGGTCCATGGATGGTATACAAGAGTAAAATGCGAGAGAGAGAGAGAGAGAGAGAGAGAGAGAGTAAAATGCTGGGTAGGTTGCATTTTTTCTCTTGGTCCGACGATCAGGAGTTTGATTTATATTTATCTACGTTTTTAAATACGATTCATTTTAGCAAATTGAATCCACACGACGTGGGCTTTAAAATGATCGCCCTAGCCAATTACAAGAAGTCTACTGAAAAGTATGGTAATAAGTTGGGAAGACTTTTTACCATCCTCAGAAGATACCAAAATTTACATTAAGTTAGTACTAAAAGGTATCAAAAGTTTTTTTTTATATTGAGCTAGTACCAAGTGGTATCAAAATTTTACCTCCATCTTTTAAACTTTTAATCTAACTTAATATAAATTTTGGTAATTCCAGTTATTGTAAAAAATCTAGAGTATGGCAGGGTAAGGCAGGCAAGTTACAAGTCTGAAAGGCGTGGTTCTTTTGGGAGGCATGGTAGAAGTGTTTTGAGTCGAAGCAATATGTTACTAGCATTAGTGGTATCTATATAAATCTATGATCTCTCCGGTACGGCCACTGCCTGTCCGCGCCACCACATTGCGGCTTTTCCTTAGTTTCTACGGTGCATGCTGTATATCCTCAAAAAATTATTGTGCATCAAGTTTCACAAATTGTGCTTGCACGCTGTCCGTGAGAGAGCGAGTTCAAATCTCGTCGGAAGCTTTTTTTTTTTGCATGAACTTCACTTATTAAATTTAGGTACTGAATCATGTCGTAAATTTTTAAAACTTTTTAAGAGGGGTTCTTAGAGCGTGCCTAACATATAATAAAAAATTTAGATTATGATCAAACATGTGCGATTTTTAGAAAATCTGTCAATCTACTAATACACTTAAAGCAACATCACTGATTTAATTGACCCAATAAATTTGTAAGTTATTAAAAAATTTTGAGAAGGGTCATGAGAGTATTCCTAAGCTACCGTAAATAAACTAGACCATGATCGAACTTTTGTGTTTTTTAAAAATTCTGGCAATGCTTGCTGATACATTCAAAACTGCTCCACTAATTTAGTTGAGCTACTATGTTTGCAATTTTTTGAAAATTTATGTGGAGGGTCCTGAGAGTATGCCTAAGCTGCCTTAAAATTTCTGGACCATGATCAAACATTTTATATTTTACAAAATCCTGACGATGCTACTAATGCATTTAAAGCGGCTTCACTGATTTAATTGAGCTACTAAATCATATTTGAAATTTTTAAAACTTTTTGAGAAGGGTTTAGGGAACATGCTAAAGCTACCATAAAAAATCATATTATGATCAAACTTACATGATTTTTAATACATTTAAAGCAGCTTTACTAATTTAAGTAGGCTACTAAATTTGCAGATAATTGAAAAATCTTTAGAATGGTCCTGAAAGCATGCCTGCGCTACAAAAAAAAGCATAATAAAACTTATGCATTTTTTAAAAAATTGATGATGCTACTAATGCATTTTAAACAGCTTCACTGATTTAATTGAGCTACTAAATTTGTAAGCTTTTAAAAATTTGTGAGAAGGAACTTGAGAGTATGCCTGAGTCTATCGTTAAAAAATAGGTTTCTGTATTTTCAAAGGCTTTTAAAGGAATAGTTTTTTAAAAAACAGATAGATCTTTTGTTTAAAAAATGTCACTTTTTGTTTTTTGCTCAGAATTCAGATGGCGCAGCAGGACCACTGATGGGTCAAGTCACGCGGGCCCGCTAACTATATGACGACGATAAAGCCCTCATCAAAGCCTTGCAATACGACGCACGAGTTATGGGCCGGATCGGTACGGCTAGCTGCTGCCGTCTACGTACGACTTAAGTAGGCAGTCTTGCCGGAGGGCAACTTTTCCTCGTGTCCCGTGCATCTCTGTGGCTAGACGCTACCTCTGCTACTGCTAGGAACACGGGAATTCCCCTGTACATACAGGTCGGAACTCGGAAGTGAGCATTTTCCTTGCAAATCATCACCTAATTAAAGTTGGAAGAATTGCCGTGAAGAGAGCCTATCCACTGTCCCTCTTGGCTATTTTGTGAAAAATCCCCTACGTTTCTTGAAATTACGAATAGATCCCTATGAATTACGAATAAATCCTTCGCGATTTTTCGTGAGGGGAAGATTTTTTTTTCTATATGAATTACGAATAAGTCCTTCGCGATTTTTCGTGAGGGGAAGATTTTTTTTTCTAAATCGCGTTTGGGTCCCTCGTGCGCTGTTTTACAAAAAAAACTCCCGTTAAGTTCAAATCGCGAACAAGCCCTTTTCTAATTTTTCAGGATAACAGACAGGTCCAAAAAAGTAACATTCAGGTCCTTACTCTTTACGTATAGGTCCTTTCTCCGTTTTTCTCGGGAAAAAATATTTTCATCACCAGAAAAATTTGTTCAACTCTATCTCTAGACTTTTTTCCCATTCGATTTCCCATCTCGGTCTCGATATTTTTAAAACATGTATTATTACTCGGTGAGCAGCGTAGAGTGTTAGACTCGACAAAACAAGGTTGTCGTCTCTAATAATTTTTCACCCTTTTCTCTCTAGACTTTTTCCCAATCGGTTTTGACGATTTAAAAATAAGCATACGAAAAAAAATTTTTCTACAAAAAGCGACATCGCATGCATGTTACAATGAAAAAATTTTGTGTTTTTCGGTAGTTTACTCATCATTTCGACGATTGAAAAATAAAAGCGTAGCCAAAAAAGTAATTTTTTCTCTGAAAAACGATCTCGATATTTTTAAAACATATATTATTACTCCATGAGCGCGTAGAGTGTTAGACTAAACAAAAAGAAAATTGTCATCTCAAATAATTTTTCACGTTTTCCTCTAGACTTTTTCCCAGCGGTTTTTCGACTTGCCTCCAATATTTTCTAGATAATTCATCGAAAGAGATATTTCTACAACTCTATCTCTATTTTTTCCCATTTAATTATTATTTGACGATTTAAAGAATAAAACGTCATTGAAAAAAAAATTCTCTGAAAAAGCGCTCACGTTTTCACAGCTTCATAGCGTGTATGCGCGCGCTTATCTTCCTAGTACTCTATCATTCACATACCTATACCCGCAGGAATTGGTGAGCAACCGGCCACCCACGTGTCGCTCTGCCGTTTTTGCGAAAAAGCTCCTCCGTTTCTTCGAAATTACGGATAGGTTCTTCGCGATTTTTTGTGAGACGAGAATATTTTTTTCCTTCGCGTTTAGGTCCCTAGTCTTGGTAATTCTGGAAAAAGCCTCCGTTAGTTTCAAATCGCGAACGAGTCCTTTTTAATTTTTGATATAGCGACGAGGTCCAAAAAAATAACAACCAGGTCCCTGCTTCTTACGTTCAGGTCCTTTCTCCGTTTTTCCCGGAAAAAATGTTTTCGCCACTAGAAAAACCCGAAAAAAATATTTTTGCCACCCAAAAAACCCGGAAAAAATATTTTCGTCACAAAAAAAACGCAGATTCATCGAAGTTTTATATCGACTATGGATTTGCTAGCGGGTCGTAACGGGCTTTTTAAAAAATGTAGATTCGTCCATGATTTATAGCGACCGTGGATTCGCCGTGGGTCCTAACGACCCATTTTTTAGCAAACGCAACAAAAAAAACCAGAAAAAATGTTTTCAGCACCCCAAAAAACGGAAACAGTGTTTTCGTCCCGCGGATTCGCCAGTGGGTCCTAACGACCCATTTTTTTAACAAACGCAACCAAAAAAACCGAAAAAAATGTTTTCAGCACCCAAAAAAACGAAAACAATGTTTTCGTCACCGAAAAAACACGGATTCATCGAAGGTTTATATCAACTTATGGATTTACCAACGGGTCATAACCGCGCATGCTATCGAAATTCAACCGGCGCAGCGTAGCGCGCTTTTCTACCTAGTATATACTATATCCCGAAAGGTTTCTGGCTCGAACGCGCAAGCTACGTTATTTTCGGCTGACAAGCTCGCTCTGTGTGCGGCCGTGTCACCCCTTTTGCTCTCAAGATAATGTGACTCAAGTATTTTGTCACCTCCACTTAGATGAAACGGTCGCGTGGCGCAGCGGCAGCGCACCACGCGCTCAGCTCGTCGGTCGAGCATTTGATTCCCTCCCCCACGCGTGAGTGCCGATTCGCGATTTTTGCCCATGCGATGTGTGGTGCCCGAGGGAGACGGAGAGGCCTGTTGGCCACGCGCCTATGCTTTTTTCTTTTGCGAAAAGGCCTTCTGAAAAAACTGAAGATTGATTTTTTTTTTCACGCTTTTCCCATTCTATAAATGTTTTCTTGCACAAAGGCCCCTGAAAATTCAAAAATTACATGTAAACCCCTGAAAATTCTAGAAATTTATTTTTTCTTGCACTTTTTGCATTCTAAAAATGTTTTTTTGCACAATGGCCCTGGAAATTAAAAAATTATAGGTGCTCCCCCCAAAAATCCAAAATTTGATTTTTTTAGCACTTTTTTTTGCAAGATGGCTATGTAATTTCGATAAATCACTCTCGGCAGCAATACACGCCTGCGTAGCATGGCGCCGTGCATCCGCACCTAGTTTAACTATATATAACTAGGGATATAGTTAACAGGGGAGGTTTATCAGGCTCGAATCCATCCTTTGGACACTAGACACTAATTGTTCTTTTTGGCACCGGTGCCTAGTTTTTGGCATAGCAACTGTGAATGTACATGCACTCAGATGCGGTTGGAGAAAGAAAAATTTTTCTTGGGTGGTGAGCTGTTTCATAGGCCGTGTGGCTTAATGGGGCCACTGATGGTTGAAGAGCTAATTTGACAATCGATAACTTCGCTTGTTGCCTGCAAAACTAAATTCGAACGCTAAACGCATGTATAGACCATAGAGAGAGGGGACGGCTTGACACATCAACTTCACAAAGACATGGTAGCCCACCGAGTTGGGGGCACTTGACGCATGTCACGGGGAGTTAGCAATTGCGAGGGCACGACGAGAGTGTCAATTGGATGCTAGGGAGCCACACGAGGGCACAGGCAAGCGATGTCGTGCAACCCACCATAGCAAAGGCGAGCAGACAGGGAAGACAACGCATTGTGAGTTAGCGAATGTCTAACCAACTAAGTGGGTTGATCACAACAACAAATTGGCAATATGAGCCCTTCTACTGAGATATGAATTTTTCTATCACTTGTAACATTGCCAATGGGTTAAAAGGGACAGTTTCCAATTTATTTGATTGATTGGTGTTAACTTATTTATAGTTTTCAAAAGTATGATAAGCGAATATTGCATAAGTATTTCTCAAATAATGAAGTACTAGTAGTAACCCATGAACCATGAGAACACAACACAAGTTATTTATTATTTTTGTCTTAATTTAACCTAATTTTTTAAACCCATTCTCTATTTTTATTTGAGTTTGCCACTGTGTAAGACATAGATATGTTACACACGTCACTGGATGTGGACCGAGCTTAGGATGACATTAGGGGTGGGCATTTTTAAACCGAAACCGAATTACCGAACCGAACCGAACGAATTAACCGATTATTTCGGTTTCGGTTTCGTTCGATTTTTGTTTTAATTAATTTTCGGTGTTGGTTCGATTTTTCGCTTTCAAAAACCGAAATAACCGAATAACCGAATAGCCTATGTACAATACTATTTTTATAGTATTCTTTCTAAAATCACTAAATAATTCACATGTTACAATACATTTATGCATATGTTTAGTATATTCATATGTTTTATTATGCTTATATTGTAATTACATATGAATATTGTGTGGGTTTATCCATACTTTGTGTTGTAATATGAGAAGAACTAAATCTAATTTACCTAGTGTTATTCATATTTCGGTTAACCGAAAAACCGAAATAACCGAACCGAAATATTTCGGTTAATTCGGTTCGGTTTTTTATTTTTATCCGAGAAATTCGGTTTCCAGTTTTCAAAAACCGAATTATTTTAAAACCGAAAAAACCGAACCGATTAAACCGAATGCCCACCCCTAGATGACATGGCCTACTGTGTGAGATGATTATGCTGAGGTAAATCCAAGTAGGCAGGAGCAGGACTACGCTGCTCGCCAGCCGATACATGCGCCTGGTACGTTTTTTTTTTTAATTTGGGCTATGAGCTCTTGCGTGCACTGTATAAGAAGGTAAGCACCAGCACTGATCCGAGGCTCGAACGCTGATAGGTGAGGACGAAACCAGTGCATCTAGCCAACTAACCTTTGGTCAGTTTTGATGCGTGTGGTAGGTTAAAGTTGCTAACTTGTGGTCGTTGAGATATAGTCGAACTTTAAGGTTTGGTGAACGAATTTCAAAACTATTTCTGAGAGATTTTAGCTATAAATATAGCCCACATTATACACAAAAATAACAAAGAATCAAGATTAATATGGGAAGTTCTACTCCCTATATCTGGTGTCCATCTCTGTGATTGTTATTAGATATTCTCTATTTGATGATTGGTATTGGATCTACTCTTTGGCCATTCATTGATTGTAGCACGTTTTCAGGATGAAGCTCTCCAAATACCGAATGGTATGTTGCAAGGATTCCCCTTTTTCCAATCAACATGCTATTAAATTAATTTTGCATATCTCTACTAATATAAATTTACAGTTGGTGGCAGCGGTCCGTTCTTCCTAGCCCCCTCTAGGGCCATATCTCCAATAATAACTGATCATTATAGCTAATTATTCTTTCTTTATTTACAGCCAGTCATATCTCTTTAAATTTTGCTGATTATTATAGCATAATCCCCTATTATTGCAGGTAATTAATAGCCAGCCAATCATTCCTTTTGTACTCTATATATGTTGTATAGTTTTCACAGAATCAATCAAGAGAATTTCATTCAAAATCTCCTATGTCGTGCCGCTGCGGCGAATGAACTCGATGAACTGATCAATAAGTAATGGACCGACGTACATGGTCTGCGGGCGCGAGAACTGAGCACCGCGATCGATAATGCTTCGCGGCGGAAGAACGACCGAGGCGCGGCCCACCGGTCTGCCGTGACCCAGCGGGCCAGTTGGATATGAACAAAGCGTACGACGCTTCGGCGCGGTTGCCCTACGACACCGGTGGGATGTCGTCGACGGTGATAGAGTCATTGGCATACCCCTTGAAGATAAACGGGTTGATCCAGCTGAACGCCGCGAGAGAGAGAGGAACGACGCGGCGACGCATGGCGTGGCAAGCGCCTCAGCGCTGGTGTTTTCTAGTTCACCTTCATGGGCTCCGGCATTATGGCCGGTGAAGCCAGTAATGGCTAAGTACACCAGAGACATGGAGACGAGTAGGCCGGCAAAGGCGAGAGGGTTATCTGGGAAGAGCAGCGAATCGTCGGCACAGTGGCGATCTAGAAGACGCGGAGGTGCAAAGGCTAGGTGACGGCGGTGGCCCCTTTCTCCGGCGGCCGACCACCACGGCCATAGCGTCTTGCGACGAAGTGAAGCGGCGGCAGTAAGCGAACTCCACAGTAGCGCCATGGTGTGCTCGACAGAGGAAGAACGGCGAGAGGAGGGCGGTGGGCGCCCGAGCGCGACCAGCGTGCGGCTAGTGGTCCGAAATGGCGGTGGCTTTGGCGGCGATGCCTCATGCTCGGGAAGCCCGTGTCGCTCTTCTTGGCGGTGGATGACAAGGACGGCGAGCGACGAGGAAGATGGTCGGCGGCACCGAGGAGGAATGACACGCGAGTATGGCGAGAGGAAGAGGAACAGCGGTGGTAATATAAATTGCAAAAGGGATAAAAATGATAGATTAATTTTTGAGATTGGTAATATATATTACTCGTACAATATATTTGGTTTTAATTCATACCGAAGAAGAAACCATAAAACTTTTGTGTCGGGAGAAATAGATATTTGATCTTGTAGCACAATTTTCTTTTATTGCTTAACCTTTATGTTTAGATTCTGGAATTTTATTTTTTAATAATAGCATAGGCATTGATCTAGTTAACTATTATTTGCTAGTTCCCTAGATTGGATCGATTTAATCATCAACTTGGGCCCTAGATCAGGGTTACTATTAATACCTATGTGGCATGGTGGCCGACACATCGATGCATCGCTAGAGCAGGAGCCGTGTTGGTCGCCACTATTGCCGCGTTGGCCACTGTTGTTGCGGGTCTGATGCCGCGCTCCTGACAAGCGCAGCTACCACCGTTTTTGTTGGCCATCGCGACCCCCCCCCCGGGGGCGCCGCCGCCGCAGCTCCAAGCCCCGAAGCTTCGCCGTCGAGTGTGGCCGTTGCTCTGCCCCTGCACCTCGCCCACGCAGGCCTGCCGCTCTGCCCACGCGCACACCACCACTGAGTCGGTTCCGTTACGTGCCACTCCCATCGAGTCGCCATTGCTTGGCCCGCTGATCCACCCGAGCCTGCCGCCATTCTCGACAACAGACGACGTGGTTGACTTTGCTAAACCAAAGATACCCGTAATCACAAGTTTATTATCGAGATCTAACCTTCGACAGTGAGCCACCACCGAGTGACCGGAGGTGGAGAAGAAGACCTCAGGGGCGGCAATGTTTCGGCCGTTTTTAACTAAAATCGAGTAGTGGAATGAAATCAAGGGGTTAAAGAGGTGCTTCAACAGTATTTAATTGGGGTGTTGTACACCGGATGAGCAATTGGGTTTCTTCACCCTTTTCTCAGTGCTTTCTGGCAATGGTGGCTCGGGAGAGGCTGGGTTTAAATTGGCATTTGAGGGAGCTTTAGTGAAGTGTTGTGAAGCTTGCGGTAGCTCCGAGTGGATTTTTATAGATGGAGTAAGGCAGCGGCAACATGGTGTGAATGGGAGGCACAGGATTGCGGCTGCACAGGATTTCTGGGAGATGGCCAACGCAGAGGGTATGGTGAGGGTGACGCCGTGGCAGGGAATGGGCGTGAGGCACTTGACTTATACAACGGCTTGAGTTGATTTAACTAAGTACATGGAGGCAATGCTCTGAATCGAGGAAGAAGGTGAGGCACTGGGCCATGGTTGAGTTCACACGGTGGACAGAGCTTGGGCGATGAAATTTCCTATCGTGGTAGCTATTTGGATGGCATCGGCTTGTCTCGGCAGCATTTGGGCAAGAGCAGAGCAGCGTCGACTGAGGAGGAGAGCATAGTAGAGAGAGGCTAGGGAAACTCGAGGGTTTTCGACTATGTTCCAAAGTAGGGAGACAGGAAATGGCGGCGCAAGGGCAGGCGGGGTTCACACGATGCAAATGAGCTCGGGCTGCATCCCACGTTTGCCATGGCAATGGATTCGACCGAGTTTTGCTGTCACAACAAGGCTGAGGAAGCGGATTGCTCAGCCGAGGGGAAAGGCAAGGTAGTGGAGAAAATTGCATATATCTTGCGAAGTTAAGTGCTCTCGTTATTTTCTTGAAAGTTAGATAGCGCCGTTATTTTGCATGGTTTGTGTTTGTTTTTTACCTTTTTTTACTTTTCTGGATTTTCTTTTCTTTTCTAATTTCTTATCATTTAGAGAGGCATTTACGGCGTGTGAGGAACCTTCAAAAAATTTCAAAGTTTTTTGTCATCGTTTGAAACATTTTTTGATCAGTTCAATTTTGCAAAAATTTCAGAAATTTCGAATTTTTGACCAAAATTTCATTAATAAAAGAACCGAATTTAAATTTTTCTTTTTGAATTTTGAACAGATTTTGTCAAAAAAAACTTTGAATTTTTTTTTGAAGGTTCCTCACACATCGAAATGTCTCTCTAAATGATAAGAAATTAGAAAAGAAAAAAAAACCCGAAAAAAAAAAAGGTAAAAAACAAGACACAAACTATGAGCAAAATAAGAACTCTTCGAAAATAACTGCCACTTAACTCAGATATATGCAATTCTCCAAGTAGTGAGGCTATGCTGCTATCTAGTGGGGCTGAGCTAGAGATGGGTCCACATGGCAGAGAAACTAAAGAGATGACTCTGGATTTTTCTATTGAGATAGATAAGGGTTTGGTCGTTAATTGAGCTGCCATTATTAGTTCAAAATTTTTAAACTTTTTCTGAGTTTCCAAGGAAATATTTATCCTACTTTAAAAATATCGGACCAAGATCTTATATGTGTAATTTTATAAAATTCTGACAAGACTACTGTTACAATTTCATGTTTTCTAATTTTTATTTCTATTTTGTCATAAATAAGTGTTATTTTATATGAAAATTTTCATGTGTAATTCTAATTGTTATTGGGATCTACCATAAAAATTTCATATGATGATCCATAATATATGATTTTATAAAATTCTGACATTGATAATGTTGCTTTTAAGTTGATTCTGTTTTGATTTTATAAAATGACCAAATAAGATTTATTATTTCTAAATTTTTTAATATTTTCCCAAGGAATTTAATGAAAAAATAAAAATATCAAATGATTATTTCATTCATATATTTTTATTTGATTCTCACATTTGTACTATTTTTAGTCATTTGTCACTATTCTTGATTTCTTTTTAGCACTAAATATGTTCACATGCCTTTGAAAGTTTCTAGGGATGCCCTGGAGATTATTTTGAGTTTATATAAATTTTCTAGATTTTCTTTCTTATGGGATTTTGGGTTTTGCATTTTGAAGAAGGAAACGATCAATATAAAAGATTTTCTTAATAACCAAAATTTAAGAAAAATTTAGAAAATACTAAAATTCAAAATAAGATTATAATTCATACTTATTTTCATAGTTTGTTCATTTTGGAAGAAAAGAATTCAAGAAAATGAGGAAAAATTATAGTTTAAATTAAATCTTGATTCTAATTAAAATTTTTATTCAATTCCATTTTTAAATTTTAAAATTTTTCTCATTTTTGAATCCATTTTTGGATGTTACATCAGCAATCTACTGGAATTTCATCGAAGAAGGTGCAACCAACTATCGCTTAGACTAGTGCTGAACCGGACCAGCATTAGTCAAGCTTTGGTGCTAGTCAATGCCATACGCTCTAAGCTTGTCCATGATCAACCCCAAGCACAGGGAAAGAAGGTGCCATTTGTTGCGGGGATGCAGACAAGGATCTCATCCCAGATGCGCAATAAGAAAAGATTTGACCACAATTGGGACCTCCCATACAGACACCTTAAATTCCCCTTTGTTCAGGATGAGAGTGAAGCGGAAGAATATGATGCCCCTCTTATTATATCAAGGAAGAGGAAGACTCCCGACCTAGATATAGGGGTGTCATCAAATCTTATGGTATCTTAGGTTATGGAATCAGGATTATGTTGCAGGTATTTTCCTTCTGTTATCATTTATTTTTGAGTATATCTCTTCAAAATATAAGCATACTTTTTATTTCAATCCTCAGGCTGCCGCCCCTGATTCTTCTGAAGATCAGGATGCAAGTACTCAAGTAGGTGTCGAGGCCAATCCGCTGGTCACACTTGCAATGACCAATTTGAAGCAAGCCATGGCACTAATGGAAGTGACTAGCTAAGGAAATTCGACCAATGGGCAGGAAGGCCCAAACAGTGTAGTGGGCGAAAACCCTATAGCTACTTTTGAAGACTGTTTAGTCGAAGAGGCTGCAACAACTAAGGAGAAGGTTGGTGTGCCTCTTGCAAAGACAATAGAGGTGGTTAGAATGACCATCACTACTGAAGAAGTCTCCGTAATCGTGGAGATTGAAGATATCCCTGCTGCAGCAAAGGAGACGCTATTCATTCTGACCAGCGGAACTGAGGTGGAAGTGGTGGTTGCAAAAGCCGTGATCACCGATGTCATCATCCTAGTGGCTTTGCCATGGGCATCGCCTTTTGGACATTCCAACCAAAAGAACTTTAAATAAGTTTTTGACAACTTGCTATCAAAGGTAATCATCTTTCCTTCTTTTCTTAAAGAGTTTTAAGAAAAGGGGCACATTAATTCATTTTTTACTTGCTTCTTTTAGCATTCACAAGAACTATTCAACTTGTTAGGTCGGCAAACAAATAATTTGGCCAAGGACAAAATAGAAAAAAACAAAAAGATATTCTTAAAAGACGACATCCTCATTTTGTTTTGTCTTAAAATATTTCTTCTAACAAGTCTATTTGGGAACAGGTTGGACGAACAAATAATGGAGTTGGAACAACAACTCTTGACGGCTCAAAATACCGCCAAGGGTTATAAATTTGATCTTATCAAAGCCAATGACAAGTATAGATTTTATGAAGAGAAGAACCAAAGACTCCACGAGGCCTTTAAAAGAAATGAAGAGAAAACTCAATGGCTTTCCGAAGAGTACAAGGCCATTCTTCAATCAAAGGAGTCTGAAATAAAGTTTCTATACCGACCTATTTAACTTTTCTTTTTGAAATAATAATAATTTTTTAATCTTTATAGAATTAAAAATGTAATAAGGGCCAAACAGACTCAGCTCTCTGAAGGAAAAATAGAGAAAAAGAAAATCTGAAGAGGTGAGATCGGAGATCAAAGAAGAGACAGTGAATATGATAGAGAAAATAAAACTCTTCTTAAAAGATATGGCCACAATTCAGAGAGGCAGGAAATCTATTCTAAATTTCATTATTGAGTAGCTAAGAAAAATCGCAGTGGATCTTAAGGGTGCAGAAGTAAGACTTACACCTTCTAATTCATCTGTCGATGAGTTGGTCGCGGGGGTAAATGATCAATGGAAGAAAATCCAAGATCATGTCCCTGCAATGGCATAGACTATGAAAGCAAGCTCCAGGCCTCAATCACCATCCAAGTAGGTATCCTCTTCATCAAGTTGAGGCATTCCTACAAGGATATAGTTGAGTGGGAGAGATTGGTGCCCGACCTGAAGCTGGCTACTCAAGAAGAGATAAGTAAAAAACATGCAAAAGCACAATCTACTGTTGATTTTGACGAGGATTAAAAGCCTCTTTTTCTAGGCCCTCAACAGTTAAAATCGTACTGTATTAATGGGCCTATAATCCATGAAGCTCATAATATAGAATGAGGTCCATGCTTAACTGGAAAGTTTTGTCTTCGACCAGTATAGTTAAGATCGCCTAACACATTGCTTCATACTAGTCGTCCTCGATCAGTGAAATAGTCACCTCGATTAATGACACTGGTTGGGAAAAGCAATTTTTTCCTACACATGTCTCCATGCAGACAGTTATCTGACAGACACACGTAACTACCTAGAAGTACCTATTTGGCAAGAAGACACCATTTGGAGGGAAGGCATTTTTCGGTTACATGACGCCTCTTTGAAGAACAACTGCCGCCTTTACATCCGATATACATAGGGAACCCCTTCAAGATAAAGACATCTAGATCTGAAGAATAGATTCTCAATAGCTATTTGTAATCAAGTATCTATCTCTTAGACAGGAATTCTGTAATCGGTGTACTATGTTGAGCTGCTTGGCTAATAAAGAAGTAATCCCCATATTCATTTCCATCATCTTGTTTACTAGGAGCCCATAATCATCTTTTCATAAGCTCTATTAAGAGACTCTAGGTTTTGAACATCGACATATTTGTACATGAATAATGAAAAGATTACATTTAAGTAAATGTGCCAAGCTTTTGGAATGAATGGAAAAAATATATATCTTCTTTTGTTATATTTTGCTTTGTCTCTTGTCAGCTTGTATATTTTTCAAAGTACATCACTAGCCCCCATCTTCTCTTGTCATGCTTATTTGATGATAACTTGAGTATACATTCTGGAAACTCATCAATTTGCAACCACTGTTGAGTCAACCAGATGGTCAATTCGAGGTAAAGGAAAATTATCCTTTGGACAAGCGATATTTAAGCTAGTAAAGTCGACACACATACGCCACTTACCATTTACTTTTTTGACCATAACCGGATTCGCAAGCCAGTCCGAATGACCAACTTCACGTATCTTCTAGATTCTCATCATCTCTAAGATATAAACCAATAAATAAGTAAGGGTGAGTACTCTCGTACTCAGCAAAACTTAAGGTGTATTTCCAAAATGCAGTAATACAGGCTATGTCAAAGGAGACTTCTAGGTTAATTTGCGTAAAGCAAAATTGAATTTGAAAATCAAGTAGTAATTTATAAACAGAATTTGTATGGGTATGACTGATATGAAAATAATAAGTACGTAAAGCATAAGTAACGACTCACAGTCCTTTGTGAGCAACAGTTCATCAAATTCCTGCCAACATAAGGCATAACGCAGTCTTTGCCAACACATGGCAAATTAGGTGAAATCAAGAATTTTGAAAATAAAAAAACATCTAATTAGTGTCAGATCACCAAGTCTCCCAAAACCGTGGGCATGGCTTTTCAAAAAGATTTTCACTCTGCAAAGGTGTACAGTTTTATTCACAAGACATGACTGACTCTTTATACAATCGATATTAGCACACTTCCTTTGGTGTCCCACGGAGAGTCATGACATGACTATTACATTACATAGATCTAACTTTCCACTAGCCCGATGATGTTAAACCCATGCTATAGTGGCAGAAACATACACCCAAGATATAACAGCCCATTCCTATCATTTACATAGCAATTCAGGCAGTCCATCCCTGCCATTCACACAACAACTCTAGCAATCCACCCCTGCCAAAATGTTTCTCTCTATAGCAAGGCATACACCATTGTATCGGTAGGTGTTATTCCCAACACCTCAGTGAGGGCACCCCTTTGAGCAAACCTAAACGGAGAGCCCATACTACTCCAGTCTTTCAATATGCAAAACTAAATCTATGTAAATTAATAGGTTAAGGCCATCCTATACCAGCATTTGTGATTGTACGAATATCTCTTGGATCATACAATGCTACGTTCGGTTCTTAGTCTGATATAGGTGATAATCTCCCCTATACTACATGTATCACTTGCACCTTCGGATATTGCCAATAATCATCCGTGTCAAATTGTTTTATTTTTATTTTTAACCAAAATACCAGCAACTTACAATGTCATATCCAATCTTTTTAAATTATCAAGAAACAAATTAATCTTATTATTTCAATTTTTGTTGCTAAAGCATGTTTAATATGTAATCGCATATACGCATGTTGACTTTATATATTGTCTAATCTTATTCTTGGGTTATCAAGATTCACATGTCTGTACTTATTAAGAAAGTTCCATGAGATGATGGGTATATCTACTAGTACCACAATATAACAACTTTATAGAAAATATATGCATGCATAAATTGATTTGATAAAACAAAATGAAAATTAAAACATTGGGATCAATATGATCAAAGGGGTTCTCCTTTCCTTGCTCAGTATATTCTTGTGCTGTCTCAGAGTCAAAGTCAACAGCGACGGTTTCAGCTAAATCGGAGTCTACACGTTATTATCGAATAATAGCAATAAGATGCAAATAGCTACATGAAACAAAAAGAAGTCAAATAATATTAAACTTAAATATAACATTAAAATGAAGGTTCCAGTGATAAAAATAGTGTAGTTACTAGTTCTTTATTATTTAGGTCTGTTGATTTGGTTTACAAACTCAAGGGTTCATAACGCATCGGGTTATGTTTTTAATAGGATTCATATGCAAAGCATGTTAAAAAAATTATTCTTACATAACATGGTAGTCTGGATTGTAGGTTTTTAATACCTGATCATTTCATACATATGCTCTACTTGTAAAAGTTTTATTTATGGATTATTATATATATAGGGTGCATGGTTTTTAATGGAATTTTTCTTGAACCTATACAAACATAAAATATTTTTGCTTCACTAGGATTCTTATGGCCCTAGAAAAGTTTTGAAATTAATTTTATTATTATTTAAATTTTATTTGTACCATTTATAATTACTTGCATTTTTTGCACTAGAAAATAGTCTAATTACAAAATAAATGAAAACTAAGTTTAGCCCTAAATATTTTTCCACAAATGGGTCTCTGCTAATATCAGGAGCTTGCCAAAATTATTTTATTATTTTATAATTCATGGTTTATATACTTTTATTAATGTCCATATTAGTGTTTCTATATTTTTTATTCAAATAATTCATATATAGTTAAAATTATCTATTTTTGTATATTTTTAAACTAAATAATTTTATATGAATTTATAAATTCATTTCACTTCATTTGGAGTTAAAATGAAAAATTTATGGGTATTTGAATCATTTCGAGATGCAAATGTTTTGAAAATCAAAATGTGTTTTCTTGCACAGAAGGCATTTTTTTTTGGGTTTTAAATTTTCAGACGACCTTGGGCCAGTGCAACAATGTGTGTGGCTTTAGGGTGACATAAGGGCCCTTTGGCAAGAGCAAGTAGGGGAGTGTGAATACTCATGCCGAGGATACCCTAGCGGTAGGAACACCAAATGGGCCGTCTTAGGCCCGATTCGGCGAAGGCCTCGTTAGGTCATGAAGGACCCTCGACCCGATCAAGCCCACGAGGCGATCCGACTGGCCTCGGGTCAGGCGCCCATGAGCTCGACGGCCTCGGTCGGGCGCCAACGACTCAGACCAGCGACCTCCGCCACAGGGTCGAAGATCGTCGCCGGTCGACCTCAAGCTGGTCACTTGCCCCGCGGACACAACGGCCATGCTGGGGCAGGTGGATCCATCCCAAGGTGGCCATGAGGCCGCCAAAGTCAAGCGCCAGTTCCTTCACAACTGTCATGCACAGTGGAGAGACACGCTCCCCCGGCGACACGAGCCTGCGTAATGGTGTCGACATATAACAGTGCCTGAGAGGCGTGCGCCCCCGACAGGCGCCGCTCGCTGTGTCTACCAACCCAAGCATGGGATGAACAGGAACCTATCAATCACGAGGACCGAAGACCAGGACTCTCTGACGTAGAACACCCCATCCTTTTTTCTCCAAACTCCCGTGTAACCTGCCCCTTCGCCTATATAAAGGGAGGCAGGACCCTCGAGAAGGGGACAAGCATATCTGAAAGCGGACGAGAGGCATTCACGAGCACTTACGGCGTATAACTCTTACTGAGCGAACAACTCTAGCTCACTCAGGCCTCACCCACTCATCTGAGGTGCTCAAGGCACGCCCTTAGCCCTCGCTTATAAACTCTGCGTGCGATCCTCTGCATCCAAAGTAATACGGAACCACCACATGAACTGGAAGTAGGGACGTTCGGCCCGAACCAGTATACATCTTGGGCTCCCTAAGTCTAACCATTCAAGGAGAGGGAGCGCGCGGCCCCTTGACTACAAATTTACTTGCCGGTATACGAAACACCGACAGTTGGCACGCCAGGTAGGGGCTTCTCGCGTCATTGTTGTCATCTCCGGATTCCCATTTGCTTCCTTGATGGCTTCTTTCACCCATGACGGTGCGTCTGCGTCGAGGAGCTGGATTCGCTTCGGCACCCTCGACTTCGCCGCCACCCCGACGGAAGAGCTCGTGCTCGTTCCCACCACCTCGGGACGGGCATCGCCAGAGCTCGACTCCATTGCCGGCGTCCTCGGCGACCTCGACAGGCCCCCCCACGGACCCGAGCGGAGCTTCGTCATGCTGCGCCACCTCTGTAGCGATCTTGGCGTGAGCTTCAGCGGCGGTGACGTTGCCCACCGCGGGCTCGCAGCTCGTGGCTATGGCCTGCTATGTGCCGACCTCCGTTCACGACTTGCTAGAGGTTTCCTCCAGCCATGACTCTAGCTCCGACACGGAGCACACTACGGACGAGCCATACTCCCGCGAGTGCAACATGGCGGGTGTGGCTGACCCGGCAAACCCCGTAAGTCGAGAACCGCCGCCCGCAGAACCACAGAAGCGAGTGTCGTGTGGCCTTGAAAGCCTCAAGCTTCGCCCTTGAGCCAACAAGCCTTGAGCCGAGGCTCGAAGGGCCAAGCTGGAGAAACTCCAGGCCGACCAGGAGCAGCACCAGCCCGAGCCCCCACAAGCATCTAGCGATCTTGCGCGCTGCGCTACGCCCGGAGTTCACATCAAGCGGCGAGGGTGCGATGGTCTTCCGTTCTTCCCTCACGCCAGCTAGAATGTCGCCGCTGCAGCAATGCTGCTCCGCGGCATCCCCGAGTTAGAAGACCCGAAGGCCAAGGCCACGTGCTAGAACCTCCGGGGGCTGGTGGAGCGTGCTCCCGTGCAGCACATGCAAGGCTCCAGCTCCCACCGCTCAGGGGCTTCTTTGAGCCGCCCGAGACGTGCTGCCGCTCGGGACCGGCGGGGTCCGGCGAAGACGGCACCACACCTTGGGCGGCCCCAGGCCTCACGCACTCCGGTGCACCAGCGCCTGGGCAACAATCGCGACGTCCGCGCCACCCTCGAGACGCGGAGGAGGGCGATAGACGAAGCGGCCCAATCGTGGGCCGTGGACAGCGGTCGGCGCCACGACCGCAGCCCAAGCCCCGACAACCCTGGGCCTCGGGCATTCTGTCAGGAGATCGCGGATTTCCCTTCCAGGTTCCGGGCGCCTGTCAACATCACCAAGTACACTGGGCCAAGACCGTGCGGGTCGGAGCCACGCTCCCCGCCAAATAGGAAAGCGCGCTCGTCGACTTCTTCTGCACTAATCGTGATGTCTTCGCATGGAAGCCCTCCGACATGCCATGAATCCCAAGGGAAGTCGCCGAGCACTCCTTGAATATTCGACTTGGCTCAAGGCCGGTCGCCCGCCTAACGGCATAAACCGATAAGGAGAAGCGCAAGATCATAGGGGAGGAGATCGCCAAACTTTTGGCCGCAAGGTTTATAAAAGAGGTGTGCCACCCCGAGTGGCTAGCCAACCCTGTTCTTGTAAAAAAGAAATCTTGGCAATAGAGAATGTGTGTTGACTACACGAGCCTGAACAAGGCATGTCCCAAGGACCCGTTCCCTTTGCCTCGCATCGACCAAGTCGTCGACTCCACCGCAGAGTGCAAATCCCTATCCTTTCTGGATGCCTACTTGGGCTACCACCAGATAGCGATGAAAGAGTCCGACCAGCTCGCGACTTCTTTCATCACTCCGTTCGGCTCGTTCTGTTACGTAACGATGCCATTTGGTCTAAAGAATGCGGGTTCTACATAGCAGCGATGTATGCAAACGTGCTTCAACGACCAAATCGGCCGTAACATTGAGGCATACGTCGACGAAATTGTCGTCAAGACTAAGAAGGCCGACGACCTCGTCGCCGACTTAGAGGAGACTTTTGTGAACCTCCGACGGTTTCGTATAAAGCTCAACCCTGAGAAGTGCGTTTTCGGGGTCCCTAAGGGAAAGCTACTCGGCTTCATCGTCTCCGAGCGTGGCATCGAAGCCAATCGGGAGAAGATCTCTGCCATCATAAAGATGGGCCCACTTGGCAACCTAAAAGGAGTCCAAAAACTAACAGGATGCCTTGCAGCCTTGAGCCGTTTCGTGTCTCGCCTTGGCGAGCGCGGAATGCCGCTCTACAAGATGCTCAAGAAATCCGATCATTTCAGCAGGACCCAGGAAGCACAGGAAGCCCTCAACCGACTGAAAGCGTTCCAGACCTCACCCCCGGTGCTGGTCGCCCCGGCACTAGGGGAACCGCTCCTCCTCTACATTGCCGCCACAACCCAGGTTGTCAGCGCGGCACTTGTTGTGGAGCAAGCCGAAGAAGGCCATATGCTTAAGGTACAACGGCCAGTGTATTTCATCAGTGAAGTACTCTCCGAGTCCAAGGCTCGGTACCCGCAGGTGCAGAAGTTGCTCTATGCGGTGTTCATCACGAAGAGGAAGTTGGCCCATTACTTCGACCGGCACCCTGTCTCCGTGGTGACCTCCTCGCCACTCGGCGAAATCATCCACAACCGCGGCGCTTCAGGAAGAATAGCCAAGTGGGCACTTGAGCTCAACGGCCACGACATATCGTCGTCCCCGGACGGCAATCAATCGCGAGTCTTGGCGATTTCGTTCTTTGAGTGGACCAAAGCCAGGCGCCATGGCGCTCGAAGACCACGAGTATTGGGCGATGTGCCGATGGGTCCTACACCAAACGGAGCAGTGCATGAGTCGTCATTGTTTTCCGCTCGGGAACAAGCTCGATCGCCATCAGACTACTCTTGACGCAACCAACAACGTCGCCAGTCTGGCTCTCGTCAATGATCTCCGGATCACTGCCGACCTCAGCGCGCGTCGGCTCTACGTACACGGCGACTCCAAGCTTGTCGTCGACCAAGTCATGAAGGCCACGAAGCCTCGTGACGTCCACATGGCAGCATACTGCCGGGAGGTGCGCAAGCTCGAGGAAAGGTTCAAGGGTTTCGAGCTTCACCGTAGCTACCGACGCTACAATGTTGAGGCTGACTACCTAGCCAATCTCGCCTCTAGCAAAGGATCGATCCCGCCTGGGATCTTCGTCTCTGACCTCCACAAACCTTCGTCTTTGGACCACGCCGGTGAGCAGCCCACAAACTATCCGGCGCAACCCCTCCGATGCGGCGGTCGGATCTTGAATCGTTGGTCAGACCCACGACGTGTTGATTCTTGTTGGCGGTCGAAGCGGTCCGGACGGACGCGGAATCGTCCGGGTCAGTCAGAGAGTGCGAGAGCCACCGGCACTGTCTGGAGTAGCCAGGGCCAGCGAGTCGGTGGGCTCGTTCGTACCACCGGTATGGGGCATCGGGATCGGTTGCTCTATCTTTGCCGCGCCGCCAGTATCCACCGGGAGGCCCGCAGCCTGGATGGCTCGACGACTAGAGAGTTTTAGTTTTCGTCAGAGTCGACTCATGTGTTGAGTCAAGTCTATCAAGTCAGTTTAATTGAGTCCGTCCTTAGAGTGTTTTGTTTTGGTCTGAACTCTATGAGATGTTATGGTTGCTTGTGGTGAACAATTGCTATGAATGTTTATCGTGTGCTAGGTATGTGTCGCAATGCCGTAGGCATTTATGAGCGACCATATCCTTATAATAATAAAGTTGTGTGCTTTTGTTGGAGTCAAATCTTCCCCCCGTATAAGTATCTTGTGTACTTGTCTTTTCTATTTCTTTCTTCCCTATAAACATTATTGTTCTTCAGATGGTGAACACTCGTGGAAGCCGTGGAGCGGGAGGAAGCGGATCACAGCAGGGTGGAAACCAAGACAACGCACCAAATCCTCAACCAGCACCAACCGTTGATATGGGCAATTTGGGAGCTTTTCTGACCGCTCAAACACAGCTGATGCAGACCATGATGCATCAAATGCAACAGTTGAAGAATCAGGCCGCAGCTAACAATAACAATCAGGCCATGAATCATGGACATCATTCTAGACTGTCAGATTTTATGAGGACTAGGCCTCCAACCTTCTCTGGGAACGTCAACCCCATTGAAGCGGATGGTAGTTGCGCATGCGATTGAGAGGAAGCGCACATATCGATGTGTAGGTAATGAGAGGGTCTTGTATGCCTCTCATCAGTTAGAAGGAACTGTCGCAGAGTGGTGGAAAAATTTCTGTGCTTCCCATGAGCATCCCGGAGAGATCACACAGGAGGAATTTATAATGACCTTCGCCCGATATCATGTCTTGGGAGGAATGATGAAGCTTAAGAAGGAAGAATTTAGATCTTTGAAGCAGGTAGGCCAGTCAGTGGCCAATTACCTGAACAAATTTACCCAGCTTGCACGCTATGCTCCGGAGGACGTAGCAACGGATATGGCCAGACAGTCCCGATTCATGAAGGGACTGAACTCTGGGCTTCAAGTGGGACTGATCACCCACACGTTTCCTGATTTCCAGGAACTAGTCAACAAGGCTTTAATCCTTGAAGACAAACGCAAAGAACTAGATGATAATCGCAAGCGTCGCATGGCACAGCAGGGAGGACGCCAGGGTCAGCAGAGACCAAGAGTGGTACCTCAGCAGTTCACCAAGTTCCAGCCAGGGAGCAGTGCTAGAACACCATTACCTGCACAGCGACCTACTGGTCATAATCCTCAAACACCAGCAAGAACAGTTAACCAAGCTGCAGGAAACTCGTCGATGGGGGGAAGACGCTGCTACAACTGCAATGAGATAGGGCATTTTGCCAATGCTTGCCCCAAGAAGGGAGGAGTCACCCCTGTCCGTTTCAATTTGGGGAATACACCTGCCAGAACTCCTGTTCAAGGAGGAAGTCGAGGACCTACACAAGCTGGAACTACACCACAATCTACTGTGCGAGGAAGAGTTAACCACATCATGGCGGATGAAGTTCAGAATGCCACGGATGTCGTACTGGGTAAGTTTCTAGTTAACTCAGTACCAGCTACAATTTTGTTTGATTCGGGAGCTTCCCAATCATTCATTTCTCGAGTTTTTGTTGTGCAAAATGATTTGGATGTGGTCAAACTTAAGAGTCTGCTTATAGTCCAAACCCCTGGATCAGAACTCCGAGCTAAAGTAGGATGTTACGGGGTAAAATTATTAATAAATGGAATAGAGTTCTAATTGAACCTAATCATCTTGGATACCCAGGACCATAGATGTTATTTTGGGAATGGATTGGTTATCCAAGCACAAGGCAGTGTTAGATTGTGGACGAAGAGTAGTAACAGTCGAGAGCCCAAATGGAAAGAAGGTGGAGATTCAAGCAATTACTGTTCAGGATGGTCAATTAATGGTTAACAGTGTGAAAGCTGTTAACATAGAAGATGTTCCAGTAGTTAACAAATACCTGGATGTGTTTCCCGAGGATTTACTCAGAATGCCACCAGACAGGGATATAGAATTTGTAATTGAGTTAGTACCCGGGACAGCTCCAATAGCTAAGAGACCCTATAGGATGTCTACCGAGGAATTGGTAGAGATGAAGAAGCAAATTGAGGAATTATTGGAGGAAGGGTTTATAAGACCTAGTTCATCACCATGGGGAGCACCGGTGTTGTTTGTGAAAAAGAAAGATGGAAGTTTTAGAATGTGTATAGACTATCGTGCACTTAATGAAGTGACGATAAAGAATAAGTATCCATTACCTAGGATAGATGATCTTTTTGATCAGCTAAGAGGAGCAAGAGTCTTCTCTAAGATAGATCTTCGATCTAGATACCGTCAGCTAAAAATTCGGACCGAGGATATACCAAAGATAGCTTTCTCGTCAAGGTATGGGCATTATGAATTCACGATCATGTCCTTCGGATTGACCAATGCCCCTGCATATTTTATGAATATGATGAACAAAGTATTCATGGAATATCTGGACAAGTTTGTCGTTGTTTTCATTGATGACATTCTTGTTTACTCCAAGTCGGAAGAAGAGCATGCTGGACATTTAAGAATGATTTTGGAAAAGTTAAGAGAAAACCAATTGTATGCAAAATTTAGCAAATGTGACTTCTAGAAAAAGAAGGTAGAGTTTCTGGGACATGTAATGACTTCCGAAGGAGTAGCTGTTGACCCAAAGAAAGTAGAGGCAGTGTTGCATTGGGAGCAACCAAAGACAGTTACCCAGATTAGAAGTTTCCTTGGTGTGGCGGGATATTATCGCCGGTTCATTGAAGGTTTTTCATCAATTGCGAGACCCTTTATGCAATTATTGAAAAAGGAGAAAAAGTTTATGTGGACGCTTGAGTGTGAAAAGAGTTTCCAGTAATTAAAGAAGCGTTTGACTACGGCACCTGTCTTGGTGTTGCCAAATGCTAAGGATAACTTTGATATATACTATGATGCCTTGCGTCAAGGACTTGGGTGTGTTTTGATGCAAAACGGCAAAGTAGTGGCTTATGTGTCAAGGCAGCTAAGGCCACATGAGCAGAATTACCCAACTCATGACCTAGAGTTAGCTGCTGTAGTGCACGCTCTTAAAATATGGCGCCACTATCTCATCGAAAACCGATGTGAAATATATACCGACCACAAAAGTTTAAAGTATATATTCACTCAATTGGATCTTAACATGAGGCAGAGAAGATGGTTGGAGTTAATCAAGGATTATAACATTGGAATTCACTATCATCCAGGAAAAGCAAATGTGGTGGCAAATGCTTTGAGTCGGAAGAGCCACAGTCTGAATATGATAGTTGCAGAGAATCAAATTGAATTGTGTAAAGAGCCTTAGAAGCTAAGATTGGAAATTGTACCGGAAGAATTTCTAGCTACTCTGGAAGTAAAGCCAACCCTAGAAGAGCAGATCAGAGAAGGTCAAAAGGATGATGATAAGATTAACAGGATCAAATCCAAAATAGACGAAGACCTAGCCAAGGACTTTAGAATAGATGAGCAGGGTACCTTGTGGATGAAAAATAGAATCTGTGTACCTCATAAACCGGAATTGAAGCAGTTGATACTTGAGGAAGTACATGATTCCAAGTATTCAATTCACCCCGGCAGTGAAAAAATGTACCAGGATCTTAAGGAGAGATTTTGGTGGCCGAATATGAAGAAAGAAGTAGCTGAGCATGTAGCGTTATGTGATGTGTGCCAGAGAGTCAAAGCAATGCATCAGAGACTAGCAGCTGCTACAACCGTTAAAGATACCGGAATGGAAGTGGGAGGAAATCGGGATGGATTTCATCATCGGTTTGCCAAGGATTCAAGGTGGACACGATTCCATATGGGTCATAGTAGATCGATTAACAAAGGTTGTGCATTTCATATCGGTAAAAACAACCTACTCAGGGGATAAGTTAGCAGAAGTGTATATGGCAAGGATTGTCTGCTTGCACGGAGTACCTAAGAAGATAGTATCAGATAGAGGTACTCAATTTACCTCAAGATTTTGGGATAAGTTGCATACAGCAATGGGCACCCGTTTGAATTTTAGTACAGCATACCATCCACAGACAGATGGTCAAACTGAAAGGGTAAATCAGATACTCGAGGATATGTTAAGAGCTTGTGCACTGTCATATACCACATCGTGGAATAAATGCTTGCCGTACGCAAAATTTAGCTATAACAATAGTTATCAAGCTAGTCTGAAAATGTCTCCATTTGAAGCTTTATATGGTCGTTCATGTCGAACACCATTAAATTGGAATGAGGCGGAGAACGTCACGTTTTTGGACCAGACATACTCTCAGATGCAGAGGAGAAGATCGCTTTGATTAGAGAAAGACTGAAGACAGCATAATCAAGGCAAAAGAGCTACGCTGACAACCGACGTCGTGATTTGAGTTTTGAGTCAGAAGACTATGTTTATCTCAAGGTCACGCCACTTAAAGGAGTTAAAAGGTTTCATACGAAAGGAAAACTTGCCCCAAGATACGTGGGTCCATTCAAGATTTTGAGCATAAAGGTGAAGTTGCCTACCGATTAGAATTGCCGCAATCTTTGGCGGGTACATGATCTATTCCATGTTTAGCAATTGAAGAAATGTCTTGATCTGGGAGAACAAGCACCTATAGAAGCTATTGAGCTGCAAGAGGATTTAACTTACAAGGAACACCGGTGAAGATTTTGGACACCATGGATCGTGAAACAAGGAACAAGTCAACCCGCTTACAGAGAGTCGATTGGAGCAACCACTCGAAGCGAAGCAACTTGGGCGTGAGGAAGATTTGAAGGAGTTTCCCAACCTCTTTTCTAGTCGACCACGAATCTCGGGTCGAGATTCCATTAAGAGGAGGTTTGTAACATCCCAAAATTTGGCTATTTTTAATTTTCATAAGTTATTTTGAATTTTTGAGAATTTTTGGAATTTATTTGGATTTAATTGGAATTTCTGGAAATTAACTCTTCTTTGGAAATTAATTAAATAATGATTAACTTTTTGCAAAATATAAGTGAAAATATTTTATTTGAGTTCAAAATGTTCTAAAATATTTTCTGGAATTTTTCTAGAATTTTTCTGATATTTTAAATGCTTCAAATGATTTATTTAAATTTATGGAATTATTTTTAATCAGAAAACCTGAGAAAAATGAATGAACAGTATTGGGCCTGGCCCATTACTGTGCGCGTCACTTAGCCCAGCTGAGCGAAACCCTAGCGCCGTCACACGCCAACCGTGCGATCTTTGATCGCACGGCTGAGAATCGCCCCGTCACTTCACCGCACCTGTCCATTCGATCGACACCACGTGGACGTCCCGGATGCATCCACGTCGCCTCGCCTTTGGTTTCCGGACGCTGCCATCGAGCGTTACCGCCGAAGAAAAACATTCGCCATTAACGCCGGCGAGTAACTCTTTCGCTTCATTAACCGGCGCATGGTATAAAGCACCTCCTTCCGCATGTTTTGAGACCTTTCACGCCTCCCGAGACTCGCCGTAGCCATTGCTAGCGCTCGCCGTTGTTCCGAAACAACTTCGCCGCATTTGTGCCGCCGTCGGGTACTCTTCACCGCCTTTGTGGTCACCGGAGTACCCCTCGCGCCAAGCCGTGTCAAGACGTCCACTTCGTGCCGCCGGAGGGAGCTCGGAACGCCGTCGCCTTGGTCGTCTTCTTCCTCTCCGGCAAGTTCCACGCCGCTGCAACGTCGTCACCGAGCCGAGTTCCACTGACCGTCGGATCTTCAGTCATCGGCTCAGATCTTACCACGTCTCCCTTCAGCAGTAAGTGCCATCTTCATCTATTAGCCGTCGGATTAGATGAACGGTCCAGATCATCTAGCGTAGTTTTGCTTTGAACAAATGTTAGCCGTAGATCCGTAGATGAGTGGTTTAGATGTCGCCACATGCCCAAAGAAGGGACTGCCCACGTGTGCCCAAGCTGCGCCAGATCATAGCCGTTGGATTTAGATTTAGCGCTTCGGATTTCGCCGTGTAGTCATGATAACAGTAAACCTCATTATCATTTCTTAGCCGTCAGATCTAATCAACAGTCTAGATTGCATAGTGTAGAAACGAGTTGATTCATGTTGACCGTTAGATCTAGATCCTCTGATAGTTTGTCTTGTATGCGTTACTGCCGGAGTAGCCACGTAGCCGATTGTAATGTGCGAAGAAGATTCAATCTGAGCCGTCCGAATTTGAATAAATGGCGTAGATCGCGCTGCGCGTCGGGCCATCCGAGTCGACGCGTGTCGCACGGAAGCCCTAGCGTTGTTGAAATCCCGCCGTTGATTCCAGCGTGCCATCGAGATTGAGCGCGTGTAAACAAAAGCAAAGCGTTAAGCGCGGCCGTCTCTGTCGGCGTAATGGATTTAATTCGGTAATCGATCGGGATCCGACGGTAGAAGATATGCCACGTGTCGACTCCAGAGTACACCAGAGCCGAACCAACGTATCGATCGTGGCCGTTTATTTTAAATCGGACGGACGAGATTAGATCAAGCCTTCGGTTGATAGTTCATCGCCGTGTGTCACGACTAGATCGTGCCACGTGTCATGCTGACGTCATCAGTGGGACCCACATGTCAGTCATGGCATTGTGGATGCTGACGTCATGCTGACGTAATAATTCAATTTTCTTTAGAAAAATAATTCGGTGAAAATCAAATCCGGTGCTGACGTCATATTTCCGAATTTTTCGTATAAAAATAAATAAAGAAATTCGGTTTACTCTTTTTAATTAATTTTCAAACTACAAATGACTATAACTTTTGCGTTTTAACTCCGATTTGAGTGAATCCAATTTCTAAAAATTTGTAAAATCAAGATCTATTTATTGGTGAATTTTATTGAATTTTTAGAGATGAATTTTCTCTCTGTAAATAATATTTATTGTGTGTACATATGATTTGCGTAGACGTTAGATTGCCGGAGAGTTACGAGGGGGAATTCTCAGCACAAGATCAAGCTTCGGATCAGGACCAGCACCTATTTGAAGGCAAGTTGTGCTTTGACCATGTTGCTCCTAAGTTTTGAAAATGTATTTTGTTTCAAACTATGCATGCTAATTCAACTAAAAATGGATTTAAATATTTTGGGTGAATTATTTAATCAACCTAATTGTTATTGCCACCTTGTTATTAATATTCGTATGCCATGATTCCTTTGATAACCTAAGTGGACAATACTAGTTGGTTGTAATGACATGCCAACATGGGAGACTAGATCATGAATAGTTGCTTAGCTTTGCAAATATCGTGAATAGTCTTTTTGAATACAAAAGCAATATTGACTAAAGAAATAGTGAATGCATTTTGATAAAAGGTGGAATGTTGTTGGTAATGATGTTGGAATGTAGAGACATGTGTGGTTCTACATGAAGGATGATTACGGGCATGTGTTGCACCGTTAAACCACTTGGGATGAAAATTGATTTAGATTGGGGCAAGTGGACCGAGGCTTTGTGCCAGGTGGGCCTGTGTGGCAATTGGCGGTGGGTGAGTGTTGTGAGGGCTGTGTGCCAAATTTGAGAGAAGGATGTCTTGCCTTGTTCAGTTAAGGACTTCACCTTGCAAGCCTTTGACCTGAGTTTCTCGTACAACCACATGTCTGATTGGAAAGACCTAGTTTAGTAGGATTCTGATATCTCACCTTTGATACCTCGGGGTGGCGATTACAGGGAATAATGCAGAGAAACGTGCACGTGCTTGACTTGGTACCCTATCCAGCGGTATTAAATCGGTCCTATACTTGACTCTGTGTGAGGAAGTGATAGTGAAGGCAACACGGAGAGGTTCTTAGGTGAGATAGAAGTCTCTGAAAAGCTTTATTCTGATCGATCACCTGTGGTGGCGGCAATATCTTATGGGTAAAGTGTACAACCTCTGCGAGTGTCAAAACTATTCGAATAGCCGAGTCCACGGAACTGGACAACGCTCGGGGATTACAGTCAAGGGGTAGATCTTCGAAAATAAAATGGGGAGGAAGGTTGTGTGCCAGAGTTAATAATGAAAGTTGATTAGGGACTGTGTGTCCAAAATTATGTGGAAAAACAATTTGAGAAATATAATA
This sequence comes from Guadua angustifolia, assembly GCA_036346375.1. Taxonomy (NCBI): domain Eukaryota; kingdom Viridiplantae; phylum Streptophyta; class Magnoliopsida; order Poales; family Poaceae; genus Guadua; species Guadua angustifolia. The sequence continues at coordinate 30,521,548 of CM070500.1, read as the reverse complement.
GTTATATGGTTTTGATGCTTTCAATCTAAATTAATAATAGTTCAAAATATTGATGCAATGCAAATCAATCAGTTGAACCATTCCTTTGTAACAAGCCATGCATGTAGTAATAGAACTGCATTCTGTGCATGACTTGTTGAGTACGGTGTGTACTCACCCTTGCGGACAAAATTTACCAGAGCAGGAGACTACGCCTGCGTATGAGGAGAATTTCGTTGAAGAGCCAGAGAACTAGGGAGCAAGCCTCTGTCAAGGCACCTGTGGCGAAGATGGATCACCATGACGTTTACTTTCATTGTTGTTTAATGTTATTTTGAATAATGTAAGCCTGCGTATAAACTATTATAAGGATGACCATAAGGTCGCATACAACTTCGTTTATATACATGTTTGAAGTACTTTATTACTATTCCGTTGTGTATGTTGTTGGTACTTTAAACCTGTTAAGCTTGTGTGCACTAAGCGCGATCTGGACTAGTCACGAGAATACCGAGTGTCGGATTTGCGTCGGGTCATGACGGTGGCTTCCGCCAGAGGGTTTCAACTCGAACACCCTCGCCTTCAAGAAATTGGCTCGTCCGCGCTCCTCGAAACAAGACCAAGGAGAGCTGATCCGGCCTGGCGGGCCTCCTTCATCTGCGTCGCTTCGTCGCCAAAGGCTTCTGGCGTTGTGCGGCTCGAAGCGCGGTTAGTCGCCTCCTTCTCGTGCCATCCTCGGCAGATATAGACTTGGAGGAACCCGACTTCTCCACCGGCCAAGGCTGCAAATCTTTGCGAAATCTGAACGCCCTATTAGCCCGCCGACCGCTAAAACTCATCAAGAACTAAGAATGGGGTTTTGTTTGGCTTACCGCACCGATTGGGCGAGTTCCCCTGGAGATGGCGTTCAGCACCTTGTCGGAGGACTCGAGGGCGAGAGCCAGACCCTTCCGAATCTGGCTCACCTCAGCCTCGACTTGCTGCGTGCCCTCCTGGAGGGCCCCCCACGCCCCGTCCTCTGCCTCGTTGTCCAGCACGAACAACGGCTTGCCGGTCGGTCGTTGCTCACCAGTCGGCCTGAGCAAGGCGTCGGGTGGACTACCGGGGCCGCCCGTGAAGCTGCGCTTGCGGAGGGTCGAGCGGCGCCTCCACACGCGGCCCAGCGGCGACCACCTCCAATGTCTGGACCGCCCCCTCCGGCGGGCCCCTGGGCGACGGCGGTGGGATCACGACAGACGCCCGGATCGCGCCAGCTGGCGGAGGTCCTGGCAGTGGCGACGGGAGCTCTCTCTCGCCTCCTTCGGCCTCCGATCGAGGCCCCGACCCGCCAAGGGGCGCTAGGACCTCCTCGCGCCCCAGCTCCTCCGGGACCTTCTCCCCCTGCGATGGTTCCAACTCCACCTGCGGCACCTCATTGCCCGTCAGCTTCGTCGGTGGCAACGGCTCGGCAGTCGATGCCTCGACCATTGCGAGCTGCAGGGATGGTGCCGGCCCTCGCGGGGCCGCCATCACTTCCGAGCGGACCAGTGTCGAGCGGGTGCGCGGCAGCCGCGCCTTCTTCGGTGGTGCCCCTTGCGGAGGCGAGTCACCCCTCCGATTCCCCAAGAGTGCCTCCTCGGCGCCTCACTTTGAGAACGACAACAGATTTTCGCTGCACCCCGGCCAAGACCACCGCCATCGGCGGTCCGAAATCGATCCGCTGAGCAGTGCGCCACCATTGTCGCCGTTCTTTGTCGCTCGAGGACGACTCCGGATCGGCCGTGTCAACAGCGGTCGTGTTGGAGACCTCCTCACCGCGCGTGGCCCTCACCGTGCGCTCCCGCTTCTTATCCGCCTTCCTCTTCCTCCTCCTCTCATCCTTCAGCCTCTTATGGGTAGATTCGAGCTGCGACACCGCACGAGCCGAGGCCCTCAGCTCCTTCTCCCCCGGCATCAATGCCTGGGAGACCGTCCCGGCCAGCCCCAGGACAACACAGAGACACTAGTCAGACCAGATGTTACGAGTTGAGGAAGAGGAAGGGAAGAGAATCGCTCAGCTTACCAAGTGCAGGGGATTACAGTGCGAAATGGCTCGGGGTGGCCACCGCCGCCTCGATGGCACTCTTGCGTAACAACGGACACCCGAGCCCCGACCTCCGACGTAGCGAGCTCCGACTCCGCTATCCTCATAGGGTCGGATACACCCTCGTACTGAAACATGGGGCGCACCCTATCCATGAGGGTTGAGCAGCATCTTCATGAATCGCGCTGCTTGATGTCGCCGGTCAGGCCCCGCTCCTTCTGGGTCTTGATCCACTCGACGATCGCGTCCACCTTGTTCTTCTCCTTCCGGTCAGCGCCCCAAGTCCATTCGGACCCCGCCACGGGGAGCTGGCTGGTGAAGGCCGGGGCGCTGCCTCCCAGGTTTTGGGCATAGAACCATTCGGAGTGCCACCCCCAGTTCGACGACGGTAGCTTCACGTCGATATAATCCGCCGCACAGCCGGCGCGCAGTTGGAAGGCTACACCACCTATGAGCGCCGGGGTATCCGCCGGCGTGTCCTAACTCAGCCGGGCATGAAAGAAGTGCCTCCAGAGCGCCCAGTGGGGATCGATCCCCAAGAACGCCTCGCACAGTGTCATGAAGACCGCTATGTAGAGCACGCCGTTGGGGTTGAGGTGGTGCACCTCCGCCTTGTAGTGGTGCCGCAGCCCGCGGACGAAGGGATGGAGCGGCAGCCCAAACCCACGCTCGTAAAACGAGGCGGGCACTATGACCCCCGTCGGCACCCTCCACCTCGAAACATCTTGCGGGGAGAGGAACCCCTTCCTCTCTAGGCCAAGTCTTGTGGTGGCAAGCGATGCACTCGGCCCACGACATCTCCGAGATACAAGCGGCGAAGGTGGGAGGAGAAGAGCATGAGCAACTCTTTTACGCTCCTTTGTTTCTTTTCTCGTCTCGAGCAAAGACAAGGGGCAGAGAAAGCAAAACAAATGCATGCCGGCACTCAAGCGCCTAATTCTGAGGCGAGCGAGCACCGGTAAGCGAACACCGATCAAGCGGGCGCTATCTCGGTGAAGCGTCACGTCGTCCGAAGCCGCCACGCAGGACGGCCGGTGGCGCCGGTTCCCAATCATTTCTCTTCACATTTAATTCCCTCCACTGCGCATTAAATACAAGCAGGAGGCGTCAGGACACCGTTTCGGGTGGCACACCATGCGACCCTTCGATCTCGAAATCCTTTGAAATTTGGTCATTGGACCGAAAGCAGTATAAAAAGCCCACCGGGCGGCTGCGACCTCGAGGTGGCCATGCGTGTGGTTTCCAAGGGCCTAAATCCACCAAGTGGAATCCAAGCCGCCCAAGCATAAAATTGAGCAAGGGACGACGATAAGGCGAGCCCCCAGTGTGCCTCTAGTTGGGTCGGCGGACGACCCAGTAGCCTTAACTCGTGTTCGAGACCATACTTCACACTCTCCCGCGGAACCCATTGATGGGTGGCGGCCACTCACGCTCAGTCGGCGGACGGCGGGGTCCGTCTGGGATCGAGTAAAAAGGTTTCTTATGGGTCACCCAGTAGTCGGACGCCTAGGCCGAAGCGTCCGCTCGGAAAGGTCCCCCTTGGGAGGGATCTTCAGGGCCCACTCGGATAGCCCGTTAGTAGCTCCACGAGCACGGTGTTCAAACCAACGTGGTAAACATGCGTTCGCTTACCCCCTCCAGGTCCCACAGCAGCGGACGGGGCGTATACGTGGGACAGATAGTGGCTACTTCTCTCGCAGACAACCTCACCAGATGAGGACTCGGGAAGAACGCCCTCTGTCCAGCTACGACGTAAAACTTGCGCTCGGACACTAGAACCTTGTTTAAGGCATCTGGGTGTCTGCGCCGACCTAGGCAACGTCCAGTTACGACGTGAAACTAGCACTCAGATACCAGAACCTTGTCTAAGGCATCTGGGCGTCCGTGCCGACCTAGGCAACGTCCAACTATGACGTAAAACTAGCACTCAGACACTAGAACCTTGTCTAAGGCATCTGGGCATCCACGCCGACCGAGGCAACGTCAGGCCAGATCCCGCCGACCAAGTCGTTTGACCTTCGCAAGCCAAAGTAACCCCCCAACCAGCTCTCCGACCGCTCGGGACTCATACAAGTGTGCTTCGCGCACCGGTCGAAACCAGCTGACCAAGTCGGTCGGACTCTGCCGACCAAGGCAGACTCCCGATCCACTCGGGGCTCGGGGCGATTGAGTCGCCCGCGCTCGGTCGGATTTTGCGACCAAAGTAACCCCGACAAGCTATCGACCCACTCGAGGGCAACACCCACCGGTGCTTCAAGACTTGGGTCAAACCGGCCGACCAAGTCGATCGGACTCTGCCGACAAAGGCAACCTTCCGATCCACTCGGGGCTTGGGGCGATTGACTCCGCCAAGCGCTCCCGATCGGGTTCGTGACGCCAAGTCGATCGATTTCACCCAAGTTGAATGGGAGCGCAAAACGATCCGACCAGCCGAGTCCACTCGCTTCACTCAGTCAGATTTTGCCGACCAAAGAAAACCCCCGACCGCCTCTAACGAGCTCGCTCGGGGGCTCGGGGGCTACTGACGAATACTCATACCAGGGATACTCCCAACAGGCCGGAACACCAAATGGGCCGTCTTAGGCCCAACTCTAGCCGAAGGCCTCGTTGGGTCACGAAGGACCCTCGACCTTGAACAAGCCCACCAGGGGTGATTCGACCTGGCCTCAGGTCGGGCGCCCTGCAGGCTCTGACCTGGCCTCAGGTCGGGCGCCCAACGAGCTCCGACCTAGCGACCTCCGCCACAGGGTCGAAGATCGTCGCCGGTCGACCTCAAGCTGGTCACTTGCTCGTGGACACGACGGCTATGCTGGGGTAGGTGGCTCCATCCCAAGGTGGCCATGAGGCCACGAAAGTCAAGCGCCAGTCCCTTCACCTCGTCATGCACAGTGGAGAGACGCACTCCCTCGGCGACACGAGCCAGTATCTGGCGTCGACATCTGGCGATCGCCAGAGGGCAAGTGCGCCCCTACCCGACGGAACGCCACTCGCTGTGTCTACCAACCCAGGCATGGGATGAGCAGAACTGTCGACCACGGGACCAAGACCGTGACTCTCGGCGTGGGACACCCCATCCTTTTTCTCCAAACTCCCATGTAACCCGCCCCTCCTTATATAAAGGAGGCAGGACCCTCGGGGAAGGGGACAAGCATATCTGGCAGAGACGGAGGCACTCCACGAGCACTTACGGCGTATAACTCTTCGAATGAACAGCTCTAGCTCACTCAGACCTCACCCACTCATCACGAGGTGCTCAAGGCCCGCCCTTAGCCCTCGCTTATAAACTTCCGTCTGATCCTCTGCATCCAAAGTATCTGAGTAATCACCACCTGGCTGGAAGTAGGGACGTTCGGCCTGAACCAGTATACATCTTGGGCTCCCTGAGTCTAACCATTCAAGGATAGGGAGCGCGCGACCCCTTGACTACAAATTTACTTGTCGGTATCTGAAACAAGCGGTTAGCACACTGTAGGGGCTTCGCGCGTCATCGTTGTCATCTCCGGATTCCCATTTGCTTCCTTGATGTCTTCTTTCACCTACGACGGTGTGTCTGCGTCGAGGAGCTGGATTCCCTTCGGCACCCTTGACTTCGTCGCCACCCCGCGGAGAGCTCGTGCTCGTTCCGCCACCTTCGGGACCAGCGTGCGCGAAGCTTACAGACTCCATTGCCGGCGTCCTCGGTAGCCTCGGCAGGCCCCGCCGCGACCCCCGCGGGAACTGTCATCTGCGCCGCCACCTCGTAGCGGCGGCGTGAGTTCGAAAGCAGCGGCGGCGTCGCCCCATGCTCGCGGCTCGTGGCGATAACTGCTATGTGCCGACCTCCGTTCACGACTTCTTTGGAGGTTTCCTCCGGCCATGACTCTAGCTCCGACACGGAGCACACTGCAGACGAGCCATACTCCATGAGTGCAACATGGCGAGTGTGGTGACGGTCATAACCCCCTATAAGTCGAGAACCGCCGCCCGAGGCGCTGAGCGGAGTGTCGTGAAGGCCTGAAAGCCTCAAGCTCGCGCGTTGAGCTTGACAAGAATAGGCGGAGCCGAGGCTCGAAGGCCGAGTGGACAAACTCGGTCGACATGCGGCGGCACCGGCCGAGCCCCACACGCATCTGGCGGCAGGTGCGCCGCCGAGTTCAGCATCAATCGAGCGAGGGTGCATCGGTCTTCCGTTCTTCCCCCACGCCAGCCAGAATGTCGCCGCTGCAGCAATGCTGCTCCGCGGCATCCCCAAGCCAGAAGACCCAGAGGCCAAGGCCACGTACCAGAACCTCCGGGGGCTTGTGGAGCATGCTGCCATGTAGCACATGCAAGGCTCCAGCTCCCACCACTCGGGGGCTTCTTCGAGCCCGAGCCGAGCGGATAGAAGTAGTGGCACCAGTATGTGAATGGGCAGTCATTTATTATTTCTTGATATTTTTACTGTTAGTATATATTATACTGTAAGAAGATAGTATAAAAATTTTAGTTCGAGATCTCATCGTATTATTTTCATTAAATTCTGACATTGATACTGTTTATAGTCAATTTACATTTATTTGCCTTTCTTATCGATTTTAATTACCTTGATGTGACTTTGAACTTACAAAATAGGATTATGGATATCCATACAGATTTTACAGAGATTTTTCTTATTTTATTATTGTACATTTCTTTTCTTATCAATTATCCAATGCTTGAATGATTTATAAAAGGAATTCTCCTTTGAAGCAATAATCAAAGAAAACCAAAGGAAATTAAAAAAATTCAAGACAATGCAAAAGGAAATTTAATTTAATCTTATAATTGATTTTCTTATTTTTATCAAATTTTTAGGATGTTTGATAGCATCTAGGCCCCCAAAGTTCTTTATTTCGTATTAATGATAGGTTTTGGTGTCGATGACTAAGTCAATAATTTCTAAGCTATGAAGAATATTATGTGGAGCATCAAGAAGTCTACTGAAATGACAAGGTTAAGGTTTCATGTTACTAGTTTTTGGCTTGGGAGATGATTCAACCCAAGTAGCTAGGGTTATTTTAGTTTGGACATACTATGAAGGGGGACCGTGCATAAGCTAGTAAATTGGTTCACAAGGCTAAGACCATCTAGACTGCTTAGAGTTAGAAATTCTTTTGTCTTTCTGATTCTAAGTGTTTCCCCTCTTCCTAGACTAAAACTTCACTTCTTATTCCTTAAGTCCGGAATAACCTTAGCCAGAAACCTTCTTTCGCTGGACCAATCCTTTTAAGTCCGGCGTTAAAAGACTTACACCCTAACTGAGTGTTTCCCTTTCACGCCGGACCGATTTTCGCCTTCTCTTTCTTTAGTCCAACGCAGTTGTAATTCTCTCGGTTAGTGCTTCCTTGTCCCAAAAAGTCCGCAAGATAAAACTGTGTGAAATCTCATTCGTGGCAGACCAAATATATTAGTCCGGGATACTTGATAAAATTCTCAAATCCTCACCGGACTATATTTTTCAGTCCGTGGTGAAAGTTCTTTTTAAGAAGCAAACCGAGCGCACACCATTCACGACGGACCAAATTTCCTAACTCAAAAATATCAGTCCGGCGCAAAAGCGTTTCTCTCGGTAAAGGATTTTTGTCTTAGTTAAAAAAATCCGTTGGCATGCTATTCTTGAAATACATCTACATCGGACCAAATTACTCAGTTCGGCGCTAGTATATATCTCACTTTGCTTTGACGGACCAAATCTTTCATTCTTCCCACGTACGATGGACCAAATTTTTCAGTCCGGCGTAAATAGCCAAAATTGGTCCGGGGTACATAGAACAAGTATCGCTAGACTATTTTGCTAAGTCCGTGGTAAACATATTTTAGCTAAATTTTGACACTCTGACACGTTACAACGGTCACAGTGGTAGGTCTCATCTAATGCTAAACTATCCTTGATTTCGGGACCCCCAGTGAATGCTCAGAAATGGTTTTACCTAGCGGGTCCCACCACCACCTTACCTGGTCGCCTGTCTCCTCCAACCACTCTGAATTAAAGGTGCCAGTTTCCAAGGCCTTGTTTACCTTTATTTCATCCACATTAACTGCAATTGCTTCCTCTATCAACCTAAAAACTTCCCCATTGCAGTCCCTCTCTCTTGCGCAAGGCTCCCAAAACCAGAAATCCTTTCCTCTACACCGAAGCATTTCCAAATCGGATTTTTGGCAACGGTGTTCTTCTGGTCTTCCTACATAAGAATCTTCTCAAGGTTCAGTAAGTTACCCCCGGTTTCTTTCTTTTGTTCCTTGTCAAAACCCTAGACCTAGAACTTAGACCTTAGCTTCTCTTGTTTAGGTGTGATCAGTTGTACTTGGACAAGGTCAGATTAAGTTTAACTGAACAATTTCAGAGGGATTGTGCTATAATATCAAAATGAGGTCTAAAAACCCAGATAAAAGGGGATTGATTGAGAAAATTGTGGAAAAAATAAAAGGAAAGAAACCGAAAACTGCTAGTTCTCCTGGAATTTCTATTCTTAGGCAGCCTTAAGGACCTGTGTTTATTCAAGACACTCACACTCTGGTAGGATGAATAGAAAAGTGGTCACACCGCATCCAAGGAAAGGAAAGGGCAAATAAATAGTTGAATCAAACTCATCTTCTTAGGACAGTGACTATGAGCCCGGCAGTGAATCATCCTCAGAGAATGTTGAATTAGTTGATGAAGTAGATACATTGAACTAGGAGAATCTTGCTACTCTAGGAGGAAAGAAATTAAGAGCTATAAGACCTATTAATGAGAAGACATGGTTTCCAGTCTCTAGAACTCCTCAAAATGAACTGTTTATAACCAATCTTCACAAGAATATATTCATTGGTTACAAAAATAGAAGAGATAGAAAAGGAACTCTAGTGACAGATCCTGCAAATCACCAATATGTGGATTGGGACCTAGTAAATTCTCTTACTGGTTCCACAAGACCATTTGATTGTATTAACTCAACTCCTGGATTAGCTCATATAATGTCAAATAAGACCATTTCGTAGAGTGCTAACAGAACCCTAGAGTTCTATGCCTCTCTTTTAATAAACAAACAAAGGAGATACATTATGTTCACTATTGATGGAAAGATCAGAAAAGTGATATCTCCACAGTTTGAGGCTGCAATAGGAGCAACCAGCCCTTTATTCAATAGAACAAGAGTTCATCAGAGAATGTTTCCAAGGCAAAGATGGAGACAAGTGGGTGACATGCCTGATTTGCAAGTGTCAGCCCATATATACAGAGACATCACTGGAGTAAATTTCAGCCCTAACAGAGTTCACTGTTTGTCTAAGGAGGTAAAAGTCCTTCAACTGATTCTAAGACATACAATTTTTCCCAAATCTGGTTATAAAGAAGGAGTGACACCCAGCATGGCTTGGCTGCTGCATTTGATTTTATCAAGACAGCCCATTGACTTGGTTGATTACATCTTTGGGGAAATAGAGGAAGCTATATACAGAAAAATGGGAAGTCCTCTACCTTTTGCCCAGCAAATAACTCAAATGCTGCTGGCACAAGGTATCATTGGTCAAGAAGAGCTGAACAGGGATTTCAAATGTTATCCCAAGAAATATTCCATGAACAAAGCTACTGGAGAAAACCTAAGGATATCTGGATTTCTTCAAAATTTGCAACAAAATCAACCTCATGAAGAAGAACCAGCCCAGCCTCAACAGCAAGAAGGAGATAATCAACCTAGCATGGAAATTGTGCATGAGTATGAGTCTGCGGAAGAAAATGAACCAAGCGCTGGTAATGAGGATGAAAATAAGAATAACATCATTGGTGGCAATTCTATGGCTCCAGGGAGTGGCAGTTACAGTCACTATTCACATCAGTCACCTCACTCCTATCATTCTTAGAGCTATGATGAAAGCTCTGTAGCACTAAGGAATGCAAGCCACAGCCACAGCCACATGTCTCCTGTCTCTCAAGCCTATGGTAGTCATCACAGTGGCAACAAGAGCAGATCTGGAAATAGCAAAGAGCCAAGTGCTCACAGTGGCAGTAAAAGCAAAGTATCAAGTCATAATAAATCTACTTATTCTCCAAGGCCATACACTCAACTTCCAACATTTACTCCAGAACGCTCAGAAACCAGAGTTTTCTGTCTGCAGGAGGAACCAACAGAAGTGTATGAAGATGACTCTTGGAATGCCCAGGAGCCCTATTTTGAAGAAAATGCTGCAACTCAAGTTATGTCCAGTTTAGTTGCTCAATCTCATGATGAGGAGCAACAAATTCATCATCTCCAACAATTGGCTACTGCTGCAAGGTTTATGGAGGATCAAGGTATAAGGCCTGGAGCTCATGATCATGAGGCAGGGGGGTCAGGAGTGCCTCAAGGATTTACTTCATTTTATCCACCTCCACCTCCTGCAACTCACCCAGAACATGCACATAGAGATACTTTTCCTAGGTGGGTAACTCTTTTTGATACTAGTCATCCTCCTCCCACTGAAGCACATCCTAACCATTCTCAGCATAACACTTTTCCAGGATGGGAAAATCTTTTTGACTCCCAGCCTGCATGGTTCCAGTCCTACAAACAACAGTATTATGCTGACCAAAGAGGATTTCATGTAAGGTATGAGGAAGATCAGAGATTGGCAGCTCAGAGACATGAAGAATACATAAAAACAATGCAGCAATACTATGTTCAAATACAAGAACAAATGAGAAAACAATATGAAGAACATGAAAGATTCAGAAACGAGACTTATATAAGATTTGATCACTTAAGGAAGAATCAGTGGGACTTAAGAAATTGGGTTGAGCAGCTTGGCTCCAACCAGAATCTGCTAAAAGATAGACTATTGTAACATCCCGAAAATTGTAAAACTAGTGAAGTGCTATAATGTGAATTATGCATTTTGAGTATTTTTGAGTTTTATGGAATTTATGACTTTCTGAATTGATTTCTTGGACTTAGTGTTGCAAAGACAATTAAAGGAAATGGGAGAAATTAAAAGAACAAAATAAGACTTGGCGATAATTTATTTTCTGAATCCAAATCTGTGGAGAAACCAAATTATGCACTGATAGAAATATATGAATATCAATCTGAATATTAAAAATGAAGCGTTAGTCGGTTTGACTAGAAGCGAGGCACCTTCGGATTAAATGGAAAATATCCAGAGCTTATCTCCAGCTGAAAAATTTACCAAGTTACATTTGATACAGTATTTACCACTGGTAAAAATCTCAGAAAGTTATCAGATGGGATAAGTCCCCAAATAATTCGAAAACAGAAAGCAATAAAAGCTGAAAATCTTAATGTCAGAATTTTTATAAAATACTGGAGCAATATCTTGAGCTGAAAATTTTACATAAGAATACTTAGCTCAAATTAATTTTAAAAACAAAGTTTCAAAAAGTTATAAAAATATTTGAATTGTCTGATAATTCAAAAACAGAATTTGAAATCCTGTGCATTGTACAGTGTCAGAATTTTAGTAAATAATATACAAATTATTTGAATCTCAAATGTTTACTGGAGGTCATATACTTCCAGAAGAGACTACACAAAAAGTATGAAAAATCTCTGGCAAGGTTTAGCTGGCAAATCAATGCAAGTTCAGTGCACCCAGCCGGTTGATTCTTAAGTTGGTTGCCTCTCTTTCTCTGCCATATGGGTCCCAGTTGCAGCCACTCCATCCCTGTGCCATGTGGGTCCCTAGTCTAGAGTCTTCCATCGATGCCAGAGCAAGCCCAAGTCTCATACTTCAGGATATCACGCCAGCCCGCAACCAGATACATTGCACTTAGAGGCCACCAGAGGCAGTACTTCACTTCCCCCTCCACTCCTTCTCCTTTCTCTTCCAGCCAACGCCAGAACTCCATTCCCCTTTTCGCCATAGCTGAAACCCCTGGAGCTCAAAGCCACTCACGAATCTTGTGAATCAGCCAGCCATTTCCAAATCCCCTTAAGCTGGAGCATCACCACACTCTACTGAGCTAAAGCCCCCAACAATATTCGTCTTCTTCCATGCGAAATCGTGCTGCTGCCGTGCGCCTTCTTCCCCATGGCCGGTCACCGGTGGCGGCTCAGATCGGAGATTCTCCCTTCAGGTAAACCTCAAAAATGGACTCCTTGTGACTCCCTGATGCTCACAATGCTACCGATTCAAGCCCTAATCCTCCTGTAACACCCCGGCGCCAAGCGCATCGCGAATGTTACCAAAAACTCCAAATACGAATGACACATCTCTGAAAAAATCGAAACTGAATTTAATCACTAAACTCTTAATCGCCCAAAAAAACTAAGTCACCGAATTTACAAAATTTCGGCATGACCTCTCTAGAAAATAGGACATCCACTCGTGAGACGTAAAATATTTGCGGTTATGATATCATTCTAGTAGATCCTTAGTTAATCAATCGCACAACCAACATAAATTAATAAACTCCACCACAACGGCAACACATTACAACCACAATAATTACAACCGGTCTTAATGAATCAATTAAATCGATTGTTGAAGATCGAAGTCGTGCGTGTACTACTCCCAACCCGACGAACCACTTCAAGGTACCTAAAAGCGAAAGCAAACAAGCGTGAGTCCAAGACTCAAACAAAGTGCAACAAATAAGAAACGCAAATCGAATCCAACGAAATACCAAAACTTTGAAAAGTAACATAATCAAATACTTGGTGAACTTGGTAAATAAATGAGCCAAAACTGATTCCAAATACCACAACCAACTCAGAATTATTTAAAGCGTACTCATACCTCGAAAGCCACCTTTTGATGAGTTCACGACTCAATCCTCAATCTACAAATGCCATTAGCTCCACGATTTACCATTTACGCTTCTATTTGTCGCCTCCATGCTCAAGTACACAAAACATACAAAAGAAGAATCTCCTATCTATACATCACAATCAATGCATAAAACATGATTCATCATTGACAATGCAATGCAGATTGCACATATGCCATACCAAAAGAAGAATTCATATCCATACACCACAAAAGAAGAATCTCTTATCTATACATCACAATCAATGCATAAAACATGATTCATCATTGACAATGCAATGCAGATTGCACAATTTCCATGCATATGATGCATCATGCATGCTCATCTCCTCTTTTAGCGATACTGGGGTATGGCCGAGTGCACACCGTCGGTGTGAACCCTCTCATTTCCCCTTCCACCCCGTGGTGGAGGGTGCCTACTCTTCTTGACTCGCTCCCATACAACCACGATATGGGACTCGAGGTAGGACTTACTGCGCTTACTACATGTAAGCACAGAGGCCCTTGATCGAATGGGTCGCCTCTTCCATCATGAATGCACAAATGCAATTGACATAAACCAGTTTGCAAACTACACTCTTTTCTCACATTTGCATAACCATAGCCAAATACATAAACATCAGCCACTCACATCCATAAATTACCATTCACATCCTCAACACTTATAATCTCATTCGCAACACTCAATAATCACATTCTCAACACTCGTAACCACCTCCTCCACAATTCATATTCATTCTCACATCACCATTACTCGAGTAATTACTGACTCCATCTATCTTGATCATAAATAAATCCATTTTCGCAATCCAATTCCATACATTCAGGTCTTCCCACTAGCCTATCAAACTAGTGAATGTAAATATGAAAATAAGCTTTAGCAAGACGTCATCACAAGATCTAGGCGAATTCATTAAACATCGCACGTAACATTCAATCCAGGGATGCAGCATAAATTCATGATAGCAAGACATATAAAGTTCATCAAACAAATCATAACACGTTCAAACAACGATGCACTTGAATCAGATTACTTACCCTTTTCATCAAAAGACCATTACCTTACTAGACGAGTTTATAAACACGAGTGCAACCATAGGATCAGCATATACGTAACACAAGCAATGAACTAAATACCCTGCAAGAGATATACGGGTTGCACTTGCCTTTACCGATGCGAGAACACCGACGCCCATTGCAAATACGCTAGAAACCACCAACCCTAAAGAGCAAAGATCCCAAAATAGGGCAAAGCACGAATGTCACATTCACCAAATTACATGCACAATGAGACCGGACATAAAAGAAATACTCTACAATCTGGAATTAAAACTTGAACTTTCAATCGAAGCGATAATTCAAGTTGTACTCATAAGGTTTTAAGAGTTATGGTTTGTACTTAAGCTTTTATATACATCTACTCAAATGACAGATTAATCATTGCAGAAAACAACTTGGACCCTTTTCTAAGTCTCAAAGAACAAACAATGGATACACAAAATTCCTGAATCTAATCATCATTGGAGCAAAGCATCTATACATATGAGTCGGGTTCAATTCTCCAAACCTAACCACACATTAAGCGTAACCCAATAATATAAGCATTTCTTACTATCTCTAAAATCTAGGACATCTATATATATATATATATATATATATATATATATATATATATATATATATATATGCCTCAGGATCTCAAGGCACAGACAACTTCGGGCCCTATGCCATGCAAGCACAAAAGAATGTAAAACACAAGCGTCCCTTGCATATCTCAACTAATACCAACACAGGGCATTCTTCAAGTTATCATATAGACAAAGAATAGGTTGGTAAATGAATTGATTTTTAATCCATGTCTAGGATTGACCACAGTGTCAAATAAGGCCTTAAAACATTTGGATCCTTATTCATAATTGTAATAGATGAGCTAATACCATTAGTAAGGGAGCATCTTTTGCCTGAGAACAAACCACCCATACCTATATGCGTAACATTTTGATTCCAACAAATCATTATATCATCATATTTATAATACATAACCATGCAGCAATTCCACACCAAAAGGTAGACCACAACCATACTCTAGCAAAACAAATCAAGAAGAAAAGAGACCATCACTTCATCCTCATGGAAACCTAGCTAAGCATTTCATCAAACACGTGGCATGCATACTAGAAATCAAGCATTTCAATGGGATCTAGGGTTGAGCCTCACCACAGGAAGGGCAAGAGAGGCACTTGGTGAGGGAAGGAAGGTCGCCGAGGGAGGGAGGTCGCCACCGCTGCCATTGCAAAGACCACCTCTTTCCGCAACCGCCACGCCCTCTCTTGATCTTGAAAAGCTTCTTGGTCTTGATTCATTCTTCTTCTTCCGCCTTATTCTTCTTTGGTTGGTCTTGGATCATTCTTCTTCTTCCGCTTGTCATTCTGGCTGGCAGGGAGAGGAGGGCGCCAATGGAGAGCTCACTGGGGAGCAAGCAGCGAGGAGGCGCCGAGGAGAGCTTGGGAGGAGGCGACAGGAGATGACCAGGCGGGAGCAGCCAGAGAGGGAATCACTGGGGAAACATGCGCCAGGGGAGGAATGGGAGCAAAGATCGCAGAGAGGAAATGGTGGGAGCGACATCGCCAGAGAGAAATTGCTTGGGACTGGAGGCATGCATGCGCCAGAGAGAGGTTGGCTGGGAAAAAGACTGCTCTCCAAGATGATTTTCAACCACACACTTGAAGACTGCCCTCCAAGATGATTTTCAACCACACACTTGAAGAAAAAAGAGAGGTTAGGTGAGGAAGGAAATTCCCAAAAACCCCTCACGAAAACCAAAAATCAACTTTTAACCATTAGTGCGAACAAAAATTAAATTCTTGGCGCAAAACGACAATTGTCGGGATAGACATCTTGCCGCAAAACTAAACGGCACAGAGGAAACACCCAATCTAATAAGTATTTCACAGAAAAAATCCAAAACCTTTAAATAAACTGCGAGGTGACAAAACTTTTATCCAGAATAAATCCTTGAATCAAGAAAAGGAAGACAACTGCGGCCAAAAACCTAGGAAAACGATTTCGCGGTATTACACCTCCTGTTTGTCTTCTTCGTCTGGTCACCGCCATGGCCTCCGCCTCCTCATTGCGCCCACCTGCTGCATCTCCGTAGAATCGACACCTCCCCTGGATGCTCCTTGCCGTGCTGATCCTCCTGGTGCCGTCGCCTTCGCCGGATCATCGCCGGAGCGCCGTCACCGCTATGCCCTAGCCGAAGCTCTGCTTTGTCTCTCTACCGCACGGGGTCCCCAAGTCAGTCCCTTAGCCAAGCTCCAGTTCAGAAGGTGAAAGGCGCCTCCTGTGATGGAAAGCGTATTGTCATGTTAGTTGTTGATTTCCAAAACCAATTAGTGATTAAACTCTGATAGCTTGTGCATTTTAGTTAGAAACCAGATAAATAAATTTATATATGTACCTAAAATCAGGAAGGTTCTAGATATGCAAAAATATTTAATAATTGAGCTATAGAATCATTATTCGAAGTAAACTTTGATTATAACCTCATTATGCTCTTCATATTAAACCTGTGGTCAATAAGTCATAAAACAATAAGATGAGTTTTATATGATGCTAAGATCAGGATGGATTCAAATATACTAAAATATTCAATTTTTGAATCATAGAACAATTATTTAAATTTAAAGGTGAGATAAACACTATTATAGACCTTATTGCACACATGAAGAATATAACTTATAAGATCATAAAATAAATGATTATGTGCTTCTAGAATTATGAGAAGCTCAGACATGCAAAAATATATAGCTTTTGATCTGTGTTTAAGTTACTTATCTTGCAAACATTAGTAAGCCCTAATATGACCATGTATAAGAGTAAGTGCATAATAACTCATAAAAGGATGAAATAAATTGTATGAAGTTTCTGGAAACAGCAAGGACTCATGTATGTAAAAATATATAAATTAAGATTTAATTTGCATGTTCTTAATGAAAGAAAATGTTAATGATAACAATAAGTAAATAGATAATCTATTGCAATTAAAGCTAAAATAATGCCAAACCAACTTTATAACATTTCTAGGATGGTATACGTTAATGCTGAAAAATGAATCCGAATCATGTATAGGGTAGTTGGAAATCAAGTTTGAAACTTGGTCGATTTAAGGTTTCAAATATGATCATTTAGGCTATTTCAGCGATAGATAAAATAACTCGTCTAAATACTAAAATCAGTAAAACTAGTTTAGAAACACTGTACAAAGTTTATACAACCATATTCTGTAAAAAGAATCTTATTTCATTAAGGTTTGCATATTAATCTTGTTAGCTCAAAACCCTTAAGTGTTAACTGTTCGCTACGCGTTCTTGCCGATTTTGTAAGCATAAACTTTACAATGCCATATTAGCTTTTTCAACAATGAATATAATGTATCAGCCAAAGCCTAAAATTTATGAAATTATCTTAGGATTGTTATACAAAGTATAAATCATCCTATTGTGAAGAAATAACCATATTTCATCATGTTTTGCATACAAATCCTAATAGCCAAATAACCTTAAGTGTTAAGTTTTACGAACTTTGTAATATGAATCGGTAAGAATGAAGAAATCAGATATTAGATATTTGAATCACCGAAATCTTCCTAAAAACCTTGAATGTGTAACTAATAACCTATCTTAGGGGATCTAGCCTATAGGATATGCTTTTTCATGCGAAGTTAATTATTGGATTTAAAGGCTATTCATTCATATCATTCAACAAAGTGACTAATGAACAAATTTTCACTAATCTAAATAATTTTTGCATCTTGTAATTGAAGTTATAATTATAAAATTCATAAAGCATGGACAGTTGATCCATAAAGGAAATCATGCTTTATTCTTTCTGCAAGGTGTTAGCTTTGTGCGCGCTTAATCAACTAAAACACGCAATACGAAATAATTTAATCCAACTCTTGGTTGTTCCTGTTTTCTGCAATGATTCTTTATTTGGATTTTATGTCTATCTTCTTTTGCCCCTTATTAAAGTTCGGTATTTGCCTTGTTTTCCGTTGAACGACGTGTAGAGCCCGATGTTGCTGTTTTTGTCGTCATCTTCGTCAATCGCAGCTTTGTCTTCACCGTAAGCGATGATTAAGCAAGGCAAGCACCCTTCCTTTGATCATGTTGATCCCAGTATTTAAATTCATTGTTTTACTAAACCAATTTATGCATGCGTTTACTTTATATAAATCTGCTATTTTGTGGATTTGGTAGTTATACCTGTTGCCTCGTGAATCTCCTTTGATGATTATGAACATGTGAACCTTGATAACCATAAATTAAGGAATAGGCATTACTTAATGTCATCTTGGGTATATACGATCATATTAACCTGCTTAGCCATGCTTTAGAATCAGCAGTGTACATGATCAAATCAATACTTGTTTCCAGAAAACCTTGGAAATGTTTCTGTAGGTTGCTGTTAGTTTGCTAAAAATCCAAAATAAAACTATGAATTTGATGTGGGCGACTATTGGCAATAGCCGGAGGTGCAAAAGGATCTGCACGTAGTGTAGGGTGAAGTGTCGCCCATATCACATTAAGGACCGAGCAATGGGACGTTATTGATCCAAGAATTCCGTGCAACCACGAGGGCTGGTATGGGACAGCCTTAGCCTATTAAGTTGTTTGGACATGGCTTTGTTCATTGGTAGGCGGGAGCTAGCACAGGCATTCCGGTCAGGTCTACTTGGAAGGGTTTCCACCCATGCAGCGGTGTACATACCGCCATGTTTAGAAACGTTGTGTTGGATGTGTGAAAGTGGATCCACGGCTTGGGTGTGTGTTTCTAGTTCTATGGCGGGGGTTAACGTCCCGGGCTGGATCAAAGTCATGTCTAAATAATGTTACAACTATGTATGATCGCCTTGCCGGCACTCCTAAGGAAGTGTGTCGAACTGACGTCTAGCAAAAAGGTGGATCATTCCTTGTGGGTAAAGTTGTACACCTCTGCAGAGTTTAAATCTAATCGATTAGCCGCGCCCGCGGTCATGGGCACTTGGTGAAATCATTCCAATGTTAGATGCTTTATTATTTTCAAAAGGGTTGGTTCCATTTGTTTTGCAACTGTGCTTTATGTCGAAGGGCGGACATTGATGGATTTCAGGATTTGATAATTCGTGGCTCACGTCGTGGAGGACTGTGAGTGTTACTATGCTTTAATTATTTATTATCAAACAATCTTGCTCTTATAAATTCCGTTTGCAAATAACTTGATTTACAAATTCAAATTCACTTTATGCAAATTAACTGTAGAAGCCTTTCCTTTGAAATGGCCTGCATGTATTATAGGTTTTGCTCAAGTCTTGCGGAGTACGAAAGTACTCACTCTTGCTTATCCGATTGTTTTTAGGTGGATTAGAAAGCGAAGCTTCGAAGTTGTTCATCGCAGGTTGCGGGTTCTTCCTTGAAGCGATCTTTCTAAGGATTTATGCCTGGTCAATTGCCTGCGGGATTGGATGGGTACACTACAAGGCTTTGCTTCCTTTGCTGCTATATTCTCTGAGTTGTAATATTTATGTAATTATTTGTTTCCGCTTAATTAATATGTTGTATGGTTGTGATTCCAATTGTTGAAATGTGCATGCTAGCTACTGATCCAGGGACTAGTTCTGCAGGCACATTAGATTTCCATTTTTGGCATCCGTGCTAAAAATGGGGGTCGTTACAGCTTGGTATCAGAGCTATACTGACCGTAGGATAAACCTTAGATAGAATGGTCGATAGCATTAGAATAAGCAAATTCAAAAGTTTATTTTCAAAAGTTACTGAATTGCAAAATGTAGACTTTGCTATTCTTTTCTCAGTCTTAAGACTCTACTCTTATCTCTATTTTCGTTTTGATTTGTAAACAAACTTTTCTTTCCTCAAAGAGAGATTCTCGCCCATGATTTATCTCTGCTATTAGTTTTGAAGACATTCCAGCCTTGTTGCTACCATGCTTCATGCCAGTCGATGAAGAATACATTGCCTGAGACAACCATCTCAAGAAAACATGCAAAGCTTAGCCACTTTCAACAAAGTAGAAGTAAAGCTCGAGGATTCTACTTCATGAAGAGTCAGCATCACTCAACCGTAAAAGGCAGAAGATTAGAATATCTTACGATCTGTCTTAAGATAAGAACCCATACGCGTAGCATAATATTCCGCTCTAGTTATATAGAGCAATTTACGTTGTCGTTATGTTCCGCTACTTGAGATTTGTCTTTGTTTCTGAATGTTGGGGCTGATTTATATGTGAACTTAACCTCTAGGCTAAAGTTTCATAATAAGTTGTCCTCATGTATAAATATGGAAAATTCAAACCATAGGATGAATAAGAAATCATGAAATAGCTCATCTCATCTTTTTATAAAGCTTTATACAAACTCGTCCCTTCTTCTGTATAACTTCTCACCTGTGTAACCATTTTTGGTCATTAACCTTTCTTAAAATCAAGCCTCATCAAGATTAGTAGTATAGTCTCTATTACTACTCTTAGCTTTGCTTGAGATCACACCATTCATATATAAACCAAGTTAAGATCTTACCACATTAGTAACACCAAACTAGCTTATGCTGCTTTAGGCTAGTTAAAACTTAATGTTCCACTAATAATTTCCAACCATGCCTCAAAACTCACCCCATTGCTTTGCCGAAATTATGTACTATGAAACAGAGCTAGGACCAGAAAAGTTATGTTCTTCTAAATGGAAACATTCGAATGGATGTTAAGGATGGAACTAGAAAAATCGGGAACTCTGTTTTCTAAAAGAAATATAAAAAGACTAGCATCAGTTGTATACATACTCTTTTCCCATCTATAGAATCAGAAAAGTTTGTACAATCAAGCTGATACTGCTAATAAGCGAAGTCATAGTGCTCTTGACTGGATTGCTGAAGGTTTGGACAATTACTGTCAATTCTCTGAAGATGCCTACAGGAGAAATTATGATCAACTATGTGTGCTCACTGATTATAATAAAGCTATGAATGAGTCTCTAAATGACATACAACAAGGTCTCCGCAATATGTCTCTTCAACCTGTTGATCCAGATTACCCTAGCTGTCACAATCGAGCAATGACCTCAGTGCCAAGTCCTCAAGCTCAACAAAAATCAGACGATGAAGCGGTTCAGGTTATCTCCCCTCCGAGAAAAAGCTTAGTTCTAGGACAGCTCAAGAGGACCTTTTCTAGGCACAAATAGCACCCTTTTTGGCAACTGATGCCAAAGGGGGAGAAGCTTAGTAGAATAGTCTTAGATGAGCGTCATACCTTGTAAAAGGGAACATTGGGGGATATTGGGTTGTTCTTAAATTTGTCAAATTTGTATTGGTTGATATACTTTTTGGTGCTGTAAACGTTCTCTTCCCACTCCTGAAAGTTTACTCTAAAGGGGTTCTTAATACTCTGATACATTCTGAACATTAAATGATCTGATCTCTGGTTGATTAGTTCTTCTTACAAGTAACACTTTGCTGAATTGATAATGACAAAATTTTAAGGATCTAATATAGTCCAAGAATGTCAACTTTTCCTCTTAAAAACCTTTTGATCTTCAAATTTCTGATCGGTAAATAATCTTCCACCCATTTAGGGGGAGCACAAGTATTACAACTTCTGCATAAAAATAGTTATACTCTGTTAAGCTAACTTTGTTTTGCAGAATGTTTGACATGTTATTGACTTAGCAAAGGTATGTTGTCATCAATCACCAAAAAGGGGGAGATTGATAGCATCTAGGCCCCCTAAGTTCTTTATTTAGTATTAATGATATGGTTTTGATGTTAATGACTAAGTCAATAATTTCTAAGCTATGAAGAATATTATGTGGAGCATCAGGAAGTCTACTAAAATGACAAGGTTAATAAAGTTTCATATTACTAGTTTTTGGCTTAGGAGATGATTCAAGCCAAGTAGCTAGGGTTATTTTAGTTTGGTCGTACTATGAAGGGGGACCGTGCACAAGCTAGTAAATTGGTTCACAAGGCTAAGACCATCTAGACTGCTTGGAGTTAGAAATTCTTTTGTCTTTCTGATTTTAAGTGTTTCCCCTCTTCCCAGACTAAAACTTCACTTCTTATTCCTTAAGTCCAGAATAACCTTAGCCAGAAACCTTCTTTTGCCAGACCAATCCTTTTAAGTCCGGCGCTAAAAGACTTACACCCTAACCGAGTGTTTCCCTTTCATGCTAGGCCGATTTCCGCCTTCTCTTTCTTTAGTCTGGCATAGTTGTAATTCTCTCGGTTAGTGCTTCCTTATCCCAAAAAGTCCGCAAGATAAAACTGTGTGAAATCTCATTTGTGACGGACCAAATATATTAGTCCGGGATACTTGATAAAATTCTCAAATCCTCGTCGGACTATATTTTTCAGTCCATGGTGAAAATTCTTTTTAAGAAGCAAA
The DNA here is from genome assembly GCA_036346375.1 of Guadua angustifolia. Classification (NCBI taxonomy): domain Eukaryota; kingdom Viridiplantae; phylum Streptophyta; class Magnoliopsida; order Poales; family Poaceae; genus Guadua; species Guadua angustifolia. The sequence goes on along the minus strand of CM070500.1, from coordinate 30,499,335 downwards.
CTAAACGCACACCATTCACGACAGAACAAATTTCCTAACTCAAAAATATCAGTCCGACGCAAAAGCGTTTCTCTCGGTAAAGGCTTTTTGTCTTAGTTAAAAAAAATCTGTTGGCATACTATCCTTGAAATACATCTACGGCAGACCAAATTACTCGGTCCAACGCAAGTATATATCTCTTTTTGTTTTGACAGACCAAATCTTTCATTCTTCCTACATACGACCGACCAAATTTTTTGGTTCGACGTAAATAGCCAAAATTGGTTCGGGGTACATAGAACAAGTATCGCTAGACTATTTTGCTAAGTCCGTGGTAAACGTGTTTTAGCTGAATTTTGACACTCTGACACGTTACAACAGTCACAGTGGTAGGTGTAACGGCTATTTCCTGTCCAAATACCTATATAAACATTTCCTGAGCCATCTACCAGATAACTTTTTAATCTCCTTGACATCTTAGCATCCTTTGAGCATTCATTCCTTCAAGGAGACTGAGCTTCACTCTAAACTCTTAAAAACTTCACTTTCTTAAGTTTTCAGCTCCAAGTTTAAGTCTAGTTGTGCTGTTGCGAGTGAATCAAGAGTCAGGGCTTTTACAGGGTCTATTACTCTTGGGTCTTAGTGATCCTAGACGGCTTGGAGGCTGTGAAGGTGCGACCTGTCCAAAGGTGTTTGTGGAAGGCTACCTTGTTGTGAGAGGTTTGGAACTCACCTCACCGGAGTGGTGGAAGAGTTGCCTGAGTGGTGACCAAAGCTGCTGCGCTAGCTTTGGAGGAGCTATACTTCGAGAGAAGTACTCTAACGTGGAGTAGGAGAGTGGCTTCGAATCACGGGATAAATTCCTGTCTCTTTTGTGCTCTCTCTTACTGTTGAGTTATTTTCCGTTGCTGTTGTTGCTGGTGCTTTTACATTCCGTTACCTTACTGTTATTAGCTATCCTTTTTAAGCAAGTAATTCATCTTGTAACTAAGAAGTTAAAATTTGAAAAAATTGCCTATTCACCCCCCTCTAGGCCAACTTGATCCTTCAATGTTACAAATCTACTCCTCTTACAGAAATCTCGTCCTCAAGATTTGCAAGGTCTAGGACTTGTCGTTCTTCAGATTCTTGAGATCTCTCTTGAGGTTGTTCTATAGCTTCTCAGGGTTGAGAATGCGAGGAGCTTGTTTCTTCTTCTTAGGGCAAATGACGGCATAATGTCCACATCTACCACACTAGAAGTAGGTAGCTTTCGCCGCTTTTTTCTAAACCTTAGCAGTTCGTCCATCGGCGTTATTGAATGGGTGATTAGGTGATGGTTGAGTTTGTGGATCTTGGTCTTGGTTTCTCTAAGGTTGTGATGCGGGTGCAGGAGAGCAAATATTAGATGGTTACCATATATGAGATCTTGATGGATTCTCTTAGTTGACTTCCGCGCCAACCATTTTCACTTGCGATTTTCCATAACTGCTTGAGTGCTATATTCCACCTAAATAGCTTTATCCACTAGGACTTGGAAGCCATGAATGTCGTTTGTGACAAGCATCCACTTGATTTCTTCATTCAGATTGTCTCTAAAGCGTTCAATTTTCCTCTCTTCGGTGGTGACTTCAGAGGGGGCATAGCGAGAAAGGTTATTGAAACGATGAAGATATTGTATCACCGACTTGTTTCCCTAGCGAAGGTCAAGGAATTCTTGCTTTTTAATTTCCATAAGACTTTTTGGGATATGAACAAGACAAAAAGATGACTTGGTCTTGCGGGATCATAGCCTGATGACTTTCCTACCATGCTGCAGCAGCTCCATGTAGTTGGTAGGATGCATATAGAACCTTCTCTTGGTCATTACACTACACAATAGCTAATTTGCTTTCGATGGAACAGAGCTAGTCAAGGGGGTCTACAGACATCATGAAAGTTGGAGGCTAAGTTTTCAAAAGCTCGCTCAATTTGGATTGATGCGGGGTGTCTGAAAGGACCGATATGTCGCCTAGAGGGGGGGTGAATAGGCGTAATTAAAATTTGCAATTAAATAAAATCACTCGAGGATCAATGTCCGGACTGTCCGAGTTAATTGTCCGGATAGTCCGGAGTTAATGTCCGGATAGTCCGGAGTAAATATCCGGAGTGTCATGACAAGTGACCTCGAAATGAGAATTTTAAATCCTTGCAAATTTTCAACAATCTAGCTGAATACAAATGTTCTAAATGGTCTCAGGTACCTTAGAAAAATATAGATCTAGAGCCAACCACTAAGATGAAGTAGATCGGGACACCAAAAGATCCAAGAACTACAAACCCTAGTTCAAGCAAATGAAGAACACAAAGACAACGATTTTTACCGAAGTTCGGATTCTTGAAGGAATCCTCGCTCCGCTGAGGAGGCACAAAGCCCGGGTCCCTCTTGACCCCTTTCCTCCTGGTGTTGCACGAAGCACTCGCCGGTCTTCACTTCTTGCCCCTTTCCTTTCGGAGGCGAGGCTTGCCTTCACAAACGACCGAGGCTCTCCACACGAAGGATTGGAGGCTCCCGGTGACTCCTTGCCGTCTAGGAGCCCTTCAAACTCCAAGAGTAATGAACACGTCGCTAAATCGACTTGGAGGATGAAACTTGTGCTCAAGAATAAAACAAGCAAGCTCAAATCACTTAAATCCCCTCCTTTCTTCCCAAAGATGCAAATCAAATCGAAGATTCAAGTGGGAGAAAGAAGCTAGGGCTTGAGAGAGTGAGAGAGTGAGCTCTAGACTTGAATGCTGCAATGAATGGGGTTAGTAACGGTTAGAAATGGAGTGAGGGTTTAAATAGGGCTCCCAAAATCCAACCGTTGCCTTTGCTCTGCGCAAACTCCGGAGTGTCCGGACAAATAGTCCGGAGACTCCGGAGTGTCCGGACAAATAGTCCGGAGACTCCGGACTTAACACGATTTACACAACCGAGGGGGTGAGCCCGGAGTGTCCGGACAATATCTCCGGATACTCCGGACAAAAACCCCGGATACTCCGAACAATAACCCCGGAGTGTCCGGACTAAATGTCCGGATACTCGGACTTCAAGAAATCCAACAGGGACCCTAGCAGAGTGTCCGGACTTAATGTCCGGATACTCCGGCCTGACCTCCTCGGCTTGGAGTATCTTTTAAAAGGAAATGCATGGTTTTAAAATTCTTTTGAGATGCAATTTTCATCCTATGAGCACAAGCATATCCTAGAAGCGATTTTCCGTCGTATCCCCCTTAATAGTACGGCTATCCTTAGACTCAATAAAATAAAAGATTTACAACTGAAGTCTTGATGCCGCCCTTTCAAATTTTAAATATAGTGGGGATCTCCAATCGCCTTTCCAATGATGATATCGTCTTGATCACTGCATAGAATCTCATTCGCATCGTTAGTATACGTAATTGTGTTGCCATAAATCACCAAAACTCTTTGAGGGGCCTAGATGCACTTTCAGTGTCATTATTCCCATTTTGGGTGCGATCTGTGTCAGAGTTGGCAGTGTTCTGCACTATCTGCTGGAGAAGAAGGGTGTCTGCCTAGCGACTTTGTTCCATTATAGTAAGCACTTGTGTCATGGTGGAGGATTCTGGCAATTGCTCTTCTAGGTTAGCTTCTTGTGGACCTTGGGGAGGTAGAGAACTACGACGATTGCCATGTTGTGAGGAGGATGTCCTAGCTAGATGCTGGTTGGGTTGGGGTAGAATTATCATTTCTTGGACGTTAAGAGCCTCACGCGGTTTCACTTTCCATGATTTCACTAAGGGATCTTGTCTTAGGCATCATGTAATGATGTTTATTAAGATAAGGTTATTTAGATGGAATTCAGTTGGGTTACAAGGCAACATTTCATTCTTTAAAATTTTCTTATTAAGTAAGGGTTGGCACATTGTAAATTTCAACCTAATGGTTTAATATTTATGAGACTAACCGGGAAGCAATATAAAAGATTTACAACAAAATTTCAATAGCACAATAAAAATATATATTCAACTTAGTACATGGGAGGGGTATCTATAGTTTTTCTTCTACTAGCCTAACCATATGTATTTCTACACAAGAGGTTTACTAATATCTTAGCCTTGGCTTATATATGGATGGCGTAGTCTCAAGTAAAGCTAGAAGTGGTAATAGAGACTATACTATAAATCCTGATGAGGCTTGATTTTGAGAAAGGTTAATGACTAAAAAGATTACACAGGTGAGAAGTTCTATGGAATGAAAGGATAAGCTTGTTAGAAGTTTTATAGAGAGAAGAGATAATCTATTTTATGATTTCCTATTTATCCTATGGGTTAAGTTTTCCATATTTATACATAAGGATAATTTATTATGAAACTTTATCCTAGAGGTTAAGTTCACATATAAACCAGTCCTGACAAATAAAATAAAAACAAATTTCAAGTAGCAAGATACTGCATAAAATGTTTCATATAATTAGAGCGGTATAATATATGCTATGCGTAAAGGTTCTTATCTTAAGGTGGATCCTAATATATTCTAGTCTTCCCCCTTTTATTGTTGGGGGAACACCATTTCTTCATGAGGTGGAATCTTCGAGCTTTACTTCTGCTTTGTCGAGGTTAGTGAAGAGTTGTTTGCTTCCTTGAGATTGTTACCATGAAGGATGGTAGCAACATATCTCGGATGTCTTCAGAAGCAAATAGTGAAGATGAATTATGGGCGAGAATTATTTTTAAGGAAAGAGGAACTTGTTTATAAAAAAATGAAAGTAGGGGTAAGGGTAAGATCTTAAGAAAGAGGAAAGAATAGCAAGATTACATTTTGCAAATATAGTAACTTTTGAAAATAGTATTTTGAACTTGTTTTATTCTAATGCTAACGACCATTTTATCTAGGGTTTATCTCCTGCAGCCAGTATAGCTCTGATACTAACTGTAGCGACCCCTATTTTTACATAAAATGCAAAAATAGAAATCTCATGTGCATACAGTACTAGTCCCATGATCAGTGGCTAGTACGCATATTTACAACAATTGGAATCACAACCATACAATATATTATGAAAGCGAAAGCTATTTATATAGGGGAAATATCTGGTGCAAATGGCTATTCAGTGCTAAAATGCTAATATCCATCGTGGGCCATCCGATCTATCATGTGTGACTCAGATTGAGAGTGGTGAAATCTCCTCATGGAATGAGGAGAGAAATAGAGGGGGGTTTTCGCAAAACTGTTTAAGTGACAAGGGGTTCCACCACTCTCAATCTAAGCCACACATGATAGCTCTGATGGCCCACAATGGATATTAGCATTTTAGCACTGAATAGCCATTTGCACTAGATATTTCCCCTTTATATAGTATATTTTATAAATAAGAGTATATGTAAATAAAGCACAGGAGAAGCAAAGTCTTGTAGTATGCCCATCCAACCTGCAGGTAACTGACAAGACATAAATCCCTAGAAAGATCGTATCATTAATATTTTTGCATCCTGCGATGAAAAGAAATTTTCGAAGCTTCGCTATCTTTTCCACCTAAAACAATGAAATAAGCAAGGTTAAGTACTTTCGTACTCAACAAGACTTAAGGTGGTATTTGCAAATGCAATAATGAAGGCCATATCAAAGGAGGCTTCTATGGTTAATTTTGCATAAAGCGAAATTGAGTTTATAAATCAAGTTGTAATTTCTCAAATGGAATTTAATAGGAGCAAGTTTAATTGATAAGAAATAAGTAAGGCATAAGTAATACTCACAGTCTTTCACGAGCAACAAAATCATCCAATAATCCTACCAATCATAACACAATATGGTTTTCGCCAACCCGTGGCAAATCAAGTAGACCAAGCCTTTTTGAAAATAATAAAACATCTAACAGGTGTCAGTTCACCAAGTTTCCTATAACCGCGGGCACAACTAATCGATTAGATTTTCACTCTGTAGAGGTGTACAGTTTTACTCACAAGTCATGACCTTTTCTTTTTGCCGCATGTTTCACGCATCTTTGGCGTGTGGCTAAAATGTTCATGACAAAAATCTTTACATTACCTAGGTTAACATTGCACTAGCCCAGTGACGATAAACCCCTTTCTATGATGGTAAAAGATATTTGTATAGCTATTGTACTCTCAGCAGGTTAAACCTGATGAGTCCTCACTTCCGATGGAAGATATTTGTACAATGTTATACTCTCAACAGTAGGTCCTGTCGAGTCCTCACTCCTCCATTATAGCAAGGCGTACACCATTACATTAGTAAGTAAAAACCCTTACAAGTATACCTAGAAAGGAATGCCTATTCTACTCCGGCCTTCCAAAGTGTAAAGTTAAACTAAATAAGGCTGTCCTATCCCAACACTTGTGGATTGTATGGATTTATCTTGGATCATACAACATGATGTTCGGTCCTCAATCCGACACGGGCGATAATCTCCCCCTATGCTACGTGCAAATTCCTCTGCACATCCGGCTTTTGCCAATAATCACCCGCATCAAAACCATAGTTTTATTTTGGGTTTTTAATCAAAAATACCAGTGGCCAACAGTGTCATATCCAACTTTTTCAATTTCTCAATAAACAATTTTGATCTGATCATTTACATCGCTGGTTCTAAAGCATGGTTAATATGTAATCGTATATTCCCATGTTGACATGATGTATTGTCTAACCCTATTCTATGGTTATCAAGGTTCACATGACAATATTTATTAAGGAAGTTCCAAGAGATATTAGGTATACCTACCATTGCCACAAAATAGCAAATTTATAGAAAATGCACGCATGTATAAATTGATTTAGTAAAACAAAGGAAAATTAAATACTAGGATCAATATGATCAAAGGGGGTGCTTGCATTGCTTTTTTTTGTTTAGAACGAAGTTGTAGTCGTAGCTGGTGTTGACAATACGGAGTTAGCGACATCGAGTTCTATACACCATTCAAAGGAAATATATCAAATAATCAACTGTAGCAACCCCCATTTTTACATAAATGCAAAAATGGAAATCTCATGTGCACACAGTACTAGTCCCTGGATCAGTAGCTAGTACGCACATTTACAACAATTGTATCACATCCATACTCTTTATTGCAAATAATAAAGGTAATATACACAATAAAGTCTTACAATTCAGAGAAATGCAGCGGAAAGAATTAAAGTCTTGTAGTTTGTCCATCTAACCCTCAGGCAACTGACAAGGTATAATCCCTAGAAAAACTCGTTATCATTCCCGAATCCTGCGTCGAATAAGTTCCGCCGGGCCATTCTGATTCTTCACCTAAAAACCACGAATAAGCAAGGGTGAGTACTTGCGTACTCAGCAAGACTTTTGCAAAACCTACAATATATGCAGGCCATTTCAAAGGAAAGGCTTCTACGGTTAATTTGCATAAAGCCAATTTAAATTGTAAAATAAGTAGTAATTACAAAACGGAATTTATAAAAGCAAGTTTGACATATATGAAAATAATAAATAAGTAAAGTATAAGTAATAACTCACAGTCCTTCACGACGTGAGTATCGAGTCGTTCATTGCCAACACATGGCTCAATTCTGAGACAAATACTTTCCAACAAATATGTCCGATCCAATCCATTTTGAAAATACCAAAACTGCTAACTATGTGATGACTTTACCAAGTGCCCATGACCGTGGGCGCGGCTAATCTATTAGTTTTCACTCTGCAGAGTTGTACAGCTTTACCCATAAGAAATGATCAACCTCTTTTGCCAGGCCAGTAACACACTTCCTTTGGTGTGTCGGCAAGGAGATCATAACATAACCGTTACATTGTTTAACCCTAACTTTGCACCAGCTCAATAATGTTAATCCCTTACTATGATGACAAGAACACACACCCAAGACATGACAGTAAATCCCGTCATTCACAGCACAACACAGGCAGTAAACCCCGCCATTCACACCGCAGGCAGTAAACCCCACCTACACACATTCCTCCTCATAGCAAGGCATAGATCACTGTCTTCAGCCTACCAATGTGCAAAGCTAGTTTTAAGGAACTTAATAGGTTAAGACTGTCCCATACCAGTACTTGTGGTTGTACGGTTATCTTGGCCTGAAAACAACTCATAGTTCGATCCTTAATCCGACACGGGTAATAATCTCCCGCTACACTACGTGCAAATCCATGCACCTTCGGCTATTGCCAATAATTGCCCGCATCAAAATAATAGTTTTATTTTCACTTTTAACTGAAATACCAATAACCATCATCATGTCTCAATATTTCCAAGTTTCATCAAGTTTTCCAATTGATTTATCCCAAGTCTAAAGTATGGCTAAGCATTATTATTAACCATCGCATATACCCAAATTGACATCAGATATTGTCTAACCATAATTCTAGAGTTATCAAGGTTCACATGTCAACACTAAAGGAATTTCATAAGACAGAGGTATATCTACCAGTACCCACAAAGTGGCAGAGTTTAATGAATATACGCATGCAATAAAAACATTTAATGAAAACATTTATAAAACTGGGATCAACATGGTCAAAGGGGGTGCTTGCCTTGCTTATTGCTGTTTACATCGAAGTCGTAGTCATGTCAGCATTGTCGACGATGGAAGTAGTGATGTCGGGTTCTACACGTCGCGAACGAAGAACATAACAAATAACGAATAACAAGATTTCAATAAGGACAAAAACAAATCAGATGCAAATCCAAATATAAATAAATCTTAGAAAATAGGCATGATTTAAGGTTGGATTCTTATGATTTTACGTATTCGGTTCTTAATTAATTTTATATAGTTAGCAATAATATTGTTTCTTGTTTTATGGATTTATTTCTTTTATTTTATAAATTTTCAGAATTCCATGATCATGTATTTTATTATTCAAAATTGCATATTTACACAATTATTAATTATTTTGATTAATTTTGAGCTTTTTCTTTACTTTATATAATAACACAAATATTTCCTATGATGAACCCTAAATGTTTTTACATATTCAGGTTCCTAAGGGTATAAGGATTCTGATAAAATTTATTTTGCTTAAATTGGAGCTTATTTACAAAAATTCTACGTATAGCATATTTTGAATCCTTTCTTTAAATTCAAATTCAAGTTTTAAACAGAGTATAATTTCAAAATATTTTTGCATATTATGAATCTACATGAATTTATATGAATTTAGGAATTTATTTCACTTCATTTTGACTTTTAGTTCAAAAGTTATAAGCATTTGAATGTTTTCGGGTTGATAAATACTGAAAAAATGGAAAATTGCCAAAAAGGGAAATTACGTTTTCTCACTGGAATTGCGCTTTCCTCTTTTGGGCTGGACCAGAGCGTGGCACTGGCAAGTAGGCCCACGACGTCAGAGGCTCGGCGCAGTTGGGAGGCTGACGGAGGGGACCCGCGATGTTAGCGACAGAGGCTTCAGGCGAGAGAGTAGCTGTGGCTGATGAAGAGGGCCCGCGCGGTAGTGTCACAGAACAGGGGAATTGACTTCCGAGGCTCGCCGGCGGCGAAGTTTTGCCGGAGAAGACGAATGGGTTCCGGAATGGGCTCCAGCACATGATTGCGAACCCAGGGGAGGTCTTTTCGGCCATCGGCGACAAAGGGAAGTGGCTCGCCACCGGAAGCTTCTTGGCGCGCATGGCGGTCGACGGTGAAGCATTCAACCGCCTCTCCACAAATTGGCGCCAAGGTGAGTATCGGCGAGCTATCGAAACTTGATTTTGGGTTTTATTTGAAGAACTTACATGCGGGATGAGCTACCACCGTGCACCTGACCATGGCGGAATGAAGAGCTTGGAGCGGCTCACCGGAGAAGATGAACTCGAATTGGCGATGGGGATGGACTCTAGAGGTCGCAAGGAAGCTATAGTCTTGATAGTTCGGCTTGATTTGGAGCATTGTAACACCCCGGCACCCCGTGCCCCGAATGTTACACCCTCTAGCACAAAAAATTTACAAATCGCTAAGAATAAATATTAGCAGAGCAAGCAAACAACTAGGAGGTTGTCGAATTTATTAAAAATTTCGGCAGCACCTCCCCTAAAACTAGGACATCCACTCAGCAGTCAAAAGAACAATAGCAGTATAGGTATCATTCATTCAACCAAGATGAAACATTCTAGCAGGTCCTTAGTTATCAATCACGCAACCACTAGCAATTGATAAATTACACCACAAACAACACTTTACAATCACATTAGATACGATCAGGCTTTAAGAATTAATTTAAGGTGATGGTGACTGAAGTCGTGTATGTGCTTCTACTCCCATACCGGCAAGTCGACTTCAAGGTACCTAAAACAATAAACAGCAAGCGTGAGTCCAAGACTCAGCAAAGTACACGTGAGTAACAGTTCCAATTCATCATAAGTAAAACAAGAGCTTGACCATAAAAGCAAGGGAGACAAATAAAACAATAACTTGACTATACAAGAAAATTACCGCAATTCAAATCATCAACTTGATAATAACCCATTCAAAGCCAAAGAAGCACTACTTAACTCTAAGTCACAATGTCTCCTGACTCAACTACCCCTTGTTACGACTCAAATCAGTTTCATCTATTGCATTTGAGTTTATAACTCGACCTCCCTCCACGATATCATACAACATAATTCGCAGGGCAAAGAAATGCGCAAATTCATCAAATTCAATTCAATCACCCCTTTTGGGTTGAGTCCACGACTCAACCTTCAATTACCATAATCACCATCCATATGACACACCATTTACCACAACACTCATTAATAAAGATGCAATGCACATGAATGCCCATTTCCATGCATCGCATCAGATCGCTGAGTGCCCACCCGTCGGTGTGCACCCTCACGCCCTTCCATCCCGTAGATGGAAGGTGCCTACTCTTACTGTCTCACTCCCATTCACCTCGATGAATGGGACTACGAGGTAGGACTTTCATATTCACTATGTGTGAACACAGAGGCCCGCATCAGAATGGGTCACCTCTTCCATTATGAATATGCATATCATGAATGCAAGAATGCAACATCAATTCTCAACTAAAACACATTTCAATCAACAATTCTCAACCAATACACATTTCAATTAACATACTCAACTAAAACACATTTCAAACAACATACTCAACTCAATTCCCTAGACGAGGCACAATTAAATACATCTCTTGTATATTAACCACAAGTATCCTCGTACCCCATTCTCGCTACTCAGTGCAATATTAACAAAGGTACAGTAAACTCACCGAGATTAAGCTTAGTAGTGACCATCCGAATCCACTAGCTAATCACGTCCGCGAAGGGACGGTCACCAATATAATCCATACTTACAACAATCAATAGAAATTAGCTATGAACCGATAAATAACAACGAACGACTTAGTTAGACACACAGCTCGGTGTACTTGCCTTTACCAACAGAGAATGGAGTGGCACGCGGTTGAGGCCACCCCCGACAGAACCTTCCCTCAAAGCTGTGTCCATGGAGGAAGGAGGGAGGTGGGGGAGAGGCTAGAGGAGGCGCCGGAGGAGACGCTTGGCCGAGGAGGCGCCGAGGAGGCTGGGCGGGCGCGAAGCGGGCGGTGGGCGCGGTCAAGGCGCGCGCAATGGGCGCGAGCGCTGCAAGGGCGTGGGCGGCTGGCGGGCGCATGGCGGGAGCGGGCGCGGCAGGGCGCTACTGAGCCGGAGGCGACGGGCGGAATCGACGGAGGTCGGCACGGCGACGCTTGGACGCACGCGCAATTGGAAAAGGAGGTGGCGGCTGGACCGGGACTTCTCTCCCCTTTCTCTTCTTATTACCTCTTTTTTTTTTGAAATAATCAACTAGGGTTTCCTCTTTCTTCCTTTTATACTCACTTAAAATGGATGCCTCAAGTCAAAAGGATTAGGGAAAAGAAATGAAGCCCCTCAAAACCAAAGCCCAGCTTTAAACCCTTAGCGTGAACTAACTTAATTTCAATACTTGGCGCGAATTGACAAATTGACAATAAAAGCAAACTTGCCGCCAACTAAACGGTTCGGAAGAAACACCATTTTCCTAAAAACTTACGGAAGAAATCCATAACTTTTAATAAAACTGAAAATTTCAAGAACAACTCAACTTAACTCCCGCCGGAATGAAACCGAAAATTAAGAAGGCGAAAACAACACCGGCCAAAACCCTAGCCAAAGCTAGCAGTATTACAAGCGTGGAGGTGCGCGTGTGGATTTCCCTCTTTCGCTGCTCTTGTCGGGTTTGAGGAAGAAGGCAGTGGGTGCTTGTATGGGACGGGCTTAAGGATGAGTTGAGGGATGGCTGTGATGGTCTCTGGCAACTGGTCGAGCTGGGTTTTATAGCTGAGCTGTGATGGGTTGGGTTCTGGCGTGCAGAGGAGGAGAAACGGAGAGGCGTTGAGGAGATATTTGCCGTGGCAGGGATTTTCAGCCGGAATGGTTGCCGTGGCAGGGAATTTGGCAGGAGATGGGCAGGGCTCAGGTGAGAGGGTTGGTTAGCTAGCTCTTGCTGACCTGTGCCGTGGCAGCGGTTAGATGGTCTGGACCTTTGCCGCGGCAGCTATCTGGCAGAAGGTGAAGGCGGCCGAAGCTTTTGCGGGGAGGATCAATGCACGGCAAGGGCGTAGCAGTCATGGCAACAGCGTGGCAGAGGTGAGTCAGAGTCGGCCTTGGGCGAGAAGTTGCGGCGCAAGAGAGAGAAGAACGGAGGTGATTCACTGATGAGCTGGTTCGGTCAGCGCGAGAGAGCAGAGAGGAAGAGAGCAGAAGAAAGAAGAAGAGTGAAGAAGGCAAGGGAGAGGTGGCTGGCATGTGGGAACAAATGGCAGGAAGCGGAGTCGGCAGAGGTTGACAACGGGCCAACTAAGGCAGGGGACCCACATGTAAGTGAAATAAGGAGGGGACGGCTCAAGGAAGGGTTCTGGACAGGACTAGGTTAATCCGCATGGTTCAGACAGAAAATGGACCCTACATTTTATGAAAAGTTTTACTGATGTCGGCAAGGAAAAGATAAATCTTCAGTAAAATTTTCAGCCAAAAACTATGGATATAAATTTTATTAAAATTCTGACAATATATAATGCACAGATTTTCCAATTCGGTTTTTGATTTATTAAAGTGTCCAAATGATTTTATTTATTTTTTAAAATTTGTTTTTCAGATTTATTTAAGATATTAATGCTTCTGTAAAATTTTCATAATTTTATAGTTGATATTTAAATTTTAATAATTCTGGCATTGCTATTTTCAGATTTTCTAGATTTCTGTTTTTGAATTTACAAAGGCTTCAAATGTAGGTTTTAATTTCTGATATTTTTAATAGAAATATATAAGGTTGACAGGATTTCAGGGTAAAAATATCATGATTAGACTTTTAATATTGCTATTCATCATTTTCTTAAAATTAGAATGCATGAAAATTAGGAAAGAACATTGTTTTAAATTAAAATTTTGATTCAAATTGAAATCTGTATTTTATTACATTTTTAAATTTCAAAAATTTCATTTTTCCTATTTTTGAATTTTTCGGGATGTTACATCAACATTAATAAGGGCAAAAACAAGATAGACAGAAAACCAAATAAAAACTTATTACAGAAAACATACATGGTTTAGGATTTGAGTTAAATGATTTCACGTTCTTGAGTTTTAGTTGGTTGATTATATATATGTATATTCATATCGTTAACAACTTTTAAGTTGAGCAATACACGGTTTCTTTTATGGATTTTCTATTCTTATCTTATGGGTTCAAGAGGCTAAAATTATGCATTTTTATATTTATAATTTTGATTTCAAGAGGCAAAAGTTATTTAGAATAATAGAATTATGACATTAGTTATTATGTTGTATGCTTACGCATGAATAGTATGTGACCTTAAGTATTTTTGTATAAAAAGTGATTTATATAAGTTAGGTCTACAGGATTAGGCTACTAATTGCAATTACATCGTTACACGAGGATTCTAATGACACAAGTATTTTAACTAAAAGTTTCATACACTCAATTATTCAAATAATATGTTTTTGGCGACCATAACGCTTAAGGTCATTGCACTAGTAGGATTTATTCGAAATGCAGGTTATAATAACAATATTTTTCTAGATTTTGGTAGTCTATATCCCAAAGAACATTATTGGGTTGTTCTTCACAAAATTCTTATTTAGACAAGATATTTTGTGAGTTGTCGAAATGGCTTAAGTGTTTCTAAAGTCTAGAAATCATAAGGATTGCTAAAATTTTTACATTAAAATATTTTGTATAAAAATTATATTAATTCTAACAAGTTATATTGTCCATTTTTCCTTTTTTGTTTTTTATTTGAGGATGAAAATAAGGTCAATAATTTTTAAAAATTTTGTAGAGTGATTTTTATGCTCTAAATATTCTTGAGTAAAAATTTCATATTGATATCTTGTATATTTGTTTTTTTCAATTCGACATTTCAAATTCTAGATTTTCTTATTCTCTGTTTTAGAATTTTAAAAATTATTAAATATGGATGTTATTTTTTATATTTTTACCAAAGCTCAATACTATTTTGAGAAAGACATGGTAAAATTTTTAGCCTAAGGTAAGCTTCAAGATGTTTACAAAATTCTGATAACTCATTGTTTTTAGTCAAAATATGCCATTTCTTACTTCATTTCATTAATCAATGCATTTAAATTTCTTTTGACTGCTGAAAAAGAGCACTGCAGACATCTAAAAATTTAATATAATTTTTGTAGAATTTTGCTAGCATTTTACTTTTACCTTGATACTTTTACTCTTTTACTAATTCCATTTAAATGATTTTTTAGAGAAAAATACAATAAAAATCAATAATGACAGAAAAATTCAGAGATAAAATATATTAAAATTTTAAAGTTTCCATTTGTATTTTATTTAAATTTGTGGGATGTTACAACATAGTTCAAATTTCAAATGTAAATTATTAAGCTAGTGTAAAGACTTTATTTAGATACCTCTGAGGTACACAAGATATTGGCTTATTTTACCGGAAGGACTAAGACACAACTATGTTAGAAACTACAAATGCAGGCTATCTGTTTGATCCTCACAGTGTCAAGTGTCACATTGGGTTTGTGTTTCTCTAAGATGGTACAACCATTTCTTGGTGATCTTTTAAGCAGGCTTTGATAGCTACTTCTACCAATCACTTAGAGAGTATAGCACTAATGAAGCCTCACATGAATGTGTTTGGCTAAGTCGTGTGATCAGGCATATCCAAAAGTCTTGTGGCAATAACACCGTTGATACCCCACAACAATTTATGAAGACAATACCGTTTGTGTTGCACAAATACAAATGGGTTATGTTAAGAGCAATAATATCATGAAGCATATTGCCCCCAAGCTTTTCTATCCTCATGATCTCCAAAATAATGGTGAGGTAAAGATACTACAAATTAAGTCATGTGAAAATCTAGCTGATTTATTCACTAAGTCTTTATCAACATCTAGTTTCCAAAAATATGTTCATAGCATTATATTGGAATGAGATAACTTAGAAAGATGCAAAGTTTAAGGGATTAATTCCCTGAACCATAATCCTTAGTATGATCCTGAAAATAATACCTAAATCTAGAAGATTACAAGTTGCACTCTTTTTTTCTTAGTGAATTTTCATGAAGTTTTCACATATGAAGGTTTTTAATGAGGCAATAAGTGTAACACAATATGCGGATGCAATGTACACTTTTCTCTATCTTTTTTCCCACTAGTTTTTGGGAGGAGTTTTTGATAGGCACATATATATTGTGGTATTCGTCAAGGGGAAGTGTTGAGATATAATTAAACTCTAGGGTTTGGTGGACAAATTTTGAAACTATCTTTGAGAGGTTTTGGCTATAAATAATGTAGCTCACATTGTACATGAAAATAACAAAGGAATCAAGATTAATAAAGGAAGTTGTACTCCCTACATCTGGTATTCATCTTTGTGATTGTTCTTGGATATTCTCTATCTGGTGATTGGCACTGGATCTATTTTTTGACGACTCATTGATTATTTAACCGTGCTATTGTTTTCTAGCGCAAGCTATATTTAAAGTGCTAATATATATGCGAGTCGTCGACGTGTTGACCTAATCACACAAGCATTAAGGCCCTGTTTGGAAGCAATATATTTTCATAGTTTCTAGGCAATACTATGGTTTCTAAGAATACCATGGTATTTTATACCATAAGGTGTTTGGTTACCATACCAAAAACTCTGTATTAAAAACTATGGCTTGGTAGATATCATGGTATTTTAGAGTATTTGAAACTCCACTCCAACCCAAAGTTTTCATGGTTTTGACCAGCTTCTTGCCTATTTTCGCTCAAATACCATAGTTTGTGATGTTACATCCAAACAGTTGGTAGTTCCAAGGAATACCATAGTTTTAAAGAGGTTTGATAAAACTATGGTATTCATGACAAAACAATTGCAAACCATAGTATATCAAAACCCAAACAGGGCCTGAGATTTTTTTTCATCTTGTAGGATTATTTTCCTTGATCATCCATCAATTATTGTGAATACATGTGTACAGATGCTGCAGCCGCATACACCCAGGCTACCATCCCAATGGTTCAGAGCATGCGGAGTCCAAATGTATGGAGCGAGTACACATGTGGTCCTGATCTGAGATCATTCCGTGCTAGGGTACGTTACATATGACAAGCAGCTCCGACACTCGAGTTAAGAGAACCAATGGTTCAAACCTAGATTAGCGAGAACTCAGGGGACTATCGCTTTCCAAAAGATGCCGTCCGCCCGTCCCGATCTCTCTCTCTCTCCATGTCTCTCTCTAATCAAAGGACGTGCACGTCTAGGAAGAGAGGGGAGCTTCAGATATCCCAACCAAAGGACACCAATCTCTAGGCTTAACTCTGGCCGTGTCGGGACAACTTTTTGAAGGACGATCTCCTCGGGCGGATTGCCTGCCCAAGCCAATGCACCAAACACGAACATACGCAGCAGTAGGAATACACACTGCATATGCAGTACTGTTTGATGCTCGTGCTTCTCCTTTTGTTTTGTTCTGCCGTACGTCTTATTTAACTACTGCTCCGGTCTCCACACTTGCATGCAGATGCAGCAATAGATCACACGAAGCACAAGGCGTGCAAACCCTGCCAAACTGAGCATTAGGCTGCTGCTAAACAACAACTGCTACTCCGGTACACAGCAGACCATGGGCTACTTAGATAATCTGTGCAAGCATGCATGCATTCTGCGACATTTGCATGAAATCACCTTTCAGGACACGCTTGTTTAGTAGCTTCTAGCGCATATCATTGTCGATTCACGTTATAATTAAGCACGTCGTGCAGGTGGCCAGGAACCAAACACGAAACATGGGTCAGCTAGGCCGAGGTATATGCTTTGGGTAAGGTCGTGTCGGCGCTTTGGCCGTTGGGCAGCAGCATACGGAATGATGGGGCTCCACAGGCTTTCGCTTTCTCTGGCATCGCTGCCTCCTTTGACTTGGCAGGGGGAATTAAGCAGCTTATACTAGCATCAATAAAGGAAAAGGGAAAGCCAAGGAAAAGAAAAGCCAAGCCCCAGTAGTGCGACTAGAGGAGGAGATGGAAGATTAAGAAGGAGAACAAGAAATGATACGGCTATAGTTCTGGGACCCGTATCGGATCCCCGGGGCGTGCGGGCCAGCGAGAGATCCTGGATTTGCGTGCGTGGAGGTTGGTGCCCAAAGGCGGGATCTTCTATGCCTGACTGCGACTGTTCCTTGGACCGATGATCGGATTCGATTCGACGGGGGCCTTTATGGAACTTGGGGGAGCCATGATGGCTCGCCCAATTATATCGCCGGCCCGCTCCGCCCGTCTTTTCCCGTGTTCCCTCCTCCTCATCCTCCTCGCTAGCTACTCCTGGCCTCCTTTTCCCTTTTGCTTCTTTTGATTTGGTTGGTTTCTCTTTAATTTATTTTCCCCCCTCCTTCCCTTCTTTCGCTACGGCTCCTTTGCCCTTTCCTCTTTGTGTTTGGAAGCTCGCAGCGCTTCTTCTGTTCTGGACCTAATTATGTGACCAAACGTGCTGTTTATGGAGCTAGCTTACTTTAGCAGTTCAGCTAGATTTGTTCAAGCTCGTGTTCAAATGAGCTAGCTGATCATGAGCCTGCCCTGTGTCCAATCCAAATGCGAAAGAGTATCGTACTGTAACATCATCATCGGTCTATGCATGTGGCGCAGTCAAAGCCCTGCATGCGATAGTGGCGTTACGTACATTGCGTGCTAGCTTCCGGCGCGGAATCACATCTCACACATAACTTCGATCCATCGTGTCATCGCAAAAATGACGTGAGTGGGAAAGACGGACCCGAGTACTGCACCACAGGCTCTCAGCCTTGCTAACGGACGCATTGCCCGCCACGCCACGCCACGCCATGCATCTCGTATTCTCATTGCTGCTAGCTTACAACGACTCAGCCGGTTGTGCTCGGGTCTGGGATCCCACAACCCCGCAGAGGAGTAGGAGGACTAGGGAGGGGCAGATCGAACTGTGCCCCTCGTGATCGGCAAAAACTCCAGTCCGACTGAGCCGTAGTGGTACAAGCCGCTGATCTTCTCTCTCAGCTCGAGTGAGAGAGAGAGAGAGCTCGCAGTCGCAGCCACCTCGTCCCCATATGTGCGTGGGAGACTGTTCCCCGTTTCACATGGCCGCTCTTTTGACCGAGCGCAACGCCACATCCCTCACTCTTTGACCACGCTCCACAGCCAGCAACGAGACATCCTCTTCTTTCTCCCTGCGCTGCGGTGCCGTGCTCGCGTTGCATCGGGTCTCGCGCACGGCCGGAATCCGAAACCTGCTGCCCAGGCCAGGCCGGCCAGCTTAACACGTAAAAAGCCACCACCACCGCCGTTCTCCCACGTCGTCGCTATAAGAAGCCGAGCTCCCGTACCCTACCGCCCACATCCAACACACACCTCGCACAACCAATCCTATCTCGCCAAGCAGCGCGTAGCACGAGCCAACACACGCGATCGAACCGTATTGTGCTGGCCATTTCCAAGAGCAGACAACCAACCCCTCGATCCATTCCCTGCTTGGTTCCTCCTCCAATCTCGAGACTCTATCTATATTACTCTCGTGACTCTGCCTCGATACCAGCACTACCAGCACATAGCAGGATACACTAGCACACACCAGTGCTGGTACTACTGCAATCTCTGTCCGATAATCGATCGGTAGCCGGGACGATGCTGCACGAGGCGGCGCCATGCACGTGCGGGCTGCTCTACGGCAGCTGCGGCGGCGGCTGCTCGCTGCTGTTCGCGGCGGCAGCGCCGGGGGACCACCACCACTACTACAAGCAATGCGGCGACGAGGAAGCCGCCGGGCGATTCGACGGATCGTCGTACTTCGGCTCGGTGGACTGCACGCTGTCGCTCGGTACGCCATCCACCAGGCGCGCCGAGGCAGGCGGCCGCGTGCAGGCTGCAGCCGGGCTACCGTGGGAGGCGGTGCCCAGCTGCAACGGCAGGCAGGAAAGCGGAGCGATGCGCACGGATCAGCCTAACGCCGGCGCCGCATCCGCTCGCCGGTGCGCCAACTGCGACACGACTTCCACTCCACTCTGGAGGAACGGGCCACGCGGACCAAAGGTGTGTGTTTAAGTACTACTATACATTGATCGATCATAGGGCCACGTATGTATGTATGTATGTATGTGCACATGCGGTCCTACTGGCTCTCACACATAAGGCCTTGCACCGCATCTATACACATATTTTTGATACTGTACGGATGCTGATGTACGATACTGACACGCACGTGTGTGCTATTTGCAGTCGTTGTGCAACGCGTGTGGGATCCGGTACAAGAAAGAGGAGAGGCGCGCCGCCGCCGCCGCGGTGGCGCCGACGGTCCTGGCGTCGGACAGCGGGGTGGAGTACGCCTACGGGTACGCGCGGCAGCAGCAGCAGTGGGGGTGCTACGGTCCGGCCATGGCGAAGGCGGCATCTTTCGGGATGTTCGGCGACGCGGCCGCGGAGGAGGGGTCGTGCCTGCCGTGGGGACTCGGCGTCATGCCCTCGGCATCGCCGGCGTTCGGCGCCGTCCGGGAGATACCCAGCCTGTTCCAGTACTACTAGCTAGACTACTACTAGTCTTCGTTCTTTTTTCTTCTTCCCTTTTTAGTAACAACAAGATGCGGTACTTCTTTTTGAGGGCACGAGAAACTGTGCTTGACCAATGACCCGGCCGCATGAAAGTTGGAGCTAGCTGAAATAGATTCATTTCTTTAATTAACTCCTCGTATCTCAATCCCTTGTTGTATTGCATGATGATTCTTTATTTTTCTTTTTCTTTTTTTTAGCCAACATTGCATAATAACTTCATTCCTAATACTCCTTCTGTTCAAATTTATAAAACATATTTTTTTTGACACATAGACTAAAAAAATATTAAAATAACTAGTTTACCCCTATTTATTATCACTAAGCATTATACTCCATGCATATATAAAATATAAGTATAAGGATCGATATTTATTAGGGGTATAAAGGAACATCATATTAATTTCGAATTTGAATATGAAATATGTTCTATATTTATAGACATGATCATTCAAAAAATAAGTCTTATAAACATAGACGAATGTGTAAATGTCATTTTAGAATATTGCACCTCCACCAAGGAAAATCAACAAAAGATTGTATTATGTCCCTTCATTAGACCACTTATTGTTCTTTAGATGGCGCTTCTAGTCTAATTCACAGTGGTAAATGGCACTGTGAATAGCTAAAGGAAAATAGTATATAAATAAAAATAGTAAGATATCATTTAAAAATTGTAAAATAAAATGTATTTAGAAATAAAATTTTAAAACTAAAATGAACGTATTTATAACCTGAAGAGCATATACTTGCATGGTGATTAACTCTATAAGGGCAGTCCCAACCCATGGTTTCCATGAGCAGTGTCTAGAGGAGAGAGAAAGCAATAAACCATTGCATAGTTTCCCAACCCATGGTTTCCATGAGTAGTGTCTAGAGAAGAGAGAGCAATAAACTAATGCATGCACTACAAACACAGCTTGGTAAGCGCGCATAAACGTCCAACCCCGATTTTGCTCGTTTCTTGCGCCTTGGTACCCGCGCCGACCCAGTTTCTTACATGAGATATGGTCTCTTTGTTTTTTCTTCTCTCCCTTCCTTAATTCCTATGCCACATCAGATTTTTGCTTAGTTGGTAGCGTAATTAATTATATAGATATTAGTTAAGGTGGAGGGTTGGGACTGCCCTAACCAGACCATCTTTTTGTTTGAGTCGATTTTGCACGATGATTTCAACTAACAGTACTTTGTCCTGCTTTGCCAATCATCATTTGGCTCATTGGAGACGCCGTGCACAGCTAGATAGATTTGCACCTTTTTTAGCTGGCGGGGTGCCCCGTGCCCCAACGGTCAATCATCGGTAGCTGCATATCTTTTGGGACCCACAGACGTACGGGTATACCTTTTTATGGATGGCTTCGTAGCTTCGAAACTTTTACTGTACTGCCCCGTCACATTTTTCCCCCAAAAATGGCCTCTTCGAAATTACAAAATTAACCTATATATATATGTGCGTGAAAAACTCGACAAGTAATGTGTATCACCTGCCATAGCAAGGGAGCTTAGAAGCGAGCGGCAAGTACGAAAGGCACGTGGGGCATCGTCGTTGCCGCACTCCCAGAGCGGGAAGAAGGTGCCATGCCTGGGGAACATGGCAGCGCATCTTATCCCGGTTGCATGGCGTCGGTGCGTGTCGCTCACTGTCAGGCACCTTCTGCAGTCCGGACGCTCAGTAATGCATCATGTCTAGTCGCACTTGCATGCTACTGACGTTCCGTTGTCAGTCACGTCACTACACCGCTCGAGCTGTGAGACGATGTTCTGACGAACAGGAACCTCCATGTGTATACAGTACTAGTCCCTGGATCAGTAGCTAGCACACACATGTTAACAACAACGATATCACAACCAAATAGGGTATTTATAACCTGCACAAGATTAAATATACAGAGCAATTTATACAACACTTAGAAATAATATAGTAGCAACAACACGACAGCGGAAAGAACCAAAACCCAGGTGGATTGCCCCTAACAACCCGCAGGCATCAGTTTGGGAAAACTCCTAGAAGAAAAAGTCGTCGTCAAAATTCCCACGCCGATCGAAAGAACACGCCGTCGGCAATATCAATCTTCATCCTCCGAGACAAGGTGTAAAGCAAGATTGAGTACGCTGGTACTCAAAGAAGACTTGATAGCGGTTAGCAAATGCAAATAAATAATCATGCAGGCTTAATCAATTACAGGCTCTAGTTATTTTGCAGTTGCTAAAGAAGTAAAACATAAACTAATATTAGATTGCAATTCACATTTATAAAATTGCTAAGAACAGGTAATTTACAGAAAGTAAATTCAATTGCACAATCAGTCTACCCGACTAAATAGCCATACACGTCGATTCCTTTGGACATAAAACAAGTTGCCAAAACCAGTTTCAAACCGAAACCCTAGTTTTCAGAAAATAACAAAATCTAACATTGGAATGACTTCACCAAGTGCCCATAATCATGAAGCTGCTAATTAATTAGATTTTATACTCTGCAGAGGTGTACAACTTTACCCACAAGGAATGATCCACCCTTTTTACTAGGCCATACGACACACTTCCTTTGGTGTGTCGGCAAGGCGATCATACATAGCCGTTACATTATTTAGACATGACTTCGATCCAGCCCAGGACGTTAACCCCCGCCGTAGAAACAGAAACACACACACAAGCCGTGGATCCACTTTCACACACACAACACAACGTTTCTGAACACAACAGGGCGTACACCGTTGCACCGATTATGCATTTACCCACACGAACTGTGTGGAAGCCCCTAACAAGCAATCCAAACCGGAATGCCTCTGCAAGCTCCCGCCTACCAATGAGCAAAGCCATGTCTAAACAACTTAATAGGCTAAGGCTACCCCATAAATAGCCCTCGTGGTTGCACGAAAATCTTGGATCAATAGCGTCCCATTGCTCGGTCCTTAATGTGATATAGGCGACACTCCACCCTACACTACATGCAGTTCCTTTTTGCACCTCCGACTATTGCCATTAATCGCCCACATCCAAATCATAGTTTTATTTTGGATTTTTAGTAAACTAACAGCAACCTTTTCAAATGGCAGTTGGTTGAATAAACAATTTGGAGACAAACCATTTTAACATTGAGCATGGCTAAGCAAATATAATATCTAACGTTTATACCCGCAGTGACATTAGTTTATGTCTAAGCCATACGTACGGTTACAAGGTTCACATGTCATACAGATTAAAGGAAAACCATATTACACAGGGATAACTATTGTTCTACCCAACATAGCTGTTTTTACGAGGAATTACTCGCATGTATAATACAGTTGCAAAAACAACATATCGTAGGTGAATTATTGGGTTCAATCAGAATATCACAAGCCTTGCTCCAAACTCGGGCCTTCCGCCGGAGTGTTTTGGCTGTCTGCGGTAATCTCAGAGGTGGTTGGCCCATCTGGGAGGGTTAGGGTTAAAGGTTTTAGGTTTGGGAGGGGTATTTTTGGAATTTTCCCTCTTCACCTACCTTTTTACCTAACCTTATTTCTCTCTCCTTTTGTGTGGCTGCCATTCTCCTTGCCTTGGCAGATATTTTCTTGTTCCCTCATCCTGTCGACTCTTTCTTTTTCCTCCCGTCAGATGCTTCATTTCCTTGCTTGGCCATCAGACCACTTTCCGCCAGAGTGCCTCAAGGCCGAGCTCCTCCCCACGCCCCAGCCCCGCCGAAGTCCTCCCTGCGCCCCCACCTCCTGTGTTCTTCCTCCTTCATTGGTTGTCGCTTCTGTGCCGACGCCTCTCCCAGCCGACCGTCACCGCTTCCTCCTCCTACCCTGCCGAGTCCACTCCAGGCCGACGCCATCTCTGCCGACTTCTTGGTTTCCTCCTTGGCGCCTCTCCCTGCGCCTCCTCTGTCAAGAAGAATCTGCAGCAGCGCCACCCTCCTCCGGTGCCCTCCGCCAAGCCCACGACGCCTCGAGTCGCCTCTGTTGTTCACCGCCATGGAGTCCTCGCGCCCACCCCCATGGCTGACACCTCCTTCCTCTCCTCCTTGGTGGTAAGTGGAGGTGAAGTGCTAGTGTGGATGAATTGTTGTAGATAAGGTGTTTGATGAAATGTCACTACTACAGAACGACACATCACTATCACTTTATCTGTGTCGGTTCTTAAGTTTTTCGAAAAAAACAATTGTGATAAGTAACTTCGGAGGGGTGTTAGTAATAATCACTATCGGTTCTGAGATTATAAGTGATTGTGATGTAGCACTGGACACATCCGAATCGGTTCTCTACTAAAAAGTGATAGTGATGTGCACGGTCATCACTATCGGTTCTTTTCATAGAAGTGATAGTGATGTGCGTGATCATCACTATCACTTCTATGAAAAGAACCGATAGTGATGACCGTGCACATCACTATCACTTTTTAGTAGAGAACCGATTCTGATGTGCATATGGTTATCACTATCGGTTCTTTTTATAGAAGCGATAGTGATGACTGTGCACATCACTATCGCTTATTGAAAAGAACCGATTCTGATGTGCTTGTGCTTATGACTAGTGATGGCCGTGCACATCACTATCGCTTTTTGAAAAGAACCGATTCTGATGTGCCTCGCTAGGTTATATATACCACTCGCACTGAACTCTTCTCTATTGTTGCTCCAGAGGAGATTTCTCCGCCGCCACCCGAGAAAATAGCTCATATTGTGTGGTTGGAAGCAATACTTGGGTAAGAAAATTTGAAGTCCTCATGGGTGGGTATTAAGAGGGCAAAATTGAAACCCTATCTTGAGGAGATTCCTCTGTTTTTGCCCTGTTTTGCGATTTTCTTCAAAATATGATCAGCAATTCTTTAAACCCCTTCAATTTTGCACTGGTAATTTCGATATGTCGTCAATAAAGTTTAGGTTGCACTGGAATTGTGTACGTGCTTTTAGATTTCACACTCTTTATTTGACAAGCACATATCTATTTAATTTTGTAGTGCGATCTCCTGCTTATATGGAATTATTATTGCTATCATGTGGTAATCTGTTATTAGAGTTTAGGCGGCGTAACCTACGCCTCCTGCTCGAGGGTGCTTATTTATAAATATGCTGAACTAAAGGGCATATTTATAAGCGCAGCCTCAATTGTCCACGTTTTTGATTAGCTCGAGGATATATGGTTCGAGCAAGTTTCGAGCATGTTGTACAAGTTCGAGTAGATTTCGTAGCGTTTTCCGGTGTTCTCCGGATACACACCCTCTTGACCTGTTGTCGAGACGTATCCGGAGAACAATGGGAGATGTCAAAATTTTCTAGAGTTGTATAACGGCTTAGGAACTTGCCCGAACCATATATCCTCGAATGGGATTAGGACCTAACCTATTTAGAGATTAGGAGTCATCGTTGGTACCCTTGTTTTGTTTCGTTGTAGTAGAAAGATTTGCAAGCTACTGCACTAGCTATATAATTAGATTATTTGATATCATTGTTGATGTTAAAAATTTATGTCTCTTATGTAGGGAATTGGAAGCTTTAAACCAGGGAAGAAGCTAGGTATCGATCGGGAGTACATTTATATATCTTGGAACCTGTCCACTATTTTGCAAAGGTAATATTAATTGAAATGATGTCTCAATATTTAAAATAGCTATAGCTAGTTGTCGCCCAGCTTTTTCCTTAATTTATTGTGCGAAATTTAATTACGATGGACTGTGAGGAATGGATGTATCGTAAAAGCCGTGTGAGTGCTGAATTTCAGAGGGTGTTAAGGAGTTCAAAAAATTGCGTAAGACAACATGGTGAGGAGGGTGTAAACTTCATATATTGTCCTTGCATTGATTGCACGAACTCGAGGAGATTTAACAACTCATCTCAAATTGAGGACCACCGATTCGACGTGGCTTCGTAAGGAATTACACATGTTGATCCATCACGAGAGGCGTAGTACCTTCCGATATGCAACGAAGATACGGTGGAACCGATGACGAAGTTGCAAACCGATATGTTTGAGGAGGATAATTTGGAGCAAATGTTATGGGATGTGGAGGGTAATTACACGGAAAGAGAGTTTGAAAAGTTTAAAAGCTTGATAGAAGATTTATGCCAAACCGCTGCTCACAAAGTTGCAAAGCGGAATACACCAAAGTTGGGTTCGGTCCTTGCATTGTTCGAATCAAGGCAAAACACCGCTGGACGATACAAGTTTCAATGCACTACTAGTTCTTCTATCGGATCCGCTTCCTGAGGGAAACGAGTTGCCAACAAGCATTTATGAAGCGAAGAAGCTACTATGTCCCATGGGAATGGAAATAGAAAGGATACATGCATGTCCTAATGATTGCATCTTGTACCGTAACGCACATCAGAGCTGACGCTTGTCCAGCTTATGTGTGCCCCAGACAAACAAAAGGAGAAGCGAACGACAAGAAGTGTAAGAGCCGGGCAACGACGGTGAAGAGGTCACTAAAGGTGCACCGCCAAGGTATTGTGGTACTTGCCCATCATTCCCCATCCGGAGCGATTGTTTGCAAATCCGAGAGAGGCAAAATTGTTGCGCTGGCATTACGAGTCTCGAAGGAAGATGGCAAGTCGAGACACCTCGCCGATTCGCTCAATGGAGAAACATCGATTGGAAACATGAGGAGTTTGGTGCCAAATGAGGAACATAAGATTTGGGTTGAGTACCGACGGAATGAATCCGCTTGGTAACATGAGCAATCGTCACAAAGACTGCTAGTTCTCATAGGTATCTACAACCTCCTCCTTGGTCAGGCATGAAGCGAAGTATATCATGATGTCATTACTAATCTCGGACCCAAACAATGGAAATGATATTGATGTGTACCTTGCACCATTGATCGAGGATTTGGTAAAATTGTGGAATGAGGGGGTCGTCGTGTGGGATGCGCATAAAGAGAGCATTTCACCCTACTGCTATGGTATTTTGCACCATAAATGATTTCCCGGCCCTTGGTAATTTGGCATGTTACAGTACAAAAGGAGCCAAAGCGTGTCCTATTTGTAAAGAGGAGACTGAGAGTCTATGGTCGCCAATTCCAAGAAAATCGTGTATATGGGTCACCGAGGTTTCTACCTCGACGCCATCGATACCGTAAGATGAATGACAAATTTGATGGGAAGAGGGAAGTCCGCTCGCACCACAAACCTATGAGTGGAAGCCAAGTATATTCACGGTAGAGGATATCGATGTTCAAGACGGAAAGAGCCAGAACTGCTCGCCCTAGAACCATTTGGAAGAAGAGGTCAATATTCGGGACTTACTGCATCGAAGGAGTTAGATTTCCGCATTGTATTGATGTCATGCATATTGAGAAGAATGTCTCATGATAACTTGGTTGGCATCCCGCTGAACATACCGGGAAGACCAAAGATGGTGTCAATGCTCGCCGCGACATGGCCTACATGGGAATCAAATTTTGCACTTGCAAAGTGATAGAGGAGGATGGAAAAGGTCCGACATCCTCGCCAGATGCTACACCTCGCCCAAGAAGGAGAAAGAAGATCTCGCAAATGTCTCCAAAGTATTAAAGTTCCATCTGCTACTCCGCTAACATTAAGAAGCTTGTGTCTATGGATGATTTGAAGTTGTTGGGCATGAAGTCCCATGACCGCCATGTCTTGATGACCCAAATGCTCCTGGGCCAGTAATCCAAATATTCTCCTAGAGGATGTCAGTTGGCAATCACAAAGTTGTGTTATTTCTTCAATGCGATCTCCCGCAGTTATTGACCCCGATGTACTAGACAACTTACAGAGTGAGGTGGTGCAAACTCAGGTCACCTTGAGATGCATTTCCCACCGCCGTTTTTTGACGAATGGTCCACCTTGTTGTTCACCTTGTCGAGAGATTAAGATATGTGGACCCGCTTTCCTACGCTATATGTATCCGCTCGAGAGGTACATGGGTATATTAAAGTCGATGTGAGGAATCGGTCAAGCCTCGAGGGTAGTATTGTTAAAGGTTATGGGACCAAGAGGTTATTGAGTTTTATGTGACTACTTGGGTAAAAGACAAGCAATCGGTGTTCCTCAGATCTCGCCATGAGGGCAGATTTGTCGGTAAAGGAACCGTTGGGTCCAAACTAATGAGTCCGAGGTTTGATATGTATTGCAAGGCGATTTCACGCCTTTACTGAATAGCGCAGGTTCGCCCATACATCGAAAGCAAAGATAAGTTGATATTACGGAAGAGAATCCACAAATGGATGAGTTTCCATCGCACAAGAACACAATGATCGATTCTCACATGGTTCAAAGAAAAGCGGAGGTCTCTTTTAGTGAGAATGTAAAATGGTTGGTCGACGGACCAAGATTTAATGTATGATATGGCAGGGTACGATATTAATGGTTACACCTTTTACATCGAGAGTCAAGATGCCAAGAGTTCTATCCAAAACAAAGGTGTGAGTATAATGCTTTCTCGATGATCATCACTCAAAACAGCCTTCCCAACCGCAATGAACTCCTACTATGGGATGATCAAGAAATTTGGGAGCTCGACACGGAATATACCAAGTTCCATTGTTCCGATGTAAGTGGGTACGACTTCCACATGGAGTGAAGGTCGACAAGAGAGGCTTTACTATTGTGGATCTCAAGAGACTCGCCACAAAGATGATCCGCTTGTCCTGCGGCAAGCAACTCAAGTCTTTTACGCGCGCGATCCGCCAATCCGAGGTTGCACGCCGTTCTTCATGGCAAGAGACGGATCGTAGGAGTTGAAGATGTTGTAGATGAAGAACAAGATAACCAATTCAAGAGATACCTTCATTTGCAGATGGGGCTTGTCTTAGCGGGATGACGACACACATGGAGCCAATTACATGCGAGTAGATCATCATGAAGGGCGATTGTAAATAAATGGACTATTATAATGTATGTAAAATTGCTGCTTGGAGGCTTCGATTGAAATGCATGCAATTTCTCTTTATGCTCTCGACTTTGTGCCATATGTTGTGAAAGAAAATTCCATTTGACAAAATTACTTTTGGGAAAGCTTGTAAATAGTCGAAAGCTCATTTCGAAATTTTCATACAATTCCAGATTAATTTGAAAAAGTTTTGACTTTTCTACGCTTTACGCACAAATCATGTCTACTTAAATGAATTTTAGCATATTTCTTGAATGAAGTCGCTTTTTCCAAAAATTATTTTATGGAAAGTTTTGCAGTATCCTGAAATATGTTTTTGCATAATTTCAAATAATTCCAATGATATTTGCAAAAGTTTTACACTCTTTGATCTAATTCTGAAAATGTACTGCATCCATGGTTTGTCTGGAAAGGCAATAGTGCAACCTGCACTTTGTGCCATATGTTGTGAAAGAAAATTTCATTTGACAAAATTACTTTTGGGAAAGCTTGTAAATAGTCGAAAGCTCATTTCTGGAAATTTTCGTACAATTCCAGATTAATTTGAAAAAGTTTTGACTTTTCTACGCTTTACGCACAAATCATGTCTACGAAATGAATTTTAGCATATTTCTTGAATGAAGTCGCTTCCAAAAATTCTTTATGGAAAGTTTTGCAATATCCTGAAATATGTTTTTGCATAATTTCAAATAATTCCAATGATATTTGCAAAAGTTTTACACTTTTGATCTAATTCGAAAATGTATCGCATGCATGGTTTGTCCGAAAGGCAATAGTGCAATGAACTACATCGTGTCGGTTTTCATCATAAAAACGATACTAATAATAAAGCATCAAGACGGTTTTCTTAAAAGAGTGATACTAATGATAAAGCATCAATATCGCTTAAAAGAGTGATACTAATGATAAAGCATCAAGATCGGTTTTCTTAAAACAAGGATACTAATGATGAAGCATCAAGACGCTTTTCTTAAAAGAGTGATACTAATAATAAAGCATCAAGACGGTTTTCTTAAAAAGCGATACTAATGATAAAGCATCAAGATGTCGGTTTTCTTAAAAGAGTGATACTAATGATAAAGCAATCTATGTTTTCTTAAAACCCAGCCCATTTTCGCGACTATAGCCATTCACGCTGCCACAGTCTCGCTTCCACGCTTAACCCTAGCCGCCCGGCATGCCGCCGCCGCCTCCCCGCCTCGACGCCTCGACGCCTCGGCCGCCTCCCGACGCCTCGGTGCCTCGCCTCGCCTCGTCGCCTGGTTCGCCTCCTGCCTGCCGCTCGGGACACCAAGATCCTCCGCTGTTTACACCGCCATGCCTTTGACGCCGACGCCGCCCCACGCCACCCCCACACCGCCCGACGCCGACGCCGAGGACGACGATCCTCCGCCGCCGACACCGCCCGCCTTCGTGAGTATCTTCGCCAGACTTTGTTCTCGCTGGCCGAGGTGTTCGTGGCCGCCAATGATGAACTAGGGTTTATATATATGATCGTAACATTTTCTTCGTGTTTTAGGCCTTGAATTATAGACTTGAATGCTTAGAAGAATTGATCATTTTACTGCCCGTAATATACTCGTGTGATAACTTGTTATTGCTTAGTTCATTCTCTGTCGCTTTAGTTCAATTCACTAGTTTCGCTACTTGTGTTACTAGAATCGCCTCGATTGCTTTGACCCATACTCAAGATTGATCGGTGCCTAGCGATTCTTGATTAATCAAGACTTGTTTGATTATTGATCTATTTTGATTGATCTCAGATATGAGTAATCTTAATCGATGTCTAAATTGATTTAGTTCATGCTAGTGGTATGAGTAAATCGCTTGTTCTCAGATTTCGAAGAAGTAAGCAAAGGACAAACAATAAGAACTTTGCTTTTACTTGCTGATCCGAAGTCGGTAATGCTTTAAGTTAGCAAGTTTAGTAATCGTTATGATCTGAACTGTGTGTATACATTGACAGTACAATTCTTTAGTGTACATTTTAAGGTGGTAAGAATTCAAGGCCTAATCCATTGAATAATTTGTTAGCCCATTTGTGATTGTGGTGAAGATTCTTATCTTCATCCAAACCCTAACTGAGAGCACTAATCATAAACCATATTGGGTCTTGTAGACATAGAGCAATTGACAACGGTCTTTTGAGTGTCTTCTTATCTTTGATTATGTCAATTATGCTACTTTTGAATTGTGTAATATTTATCATACTGTTAAATGGAATAATCAATAAAATCCTGCTCTTATCCTCGCTTCTTTTAAAACAATTGTGAGCCTTACATGAACTAGGTTGGTATTTCGCCTTTTGTTTTGCGGTGAAGCGATTCACTGACTGATAATATAGATGGTGAACTCATTCAACCGGTATAAAAACCAAGGTTCTGTGATGCATAGTCAGAGGTCATATTGGCAAGAGGGAATTCTTATGTATGGATAGTATGTCGCAATTTTTTTTGTCATTTGTCACAGATATGATCAATCTTCACAATGTCCTTCCCTCAAATTAATTTCATGATCTTAAGTGGTGCATAAGCTGTGCAAATCAAGTAGGAAGATAAGTTCAAGATAATTTATTGTCATTCATCATGTTTGTGAGGTCCTATATTTTACAAGTCTTTGTTAAGTTCCATTTTGTTATATGTAGATATACGAATCACAATTTTGCTAATGGCTTATTTTCGCTATATTAATTTTGTTTAGACATGTGTTTACTTTTAGCATATTACTTTTGTTTAGACATGTGTTTACTTTCAAAGATATTACTTTTGTTTTTATCTCAAAGATATGTTAGAGTTTAGGTTATGAATCCACGTCTCCCTGCTCGAGAGTGCTTATTTATAAATATGCCGGAATGGCATATTCATAAGCAAGCGCCTCGAATTGTCCACGTTTTTGATTAGTTGAGATATGGTTCTTCGCAAGTTCTCGAAGATGTTGTACAACTTCAGAGTTGATTTCGTAGCGTTTCCTCGGTGTTCTCCTGATACACACCCTCTTGACCGTTGTCGAGACGTATCCGCAGAATAATGGGAGATGTCACAAATTTTCTAAAGTTGTACAACGGCTTAGGAACTTGCTCGAACCACATATCCTCGAATGGGATTAGGACCAAACCTATTTAGACATTAGGGTTATCGTTGGTACGATTTAGTTGGTCAACAGATATTGCATGTTATGTCACTTACTAACTTGACCTTCTTGTGTTGCTATTCTTGCAAGTATCGAAAACCACCTTATTGTTCCCATTGTCTTGCAAGTATTATTGCCATTGCATTAGTACATTAATGCTCAAATTCTCTGTTGATGTTGTGAAATCAAAACTTGTTGGAATTTAGAGATTAGGAGTTATCATTCTAACTTATTTACTTGGTCAATAGATAGACTTTTGTTCTAACAATTGCATACTATGAATTATCTGCTGATCATTTACAAGATTTATTGTCAAGTGCATATAGTAGCTTCAAATTGCTTTCTCTCATGTCACACATATGACCTTATCGATAAGAAAACTCAAAATGTCGCAACTAGAGAGCATCGGCTCGTCACCGACAGTAGTAGAAGGTGTCACGAGG
This sequence comes from Guadua angustifolia, assembly GCA_036346375.1. Lineage (NCBI taxonomy): Eukaryota > Viridiplantae > Streptophyta > Magnoliopsida > Poales > Poaceae > Guadua > Guadua angustifolia. The sequence goes on along the minus strand of CM070500.1, from coordinate 30,466,905 downwards.
GCCGAGCATGGTTCCAATTACTAAAGGGCCGAGTAAGGTGAGGAAGACCCGAGGACCAAACAAAGGGCTACAGGAGAACGCCGCAGGTTCTCCGCTTCAATGCCACGGGCCCTCCTAAGTACATGGGGCGATACCGGTCATTTCTTGGCCAATTGGTGAGGGAGAGAGTGCCCATAACAATTAAGGATTGGAGAAAGGAAGTCACACGAGCGTAAGAATCGGTTGTGGGATGAGGTTAAGAGTAAATGGATTATAGAGGAGGAAGATGAACCCAAAGCGAGACGGTACGCCTTGAAGAGGATGGGTGTGGCCTTGAGGCACTTCAAGACCCTTATGCACAGCTAGTACGTGCTGAAAGGCCGTACACCATTCGAGAGGTATCCATTTGTGACCCCGATGTTTGGGCGGAGTTCACGAGGATGAAGGGTACGCCGAGGCGAGTAACCGAGAGAGAGGAACACCGCTGTCCGTGAGGCATAACACGCACCGCACCACCTCAAGATAAGCGGCTATGAGGGAAGAAGGCAAAGTGGCGCGATTAGCCGAGGAGTGCACTCACTCCAGACGGTGATGCCTTACTCCCACATATCTCGAGGAGCGGCACGCAACCGGGTATTAGCGAGACAAAGAAAAGCCTCTGACGGGCAGCTTGTAGTTGCAAACCCTCGCTACCGCCAAGTGGTCTCTACCATCGTAAGACATCTAACTTAGTACAATACAATTGACCCAACTTGTTGTATTTCAAATCTAATTGTACTCGCTATTACGTGAAGAGGTAAGCCAAAAAAAGAACAGGGACCTTCCCGAGCTAAGGGTCGAAGGACATCCTGTCGTCTGCGACGGGAAGTCCGACCATAAGGGGCGGTGCTTGCCGTGGGGCGGACACACGAAGAAGTCCTACTTTCAAGATGACGCTGCGAGTGTCGATCAAGGTCATGGCAGCACGTGAGGAGCGCCTCAAGGACACACTAAGGGAGCAAATGAGGGAGGAGATTAAGGAGGAGATGAGGGGAGATGATGGCACGGAGGAGGAGATAAGAGGGAGATGATGGCACGGAGGATCGCCCGAGGGCCGAGATGATGGCGATGATTTCCCAGAGTCAGAGCCAGATGCCCTCGACTCTCATGGAGAAGTCTGTGCTCCGACCTAGCAACTGCGGTTCTAAAAATGATAAGACCGGTCCCCAACTGAAGGTAATAATTAATTTTTCCTGAGTTAAAGCTATGAGTGTAACTCCCGTAATGTTTTTCCTCAAGTTGTACAATTCTTGTAGGTGCCTGCGAAGTGCCAGCTCACCATCATGACGGAGGATGGATTTCCCATCGAGGCTGCACACGGGGTTGCATTTCCATGCAACGATACCGACATCGCATGGTCACCTGTGGGGAAGGGCTACATGAGGGTGCAGTGGACTACGCCCACGAAGACTTCTTATCACATGTGCTCGATTTCCAACGAAGATATCACCACTCTCGGGCAAGCACGCATGTCGCTCATCAAGTGGCCCACGACGGGTGTCGATCGGGTCAAGGTAAAAAGTCCCTCCACGCCTTCTCTACCATTCCAAAGATTACCGCAGAAGTTAAATATATGCGTGCTTTCAGAGGTTCCTCCTCCGCGCCGCCTCGCCTCCTGCTCGATCCCGCCTCCCGCTCCTCCTCCGCCTCCTCGCCTCCGCGCTATCCTCCGCCTTCTCCTGCTCCTCCGCCTTCTCCTGCGCTTGCGCCTCCTCCTGCTCCTGCGCTTGCGCCTCCTCCTGCTCCTGCTCCCACTTCTGCTCCAACCGCACTGATGACACAGAGTGCAGACCTGACGTGTAAAAGGACAAACACGACACCCGTAGAACCACAGGCACTACAGGGATCTTGCTCAGTGTCCTCGGCTTTTACCGACGACACAGATGCCAAAACCGCCGACACAGAGCTCTGTCGTCGGCCTCCCGACGACACAAGTCCCACGACACAGAGTCGACGACACAACCAACCTATGTCCACGGCCACAATAAATCCCGACGACACAGATGCCATCCGAGGTCGCCCGACACCCGGACATTTGTCGTCGGCGAACTTAAAGTCGCCGACATGAGGGGACACTTGTGTCCTCGGCCTACTTATCGCCGACACACATTGGACATCCGTGTCCTCGCCCTAATTAATGCCGCCGACATGAGTGGGCATCTGTGTCCTCGGCTCGGCTATAGCCGACGCACACGCACTTCTTCGTGCTAGAACTCGGGCTAGATTGTGTCGTCGGCATGGTTAAAGCCGCGACACAGAGTGGACATCTGTGTCCTCGGCCGATATAGCCGACGACACACGCACTTCTTCGTGCTGCATCAGGTGCGTAACTTGTGTCGCTTCGGGGTTAGAGCCGAGGACACAAAGTTGTAAAAATAAAAAATATCGCTAATTTAAAAAATCCAATTTTAACTCGCAAAAACCCCATTCCCAGCAGCTTTATATCCCCAATTGCCCGTAACAATCACAACATATAATTTCACACACATTCACATTCATCAATACAATTCACAAATGATCAAAGTTTCCATTGACACATTCACAAATATATTGCCCGTAACAATGACAATATAATTTCACTAGTCGTTTCCAATGTGTTTTGCTCAAAGTTCAAGACTATGAATCATCGAGACAAGAAATAAGAACATGGACAAGCCACACTAGTAAATTTCAAAACCGACATGTAGGTCATTTTTGGAGAGAAATTATCGGTTTATTCCGGGATAATTAATGAATCCAGACTTGATACAGCTTCTTCACCACCGGTATGGACATCACAAGAAACCAAAGAAACAAAACATCGTGACACCGAGCTATGCCATAATTAGCTAGCAAAACTCAGTATGAAAAATAAAACTCTAAAAATATATTTTTTAATACCTTCATAGTGTGCTCTAAACTCATTCTCGATGTACCTAGAAGCAAGTTTCAAACTCCACAAGATTTAGTGGATATGGGGGTATTTTAGTTTCTCTCGATTCTCGACATTTTGTACCGCAGGAAACAAAATAAAACAACTTAAAACTCTCTCAATCATCAATAAAGTATAATAATAACTCCTTTTATCGACAAAATAAAGCATAATAATAACTAGGCATACATATTGAAAGAAAACAAAAGTATGTAAGTACTTACAACCAAACTTTCCTCCATCGAGCAATTGTTCTTATTTTGATGCAACTTCTTCACTAGTCAAGTTTCCAATGTGTTTTGCTCAAAGTTCAAGACTATGATCAACACCAAATTTCGGCAAAGACTTCCCTAAAACTAGGACATCCACTCAACAGACAAAAGACAACAGCTTGATATGATAACAACATGAAGCAAATTAGGATAGCCAACCAAGCACATATAGCACATATAGCAAAATGCATTAATAATTCACAAATTCAGCTCACAAACCAAAAGTGTACATCACATTCACAATCAATGTGTCTATGAACCAAAGAAAAGCAATAACTAACTAAGTCTCAGAACCAAAGAACGGATCAAGAAACACAAATACGATTTAATTGATTCAGAGTTTATCTAGTGCCATCGAATCACCTCCTGCGAGCATTCGCCGCAGAGCAGCGCGCAATGAGGTGGACACCTACAAGAATAGAGGAAACCACAATTTTCAAAACTCTTGTGCATTTGTGTACTTGTATGAATAGTTAGCTAAAATCGAACAAAATGCATTACCCCTGCTCGGTGTCTCGTGAAGAACGATGGCGAGGTGGCATCTGCGGTGGCGGAGGGTCCCGCCCGCAACGATCGTGGATATGATATGTTAGCATCTCAAACGTAAGTACAACGAAGCTACGATACAATCTTAATTACCGGAAATAGTTGTACATCCAGAGGTTCTCGACTCGAGGGCCTCAGCATCGCCTCCTATCCTCCTCTCGCTCCTCGCCGCCTCCGCCGCTCATCCGCCGCCTCCGCTCATCATCCGCCAGATGCTGCCGCCGCAACTCTGCGATCATCTTCGCCGGGCCTCTAGCCGCAGCATCGGCGTAAGAGGCGGCTCATTGTCGACGTGTCCCGACTTGGCCTCAGACGATTCGGGCGCCACCACCGAGTCCATGAAGCCGAGCTCGCCGTGACTCCTCCCACCGAATCGGGTCGAGATGACCGTGAGGGTCGACCGGCATGGTCAAGGGGTCACAGCCAGCACCGTGCTTCTCCTTCATGGCTGCACCAGATGTATCCTACGAAACAAATAAGATATGAAGTGGATTAGCTCGCCACGCTTGTAATAGCTTTAGAGCGTAAAAAAGAAAGTCACTTACAATCTTCTCCGCAAACCGGTGCATCGGTGGTTGTGTACCGTCAGTCGGACACGGGCGTGTGTGCTCAAGGCCCACACGTGAACTCGTCGGGTCAAGTCCCGCCTCCGACTCCTGCAGCTCAATTTCAAATGTGAAATGAAAACTGAATTGACAAGAATGCTAGAGTTGTACTTAGTATACTTACGATATCGCGCGACGTGACCCATGCCTCGCCCACCTAGGTAGGTCACACAGATCTCGGGTTGGCTTCTCGATTCCCCTGCTCCTCTTGGACCTCTCGATCCACTCCTTCGATGCCCACATCTTGCAGAGATCCTTCCAGCGTGTGGACACTTGTCCATCCAAATCGGACGGCCTTGTCCACGACCTCGCCGTTTGATTGTCAATTTGTTCGCCCAAGGTTCACCGATCCTTCCCACTCTTCTTGAATAAATTGACTACAAGATTTAATATTTATTTCGACATTTATTTCATAAGTACGTGATTTATGACTTATTTCGACATTTATTGACTTACTCGATGTACACCTTCATTTCATCCATGTTGTCGCACACGCATAACCGAATCAAATCCTTTTCCGCAAGGCCCAAGTCACATGTGGTGCTTTTGCCGACATTGCATCCGGCTTGGTCATGGAACACCTCCAAGTTGGAAGTACTTCGGACGTGCCTTCTTATACCTTGGTTGTGGCACATGGACCTTGTTTTTGTCGAAAGTATTTGTCCGTGAAGTAGGCGATCTCTCGAATCACCAAGCTTCAATCACGCTTCGACTCGTGCTTTGTTCTTCACCTTCGCCTAAGACTTTTCATCATGCGCCCACAAAGATACATCCACCTAAATCAAGCCCCCCCCAACTTTTGCTTCATATGGCGATGAACCAAAGAGATGTTGCATGCAATTGAAAAACCCAGGACATAAATCTTCTCGAGCTTTGTCACAAGCACGACAATGTCCTTCTCCAATTCCTCCATCCTCGATGTGGATATCTCTTTGCGCAGAGCTCTCGATAGAAGAAGCTAAGCTCGCCAAAGTGATCCATATATCATCGCCAACATATCCACGCCACACTACCGAAACAGACGCCTATGAAGACTTTGTAGTCATGGGCATTCATCCCATTTAACTTGCATTGCTCTATACTAACGGCATGTCGAAGGTTCGCCGATAACCATCCGGGAATTTAACCTTTTCCTTAATCCAATTAGGAATCGCTTTATTTGCCCACGTGTAAGGCGAAATTTTGCCCTAGGTTTCCTCCCATTCTCATCGAGGTTCATGTCCGCCGATCACATATCGGAGCGCAAATCGCACGTGCTTTCTTGTTATCTTTAGTCTTCGTGGGATGTCCTAGCTTGTGTTCACGATCGACTCGCATATATTTTTCTCTTGGTGCATCACGTCGATGTTGTGAGGTAGCTTCGTGTCTTTTGCATAAGGAAGGTTGTAGATGCTGACTTATGAGTCCAATGGTGCTCCTCACCATAGTCTTTCACATACCCGATATCCGCTAGATCGTCATGCCACCGATGATATCCTGACTTCAAACGCTCGGTGGCCCTTCTTCACGCCTTGCCTTTGCGAAATGTCTTTTTGATTCCTAAATGGGTGCTTCGGCTCCAGAAACAACGGTGACAATGAACCAACAGACTTACCCCATTTTTCAAAGGTGAAAGCATCGAGTTACGTGGCATATAGGGCATGACAACTTTCCATGCGTGCTCCACCCCGAGAACATGCCATACGCAGAAAATCGTATTGACCACGTATGCGGCACGCATCCTAAAGTTCTTCCCCTTGTAGCTATCATGTGTCAAGACTCCTTTAGTCCACAGGTCAGTCAGCTCTTCTACCAGAGGTTGCATGAATAGATCTAAGTTTTTTCCAGAGACTTAGGCCCGTATTATAACGAAAGAAACATGTACTCTTCTTTCAAGCAGAGTTGAGGCGGCAGTTGTACGGATTGCGAACACCGCCCAAGACGAGTACGGGTGCGCCATCATATTGAATGGCGTGAACCCGTTGGTCGAGAGGCCTATACGCACATTCCTAGACTCCGCCGCAAATTCAGGGTGTTGTTGGTCAAAGTGCCTCCAAGCTTCTGCATCAGACGGATGAATCATCACGCCCTCCTTTCTACGCTTGCCCTCTTTGTGCCACCTCATGTGTCTCGCCGTGGCCTTGGACATGTACAGACGCCGCAGACGTTGAGTGATCGGAAAAAACGGAATGTTTTCCTGTGCCACCGTCGTCTGCCTCATTCCACGCTCAGACATTTAACTTCCTCATACCGACTCTCATTACAATGCTTACAATGAGTCACCTTAATCGGTCTTCCAATAAAGCATGCGTAACTTTGGGCAATAGTCTATCCTCTCGCATGGCATGCCTAACACGCCGAAGAAGCTTCTTCGACTCAGAAGATTCGAGTCATCTTGTGTCCACTCGGAAGGAGGCTATCCAGCAGCTTTGCAAAGGTCGTTGAAGCAATTGGTCGACAGGTTGTACTTGGTTTTCACCGCCATTAGACGCGACAATCGCCGAGAGTACAATCACATCGGTATGCTCATGCAACGGCAACTTGGCGTAATCAAGGAGCTTCTCGAATTGTTCGCAAGTGGCTCGGACTCTTCCTCGGGAGAGATCGAAGTCGAACCACATCATCCGTGAGCTCGTCTAATCTATCAACTTCGACTTCGTCGTAGCCCTCTTCAAAATCCACGGGGCACACACCGTGGCGGACGCTTCCTCTCGCCATGAGCTACCCATACAAAGTAATTTGGTTTGAAGCCATGCCTACACAGTGATGGCTAATATCCTTCTTGGTCCTCTTCTCGGTGTTCGAGCACGCAGCGCAAGGACACCACACGACCGCTGCATTAGGGTTGGGGAATCTTCGGAAAGCATCATCCACGAATGCTCTAGCCTTCTCGATCCACTCGTCTGTGTGTCTCCCAGACTTCATCCAACCATCGTGACATCCACCGCCGATCTTCCATCCAAAGATCGCTACTACATAACGCCAATGCATGCATCCAAATTTCAGATTTAGACAGCTTTAAGCCTTGCTAAATAGGAGGGTTTACCCACCCATCGATGTGGGCTTAAGTACGGTGGTCGGGCACGAGGGTGCTCGGTCGAATTCGGCAAGATAACCCGTTGTTCTCCGAGTGCAACGACGGCACGGCGCATCACTTATGTTATGCACTAGGAGAACGACAAGGAAATACCGCGGAATCCCAACCCGTACACCCTCGTGTCACGACCATCGCACTCAAGCGCAAGATCCGTGGGCTGTCCAAAACATGGATACCGAGAGCGCAACACTTTTCGTAATGGAACCCAACGAATCACCGTCTGAGCTCCTTACGAAAATATGCAGCGCCCCCGAACGGGTTTAACTCTGGCTCGGTTGACGTTACAGAGGCTAAATGTTGAACCAGCCAAAAACTTAATTATGAAAGTGTCAATTAGTAACATTTCTAGAAATTTTGGCAGCACCTCCCCTAAAACTAGGACATCCACTCAGCAGACAAAACACAGTATTTAATATAATAACAACCACATATAGCAAATTTCTACAATGAATTCTTACTTCAACATGGTTAATCAAAACATCAACAGAATAGAATTTCTAATGCATTTTTATCACTTAACATTAACTAAAATACAATTTAGACTAACAGGTTCCAAAAGAGCATCATTATCAATTGCATAGGCATCAAATAGCAACGAATCAAATAGAACCATAACTAAATGTTAGTATTCCAGAAATAATGGTTGAACCGCCTGAGCAAACTCATGCTGCCACATGCTGGATCATTAGCAACAATGTCAAAATTTGCGTACCACTATGCAAAGCATGAAGAAAATTCAACCTGTAATTCAAACAAGAAAGGAGGTCGGTCGGTAGAGGCGAGCCGCGACGACGCTGTGGAGAAGACCCACGGGCTAGGGAGCTGGTGGCTGGACAAGGCGGAGGCGACGGCTGGGCGGCGGCGTATATGGCAAAGGCGGTTGGTGGGCGGGTCAGTCAAAGGTGGAAGCGGACGGGAGGCCGGACGGGAGGCGCTGGGAGGTGGTGGCCGGACAAAGCGGAGAGGCGGCGTCTGGGCGGGCGGCAGGCAGAGGCGGCGGGGGGCGGCAAGCGGCACGGGGCGGGGTGCGTAGGCAGCGACGGGAGGCGGCGGCGGGCGGCGCCGGCCGGGCGGGGTATCGTGAGGGGCGGCCGGACGGGAGGCGCAAGCGGCGGCGGAGGCGGCGGGCGGCGTGGAGGCGGCAGCGGGAGGCGGTACAGAGGGGCGTGGAGGCGGCGGCCGGGCGGGGGGAGGCGAGCCACGACAGGTGGAAGGCGGCGCGGCGGCGGACGGGAGGAGGCGGCCGGCGGACGGGTGGAGGCGGCACGGGTAGGCGGGCCGGTTGGCTGGGGCACGGGTAGGGAGGAAACGGCGCTGTGTGGGCGAGCGAGCAGCAGATCGAGCGAGAGAATCCATCGGCTCTTGGGGTCATAACGGGCACCAGTGTCGTCGGGCATCATTATGCCGCCGACACAGACAGGGCACGGGCCGCCCACGATCGAGAACCACCAGGCACGACGGGACCACATGAACACAGGGCACTTAGTCGCCGGCCACCCTTGCCGCCGACACGCACACGGTAGGCGGGCGGCTATCGGGCCGAACGGGCACCGATGTCGCCGGGCATTATTATGCCGCCGACACGATCGGGCGGGCCGCCCACCTGAGAGAACCTGTGCACGCACGGGCCGGAGACAGGAACACAGGGCACTTGTGTCGTCGGCCACCCCTTAAGCCGCCGACACAGACATGGGTCCACATCTGTGTCGTCGGCCACACGTAAGCCGCCGACACAGACACGGGTCCGACCAGTGTTTAAAATTTTGTTTTCGGTCAAAATTCACAAAGCAAATTTAAAATCCAGAATTTTTTAAATGAAATTTTTGAAATTTTGACTGAAATTGCCGAAATCTCAGTAAAATTCAACCAAGTAAAAAATAGTTAAAATGATGTTATACTTTTTTTAAAATCTTTGTGGATGGTCCTAACATATCATTAATATTTTCACAAAAATTTCAGATGATAATCAATCTTGAGTAATTTTTAAAAATTATGACAGTGTTATTATCACGATAAAAGGCTGATCGGTAAATTTTAACCGAAAGAAAATTAGTTCAAATCACCCTTAAGCCACCGACACACACACGGGTCCTACGTACACAGCGTGCAATAGACAATGTAGTGTCCGCGGTTAACAGAGAACCGACGACACTGGGTCCCATTCACAAGATATTAATACCCTGCAAAACGTTCAACAAGACATTTTTAAGGCCAATTTAAGATTCCTAGAACATGCACAATCTATTCTAGTAGATTACTCGTTCTTCTTTTGCCCGGCATTTCATCGGCACAGTAAATTCTTCTGAAAACTCAAGGAGAGTACTAACAGAGTCGTCACCATCGTACGTTCTTCTTCGATACTTTTGTAGCCTACGACGGGTCGAACGAGACATTTCTACGTTAACTTAAAGGTTTTACAACATGCACAGCCTATTCCAAGTCATTCCTCGCTCTTTCAATTGGTCTGCGTTGGATCGTCACAAGGTTATACTCAAAATACTTTGAGGTAACGTCTGAGAGACACACACATAACAGAATATACCAATTAATTAAATAATAAAAAAATTACATGTCATATAGATGTATGTTGCCTAACAACTATTATAAAAGCTCTATTTAATTTTTCTTAATTTTAAAAACAACAAAAACACTTTCAAATAGATTTTTTGAATTAATCTGGAATTACTATTATCGGCAATTAAAATAAAACCGTCAACAAAATTTAATCTGTGGTCGCCGGCAATAGTTATGCCGTGACATAGACTTATTTTTATCGTCGGCTGTTTCTCTCCCGACGACAAACAATCTTCGTGACTGGTGGGCCTGAGTGCCTATGTCGTCGGGTTTAATAAAGCCGAGGACACAGATTGTGTTGCCGGAATCTGTGTCGTCGGCAACAGTCATGCCGTGGACATAGACTTACTTTTGTGTTGTCGGGTTTAAGAAGGCCGAGGACACAAATTGTGTTGCCGGAATCTTAAATTCAATTTTCATCGCGCGCTGATAATCCCTGTTTGAGGCGGAGTTCCTGTGTCGGCGGGTTTAATTCGGCCGAGGACACAGCTTGTGTTGGCGGGATCTGAAATTCAATTTTCATCTCGCTACGATCCTCCTGCTTGAGGTGGAGTGCCTTTGTCGGCGGGTTTAATGAGGCCGAGGACACAACTTGTGCCGTGTGTCAGCGGGTTTAATTCGGCCGAGGACACAGCTTGTGTTGGCAGGATCTGAAATTCAATTTTCATCTCGCGCCGATCCTCCCTGTTTGAGGTGGAGTGTTTGTGTCGGTGGGTTTAATGAGGCCGAGGACACAGCTTGTGGTCTATATCGGCGGGTTTGGTGTAACCGCCGAGACAGGCCTGCTTGGTGTATATATGTCGTCGGGTTGCGTTAAAACCGTGGACACAGACATACTTTGTGTCGTCGGCCTTTTTACCGACGATAAAAATGTTTCGGCCGAGGACACTATTCTTGTTTCCTGTAGTGAGGAGGCCTCCGAGACTCCTTCCGCCAAGAGGGCAAAGTTGACAGAGGCCACAGCGCCCCTTAAGGTACCTGAAAAGCCCATCGCCCGACCTCGGAGACTCCTTCGCCCGTAAAGAAAAGTCAAGACAGCCACGTGCAACCTCAGATGATTATAAGGCCTACGAGCATGGAAAGCCCCTAATTGCATCGCACGAACTGAATGATCTAGGCAGGTGAACTCGCCTCCTCCATGGATGGTACCTTGATAAGGTGAAGGGGGAAGAGCGTCGAGTCGACTTCAACGTGAAGTATAAAATGGTACATTTTCACCGTGAGGAGAATGGAACATTCCCCGTCAGTTTTGAGGATCTATTCCGTGTGTACCAAATGAAAGCCTTCAATATTTCTACTTTACGATCATGGACGCTGTGAGTATCACACCATATAGCTTGCGCTCATGACTTTTATAGGATTTTGCATTATGTTTTCTCACATTCAACACGAGTTGCGTGATAATGAGACAACGAGCCGTGACGAATCTACACGGTTGGGTTTGTCGACCCGAGCTTGTGTCGTGATCATGGCTAAGCTTCAACCGGGTTCGCTGCTAGCTACATCAAGGGGTATTGCAAGTCGAGTCGAATAAGGACTTCATTGTATTGCCGCACCACGAGGAGTAAGTAGTACTTTTCGATTCAATTACTTGTACGCACTTAAAACCGTATGTGAACTTATTTCCTTGCACTACATTTTATTTAATAAGCAACCATTGGGTTCTACTCGCCCTCGCTCCGAGTGAAAACACATCTACACATTTAACTTCGACGAGAAGAGACCGATGGCATACGCGATCAAGCCTCCTTTGCGTAAGTAAGCACATTATTGAAACCTAACACATCCGAGGAATTTAACTACGTTTATTTTTTGACTCAATGGTGCTCTCCAATGTATGTAGGGGTTTCTCGGACTATGTCGATGAAGGAGGGCCGCATGACGACAAAAAGGGCAAGACAACTGCAAAGATAAGCGATTTAAGGTACAAGTGCCTAGCATATATATGATTAATTTTTGACATCTAATCTTCGTGGGCTGAATTTCTTTTTCTCTTCACAAGCCATCAACAGGTAACGGTGACCATTATGCTTCTATGTCATGCAAAGACATGCTCATCGTGGTCGGCAACTCACAACTTTTCCCTAAGGTATATGTACGCATAATAATATACTTAGCCTTTTACATAGAAATTTTGAAACTGAAATTAATACGTCATTTCGCTTTTGCGTAAGATCAATATCCCCGTAAGAGTTTAGACAAAGAAAGCACTCAACAATTTACGAGACCACTTATGCCAGTGGTACTGGTTAGAAGTTATATCAGAGGATGGCAGGTTTAGAGATCCTGAAGCATCCTACTAGTCCATATGTAAACAATATTAATAATATATGTCAATGTGATATGTATCAGAGGAAGTCCATGTACTGATTGTCAAGCATGTTTGAGTTGTATATTGTGAACGACTATGATATATATGTGTTGTAATTAAAGCGTTTCTGTTCTGTGAATGTGATATATGCATCCTGTGTTCTGTATTGAGAATGTGATGATATATATTGTGCATACTGTTTTAATCTGTGCTTTTTTTGGAGAATTTGCAAAAATGGCACACCCCAATGGGTCATCAGAATCGGTTCTTTAAGGGAAGTGATTCTGATGACCCCCTCATCAGAATCGGTTCTTTAAGAAAAGTGATTCTGATGCCACGATCGGGTCAAAACCGATTCTGATAGCTCCACCTCATCACTATCTAAGGACATCGTATCGCCACTAGAACCGATTCTAATGCTAAAAAAGAACCGATTCTGATGTGCCGTTCTGTAGTAGTGTGTGCACATGCATCTTTCTGTGATTAGATTATGGTGTTTCTACTAAATTGTAATTTAGTTGTTGCATCCTGCTAGTCCAATTCTGGCATTTTAGATGTGGAATCAAATTTAGTAGTGTCAAAATGCTTATCACAGTTCTCTTCCCCCCACGATTTTATACTGAACTCTATTACCCACATCAGTCTTATATAGCGCAATGGTGGTGAAGCCTAGCCGGCACTGCCGTAGACGTTTACATAGCTTCAGTAGTTGAAAATTCCTGTGGGCAGCCTTCTCAAAAGTTCTAGCTATGCTGCATTAGTAGTCCTTATGACTATATGATCCAAATAAACAACTTGAAGGAAAAGTGGGTTCTAACCTTTTACTGAGTCCTTCCTGCAAATGGCTAAACTCATGCCAAATAAGGCTCGATAATGTTCAGTTAACAAAAAACCCAATAGGTGCTCAAAATGAAAAAAAAACACTGGAACAACTGCAAGCATGCACTGTTGGCTTGGCATTTTCTTGATTTGAAATAGTATGTGAACTGAGCACATTGAAAGAAAATTGATGTTTGACCTGGCCAAGTGCCCAAGTGTTTTCTTGCCTTTTTCTCGCATGACCAAAGCTATCTCAAGAAAAAGATGTAGTGCATTGTCTATCGCTTTTTTTTCAAGTACTATCTGCAATAAGATGTCTACACTGCCTAGATGCTGGAGCAATAGAACAATGAAATGCAGTTAAGGAGGAAATTACTATAAAGAAATTATGTTTATCAAGATTAGGTTCTTGAGGGCTTTATGTGTCTGTTGTTTATGGATTGATATATATATATATATATATATATATATATATTGTGTATGAGCTTCTATAATATGTGTCTTATCTTGCTAGTAGTTGTGGATTGGCCTTCTAGAAATTATGTGTATATAGTGTCTCATAACGAAATTCATTATGGCAGCCTCTTAGTCCTTATTGCTTTTATTCAGATGTGTTAGTATTCTGTTTAGCCAATGATTCTGGGTTGATACATTTGCATATGAGATCATGTGTATTGCACCCCATTATCTCCCTGATCACTGCATTATGCTTAAGTTGGTGAATTATCCCTAGTCAATGTTGAGTAAAGTTACCCATGGGAATTTAGATACACAAGGGTTCTGTGATTGCGATTGATTGATTGGTCGGTAATTTGTATCTATGCTTGATTTCTGATTTTCAAGAGGAGTGGCCTCTTCTTCGCGCGCCACTCCACTTCCCGCGGTTTAAGGCAAGTACATCGAGTTGTGTGCTTAATTGAGTTGTTCATTGTTATTTAGCTGTTCATGGCTAATTTCTATTGATTTTCGCAAGTATGAGTTATATTGGTGATCGTCCCTTTGAGGACGTGATTAACTATTGGGTTCGAGTGGCCCCTAGTAAGCCTTAATCCTGGTAAGTTTACTGTACCTTTGTTAACATTGCTGTGAGTAGCGAGTATGAGGTATGTGGATACTCGTACTTAATTGTGCCCCATCTGGGAAATGGAATTGAGTATGTGTGCGAATAGATTAGATGGTTATGAATGTGAGAATTTGGGCTATGTTTATGTATGTGTGTGGTTATGGTTATGAATGTGAGAATTTGGGCTATGTTTATGTATGTGTGAAGTTATGGTTATGAATGTGAGAATTGGCTATGTGTATGTATGTGGTTATGGTATGTTAGTGTTGGCATTGAATGAAAAGTTGCATTTCATTCATGAAAATTGCATTTGTGCATTCATAATGTAAGAGGTGACCCATTCTGATGCGGGCCTCTGTGTTCACACGTAGTGAACACGTAAGTCCTACCTTGTAGTCCCATTCATCGAGGTGAATGGGAGCGAGACAGTAAGAGTAGGCACCTTCCATCTACGGGATGGAAGGGACGTGAGGGTGCACACCGATGGGTGGGCACTTGGCAGTACCGGTACGCGCATGGAAATGAGCATTCATGTGCATTGCATCTTTAATAATGAGTGTTATGGTAAAAGGTGTGTCATATGGACGGTGATTATGGTAATTGGAGGTCGAGTCGTGGATTCAACCCAAATAGGGGAAATTGATTTGAATTGATGAATTAGTGCATTTCTTTTCTTTGCTTTGCTAATTATGTTGTATGAATATCGTGGAGTGAAATTTGAGTTTTGAACTCGAATAAAGTCGATGAAAATGGTTTGAGTTGTAACAAGGGGTGGTTGAGTCGGAAGGCGTAGTGAATTAGAGTCACGTGATGCCACTTTTACGTCGAATGGGTTTGTTATCGAGTTGATGACTTGATTGCGGTAATTTTTGATATGGTCAAGTTATTGCATAAATTGGGTATAAATGCGTAATTTTCTGGTGGTTGTTCCAATTGTATTGCTTGCTCTTATAGTCAAGCTCTTGCTTTACTTCTGATAAATGGGAATTGTTATTCTCGTGTACTTTGCTGAGTTTGAACTCACGCTTGTTATTTAATGTTTGTAGGTGTTTTGAAGCCGGCATGCATGGATGGGGGTAGAAGCACAATCACGTTCACATCATCACCGTTCCATTCTAATGACTCATAATTCTGATCGTAATAGCTCGTGAAGAATTCTTGTAAAAGGTTGTCTGTGGTTTTGTTTAATGAGTTCCTATCCTGTGATAGTCATGTGGTGGAGATTATTAATTTTCTATTAGATGTGTGATTGGTTAACTAAGGACCTGCTAGAATGATATCTTATAACTGCAAATGTTTTCTGCCTGCTGAGTGGATGTCCTAGTTTTAAGGGAGGTGCTGCCGAAATTTTTTTAATAATTTTGACAACCTCCTAGTGGTTAGCTTGCTCTACGAATATTTATTCTTAGCGATTTGTAATTGGTGGTGCTAGAGGGCGAAATATTCGGGGCACGGGGTGCCGGGGTGTTACATCAACATGATCAAGGAGTTGCTTGCCTTGCTCTGCACTGTCAGGCTCGAACTCTAGGTCAGCTGCAAGATCGTCCTCCTCGTCAGGCACGTCAACGTCTACACATCGCAAGACAAAGGCAGAAAAGCAGCAATTAGCAACTAAAAAGGGCAAAAAGAAAGTAGATAGCAAGAATAAATAAAATTTAACACATAGAACAGAGTTGCTTAATTGGATTCATTATTTTTACTTTACGAATTCAAGATGCAAATATTGTGATTTCTTTTATTTATATTTTCGAATTCAAGACACAAAAATAGGTTAAGATTATAATGATTTAATCATTTCAGGTTTAACAGATTTTTATCCCTTTTGATTGGATTCAGATTCGAAGCAATATTTTAATAAGATTCTAGTTATTGACAGCAATCTCATTGCTAGAATGTATATATGAATCTTCATATATATATATATAATAGCATATGCATGATTATGCATGCAAGGATATGTATGCATAACCAGAAACTCAATTGAGTTCAATGCCATCACTGAATTGTCAAATTTTGCCATTTATTATTTCTGACCATGCAACATTTCTACTCTATTTAAGCAGACATTCATTTTTAACTATACATATGACATTGTTTCCCTTAAGATTTATTAAGCTACTGGTATCTCCACTTAAATACCATTACTTTACATTTTTAAGCTATTAACAGTATCAGGGTTTCATAAAAATTCACTTTTCTTCATTTTGCCTAAAGTTACCATTATTAATTTCATAAGACATAAAGCTTTTCTCATGTATCACATTTACTAAAAATCACACAGTGATTATTCTAAAAATATTTTTGCATATTCCGAATCTACTGGATTTTACACGAATTTAAAAATTTATTTCACTCAAATTGGACCATTGGTTCAAAAGATATTCAAACTTGAATTCTCACGAGTATGAAAATCCCTCAAAATTCGAATTTTCCAAAAATGGAAAAATGCGTTTTCCCCCTGGAGAACGCGCTTTCCCTTTTTGGCTCGCCCTGACTCAGACACTGCGGCTGGGACCCGTGCGTCAGCGACCGAAACAGGGGAACGTGATTTCGGCCTCGCCGCCGGCCAACGGCTGCCGGAACGCCGGAATGGGTGGCACCAACAGCTTCAGCGCGACGAGGTGAGTCTGTTGGTGGTGCCCATTTGGCTCGGGACGGCCGGGAGCATGCTCGCCCACGTACGCGTGCGGCGGCCGCCATGGGTCTCCGACGAAACCTTCACGCCGATGATCCATTACCTCGGGTGAAGACTCGGTGAGCACCAGTGAGGCGTGGGGGTTCCATTTCACCTGAGAACGGCGTCAGGGAAGAAGCGGAGATGCCTGTCCACGGTGCACCGGAACTGGAGAAGATGACCGGCGGAAATCAATGAACTGCAAGCAAAGGATCCAAATTGAAGCTCGGTCGGGACAATAGGATGCACGGTGAAGCCTCGGGTTGAATCAATTCCATGGATTACCTCTTGCTCAGCTCGATTGTTGATTTCCCCCTTTCCTAGCTCTCGGTGGACAATGGCAGAGAAGAACAAAAGAGCTAAGAGCCAGCCCGTGAAACTGGCTAAGGGAAAGTGTAATACCACAAATGGTTTTTCCAAGGTTTTTGGCCGGGATTGATTTTTTGTCGTCTCTCATTTTTTAATTTTCTTCTCAGAAAGTCCTGAGTTTTGCCGATTTCTTATCGGAATTGGTGTTTTCTTCGTGCTGTATAGTTTTGCGGCAAGTTGTCTATTCTGACAATTGTTGTTTCGCGCCAAGAATTTAATTATTTGGTTCACGCTATTGGTTAAACGTTGGATCTTGGTTTTTAGGAGGGGTTTTTGGGAATTTCCCCTCCCTCACCTAATCTCTCTCTCTTCTTTTATTTGGGTGGTTGTCATTGCTTGGAGGCCCTCCCCTTTGCGTTTTGGCTGGCCGAACCAGCTCCTGGCCCTTTTCTCCTACGCCTGGCGCTGCCCCCCCGACTCCAGCCTGCTGATGCTCTTCCCTGGCGCCTCTCCCCTGCCGAAGCTCTCCCCGAGCCCCTCTCCAGGCCGGCGTCGCCCTCCTGCTGGCTCGGCGCCCCCCCTGCCGGAGCAGCAGCCATGGTAGCTGGTTGCCCTGGCCGAGCCTTCTCCCTCCGGTGCCATCGACCTCACCTCCGGCCGGCATATCCCCCATCTCCCTTCTTCCTCCATGGTGAGGCTTGGAGGTATAATAACTTGGGTTGGTCCTGTGCTTGCATGGTGTTTGTGTTAATGCGTAGCTAGGGTTTGGGTGTGGTTAGGTGGCTGGGTTAGGGTTCTTGCCATGGAGTCTTATTGGTTGATTGGTTGTGTGAGGAATGGTTTAGAGGTGGAACCCTAGAAGCTGTGCATTTTTGTTTTTCGAGCAGATTCTTGTGCCCTGTTGTAGCGTAAAATTGTTAATTTTACAAGTATTTCCTGGGGGTCTGTCTATTGCAAAAGTTGTAGATAATTGAATTATCTTTCAATAAAGACCGAAATCACTAAATTCCGTTCAGCCGTTTGGAAGTTATGGTTATTTTAGCGAGTGCTGTCCAATTCTTGTCGTGATTGGTACAATCTGTGTTCATCTTCGATCTGGGAACTGCGGGTGTGTTGGCTGAGTGCTTGGTTATATTATTCGTGTAGTTCATTCCCTTGTGGTCGTTTCGAGTATAGGAACGCAAAAATCCGTTGAGCCAATCAAAAGTTACGCTATTTGGAAGTTTTGTCCCGAAGTTGGGAATTTGCAGTGAGCTCAGTTTTGCGGTTGAGTTTTAATGTATGATTTGGGGGCCTTCATGGCATCTCTCGTGTGAGTAGCTACGAGGTAGTTGTAGGTTGGCCTCTTATAGTTAATTAAGGTTAAAGAACCCCATTTTTGGTTGGACCAATTAGGAGTTAAGCTAGTTATAGCGCTTGCTGTCCGGAATTTCCACCCGGTAGAGTTTGGGGGCTGTTTTGCGCTAAGGGGTAGCAATATTGCATGTATTTTTGTGGTAAACTATTTAGAATGGGAAAGTTGAGATTGCCCATGTTATTTCAGGAGGAGTAGCTTCGAGGGAGGCTTCAACTTCTCGTTATTCCCATGCTTCCCGCGGTTAAAGGTAAGTGCAAACCCTAGAGTGTTATTAGGGTGTTAAATGCTTTGTTTGCGATAAGATTATGAAAATTCTAATGATGTGGTTATGTTTAATAGCATATTTAGAAGTTGTTTTTAGTATGGTGATGAAGATGGATGAATGTTAGCAAATTGGTAAGTAAGTTATTCAATTCCCATTTATTGCATTGCATTACGAATTGTATGAATGAGTATGGTTATGTTGATGCAAGTGCAACCCGTATATCTCTTATAGGGTATTTGGTTAACTGCTTGTGCTATGTATACGCTTACGCTATGGTTGTATTCGTGTTTATAAGCACGTCTTGTAGGTTAATTGTCTTTTGATGAAGAGGGTAAGTATTCTGATGCAAGTGTATCAATGTCTGAACGTGTTATGACTTGTTTGATGAACTTTGTGTGCCTTGCCATCATGACATTATGCTGCATCTCTGGATTGAATGTTATGTGCGTTGTTTGATGAATTCCGTCTAGATGCTGTGATGATATCTTGCTAAATATTATTTCCATATTCATGCTCACTAGTTTGATAAGGTTAGTGGGAATACTGAAGGTATGGAATTGGATTGCGAAAATGGTTGATTTATGATCAAGATAGATGGAATTAATAATTACTCGAGTATTGGTGATGTGAATATGATTATGAGTGTTGAGAATGTGATTATGAGTGTTGAGAATATGAATATGGAAGTTGATAATTTGGATATGATGTTGAGAAGGGTAATTTATGGATGTGAAAAATGAATGTAGTATGCAAATTTGTTTGCGTCAATTGCATTTGTGCATTTATGATGGAAGAGGCGACCCATTCTGATGCGGGCCTCTGTGCTCACATGTACTGAGCACAAAAGTCTTACCTCGTAGTCCCGTACGCGTGGTTGTATGGGAGCGAGTTAGTAAGAGTAGGCACCCTCCACCACGGGGTGGAAGGGGAATGAGAGGGTGCACACCGAAGGGTGTGCACTCGGCCATACCGGTATGTGCTAAAGAAGAGATGAGTCATGCATAATGCATCATTTAGCATTTCATTGCCCCTGCATTGGAATTGTTAATTGTGATTGATGTGAATGAAAGCATGGTTGCGTCGCATCATTTAGCATTTCATTGCCCTGTATTGGAATGGTTAATTGTTGATTGATGTGAATGAAAGCATGGTTGCGTCGCATCATTTAGCATTTCATTGCCCTGCATTGAAATTGTTAATTGTTGATTTATGTGAATGAAAGCTTGAATTGCATTGCATAGTGAATAATAATTGTAGTTCCTGGGTTAATGGCAAGTGCAGGTTGGGGATTGAGTCGTGGACTCATCCGAAGCTGTCAATGGAGGTATGAAAGATAGTTAAACTGTTTCCTAAAGTTTGGAATTTAGTTAATCTGAGTTATGAGATAGCTGTGGGGTTGTCACTGATATACATTTATTTTCACTTAATGATTTCAATTTAGTACTGGTTGTGTTTAATAGTGAAGTAATTGTGTTCCTGCGTTGTGGATTTATTTAAATTCAGACTGCTTCTTTTACTACGGATGTCAATTAAAGGAACTGTTGCTTTAAGTCTTGAAGTAGTTGTACTTGAGTCGAATTCCTTACTTTTCTACTTGTTGCACTTTGCTAAGTCTTGGATTCACGCTTGTTATTTCTTGTTTTAGGTACCTTGAAGCTGTCTCGCCGGGATGGGAATAGTGGCACACACACGACTTCGGTCACTAATTCATTTACTGTCTCATAAAGTTTGGTTGTATCTAAGTGGTTGTAATATATTATCCGTATTTTGCGTAGGTTGCTAATTGCAGATTTGGTGATGTGATTGATTATCTAAGGACCGCTAGAATGTGTCATCCCGAAAGGGGTGTTTGATATATATTATAACCGCAATGTTTTCTCGTCTCACGAGTGGATGTCCTATTTTCTAGAGAGGTCATGCCAAATTTTGTAAATTTCGGTGACTTAGTTTTAAAACGGTTTAGAAGTTAGCGCAAGGTTGCAGTCAAATTAGTGAAAGTATTAGGATGTTACGTCTTCTTCGGTAATTCTCAGTTCAATTGATTTTTGTTGTGGAGAATTTTCGTGTGTTGGTAACCCCTTTGGATATGTGTGGGTCCAAGGGGTGTCGCTAGTGAAGCAGGATTTTGGTAGCATCCGGGGCGCGTTGGCGTCGGGGTGTTACAGAAAGGGAAAGAGTGCTAATGCGACTCTGGAATGGCTTTGTAGTGGGTTTGAGCGACGCTGTGGAGGTTGGACGCGCGGCAGCGATCGCTTAGCTTCGGCTCGGAAGGACGAGGAGTTGGCGGGGAAGTTTAATGGCAAAGCTCGGTGCGTGAGACTCATGGCTGAACCACGCGGCGATGAGACGAAGAAGACGCAGCGAATAGACTGAACAAAGAGCTGGTTCGCTGAATCGGGCATGGGCTGCGTTCTACGCTTTGGGAGAGTTCGTCTCCTTCACCGAATTCACCGAACGGAATTGAGGAGGATGAGTCTGGAAGCTGGGACCAGGGACCATTGTCAGTGGCTAAGGATTTCACCACTACGCTCCAACAAAACGGGACAGGAAAGGTTTTGCCCGCATGTCAGTGACTGGCCAAAAGAAACAGGGTGGTTGGGTGAATTTCTCCCTCCCTCTATGATTTTTGGTGGTGGCAAAATGGAGGTAGAAAATTGTGAAACTTTTTTACCGAAGTCTCTAGACTGCAATTGACTCCTGGTAAAATTTTGAGATTAAACCAAGTTACTGAGAATTTATAAATATTCTTTCAATAGTGACTGTTTGAATTTCTAGCCTCTGACTTTGATTTTTATTTGAGATCAAATGAAGTCTATTATTTTATAATTTTTGTTTTTCAATTGTATTTGAGCTAGATATACTTATGTAAAATTTTCAGCTCAATTAATCACTCCATTATTTAATTAAAATTCTGATATTGAAATTTCCATTTTCCCAAGTTTTCGGTTTTCAAATTTTAATAAGTCTCAAACCATCTTATTAATTTACTATATTTTTACTACGTGTAGATATAGCAATGAGGTTCTCATATAAATTTTCTCAACTCCATTTGCTGTTCCAATATTTTACACCATTTCTGATAATGCATTATTTGGGAATAAAATTTGTTTTGCCATTTTCCTTCCTCAGTTTCTTATGCATAAATTTCATTTGATAATTAAAATAGCTTATTTACATGTTCAAGACTCTCCTAACAAATTTTCCAAATTTTTGCTTTTTGCTTCTTTGCCTTTTCTTCTTTTCATTCTTTAGTTGACTTTTCTTGCAACTCAATACACAAAAAGAATTCATGAAATTCCAATTAAAATCAAAGGCATCATGAATAAGCTGAAAATATTCACATTCAAATTTAAATATCATATTTTACTGTTCTGAAATTTCTGGGCTGTTACACGAGCCAACAAAGCCAACCGTGCTACGGGGGGCGTGGAATCTCAGCCCCTCCGTGTGCGGTTATAAAATGGGAAGGCCTCTCTGTCTCGTCACCAGAGTGTGACGAGGAGGAAAGCAAAGTGAAGGAGGCATTACAGGAATCCGACATTTTTTCGTCGGCCAGAAACCGACGATAACAAGGGGTTTCCCGACGAAAATGGCTATTTTCATTGGCTTACCGACGAAAAAAAGTAGACGAAAATAATTCGACGAAAAAACACGGTGTTTTCGTCGGTCGCCGACAAAAATAATATATTTTCGTTGGTCCAGCCTAGCCGACGAAAGAAGAAATCCGATGGCTGTTATTTTTCGTCGGCCACAGTCCAGGCGAGGGCGGCGTGGCGCGGCGGCGGTCGGCGGCGCGGGGACGGTGGCCTAAGGGGCGGCGAACCGGAGGGAGGCAATGCGACGCGGCGGACCGGAGAGAGGCGAGGCGAGGTGGCGTGGTGACTGTTTTCGGCGGCACGAGGACTGGGTACACGAGGGGATGGCCCTGGGGTTATTACGCCCTATTTTTGTTGGCCAGGTTGGCCGACGAAAAAAATGCCCACGTGGCAGGGTTAGCTATTTTCGTCGGCCAGCCTGGCTGACAAAAATAACCCACCCTGCCACGTGTCGTAAGACAAGTGGTCCGAGCTATTTTCGTCGGCCTGGGAAGCCAACGAACATAATTTGAAATTCAATGGCGCCCCTGGCAGGACTTTTTTTCGTCGGCGTAGAAAAAAGACCGACGAAAATAATTTTATTTTCGTCGGTTGGGTGCTCTGGTTGACGAAAATATATATATGTCATCGGCTTGATTGAGGCTGACGAAAATACATTATTATTGCTGTCGGCCTTGAGAAAGTCGATTTAAAATATCTTCGTCGATTTAAAAAATATCATTTTCCTGTTGTGAGGGGAGAGGGAAAACATATTTTTTGAATCATGATTTTGAACTAATTTATTCGAATTTCATAGAAAATTGCAGCTTTGCAAGTTATATTTAAAGTGTTAATCTTCCAGGAAAGGTTAATTTCTATCTTGTATTTTATGTTAGCATTTAGTTAGTGTAATACTTATTTAGACGGGGTTGTTAGGTCCGTTGCATGAATGTAATGGACATGTGATATGCATGTTTTAAATGTCATTGCAATAACATCAACGTTAGGTACATTGAAAATTTTGCAAAGTTTTTGAGGTAGAAAAATAGTATTGATGTGTAAATAATATTATGAATATGTGGAAAATTAATTATTTTATTATGACAATAGTATTCATACGTGAGAGTAAAATATTAGTATAATTTGCAATAAACAATATTGTATAGTATTCATATGTAGAGTAAGATATTAGAATAATTCGCAATAAACAATATTGTTTCGTGCTTGTTTCGTGAAAAATTATTAAAAGTGGTATAATAAATGCATGCATGAACTGTGTGTATTTAGCGAAATTAGCGACGTGCAAAAATATTATTGATGTGTAAATAACGTGGGAAAATTGTAAAAAAGTAATATAAGAAAAGCATGCATGAACTGTGTGTATATGGTAAAAATAGTAGTGATGCATAAATAACAGTGAGAATGTGTAAAAAGGTAGTTAATAATAATAATAATAATATTACGGTATCCGTATGTAGAGTAAAATATTAGTATAATTAGTAGTAAACAAAATTTGCAAATTCAAATATTAGGAAAATTGGTATAAGAAATGCTTGCATGAACCGCGTGCATATTTAGTGAAATTTACGAAATGCAAAAATAGCAATGATGCGTAAATAATAGTTGGAGGGTGTGAAAAAGTAACTATTGCTATTGTATCAATGGTATTCGTACGTGTAGTAAAATATTACTATAATTAGTAGTAGACAAAATTAGTACATTGAAAATTAATAAAATTGGTATAACAAATGCATGCACGAACCGTGTGTATTTAGCAAAAATTAGTGAGGTGCAAAAATAGTATTGAGTTGTAAATATTGGTAGGAAGGTGTGAAAAAATAATTATTGTTATTATAATGACGGTATTCATACATAGAGTAAAATATTAGTATAAGTAGTAGTTAGTGAATTAAAAATGGAGTAAAATTGATATAACAAATGCATGCATGAACCATTTGTATGTCACAAAATTAGTGAGGTCGAAAAATAGTAAAGATGCGTAAATAACACAGTAGGAATTTATGAAAAAGTAAGGTATGAAAAATAGGAGTATTTGATGTGCATCGCCTTCTCAGCAAGCCCCCCGACGCTCCTAGTATGGCAAGTATCTCAATTTATCCAACTTTGCAATATTCAACCACCACTAACCTTGTTGACATTCTTGTCTCTTTGCAGCACACGTGTGGATCAATCTCTACTTCTATCCTCGTCCAGGCGTCAACCACAGGCATCTGCTCCATCGTTGACACGTACAGTTTTCGATGACAACATAGACTCTGATATGTACTCGCCCGAGGAGGAGTTACCAACGCCAAGTTTTGCTTGGGGCATGTTCGCGCAGCATGATTTCCATCCTAGTTCAATCAGATGTACACTCGGTACATCGTGTATGAATATGGTGTAGGCTCATCATCTAGCCAACAAGCATGGTGTAACATCCCAAAAATAAAAACAAAATAAGAAATTAAATTTTAGAATTGAATTAAATTTATTGATGCTTTTTCTGTGTTTTCTGAATTTTTCTCGATTTTTTTTATTTTTGCTCTAATGGAAAAATCTTTATAAGTAATGGATAAATAACAAGAATAACATCTTATAACAATAAAATGCATAAAATTTGATAATCTCAATAAATCACTAGAATCTCAATTCTGAATTTTAAAATGTCATATCAAAGCAATTATAGATGAAATGAAAGTCAATTAATGTGCCTTGACTAGCAACAACAAACTTGTCAGATTTAACATAATCTCCCCTTATCTCGAGCTGAAAATTTAATTTTATATTCCATATAGATAAATACATCTGCATTAAAAATATAAAAAATTAAAAAATTATTTTGTGATATTTAAAAATTCAAAAACAGAAAGATTAAAAATATAAGAATCAGAATGTCAGAATTTTAAAACATTAAATATAAAATATATGGAGTTGAAAATTTTACAGGACATTAATATGCCCATAATAAATATTTAAAAAAGTTTCATAAAATTTGGAAGAGTTATAGATTCCCAGAAAATTTAAAAATAGAAAATAGAAATGTATGCATAGTGCATTGTTAGAATTTTTATAAATTCTACAAACATTATCTTCATCTGAAAATTGGTCAGGATAATTTTCCTTATCCATAGTAGAAACCATAAAATTTTCATTAAATTGGAGACAAGATTGCTAACCGATTCAATGAACTTATCCTAGCTCTGATCGCTGAAATAACTTGAGGTCACCACGCCGTTCACTGCCATGTGGGGCCGACTCCATGTTAGGGCCCATACACCAGCTGTAGCCCTCCTCTTCTTCTTCCTCTAGCTTCTAAAGCCCCGAAGCAAACCTGCACCTCTGTCATTCGCACGCACTGTGCTTTCATCATCCCTCTGCAACTCGTGTCGTCCAAGCTATCAGAGGCCGCCACAACTCCGCCACGCGGTTGCCTTGCCTATCTTTCCTGTTGCGCCCCCCAAACCATCTCCTGTGCGATCGCACAAGAACCTGGTGAGTTGCAACTAAGGCCAGGCTCATCCACTTCATCTCCTTGGCTATAAATTGCGTCCCTGAGTTCACAAGAAGTCGCGCGTCACTTCCCCTCCTCTACTTCAACTCTTCTCCACCGAGTAGCCTCAATTCACCTTCTATTCCGCCATTGCCAGACAACTACTGAGTTTGGGCAAAAACAAAATTCCGATGAAGCATTTGATCATTTCCAAATTGCTTTAGACCATAGCATCAACAAGGATCAAGGATCAAAAGCCCTAAAAAAGATCTCGAGTTCCTCATGCAAAAACCCGCCCCTGCCGCCACCGTGGTCCTCCTTCCCTAGCTCTAGCCACTTGGTGGCAACCCGCTCCAGTGAATCTCTGACTAGGGTGAGTGACAAAATAGAATCCCTGTGATCTCTAAATGCCAATCTCCCACCAATTTGAATCAAATTGATCTCTTTCTTCTTCCTGTCATGCCGCCATTAGCGCCACTTCTGAGCTTGCATCGGCGACCCCTTTCTGGCCATCACCAGCGACATTGAAGACCACCAACATATGCGCCTCCGTGAGCTCGTGCTCCCTCTTCCCTTGCCTACGCCGGAGCTCTGCCAGATCATCACCACCGGTGAGCCCTAGCCGTAGCTCTATTCTCTATCACTGCCGAAGAGGCCCCTTGGTCAGTCGCTCAGCCGCACAGGTATTACGTGCTTGAGTCTCTGACGCTGGGTCCCGCTTGTCGGTTAGTGTGGCTGGGTTTAAATGTTGCCACGCTAAAGTGAAGAAGACGCCTTCAGTTAAGTGAAAGTGTATTTTCAATTTTGACTCCGATTTTCAAAATTCGAAGCAATTCAAATTACAAAAACTTTTGATTTAAATCTCCAAATCAAACAAAACAAATTTCTAAAATCATTTAAAATCTTGTAGTATTAAAATATACAAAAATATTTAATTTTTGAGTCATAGAAGAATTATTGAAATTAAATTTTGTTAAGCACTATTATGGACTTTATATAAAAGCTATATTTCATAAACTTTAAATTAATAAAATAAATTTTTATATGATTCTAAGATCCAGAAAAGCTCAAATATGTAAAAATATTTAATTTTTGAGTTAAGTTCAAATTATTTTGCATTGTGAATATTAGTATAACCTAATATGACCATTAATAAAATGTGTGCATTATAATTCATAAAATAATAAATAATATTTGCAAGTCTCTAAAATTAGTAGAGGCCCATTTATGTAAAAATATTTAGAATAAGACTTAGTCTACATTCTTTTAAATAAAAGGAAATGTAAATCACAACAATAAATAAATATATAATCTATTGCGCTTAAAATCAAAATAATGCAAAACTAGTTTTAAAACACATCTAGGATTGTACTCTACTAATGATATTTCAATAGCAAATAAAATAACTCATCTAGATGCTAAAATTTATAAAATTAGTTTAGAAATACTCTCCAAAGTAAATACTACCATATTCTAAATAAAGAATCTCATTTTGTCATGTTTCGATATAAATCTTGATAGCAAAATAGCCTTAAGTATTATAATTTCTGAAATCTGTAATATGATTGAAAGAGCTTCAATAATAAATAAGAAATTAGTGGTTATGATATTTATATCACCAGAATCATCTCAAAGACCATGAAAATGATGCCAGTAGCCTAAATAAATAGATCTAACTTACATTCATAAGTAAAGTACTATTCATTCATAATCTATTGTGATCACTTAAGCCTTTTTAGCAACTCGTAAAATGTGTCGTCTAAATGCATATTTTGTGAAGAACAACCTAGAAATGATCTTTAGGATATGATCTACAATAATCTAGAAAAATATTCTTATTTTAACTTGCTTTTCATCTGAATCCTGTTAGTGCAATACCTTTAAGTGATAAGGTTACCAGAAACACATATGTATAGTTGAGTTTATGAAACCTGTAACTAATGTTTACTTCTACTAATTCAAATAATTTTTGCATCTTGAATTCGATATTATAAATATAAGAGTACATAATTTTAGCTTCTTTAATTTATAAGATAAGAATAGAGAATATATAAAAGAAACCATGCATCGCTCAAGCTGTTAACTATTTAAATGTATAAACTTAATTGACTAAAACACGAGAATGTGAAATCATTCAATCCAAACCTAAAACACACCTGCTTTCTATAGCAAGTCTTTATTTGATTTACTGTCTATCTTTTTTTTGCCCTTATTAAAGTTGGTTATTTCCTATATTTCCGTTGAACGACATGTAGAACTTGACGTCACTGACTCCATCGTTGGCAACACCAGCTTCGTCATAGACTACAAATAAGCAAGGCAAGCACCCCTTTGATCATATTGATTCTAGTATTTAATTTTTCTTTTGTTTTATCAAACTATTTCATGCATGCACTTATTTTCTGTAAATTCGCTATTTTGTGGTATTTGTAGATATACCTGTTATCTCTTGGAACTTCCTTAATGAATATTGACATGAGAACCTTGATAACCATAGAATAGGGATAGACAATACATGATGTCAACTTGGGAATATACGATTACATATTATTCTTGCTTAGCCATGCTTTAGAACTAATATTGTATATGATCGAATCAACAATGCTTCTTGAGAAATTGAAAATATTGGTTATAACATTATGTCGGTTGTGAGTATTTTGTATAAAAACTCAAAATAAAACTATGGTTTTGATGCGGGCAATTATTGACAATAGCCGATTGTGCAAGGATGAACTTGTACGTAGTGTAGAGAAAAGTATTGCTTGTGTCGGATTAAGGACTGAACATAGTGTTGTATGATCCAAAATAAATCCGTACAACCACAAGTGCTGGGATGGGGCACCCACCCTCGCTGAGGTGTTGGGAACAATACTTGCCGATATAACGGTGTGCGCCTTGCTTTGGGGAGAAACAGTGCCCGACTGTTTTTATGATGATGATACCACGTTTTATATATATGTGTTTCTTCTGCTGTAGCAAGGGTTTTTTGTCACCGGTGCTGATGCAAAGTTAGGTCTATGTAATGTAACGGTTATGTCATAACTTTCTGCGGCACACCAAAGGAAGTATGCTAATTATCGATTGCACAAAGAGTCAGTCATCTCTTGTGGGTAAAGCTGTAACCTCTGTAGAGTGTAAATCTAATCGATTAGCCGTACCCGCGGTCATGGGAAATTGGTGAACTGACACATGTTAGATGTTTTGTTATTTTCAAAACGGCTTGGTTTCATTTGTTTTACCACGTGTTGGCAAGGAATGGTTATGGTAGGATTGGATTATTGGATAAATGGATATGTGTTGGTAAAGAAATGGTTATGGCAGGATTGGATTATTGGATTATTCAATGCTCGCGGAGGACTATATATGAGTATTACTTATACTTTACTTATTTTCTTATCAGTAAACTTGCTCTTAGAAATTTCGTTTAAGAAATTGCAATTTAATTTACAAATTAAAATTTGCTTTTTGCAAAAATTAACCTAGAAACCTCCTTTGATTTAACTTGTATTATTGCATTTGCAAATACCACCTTAAGTCTTGCAGAGTACGAAAGTACTCAACCTTGCTTATTATGTGGTTTTAGATGATTGCGAAGCTCCGAAGTTTTCTTTTCGTCGCAAGTTGCGGGAATATCATTGAAGTGATTTTTTAGGGATTTATACCTTATCAGTTGCCTGAGGGTCGGATGGGCACACTACAACACTTTGCTTCTTCTGTGCTACGTATATTTATGCTTTGAGTTGTAAGTTATATTGTACAGATAGCTATCGCTTTAATAAAATGATGTATAGCTGTGATTCCAATTGACGTAAATATGCGTACTAGCTACTGATCATGGGACTAGTACTGAATACATATTAGATTTCTATTTTTACATTTTATGTAAAAATGGGGGTCATTTCACATGGCAGGTATGTATTGCCCAATTAAAGTACTTCATCACGTCGAACTGAACTAACACTATGTGTGTTTAGGTTTCAAGAGAGTTTGCCCAATAGGCTCAACATTCTAGCACTCCACAGCTTGCATCGATACGTGCTTTATGTAATTTAAGTTCCATATTGCAATTTCTATTTCTACACCACTAACGGTAAATTGCAATGCAATAGAGCACGTGGGTGGACAACACATTTAGCAAGCAACGCATGGGCCTAGCCATCTTGCGGAGGCCCCTCCTATCATGTAGAACACCCAATACAATTTGTACAGCGCCACGCTTGCAGCTATCCTGTTCACATTCTCACAGCCGTGCAAGGAAATGGTGATTGGATTAGCCTTGAGGTTGTTCGATGTGGATTGCTACACTACATGTGTTCTCCTATTCTACACTTCCTGTTTCTATGCTTTCTGTTATCTGAGCCATTTTGTATGTCATGCTATCTAACGCGATTATATGTATGTGCTATGTAAAGAGATTCTTTAACAACGTTTTGTACATCATGGTGTTATACTTATTGTTCGTTCTACATGCTTTTGTTCATTTTTGATACAAAATGATATAAAATACTCCTTACTGAAGGATCGAGATGGCGAGCATAGGGGGGTGAATGGTCGCCATGAATATTTTTCTTCGGACCAGTGCTCCTCAAATTCACCAACCCTCCAAAACCTGAATAACTAGACAACTATGTGTACCCTTAGTTTACATGGATGAGAACCATGGAATATATGGAGAATTTTTGAATCACAATCCTGGTTGTCAAGTGTCCAAACAAAAAGAAATCAATTCAAATCTTACTTTTAAAAAGGAGATCAAGCCAAATTACCTAATTCACTTTCAAAAAAGCAAAAGCAAATTCTCTAAAAAATGTCCTCACTTGGAGCAGGTGGTTGGTAGATTTCTGGTGCTCTAGAATTTTTGGGAATTTTTCTCCCTATGAACTAATGAGTCATGAAGCACTCCACCAAATACCACCTCAAAACCCTTGTAGAAAGTTTATGGCTCGATATTTACCTCATGGCG
The DNA here is from genome assembly GCA_036346375.1 of Guadua angustifolia. Taxonomy (NCBI): domain Eukaryota; kingdom Viridiplantae; phylum Streptophyta; class Magnoliopsida; order Poales; family Poaceae; genus Guadua; species Guadua angustifolia. The sequence goes on along the minus strand of CM070500.1, from coordinate 30,436,077 downwards.
CCCAAACGGTGCAACCAGTGAACTCTCTAATTTATTCACAAATGGACATATGAGTCACTCACCTTTTCCATCAAGAATCACTCAAAAATCAAGTACTGACTACTACGCGAAGAACAAGTTCTAGGCAGATTTGCAACTTGATGGAAAACTTAATCTCTAGTCTATCCTAGGGTGCAAGAGAGGTGTATAACTATATGAGCACCCTCAAGACATCATGGATCAACAACATATAGAAGGAGGGGAGGCAAACACACAAATTGTAACAAAAATCATCAAAGAAACATAATTGAAACCAAAGAACTAGCAAGAACAAGTCATGAACTTGAAGAAACTTAATTTGATTGTTTTGGGAGGGTTTTACACAGCCACACCTAGGTGGACAAAGCTACAAAGAACGCAAACAACAGCCAACTCTTAGCCCTAAGACTTGGAGGGAGAGGCACCCCCTCCCCTTGTTTTATAGGGCCACCGGGTGAACCTCATCCCTTGGATCAAGCCACTAACTCTAGCACCTCATTCAAGGGTCTTGATTCATGTCGTGCCCCGAATTTGCAATTTCGGACACTCAGTGTATCCTGCACTAGTCCAGGATCGCGCTAGTGCACACAGACTAAACAGGGTATAATATCACATCATACACAGCGGAATATTAAATAAAGTACTTCAAACATTTATATAAACGAGTGTACGACCTTATGGTCATCCTTACAATAATTATGGCACGCAGGGTTTACAATAATCAAATAACAAAAGTTCAGCAGCGGAATATAAAAAGTCGTGATGTCCATCTTCTCCACAATCGCTCCGACGAAGGCTTGCCCCTAGTTCCCCGGCTCCTCGACATACTCCTCCTCGTAGGCTGGTGTAGTCTCTTCTGCTGGTAAGTTTGTCCGCAAGGGTGAGTACACACCGTACTCAACAAGTTATGCACAGAATACACATCTATTTACTACATGCTTGGCTTGTTACAAAGGAAAGGCTTTACTGATTGTTTTGCTTTTGCATCAATATTTTAAACTGCTATTTATTTAGATTGAAAGCATCAAAGTCATATAACTATCATATTTCTTAAGTTGTTTTCCACAATAAGTTGGACACACAGTTCCTAAACATCTTTCTTTGACACACAGTCATTCCCCCATTTTATTTTTCAAACACTACCCCTTGACTGTAATCCCCGAGCATTGTCCAGTACCGTGGACTCGGCTATTCGAACAGTTTTAACACTCTGCAGAGGTTGTACACTTTACCCACAAGATACAGTCGCACACTACAAAAGCGATTAACCGTAACAAAGCTTTTCAGAGACTTCTATCTTAGCCCAAGAACCTCTCTGTGTTGCCTTCACTATCACTTCCCTCACTCGAGCCAAGTATAGGATGATTTAACACCGCTGGATAGGGTACCAAGCGAAGCACAGCATCGCTCCCCGTCTGCATTACCCCCTGTAATCGCCACCCCGAGGTATCAAAGGTAAGACATCGAATCCTACTAAACTAGATCTTCCCATTCAGACATGTGGTTGTACGAGAGACTCAGTCAAAGGCTTGCAAGGTAAGGTCCTTAACCGACTAAGACAAGACTTCCTTCTCTCAAATTGGCACACACCCTCACAACACTCAACCCACCCCACGGCCACCACACAGCCCACTGCACGAAGCCTCGGTCCACTTGCCCCAGCCTAAATCAATTCCACCCCAAGTTGTTAACAATGCAACACATGCTCATATTCATCTTTCATGTAGAACCACACAGTGTCTCTACATTCTAAGGTTAATACCAACATCATTCCACATTTCATTAAAAAGCATTCACTATTCTTTAGTCGAGTGTTGATTTTGTAATCCAAATAGAATGGTTCACGTACATGCATGGCTAAGCAACTATTCACGGTCTAGCCTCCCGTGTTGGCACAATATCATCAACCAACTAATATTTACCCAACTTAAGTTGTCAAGGAATCATGGCATACAATTGATATCAAGGTGGTATATACAATTTGGTTGGATAGCTAATTCACCCAAAATAATTAAAGTCATTTTTAGTTAAATTAGCATGCATAGTTTAAAACAAAGTATATTTCAAAAATTAGGAGCAACATGGTCAAAGCATAACTTGCCTTCGAAAAGCAGCGAGTCTTGGTCGGGAGCTTGATCCTCAAAATCCGCGTCCTCACGCAACTCAACGCTCTACGCTGTAATGCATAAAGAACCAAATAAACATGTAAAATAACATACAAACACACATTCGGAAAAATACTACAAATCAAACTAATTCGTAACTTCATGAAAACTTTCAGATAATTAGTTTAGCATTTTCTAAGATTTATAAAATTTATTTCGGCATTTTTGAACGTATAGTTTAAGAGCTACAAAATTCATAAATTTAGACTTTCCGCGAATATTTTAACAGTATAAATTTATTTATAAAATTTCATAAAAATTACTGTGGCTAGGTAATAATATTTACTAATTTACAAAATTTGTTGCATGCGATTTAGACTTATAACGAATTTGTAGCGAAAAAGACAAAATCCACAATTTGGTTACAAATTCACGTACAAGAATTTTAACTAGTTGCATGGCACTGTATATAGCATATATGCGTATACTTCATACGAATTAATTTCTTCGGTTGTTTGCTTCGGTTCCGATTCTTTATTTTTCGGTTCCGATTCTTTATTTTCTTCGGTTTTGATTTCATGCGCGGGACAAAGTAGCAGAGGCACGCAAGCGGCAGCAGCCAAGTGAACGTCGCCGGTCGGCCGAAGGCGACGCAATGGCGGCGACGACGACGTCCGCGGCGAACGGTGTTGGAATTCAGAGACTAAATGATATGCATGATCCGACTTCTGCTGTGACGAGCGCTTCTTCATTTCGGTCATGCGACAACAGAAAAGAAAAACTACTCTCCCGGCGAGTCCTTCTCACACGGGCTTATTTGCAAGACTTGCTGCGAACAGCTTTGAACCGAAAATGGCCTAACATATACGTAGATATGCATTCGTACTAACATGTAAAAGCTGCCGCACGTAACTCTCGATCACTTAGCTCCTATGTGCAACTACATGCAAACACAAATAACTGGCTACTTCCCGATCTAATACAAAACGCACTCACGTGCCTAGATCGGCCATGCACCAATACACATGTCAAGATTAATTCCAACAGATACACCTAGATACAGAATCCAATATACAGATTAGAACGCGCGCGAAGAAGAATAATGGTTACCAAGCGAGGCCGCCGGACGACAACGACGGCAGACGGCGCAGGCGACGCAGAAGGAGACAAGACCGAAGAGTGCGCCGGCGTCGATGCTACGGCGACAAGGAACAAAAGACTGCTGCAGCGTGTTCCTGGAAGCGTTTGGCAATGATAGATTTAGAGAAGGCTAAGAACAACACATCAGAATGGTGTTTGACAGGAGAGAACTCACTCTGCCGAACAGCTGCGCGAAGGAGTTGAAACGGACGTGATTAGTACAGGAGAAAAATGAAACCGGTGGAGAAACAAGGAGACTAAAGAAAACGGCTGTTCCTTTAGAAATGAATAACTGGCTGAAACGGACGTGAATGCTGTTCCTTTAGAAGAATACGGCTGGAAAGGAAATGAATAATCGGCTGGAAACGAGCAGGCGAGAATGGCGTCGCTAATCATGCGCATAAACGGTGCACTAAACCTTCCTTTAATGACGCGACGCAATAGCAATTATCGCCATTACTAATTCATGCCTGGAAACGTTGCCGTTACTAGCTAATTCATGCATGGAAACGTTCTCATTTTAAAAGGAAACATCTTCATTCACGTTACTACATGCATGGAAGTAACAATCAGTGACCACACGTGCACAGAAACGGCAACGATCAGTTCTAAAGAATTCCTTCCGTTCAGGATGTCCTCGTCAGATAAATTCCGCATTTTGAATAGTGTTGGAACAATACGCGGTTAAGATGAAATAGCAAAAAGGCTCTAAAAATCTTGGAAAAAATCCTCTAAAATAATAGGGAATATTTGGAACTTAACGAAGATGGTTTCACGATTTTTCGATATATAGATTTTCTGCAAAAATTCTTTTAGTGGATCAGACACTTGTACGGTTTTTAATATAATCGACAAACTTAATTTTTAATCTAGTTTTTGGCGGTATTCGAAAGAAATATCCTTATTTTTCAGATGTTATTATTTTAAACTAAATTTGGAATTTATACGCACGCGAAATGCATGATCTTTTATTTTATATGATTAATTCGATAAAGCTTAATTTCTTATAAATTCCAAAAATTCCAAATAAATTTCAGATATTCTTAAATAATTCGAAATAACGTAAATACAGTTAAAGCAAATTTCGGGATGTTACAATTCACCCACTCAATCAACCACTTATATGGGCCAAAACCCACTCACTCGTGGCTAGGCCTGGGCATTCGGTTAATTCGGTTTTTACAGTTCGGTTTTTTCGGTTTTTCAAAATTTAGGTTTTTGAGTTATGTGAACCGAACCAAAACTGAAATTTCATAAAAACCGAACCGAATTAACCGAACCAAATCGGTTTGGTTAATTCGGTTTTTCGGTTAACCGAACAACCTGAACACAACCTGAATGAGTCAATAGCACAACCTGAACAATAGCACAAGCTGCACAACCTGAATGAGCCAATGACCGAAGCAGACAATAAAAATCTAAAGCAGACAATACATTTAGAAACGAAATCTAAAGCAGACAATAGCACAACCTGAACAATAGCACAACGCCACAACCTGAATGAGTCAATGAGACAATGACCGAAGCTTACACATAAAACTTAACACATAGAGCTTAACATAGAAGGTAAGTCCAGAACCTGAGTACTTGACAACAAATCTAAAGCAGGCTAGTAGCTCATAGAGCTTAACACATAGAGCTTAACTCAGCACAGCAGTAGACAACAAATCTAAAGCAGACAATAACACAATTACACAACCTGAACTGGAAAGCTAAGTCCAGATTCCAGAACAGCAAAAGTGCAAAACTAGCAAAGACATCATCTCCATATCACCATATGGTCTTGTTAACCAGCATTAGCAATCTGCTCCATCTCCTCTTACAGTCCATCCTCCATCAAACACTGCCATTGGAGAAGCAAAGATATGGTCTTGTAAACAATTTGATCAGGAGATGAAAGAAATTGTTTATTGAACAATGAACACCACAACATTCCAGACTTCCAGTTCAACCAAATAACTAAATAAGTTATCATTCCAGACTTCCAGTTATGTTTCACCAATTATTTCAGACTTCTAGTTATGTTTCACAAATGTTGTGGTGAATCATGCAGGAACTCTTGAGTTCTAGACTTCCAGTTCAACCAAATAACTCAACAAACAAAAGCAAGATAATCTTTGATTTATTATTCTTTAATTCTACCTGCAAGACCTACTATGTCAACGAGATGCTCATTCATATTAGAAGGGTTTGCCACCCACCCCAAACTCTGTAATCACACTCTAGAGAAACTATGGGAGATTGTCTGCGGTTCACACAATTCAAAAACCAAAATTTCGGAGTCCATGCATAAAATTAGAGTCATAACCAATAAAATTAGAGTCCATGCATGCTGAACAATGGAAATAATAGCTAATGGCAGCTACAGGTCACCAGTAACATAATAAATATCTAACATCTTACAAAGTCATGCAATAAATAAAGTATCTGTATCTAACCTTCAGTACTTTTACAGCTGATAAAATTTTGTTTAAATGAATTTCCTCAAGTTTCATGGACTATTTTAACAATTGAGAAACATTCAATAAAGGAATGGGTAACAAAAGAAATTTCGGAGGCCATTTTCTCTTCAACAGTTGTTCTGCTTCTGCAAATTGAACACTGTCTTACCGAAAGCAAACTTCACAATTCCCAACAAGTCAACACTAGAAGGCAGAATCAAAGCTGAAAATTGAGAAAACACATATTATTAGAGCAATGATACAGAATTTGCAAATAACTAAAGAAAGGAATGACCAATAGCAGAATATTTTCTTGAATCTCACCAAAATTTAGGTAGTAGTTTCACTAGGTTTAGTTACTAACTCGGATTTAGACTTTTCCTTTGAAGAATTGGCAATATCTTCTACAATAATGGCTAAAATAGAATAAAATCGATAGTCAATTGTCGTGATGAACAAGATAGATGTAATTGAAGCAAACATCAATGGTGTTTATTGTTTATTACCTTCCTTGATTTTGGCCAAATTTGTTGTATCTTCTTCAATATTGATAGGTACGGATCATCGTAACCAATCTTGTGTACAAACTAGGCATTGTACCATAAATGGCGTGAGTGAGCTCCTAAAGTCATCAAGGACACGGCCGCCTGTGCTAAAGGCCGACTCAGATGCAACTGTTGATATGGGAACTGCTAATACATCACGAGCCAAGCGAGACAATATTGGGAATCTAGAAGAATTGCACTTCCACCACTCAAGAATATCAAAATTCTCGCAGTCTTCTTCATTATATTCACCAAGGTATTTTTCAAGTTCAGACTTGCTGGTGCCAATTCTAGTTGTAGCGACCCCCATTTTTACATAAATGCAAAAATGAAAATCTCATGTGCATACAGTACTAGTCCCTGGATCAGTAGCTAGTACGCACATTTATACAATTAATATCACATCCATACTCTTTATTACAAATAATAATGGTAATTTATACAATAAAATCTTACAATTCAGAGTAATGCAGCGGAAAGAATCAAAAGTCTTGTAGTGTGCCCATCCAATCCCTCAGGCAACTGACAAGGCATAATCCCTAGAAAAACTCGTTAACATTCCCGAATCCTGCGTCAAATATGTTTCATCGAGCTATTCTGATTCTTCACCTAAAAACAACGAATAAGCAAGGGTGAGTACTTGCGTACTCAGCAAGACTTTTGCAAAACCTATAATATATGCAGGCTATTTCAAAGGAAAAAGTTTCTACGGTTAATTTGCATAAAGCCAATTTAAATCGTAAAACAAGTAGTAATTGCAAAACAAAATTTATAAAAGCGAATTTGACAGATATAAAAATAACAAGTAAGTAAAGTATAAGTAACAACTCACAGTCCTCCACGACGTGAGCATCGATATGTCCATTACCATCACGTGGCCCAAATCTGAGACAAATACTTTCCAACAAATGTATCCAATCCATTTTGAAAATATCAAAACTGCTAACTATGTGATGACTTTACTAAGTGCCCATGACCGCGGGCGTGGCTAATCGATTAGTTTTACACTCTGCAGAGTTGTACAGCTTTACCCATAAGACATGACTTACTCTTTGTGCAAGATATTAGCACACTTCCTTTGGTGTGCCACAGAGAGTCATGATATAGCCGTTACATTTCTTAACCCTAACTTTACACCAGCCTGGTGAACCCGTACTATGGCAGTAGAAGATATTTGTACTAGTACGACAAGTGATGATACATCAAATTGTCCCACTTCTCCCTACTGGGTAGAAGATATTTGTACTAGTACGACAAACAGTGATGTACCAAGTTGTCCCACTTCTCCCTACTGGGCAGAAGATATTTGTACATAGTACGACAATCAGTGATACACCAGAGTGTCCCACTTCTCCCCCACAGTATGGCGTACACCATTCTCCAGCCTACCAATGTGCAAAGCTAGTTTTAAGGAACTTAATAGGTTAAGACTGTCCCATACCAGCACTTGTGGTTGTACGGTTATCTTGGCCTGAAAACAACCCATAGTTCGGTCCTTAATCCGACACGGGCAATAATCTCCCCCTACACTACGAGCAAATCCATGCACCTTCGGCTATTGCCAATAATTGTCCGCATCAAAATAATAGTTTTATTTTCATTTTTAACCAAAATATCAATGACCATCATCATGTCTCAATGTTTTTCAAGTTTCTTCTGTTCAGTATTTCCAACTGATGGATCCCAAGTCTACAGCATGTCTAAGCATGATTATTAATCATCGCATATAACCAAATTGACATAAGATATTGTCTAACCATAATTCTAGGGTTATCAAGGTTCACAAATTCATATTTATCAAGGAGGTTTTATGAGTCTACAGGTATAACTACCACTACCCACAATATAGCAGAGTTTAATGAATATACGCATGCAATCAAAACATTTGATGAAAACATTTATAAAACTGGGATCAACATGATCAAAGGAGGGTGCTTGCCTTGTTGGTTGTCGTCAACGTCGTACTCACGATCGTCAGCAACTAATTCTGGCTCGTCGGGTTCTACGTGTCGTCCAAGAATAACATGGCAAATAACAAATCTCAATAAGGCAAAAAGAAAATAGATAGAAAAATTCAAATAAATCAATTTCATAAAATAAGTATGGTCTTAATGTTTTATTATTTTCCATATTATGTGCTTATGTTAATTCTTTACATATGCATATATTTCTTAGTCTTTATTTTAAGTATTAATGAAACTTATTTCATGAGTTTTATTTTTATATTCTATAATCTCAGAATACAATAATCATGTATTTTATTATTTATAATCTCAGATTCACAAAACCAAAATTGCTTAAACAAATTTTTGGACTACTTTCTTGCTATATACAATAACATAAATATTTTATATAGTGAACCCTAATTATTTTTGCATATTCAGGTTCCTAAGCTCATAAGGATTCTAACAAAATTTATTTCAGTTAATTTGGAGTTTGTTTTCCCAAATTTTATGTATAGCTTATTTGAATTCTCTCTTTAAATTAATATTCAAATTTTAAACAGAGTTAAAATTTAAAATATTTTTGCATATTCTGAATCTACAGAATTTTATACGAATTTATAAATTTATTTCATTAAATTTTGATTTACGGTTCAAAAGTTACAGACATTTGAAAAATGCTAAAGTCTGGAAAATACTGAAAATTGGAAAATTGTTGAAAAAGGAAAGTAGGCTTCTGGGTTGTACTGACGAACGGACCCATCGGTCAGGCGCACAGTGTTACACTGAGAGACTGTCGCATGGGACCCGTTCGGCAGCGATTCAGTTTTGCGCGAGCAGCTGACAACCGCGGCCCACATGTCAGCGACAAAGAACAGGGCCGATCGGTTTGAGCTCACCGGCGACGAAGCATCACCGGAGAGGTGGAATGGGTTTGACGGCGAGGTTCAGCAGGTGATTGTGCACACAGGGGTAGGTTCAATCGTGGTTATTGGCGACTGGAGCTAGGTTGTACACGGGCGCGAATGGCGGCGGCGGCGGGAGTAAGCCACGCCGACGAGGGGAGACCGGAGAGGCCGAATTGGTTCCATGGAGAGTATCAGGCTGTTCATGCACATCCATGGATGGTTCTAATTTGTCCGGTGATGGTCGGGATTGGCGCACCACCGTGCGTGGGCGGCGGACACCATGGCCGGCAATGAAGCTACTAAACTTGTAACACCCTGGCACCTCGTGCCCCGAATGTTACACCCTCTAGAACCAACAACTACAAATCGCTAAGAATAAATATTCGCAAAGCAAGCGAATAACTAGGAGGTTGTCAAAATTATTAAAAATTTCGGCAGCACCTCCCCTAAAACTAGGACATCCACTCAGCAGACAGGAAAACAATAGCAGATATAAGATATCATTCTAGCTGATCCTTAGTTAATCAATCGCACATCCAATAGAAACTAATAATCTCCACCACATAAACCATTACAGGACAGAAACTCATTAAACAAAACCACAGACAACCTTTTACAAGAATTCTTCACGAGCTATTAAGATCAGAATTAAGAATCATTATGATGGAACGGTGATGATGTGAATCGTGATTGTGCTACTACCCCCTTCCATGCATGTCGGTTTCAAGGTACCTGCAACAACACAACCAACAAGTGTGAGTCGATGACTCAGCAAAGTACACGAGAGTAACAATTCCAATTTATCGTAAGTAAATCAAGAGCGTAACCATAAGAACAAGTAATACAAATGAAGCAACATCCAGACAATACAAATTTATACCCATTTAAAACAATAACTTGACCATACCAACATTTTCGAAATCAAGACATCAACTTGATAATAGAACCATTCAACACCCAAGAAGCATCATTTGACTCTAAATCACAACGTAATTAGCAAGGCAAAGAAATGCACTCAATCATCAAATTCAAATCAATCTCTCCTGACATACCATCACCGCAAAACTCATTATGAAAAATGCAATGCACATGAATGCTCTTCTCTATGCACGTACCGGTACTGCCGAGTGCCCACCCGTCGGTGTGCACCCTCAAGTCCCATCCATCCCGTGGAAGGTGCCTACTCTTACTGTCTCGCTCCCATTCACCTCGATGAAGGGGACTACGAGGTAGGACTTTCGTGTTCACTACGTGTGAACACAGAGGCCCGCATCAGAATGGGTCGCCTCTTCCATTATGAATGCACAAATGCAACTTTTCATTCAATGCCAACACTAACATACCATCACCACATACATACATAAACATAGCCCAAATTCTCACATTCATAACCATAACCACACACATACATAAACATAGCCCAAATTCTCACATTCATAACCATAACCACACACATACAAAACATAGCCCAAATTCTCACATTCATAACCATCTAATCTATTCGCACACACAATCAATTCCAGTTCCCAAATGGGGCACAATTAAGTACGTGTATCCATGTACCCCATACTCGCTACTCACTGCAATATTAACAAAGGTACCATAAACTTACCGGGATTAAGGCTTACTAGTGACCACTCGAATCCAATAGCTAATCACGTCCTCGAAGGGACGATCACCAATATAACTAACACTTGCCACAATCAATAGCAATTAGCCATGAACAGATATGTAACAACGAATAACTCAATTAAGCACACAACTCGATGTTCTTGCAACCATTCCCTTAACCTTTTAATCACCATAGACATTTTCATAAGATGAAGCACCCTCTAGTTATATCCAAGCAAAGCTTACCTCTTGCGTATTCATCGGCAGTTACATACGCTAAGAGCAAACAATCGATTAATCCTCCTAGCCACAATCTAGGGAATGCACTTGCCTTTTACCGGAAGAAGCGGAGTGGCGCGAAGAAGATGCTATGCCACTCCCGAAACTATTCCACTTGAAACAACCGTCGCAAAATGCTTTACAAGCCATACCCTTTTAATAATACTCTACGCTCCCAACTATAACCACGAAAGCTCCACTTTTAGTTTGACTCAGATAAAAAAATATTCTACACTATCATGCCAACAATTATCTTATTAGTTTTCATTTGGCAACTCAAAGAAACCTGAAAACTAGAACATCTCTTAGAATCATCATGTCAGACATAAATAAAATCCATATTCATCAGTAAGTCAATAGCCTCAACACAAAATTTGCAATACGGTGATTCTTATTCTCACAACTCAACTATATAAGCATATTTACCCTAATGCACAAGAGCACGGAGATTAATTTCCAAGTCATGCAATTTGCTCACAAAGGTCCAGTACTCATTAATTCACAATCACAACACGCAAGAACCCAAAATGCCAGTATATGAAATATAATGCTAAACATATCTACTGGTATTTCATATTTCTTACATGAAATAGTAGTAGGAAGCAAATTAGTCATTAGCCAACAACTAAATGCTATCACAGTTCAGGGAGCATGAAAATGAAACATTCTGTACATAGCTCAAGTCTAGTATGTATCTATGCAACTAATGAGAAGACCAAATCGCAGATAACCCTACAATTAATCCAACCTCATACTTTCTTTACTCATGCTCACATCAGAAGAATAGAACTAGCAGGCATGGATAGAACTAGCAGGTATGCACACAATTTAGAAATGCATCGATTCTTGCCTTCCCATCCCATAGCTCAACCTGACACACCGAAATCACTATGATACCACATCATAAACCTTCTAGGCATTACATCGAACACATGGCAGGCACAAAGAAACCTCTATACTCTTAGCATACATTTCATCAAACACCTTGGCTACACTCATTCATCCACAACTAGCACTTCACCTCCACTTACCACCCAAAGGGAGAGGAAGGAGGGGGACGACGCCGGTCGCCAGAGGGAGGAGGCACCTCTTCCGGTGGCTTCTTTGCTGCCTGTGGCTACTGCCTGTGGCTGCTGCCGCCGATGTTGTCTCTTTGGCGCCGCAAGGAGAGCAGTAGCAGGCTGCTTGGCCGGAGGAGAGTGCCGGCTACAAGGGAAAACCATGGGAGAGGCGCCGAGTACTGGTGCTGCTCCTGCTGCTGCTAGGCTGCTGCTGCTGTCGCCGACCAGGGGAGGGCGTAGGGGAGAGGAGGGCGCCGCCGGCCATGAAGGAGCTCGGCCTAAGGGAGGAGGGAGGCGGCTGGGAGGAGCTTGGCCAGGGAGGCGCGCCGGCAGGAAGAGGCCAGGGCGACTGGAGTCGGGAGGGAGGAGGGACACACCAGGCGCACGGGAGGAACACGCCAGGTGAATGGGAGGGAGGGGAAAATATCTGGCCAAGGAAGAGATGGCAGCCACAAAAAGGAAGAGAGATGAGATTAGGTGAAAAAGAAAATAGGTGGAGGGGAAATTCCAAACATACCCCTCCCAAACCTAAATCTTTAACCCTAACCCCCCAGATGGGCCATCCACCTCTAAACATAAATGCCAGACAGGCCCCTGCTCACCCGACGGAAGGCTCAAAATTTGGGGTGAGGCTTTGCAGTATTACAAAACTAATGCTTCCCAGATCCTATTTCTACTGATTTTAGCATCAGGGTGACTTAGTGGTTTGGTTTTAGCATTCAATTGCAAAGAAGAGTAAGTGGTGGAGTTTCTCATCGTGCGCTCTAATGGCGAAAGAAGAAGCCTGGCGCTGCACTTCACCGGAGAAGAAAGGGCTGAAGTTGGCGCTTGGGATGGACTCCGCAGCTCACAGGGATGCTACAGCACTATTAATTCGGTTTGATTCGAAGTGTGGTGCGCCGCGGCCAGTTTTTCCCTTTCGGCAGTTTCCACCGGAGCGGAGGAAGAACCGAACGTCGAGTGGGTTTTGGGCTGAGGGTTGTCGAGGGCTTGCTGCTCTGATGGAGGTGCGCAACGGCTAGTATCGGTTGAGAGCAACGTCGGTGAAGTGAAGAGAGAGCTGATTGCTCTCGGAGGTGCTCGGCGCGAGAGAACGACGAAGCAGAGAAGAAAACGGGAAGGAACGGAAACAATGACGTGGGGGCGAAATGGCCGAGAGAGTCGGCGAGGGGACAATGGCCTCGCCTGAAGAGCTCGGTCCCACTTGTAAGCCACAGAGACGGGAGAGTAATCTAGACAGCTCAAGATTACCCCGCAAGTTTCGGGTAGAAAACCGACTCCAGAATTGTTGAGGATTTTTACTGATGTCGGCCAGGTGAAGATACAGGATTAGGCAAATTTTTAGTTAAATAATCTTTGTAGATATTTTATTAAAATTCTGACAATGTGATATTTAAATTTCTGATTATTCTGTTTTTGATTTATTAAAGTGTCCAAACTATTTTATTTATTTTTTATATTTTGTTTTTCAAATTAGTTTGAGTTATAATGCTTCAGTAAAATTTTTAGAATTTTATCTTTGGTAATTAAATTATAAAAATTCTGACATTGCTATTTACATATCTATTTACTTTCTGCTTTTTGAATTTCTAAAATTCACTAATGTAAGTTTTAATTTTTGATATTTTTAACAGAGATATATAAGGTTGTCAGGATTTCAGGGTAAAAATCTCATGATTAGGCTTTTAATATTTCTATTCATCATTTTCTTAAAATTAGAATGCATGAAAATGAGGAAAGGACATTGTTTTAAATTAAAATTTTGATTCAAATTGAAATTTGTATTTTGTTCCATTTTTAAATTTCAAAAATTTCATTTTTCCTATTTTTAAATTTTTCGGGATGTTACACTAGTATTCTCATCCTCATTTTTTTCCACAATTAGAGATTTCATCAACCTAGTAGTCCTTTCCACAGGTTTTTGTGAATCATTGGATTGTGGTGCCTTATCTGTTGGAGCGTATAGTTTTGTGTACTCATGAAACAAAGAACTAAAAGAATCATTCACATAATTCAAGACTTCCTTTCCGTCTTCTTCACCAAACATCTCTAAAATAGCTATATTTGTATAATTAGATAGCTTGTATCTAGGATCAAGTGCAACAGCAATAAACACGAGCATGTTCAATTTATTCTTATCTCCCCAATACTTGTAGTACTTCTCTAGCATTCTTTGGCCCATTTCCTTGCGCTTATCATCATCACTATGACACCATTGTCGCAACAAAAGCAAAACATCACCAATCTCATGAAATAAAATGTTAGATGTCACATGGTGTGTGGCAGAAACACGAAGAGTGAGCTTATAGAAGTGTCCAAGAAACTCTATCATCTTCTTTGCATTCTCCCAATCTCTACTTTCAGGAACTGTAGGACATTTCTCACCACATAATTCTATTGTATAGTATGGATCTTCTTCACCATATCTTTCGAATACATCCTTATAAATTGTTGCAGCATTCAACATAAGGTATGTCAAGTTCCATCTAGTACAAACATCTAGTGATAAGAATGCTTTACTGTCCACCTTTGCCAATTCAGCACATTTCTTAAATTTGGCTATTCTAGATGGAGAATTCTTAGTAAATTTAACAGCAGCAAGAACACGTTGAATTGAAACTGACACTTCTTTTAGGCCATCAGAAACTATCAAGTTAATAATATGTTCAGCACATCTCATTTGAAGATACTTGGCTTTAGCAATGCTATTGTTAGAATTATTCAAGACCTTTCTCATATAATTTAGAGCACTGTCATTGGAGCTAGCATTATCAACAGTTATTGTGAATACTTTTTCAATGCACCATTCCATCAAACATTTCTCTAAAGATTTCCCAATGTCCTCCCCCCTGTGACCTTTTACCAAGAAAAAACCAATGATCTTCTTATGTAGCTTCCAATCATTATAAGATGAGATTGCCTGACTCACTGAGAAATTCATAGCATATATATCATTAGTATTGTTGGTATATATAATTTACCATTGCTACTAACATTCAATCAGCAGTGCTTAATTAAGCTATAAATAACGTGTTAGAATTGTCCTAAAAATATTATGTCTACCACTTTACGTGTGTCGTCTTTGCTTTTTAGGGAAACTTGTACCCCTCGGTTTGAGAAGATCAATGATCTGTGCCCCAGAAAAGAGGTCAAGGTATCTTCTTTTCATCTTTTAGTCATTTGCTTTTGTTCGAAGAATTTGAATTTTGAAATATGAACTCGAAGTAGTGTATGAATAAGACATACATCTTATCATTTGGGCACTATCTAAAAGATAATGGATTATCATTCCTGAAAATCCATCCATGTGCTTTTATCCATAAAAAATCTGTAAATAGTGTTGGTGGCAATCTTCATACAACATTTTGTAATGAAAACATGAGTGAAATATCTAACAGATGTTATACTAGGAGCACAAATGGCCTTTTTATGTCTTGTCCAAGGGATACATGGCACTTGTTAAAGAATCATGCATAAGTGATTTATAAGATATTATATTTTGGTTTCACACTTCATTTCAGTATTTAAAAATGGCGTTGCAGCATTTTTTATGTCTTGTCCAAGGGATGTTTCATTATGCAGCATAAATTTGATAGTAAGATCTCACCGTCCATGCACAAGCATTCCAACAGGGAAATCCTTCTGATGATTTTCAACATACTCATCTGATAAATTTGATAAAGTTTTTCTAGCCTCAATCATATGAGACAGCATAAATCATCAGAAGGATTTCCCTGTTGGAATGCTTGTGCATGGGCGGTGAGATCTTACTATTTACGAATGCATGTATAAACTGCAAAGATGTAGATCAGATGTATCTGATGTGTTGCGACTTGGAGTTTTACCTCACTAGCCGGAGGCTCGGAGAAGACGGAGCGAGTTCTGTTACTCTGCTTGGGGCCGGCGTTGGCGTGCCGACGTGGTCTGCTACTCTGCTTGGTGACGGACGACAAGCACCAATGGAGGTGGCGGCCGACGTCGGCGGTAGAAGAATGAAATCGAGGCTCGGAGGAGGTTCGCACTCCAGTCAAGTGGGCACTTGGGCGGCGAAATGGCGGAGTCGCGGAGGGCCTGGAGGGTACAGATTGGCGCGAACCGCTGCGGAGGACCGAACTTCGAAGGGCGTAAGCGGAACGCCGGAGCACGGGAGCAGTGGAGGGCCGGGCAGAGCCAGAGGCCCAAAACCGCGGCGTTGGACGGAGTCAGAGAGACGCCAAACGGCCGGAGGCCCGGAGCAGCGGACTACAGATCGAGCGCCGAGCGGTGAGGCGGTGACCTAGGGCTAGGGCTAGGGTTGGGAGGAAAATGGGGAATTGTGGGCGGGAGGGATCGAGGGACCTAGGGCTAGGGCTAGGGTTGGGAGGAAAATGGGGAATTGTGGGCGGGAGGGATCGAGGGACGAAGGGAGTCACGGGACTGCCAAATTGTGGATCCGAACAGGTGAATTAGTCGCTTCTCTACTCGCTAGTCAGCGTCGCTATGCCTATTCGGTCTATTCGGTTGTTCGGTTACTTGAGTATGAAAACCGAACTGAATACCGTAAACCGAACAGTAGCAGAAAAAAATTGAACCGAATACCAAATACCGAAAAAACCGAATTTTTCGGTGGTTCAATTCGGTTTTGGTTAAATTATGCCCACCCCTACTCATGGCCCAACATGGGCTATACATGGGCTAACCCAAAACCCACACACACAATAAGTTTTCTTGCATGGTTTTTAAAATACACTACCTAGACCCGCTAACCTATCAACTAGACCGCGATCCAACGGCCCTCATTGATCCACGTGGCATCTAGCTAATATTATCTCCTTTCCTTGTCTCCTTGGATTGCATGAACTCCGTCTCCGATCATCTTTCAGCAATCTTTGACCGTCTGGACTTCCAATTCACCTCGCCTAGTCTCAGCCATCCTCCGCCTCAGCATGACTTAGCATCGTCGCCCTGCAACCATCAAAAATAAGGAAAACCCATCACATAGTAATGTCCAAGCAAATCTTACTTAAATTCGAAATTCAAAATTCAAACTTTTTGAGTTTGCTCAAGGGTCGACACTACCGCTTCCTGGGGCCGGTTGTGCCGCTCCAACCAAAATCCGCTTAAATTGATTCAAATTGCAAACCCAATTCAAATCAAAAATCAAACTCAAGCACTTTATACTTTCAACATAGACCTCCACATGGTCTTTCACTTACAAAGTCTCTTAAATATTGAACTATTCACAACTCTATTGTGACAACAACATACAGTATGCATCGCGACAACGGCCACCTGCTGACAAGAATTAAGAGCCATACTCTGTTTTGGGCTTGTAACACTATAAGAAAAAACCCATAAAAAAGAACAAGGCCCATGATCAACTATCTGGTTTCGGCTCCAACCAGTTAAGCCCACAATCAATTACTTGGTTACGGCTCCGACCAGTTCGCTGACATGTACTCTATTAATTTACACTGGTCCGCCCAGACCAGCGATTTGACTACCTTGGCCAGATCAAACTAGGCAGGATAGACAGTTACCTCTGCACAAGAACAACGTGTGGATAGTTTCCTTGACAGGTACAAATAACTGGTAGGAAGTTACCCCAAAAATGCTCCTCCCATGAAGAAACACCTTTTGAGAAGATACCTTTCAGCCAGAGGATACCTTTTGAGGCATAACTGTACCCCTTCATTTTTTATAAATAGGGAGGCCCTTTGTACCATTCAGGACATATTTTACATGATCATCTCTTGAATCACATCTCAAACAAATCAAACTCTAGAATACTTGTACTCTGTCAAGCCGCTTGGCTAATGGAAGTAATCCTTTGTTCCACCTTTCACACTTTCTGATAATACTAGCAACCATTTTTCATTTATAAGCTCAATTTAGAGACACCGTGTCTTGAACATTGACACCTGCTTTTTCACACTGATGTGAAAAGCACACTGCTACTTACTGTGCATTCATCTGGGGTGACAACACAATGCTACATGTTGTTTCTGACCGAGGTGAGAACACACTACCACCTGCTTTTCGTCACATGTGACACTGCAATGCCACCTATGTTCACATGAACACAACCACAATTTCCCAGGGCCATAATTTATGTGCACCATGTTTGCAACCCACATTCGACATGTCCTATAAATACATTCTGCACCATGACCTAAGTATATCATGTGCAGCATGACAGACAGAGCAGGAAACTCAAGGCATGGGAGGGGAAGAAGGGGATGGACAGGGTTTCGAGGTTGCAACCATTCCTTCAAGGATACAAACATCTACGGTCCGCTTAACCTCGATCCCCTAAACCCGACCTTCCACTCAAAACATGAGAGTCCTACACTGGACAAATCCGTTGTGTGACCATGCACACCTCCCCGAGTATTGGCCACAATGCAAGCACAACCTCAACATGGTAGGCTAGATTTGCAACGACTAGTTAAACCTAGGACATCGTCTTTTCTTATGCTCTCTATTCATGGTAACTATCATTTCTTACTTATATTTCTATGCATGTATCACTATATCGCTCGCTAACACATGCTCTTTCTTGTAGACCATGGATTGCAAATTCACTTAATGGGCAGACCCAACATATTGAATACTGCCCAAGTTTACATCCACATAGTGCTAATACACCTTGACAAATTGCAAGAGGAGCTCTAGAGGCAGAAAGATGGCCTCCATAGGTAGAGGATCAGGGAGAGGAATAATGAGGAGGTGGTCATCCTCAGCAGCGACTACCACCCTTACTACTGCTGCACCAAATCCGAGCTGCAATTATGCTTGCCACTACCGTGACAACCAAACATATCCATGCTATCCTAATGATTGACACTCCATATGGGTGTCGTATGGTTTCTATTTGAGACTTATAGGCCTGAACTAAGACTGTCGATTCTATATACACCCAACATGACTTCTTTTCATTCTTCCAGTTTTTTATTTTCAAAAGATACACATGTATCTTAGTTGTAGTTTATATTCATGGTTCGGCTGTGTTACCATTTATACCGAACCGAACTCTATGTGTTATGTCATTCATACTTATCTTATGAAATGCTATGTCCGGTTTGTTCAAATAAGAAGCACCACTTCACCTCAAACATGCACACTACTAATTCCTCGTGGATCATTCAATCACCACATCCGGACACTACGGGCCAAACATACTACATGTGCTCAGATATTCGCATAAGTGATTGTCACATGCACATATTTCACATTGCATGTTTCCTCCTAACCCACATCAAATAATTTTTTAAAAAAAAATTGCACCGCACCACACTGCTATCGCTACAGTGTGACGCAGCAAGTATTGGCGCCCTACCCTAACGCGGTAGGAGCCGGTAGCACCTTGTCGCTCTATCCTACCGTGGCAGGAGCCGGGCTCCCTGCTGATCTGCCATGGCGCGTTAGGATCACTTCCTCTCGCAGCTGCTGCACACTACCATAGTTTGGCCTTATGCCACAGCAGCATCTCGCTTCTGCGTTGTCATAGCGTGGCAGGGGACACATGTCCCCTGCCAGTCCTTCGAAGCTCACTCAGGGTGCTAGGTTTGTATTTCTTTTTGTAGGGCACCAGATTTAAAAAATGAAGTTTACGTGGCTAGACAAGTGAACACTTCCATAGCTTCTGACAGTGAGCCTCCTACGTAGTTCGGTCTAATCTTACTACCACTGGTATTCTGCTTAAGAGGGCTCCACGTACGTGTACAGGTTCTCAATCGCTCAAGTTCAAACATTTTCACAGCACCATTATTATTATTATTATTATTATTATTATTATTATTATTATTATTATTATTATTCGTGTGGTCCATTAATTTCTAAGGACAAGTTTATATAGACGTATAGTTACATAGAACAAGTTGCATGGTGTTGCCGTCAGATTTTTGACAAGTACAATAGTCGATAAAAGTATTTTTGATAGTTGATAAGATTTTAAGTAAATTTTAGGATTTGTAAAAAAAATTAGATTCAAACTTCGGCTACACTAAGAAACCTCTAGAAGATGCTAACTACAGAAAGTAGATGTGAGAAAAGAAATCATCCACAGGAGATTGAAAATTAGAAGATTTGAAGATATACGAGGACTCTATCCAAGTAAAGGTTGATCCAACGTGAAGAGGGAGACTTGAAGCAAAATTTAAGACTTAGTCAGATGTTTTAGGATATAAATACATTGTACCAGTTGAGGGAAAAATACGCATACACCAATCTTTACTATCTTTTTGCATCTATTTTTTCTATACCTTAGGAGTAGACTGTGGCTAATAGAATTTTAGCTTTCGTAATGTAATTTTGATCAAATATATATTGCTTCACATCGATGTGTTGATCAGCCTGTGTGTTACACTTATCTTCTGTTTCGAGATTTTGTTCCTATCAGTTATTGTTTTGCATCAACCTTTTGTCCAAGATTGACTTTCATTTAGGTTTGCTTATCGTCAACTTTACTAATTTGCTAAAAAATCAGTCGACGCATCACATACACTGCTAGAGAGCACTTCCATAGAGACACATTGCTACTGGTAGGAATTCTCCGGTAGCAACACATGGATTGCATTTTGTTTGAAATTTGGCTAGGAGCTCTAGCATTCATTGTAGAAAAAAGAATAACGGCTGGGCTACAAACTCACACACACTAACACACGCACTTACACACACCCTACATACATGCACTACATCTAACCCTCATGCACACGCGCGTCAGGCCAAAGCCTCGAACGCAGGCTAGCGGGGATGTGCACTGGCATCTGAAACAATACCCATTTTTTTGCATAAAATGTGAAAATAAGGATCTCATGTGCATATAGTATTAGTCTCATGATTAGTGGCTAGTACACACATTTACAACAATTGGAATCACCACTATACATCATTTTATTAAAACGGAAGCTATTTATACATTGTATTTTATTATTAAGAGTATATAGCAGCAGAGAAGAAAAGTTTTGTAGTGTGCCATCCAATCTTTAGGCAACTGACAAGGAATAAACCTTAGAAAGATCACTTCGTTAATGCTCCTGTGTCCTGCGATGAAAAGTAATCTTCGGAGCCTTGCTATCTTTTCCACCTAAAACAACATAATAAGCAAAATTGAGTACTTTCATATTTAGCAAAACTTAAGGTGGTATTTACAAAATACATAAATGCAAGTTATGTCAAAGGAGGCTTCTACGGTTAATTTTGCATAAAGCAAAATTGAATTTGTAAATCAAGTTGTAATTTCTCAAACAAAATTTTGTAAGAGCAAGTTTGACTGATAAGAAATAAGAAAAGCATAAGTAATACTCACAGTCCTTCGTGAGCAACGAATCATCCAATTTCTGCCATAACATGTCATAACATAGTTTTTGCCAATATGTGACAAATCAATTAAAACCAAGCATTTTGAAAATAATAAAATATTAACTAGTGTCAGTTCACCAAGTTTTTCATAACCGTGGACCCAGCTAATCGATTAGATTTTCACTCTGCAGAGGTGTACAGCTTTACTCACAAGTCATGACTGACTCTTTGTACAATTGATATTAGCACACTTCCTTTGGTGTACCGCAGAGAGTCATGACATAATTGTTACATCACATAGACCTAACTTTGCACTAGCTCCAGTGATGGAAAACCATTACTATGGCAGCATAAACTCAGAGCAAAGTCATGATTTTTCTCCCCACAGCAAGGCGTGCGCCATCGTATCATTAAGCGTTATTCCCTACACCTCAGTGAGGACACCCCTTTGAGCAAACCTTAAAAAGAGAGCCCGTACTACTCCAGCCTTCAAATGTGCAAAGTTAAATCTATGTAATTTAATAGGTTAAGGTCGTCCCATACCGGTACTTGTGATTATATGAATTTCCCTTGGATTATACAGCACTATGTTCGGTCTTTAATCCGATACGGGCGATAATCTCCCCTATACTATGTACAGTTCCTTCTGCACCTCCAACTATTACCAATAATCGCCCGCGTCTAAACCATAGCTTTGTTTTGAGTTTTTAATCAAAATGCCAGTCACCATCAATGCCATATCCAACCTTTTTAAATTTTCAAGAAGCAGTTTAATTTGACTATCTAAATTGTCTCTACTAAAGCATGGATAAGCATGTTTAATATGTAATCGTATATACCCATGTTGATATTATGTATTTGCTAACCTTATCTTAAGGTTATCAAGGTTCACATGTCCATACTTATCAGGAAAGTTCTATAAGATAATAGTTATACTTACCAATACCACAATATAGAAAATACGCGCATGCATAAACATATTTGATAAAACAAAATGAAAAATAAAACATTGGGATCAATATGATCAAAGGGGGTGCTTGCCTTACTTATTTGTTGTTTATGATGAAGTCATGGTCGTAGCTAACAATATCGACGACGGAGTTAATAACGTTGGGTTCTACATATCGTTCATTCAGAAGTATAACAAATAACAAACAAACTTTAATCAGGGTAAAAAGAAATCATATAGAAAATCAAATAAAATCTTACTATAAAGAACAAATGCGGTTTCATTTATAGATTATTCTTGTTTTACGAATTCAAAAGGATAAAATTATGTATTCAGTATTTTTAAGAAGATTCTGGTGATACAAATATCTTAATTATTGATTTCTTATTTACTACTAAGTTTGTTTATTCATATTATGGATTTTAGATATCATAATACTTAAGATTATTTTGCTAATGTGATTTATATGCAAAACATGATGAAATAAGACTATTTCTTTAGAACAGAGTAGTTTTTTTACTTTGGAGAGCAATTCTAAGCTGATTTAATAAATTTTAGTATTTAGACGAGATGTTTTATTCATTGCTAAAATAGCTTAAATGGTATTAAAATTTACATTATAAGTGATCGGATTTTATTTCAGGTTTGCGATTGTATTTTACATTATCATTCCATCATTTTTCTGGCATTAGTAGGGTATGACTCTAGAAGTGTTTTAAAACTAGTTTTGCATTATTTTTCTTTTATCCGCAATAGTTTATACATTTAAGTTAGTTATTTGCATTTCCTTATATTGAAAAGAATAAAACTAAGTCTTATTTTTAAATATTTTTACATAAATAGGCTTTCACTGATTCCAGGACCTTATACAAAATATTTTATTATTTATTATATATTTATTTTATTAATGGCCATATCAGTTTTTCGATATTTGCAATGCAAATAATTTAAACTTAGTTCAAAATTAAATATTTTTACATATTTGAGTTTCTTATAGTCTCAGCATCATATAAAAAATTATTTTACTAATTTAACGTTTATAGTGTATATCATTTATATAAAGACCATAATAGGGTTCTTGACAAATTTTAATTGAATAATTCTTCTATGATTCAAAAATTAAATATTTTTGCATATTATAAACTTCATAATTTTTTGCAAATTTATAAATTTATTTTGCTTATTTTGGATCTAAAATACAGAAGTTATAAATGTTTGATTACTTACGCCTTATTATAAAGGATTTCTCCTTTAGAGCAAAAATCAAGAAAATCCAAGAGAAGTCAATAAAAACCAGAAAAACTCAAAAAATATATAATTAAATGTAAAAAATTATAAAATTTAATTTTCTACTTTATTTTAAATTTTGTGATGTTACAACGTCCCCACCAACTGAGCTAGGCTTAGTTTGCACATGGGTTGCATTTTGTGAACCAATTATCAGATCTCCATATCAAATCTCGGAAACACCAACCCAACAACGTAGTTCAATGGATATAAAACCTCAATCAAGACAACCTAATTGCCTCACCATCAGGCTACCACCACAATTGATCAGAAAAATTGCATAAGCCAGCTTGGAATCTGGGATGAAAGCAAAAGGCCATGCACATACACAAAAAGTCATGTGACCAGACTAAACATCACGGTATCAACAAATCGAACTTGGAAGAACAGACACTTTGGGAGTTGGGCCGAACTAAGCAAACAGGCCTGTCCAACGTTAAGCCGGTCGGGCCTTTTGTTTAAAAGCCCATCAATTCGGCCCAGTTCGATGCCCGACCGCCGGCTGAACTAACCGCACGGCATCGAGCTCTGCTTGCCGGGAGAAATACTCTATTTGGAGTCTATTTCTTCTTGACATATAAATTAAAAATACATTAAAAATTATTGCATTATTTTTAGTTATTATTATTAAGCACTATATTTTGTACATACATATAGAGAATACAAAGTAAAGGGAACATCACACTAATTTCATACTAAAATAAAAAATACACTATATATTTATGAATAAGACCATTCGGCAAAATATGTCAAATAAATTTAGATGGAGGGAGTACGTACTTACTAGCTGCACCGAGCGAGTCGTGAGGAGCGAACGTGGCTGCGATTTCTAGCCTTCTTCAAAATTTCAATCGCTAGGGTGGATGGTCGTACCGCCACGCCGGTCGCCGGGAACCTCGTCGTGCTCCCGCGGGAGCCGCGTAATCTGAGCAGGAGATGGAGCGCGCAGTTGCGCGAGCTGTGGCCGCCGCCGCAACCACCGACAAGGGCATCCGGCCAAAAAAGGTCAGCGCTTGCGGCTAGATTGTAGGTGTAGAATAGATACCGACAAACTTGCTTATTTGTATCCGCTGCTCCAAGGCCTCTTAGTCTTGATGGTGTTGTAATTACTGCTTGGGTGTTGACCACATGTTGTGTGTAATGCTCGCGTAGTTTCATACAAGTTCGTACGTAATTGAAGTCTCGGACAATAACCAGGGCTAGCTGTGTATAGGGTAATCTTCGTCCTATATATTATTGATCAGAGTGACCTACCAAATTCTTGGGATGGACGAACTTAAATTGATTCGTCATTCGTCGTAGTTTACTTCATTTTGTTGCACTTGCAAGATTTGTCACAACAGGAAACGATATTTTTTCGTTGGCCAAAGATATTTTCGTCGGCTTTCTCAAGGCCGACAGCAATAATAATATATTTTCGTCAGCCTCAATCAAGCCGACGACAATATATATATTTTCGTCAGCCGGAGCAACCAACCAACGAAAATAAATTTATTTTTGTCGGTCTTTTTTCTAAGCCGACGAAAAAAAATCCTGCTAGGGGCAGCATTGAATTTCAAATTATGTTCTTCGGCTTCTTAGACCGACGAAAACAACTTGGACCTATTGTTTTATGCCACGTGACAAGGAGAGCTATTTTCATCGGCCAAGCTGACCGAAGAAAATTCCTAACACTGCCATGTGGGCATTGTTTTCGTCGGCCAACCTGACCGACGAAAATAGGGCGTAATAATCCCGAGGCCATCCCCTCGCGTACCCAGTCTTCGCGCCGCCAAAAACAGTTGCCTGCGCGCCACGCCGCCTCGCCTCGCTCCGGTCCGCCGCCCCTTAGGTCACCATCCTTGCGCCACCGACCGCCGCTGCACGCCCTCGCGCCCGCCGCTCGCCCTCGCCCCACGCCGCCACCCTCCCCACGCCCGCCCCTCGCCCAAGCGCAAGACGCCATCGCCCGCGCCCACGCTGTTCTCCCCACGCCGTCGGCCGCCACCCTCCCAAGACACCGCCGCCATAGCCCCAAGCAAGGTGAGTTTACCACCGCTGAATCCTGGTGGTTTTACAAACCATATTAATTCCTTCTTGCTACTGTAGCTGCTTAATTTTCCAGTGAGATTTAGTGTCAATTAGCATATCTGAATAACAATAGTTTCGAGAGTAAGGAAGTCGGTGACCAAAGTTTGAGGTGGATGAGTTAAAGTGACAATACAGTGACCGATTTTATTTCCTTTGGAATGTTCTTCCTGTTTCTTTACCATCTCTGAAAATACATTTATGGTGGCAATAGGTGGAACCGGCATATTCCCTTTGCATTAGGCTATTCATAGTGCATTGTATCTTGTCACAATATCCAAAGCTGCCATGTCATATGATATTATAGAAGATACAACTATCCTAATGCATAGTATTATGGATTATTTCTTAGTCCCCACAAGATAATTAAATGTTAGATGTGTATGAGAGTATGAATTGTGGGCCACTTAGATGATTCAAATTTTAATGTCTATGATTTCGTACCCAAGTGGTATCTTCTTCAAGATACACCTTTCTTCTCTCCCCTCTTAACTCTCTTGCCACATCATCAAAAATGCTTATGTGGCATGCATTAAATGGGTATGTTACCATGCACTGGAAATAGCCTTAACAAAATACATGAAAGTCATCAACTAGAACATATTGGGATTTACCTGTAGTTCGATCTACACATGTGCACTAGAAATCAAACTTTTAATGTTTTCCCATTCTACTGATAACACATGTTTTGTTGCCTTATTTATGATCAATAGAATTCCTAAACATTCTCATTATCTCATATGATTCTTGGTATGCCTACAGCAACATACGGGGTTCTACCTAGTTAAAATTGCTTTCTAGATCACCCCTGTACACAGGCACAAAAGCTATACTAATCTTTCACATTAAAGATAAATAGTGGAAGACAGGAATTCTATTAATTAGGCACATAAAATATGGTATACTAATTTTGTACAGATGCATACCAATTTCACATAAGAACAAATGGTCCTACTCTTTGTACACAAGAATTTGTATCTGGGAGTTTGGGTTGAATTCCTGCACATGTAGGTATCATGTGTTACATGCATGCAAGTTTCAGTTGTAACTAAAATTTTATATTAGCTAAATATTAATAGATTTGTCAAACTTTTCTTAATCATTGAGCGGTTGTTCTCCATTGTTGAATTAAATAGCCTGTTCATGGATTTCTTTGTCCTACGCAACTTTATACCAGTGTACTGGATCCAAGCACTTTATATACATATTTCTTTATGTTTATAATCTTTTGTCAACCTAATCATGCTCTTAATGTGAATCATAGATCGATGTTGATATGAAGTAAATGAATAAGTGATCACTATCATTATGTGTTGATTAGGATCAAAGTATTGGTAGTTTTGCCGGCCGGTGATTTTTTTTATTTAATGGTCACTGATGTTTTCGTCGGCCAAGCCTAGGCGTCACCCGTTCGGAAACGGCGCATCTCACATTTACTTGTGAGGTGTGCCGTTCCGGAATTGTCCAGTTTAATTTGGACAGCCTAGGAATGGACGCTAGAGCATATGTAGGATTTTTTACGAGCCCAACGGTTCGAACGAAATCTCGGCAGCATGATCCAGTTGTTCTCCGAAGCACCAAGACTGGCCGTGCATTCGGAGAACAGCGGGGTTATGCTGTCGAAATTCCATTCGGACCGTAAGGCTTGTCATAAATCCGTACTCTGGCGTCCATTCTTGGGTGGGTTTAGGACCTATCTTTCCCAATAGAGCTCCTGTTAGCAACCATAGCACACTGTGATTGATCTTGTTGTTCGTTTTTAGCATCCATAATGGGTGATGATAGAAGATGGATGTACGATGGTTGGAGTAAGACTGGGGCACATTCAAGAGAATGGGGGGTCAAGACACAGACGTTCATGGACAATGCGTTCGCAGGGGCCGCAGGTGGTGTTGTAAAGTGCCCCTGTAACAAGTGTCGAAACTTTACTCGGCATGTTAAGTCGGATGTGGAACGTCACCTGTGCAAGTTTGGTTTTATGCCAGACTATATGATATGGTACGAACATGGTGAGGCACAACCCATTGAGACGGATCATGAGGATGAAGATAGGATGGATGAGATGATGAATGATATTGGTAGGGATTTTGAGGTTAATTCGGAAGAAGAGCCTGGGCCGGAGGTTCAAATGTTCTATAGCCTCCTTTCGGCCTCGAAGAGGAATTGCATGATTCCACTAACGTGATCGTCCTAGCAGCCGTGACGCGACTCATGTCAATAAAGTCGAAATATAACTTTTCAAACAATTGCTACAACGATCTGGTCCAATTGATCAGTGATATTCTTCCGCCGAACCATAAGATGCTGAAGGACATGTACCAGTCGAAGAAGCTGTTGTCCGGCCTTGGGATGAAGCAAGAGCGCCTAGCGCAACAGGAGGAGGAGATGAGAAATATAAGAAGACAACAAGAGTACTTTCAGTTTTTTGTACAAGTAAGTTAAGAAGGTTCAATTTTAGTGATTAAGTGTTTAGCTAGACAATTTTTAGTTGAACACCTGAATGTATGAGATCTAACATGTTGCTTATGTAGGAATGCTTCTCGCAAATGGGGACTCAGTTCAGCTTGCCGCAATTCCAACCTCCTCATGCATACTTCCTCCCGCCACCTCCACCAGCATAGGTACATACATATAGTTTTCCATTTTGTTCTAGTTATTTGCAATTCAAGACTAACATCAAATTATATATGTCATTTCTACTGGGTTCGACCTCGCACGCTCGACAAAGCTCCTCGGATGTCGATGGTTTCCTCGCGTCTGGAGGTAGCGCACATAACTCGAACAACCTTGATAGTTAGATCTTTTGTAATGTGACTTGAGCAGGAAATGTATATATATGATGTGCTGGATCTAGTATGTGTGATGTGAATGTGTTGTGTTGGATGTGCTTGACTTTGTGTTCATGACTATGTGTGACTAATGGTGAATGGTTAATACATCTGTGTTCCTGCTGAATGGTTATTACATATATTCCGTGGTGGTTGATGTCGTTTGCTGACTATCTATTTGTAAATGGTTATTATACTTGTTTCTGTGTCGAATGGTAAATGCAAACGTTGCTTATTCATAAAACGACATGGATCGCACAGGCTTTATAGAGTGAAAGATAGAAGCGCTCTTTCAAGAAAAACATTCGTTCGGAGAGACTGGTAGTGTAGCGAAGGACAACCGTTCAGAGAGTCTCGGAGAAAAGCGAAGGACAACCGAGAAAATACTGGGCATCTTCCTAGTATTTTCGTCGGCCTGGGTGTAGCCGACGAAAATGCTAGCGTGATGCCCAGTATTTTCATCGGTCTGGGTGTTCGGCCGACGAAAATATCGGGCACGCATTTAAAATACTAGGAGATGCCCAAGATTTTCGCTTCTACACCTAAGCCGATGAAAAAACTGGGAAGATGCCCACTATTTTCGCCGGCGAACACCTGCATCGACGAAAATATCGGCATCTCCCCATTATTTTCGCCGCCAAACGCCTGATCGACGAAAATATTGGGAGATGCCCAAGATTTTCGTCGGTCGGTGTTCGCCGACGAAAAATATCGGGCATCTTCCTAGTATGGTCGGGCAGTATTTTCATCGGCTCGGACTGTGGCCGACGAAAAACTATTAGTCATCGGATTTTTTCTTTCGTTGGTTAGGCTGGACCGACGAAAATATATTATGTTCGTCGGCGACCGACGAAAACATCTCATTTTTTCGTCAGGTTATTTTCATCTGCTTTTTTTCGTCGGTAAGCCAATGAAAATAGTCATTTTCGTTGGGAAACCCCTTGGTATCATCGGTTCCTGGTCGACGAAAAAAATATCGGATTCCTGTAGTGCGTAAAAATGTGGGATGCCTAGGAGGAGCGTAGTTTTAATTTAATCTAGAAGGATAGGTGTCTAAATCCGAGTTGAAGAGTACTTGAACCTGGGTAGTAAGGTTGTACGACATGCACATGCACCTCCTACCTATCAAGTGAAAGTCGGTTACTGACTTGGAAGATTTGTCAATATCGAGTATCGGTGGGGTTTCAGGGATGTTGGTGGATCAGGCATTTAGACTATTTACCTGATAGGAACAATTCTTGGAATCACTTCTGGTCCTGGTTCTACTAGGCTAAAAAAGATGCATATAGTGTTGGTAGGATCTTTGGTGTTTTCAACTGTTGATGGTTCGGGCATTAGATTATTATTTGCACCGTTCTTGAGAACGACTTGTTGCAATTGGTGCCTTTCTAAATTCCAGTCCTTGAAAAAGCAAGAGGCGACATTCTGTTATTAGCTACCAACTTTCAGGGTGCATAGGCAAAGGCAGCACTGTGCTATTAACTGCATGAGCTTACATCAACATCTAAATGAAAGGGATAACGAAGGAATTTAAAGGGCAAATGTAGACATCTGAAATCTTAAACCAATTGATGGAGACAGAAGGATTAATTCCACCAAGCACAACTTTATAGTAATTATTAGCACATCGGTACAGAGTTCTACATCACTGATGCCTACTCCGTAACATAATAGGGTGGAGTAACAACTACACGCAATGGCAAATGCAGGCTAGCTTCTGCGAGAACAAGGGCACTTGATTTGCTTACAACCTAAAACTACGTACACATATAGTCTCACACACACACATATATATATACCTTTTACTTTTAACCAAGCAACCACAAACCTCTTAATATCACAACAATATATCAGTATGCTTCCTTGAATAGCTTAGTCCCAGCCAAGGACTCTAAATTATACAACAGTTTTTCCTGTCTGGAGGTGCTTCAGATGCTTCGCCCCTGAAAAAATATGGCCGAAAGATGCACCCTTTAAGTTTATATTAACAGTGATCAAACTTAGAACTACTTACAGGGCAACATGATGTTGCACTTGAATAGGAGAAACACGTCCCCCGTTTTTTTTAAAAAAAAAGTGTACCTTTCTATGCATACATGCTAGGTTTGGTAAACTGGGTTCCATTAATTGGTTGCTTGTCTATAATTTGTAAAGCGTGGGATATGCGCAGCTGCCACTTACATGGGTACCATGCAATGTTTTGCCCTCCCAAGAGAACAAAATAGACTTCAATTACTTGCTTTTTTGCAAAAGATAAATGTGCCTCCAAAAGAAGGGGAACAAACACCATTTTTTCAATACGAAATGACATGAAATGGAAATTTTAGTGCATGTCGGCTACAAGCCTGGAAATGAAGCACAGCTGCACACAAGGGGTTAGACGGCAAGATCCCAACTTTATTTTTTGAGAGGTACTTCCATGCTTTTCTTTTAGGGAGTGTCTAGTGATCTATCGGATGTTTTCTTATTAAAAATCATCTAAATTTCTAGCCATTGGATCAACCCAAGAAGACTTTGGAGCCCATTACTCAAATCAGGCTCGTCAAAATCCACTAATCACAGCGTACATCCAACGGTTCACATTTTGGATGATTCTTACAAACAAAAACATCCAGATAATGTTAATTAAAATCCTTTTTTTTACTTTACACAAATATTAAAGCATGAATGAAGAGTAGATAATGATTACTTACCCTTCGCTTGCTTCAAGATTTGTATAACTTGTATTAGAAGTGAAAGTATTGAAGCACTATTTTTTTTGTTAGCAGGGAGATTATTTTCTAGGATTAGATCCCACGTGATTAACTGGAACTAGAATACAAACAGCTGTACAATTGAGAGCCAGCTCCTGAGTCTAGTGCAAAACGGCCACATAACATATGGGTGCATACTGCTGCATGCAAATTGTGCGTGCATGATAGACTGGCACAGGCTCAAATTACGTGCTCTTGGTTTGGCCGGATTCGCTTGTTTGTGCAATAGTGCAAGTACTCTAATGTTGCAATGCATATGGAAAAGAACAGTAAAGTAAATGACAAGTGACTTCTCATAGCTAAGAGTGACCAGCCATCAGGGGCGGATTTAGAAAAATAGATTATTGGGGTCGTTGGAGTCATTACAATAACTAATAGCTTATATACTAATAGAATACAATTAGATTTATATGTGATTTTGGCAAAATCATTAGGGTCATTTGACCTCACTAATTGTATGCTAGATCCGCCCCTGCCAGCCATCTAGGGCATGGTTTGCATGGCTAACACCTCATCCGTGCATAAATATGCTTGTGTGTGACAATATCTAGCAGCGTTACAAGATCTGCAACTGTATCTTACTTTGCTCAGCAGCATGCTTTTTGGCCTATTATCAGGACAAGTGACCACCACCTTTGTTCTAGGAAAACTATATATTAATTAACATTGAGATTGCATTAGGTTGAGTTTTTCTGTTTTGGTTTTTACCTCAGTTCGAAGCTTCCTGTGTGTTGTACTTGGGGAACGGGAGCCTGCCCGACTCGATCAGCTTGACGTCGTCGACGAGGATCTCGTAGTGGCAGCGCACCTCGTCGGCCGTCTTGCTCCCGCCCATGGCGCGGGACACCTTGTGCCAGCGATCGGGCGTGCCCTCGCCGTAGCAGGCGAGGGCCTCCTCGAACAGCTTGTTCTCCTTGGCGCTCCACGCCGAGCCCGCGGTGGCGTTGCGGGAGGAGCTCCTCGACCCAGAAGACATCTTTGGTTTGATTATGTCTTTCTTGGAAACTGAACTAGCGCTGATGTTTTCTGTCTTTCTTTGTGCAGGCTCTAGCTTGACTAAAGTTTAATTGTACTCTTCAGAAGCTCTGATGGTTTGTGATCGCTGTGCTGCTCGGGTGGCTGTTATTTATAGGCCCCTGTGGCCTGGAGCGATGGCCTCTTCGGTATGCATGGTGCTGCGTCTACAGGTAATAAATGAAACACATCTGCTTTGCAAGCATTCATTGCCTATCTCCTTAAATCACCAACTCACCAAGCAGTGGTCTAGTATTGACATTCAGTGACATCAATTATATGTGATCTGCTTTTATTGTGCTGCTGTGCATGTCTAGCCAATATATAGTCGTATATGTAGGCAAAGTATCTATTCTCTCTATTCTATAATTTACTTGACGTTTTTGAGTTTTTACTGTCTCTAAGACGTGATTTTGACCGTTATTTTGTACTATAACTTTACAATAAGATATAATGATAAAGTTATAATATTATGAAAATATTTTTAACAACAAATCTAATGATATAATTTTCAAATAGCCAATTTATATATATTTGAACTTAGTGACGTCAAACATTAGAAAGTTTAACGGTATGAATTGTAGGACGTGAAGTAAAAAATAGAACAATGGAGTATACATGAAGTAGCTTTACTGTGCAAAGTGTTGCAAAAAGCTGTATATGAGATTTGACCTATTCTATTTCTGTAAGCGAACCAAATTTCATGATCTGTATATTTGTAGATTGGGACAAAACATAAATTCAGAAGGAAATGTGATGAAATTATCATGTTCATTGTTTGTTTTATTTCTCGATCCCAACTGTAAAGAGTTTGCTTACGGATTTTGGTAAGTTTATACGTATATACCTGACAACATATATGTGATTGTTTTCAAAATTGTTTTAATTGATACTCCCTCCGTCCAAGTTTATAAAGTGTATTTCTTCTAAGCACATAGGCCAAGAAAATATTAAAATTGACTATATTACCCCTCATTATTATACTAAGCACTATATTCAATGCATACATATTGATAATCTAAAGTAAAGATGGATATTTTTTAGGGATATAGATGGAACATTACTCTAATTTT
Source organism: Guadua angustifolia (assembly GCA_036346375.1). Classification (NCBI taxonomy): domain Eukaryota; kingdom Viridiplantae; phylum Streptophyta; class Magnoliopsida; order Poales; family Poaceae; genus Guadua; species Guadua angustifolia. Next base: position 30,402,773 of record CM070500.1, on the reverse strand, counting down.
GTATTGAAATATAAAATACGCCTTATATTTATGAATAAGATCATTAAAAAAATGCGCCTTATAAATTTGGATGAAGCGAGTAGTTCGTACAACGTTACACACAAAAGGGTAACCATGTGCGAACAGAGAGTGCCTTTTTTGCAGTAAATAGATTACTTGTATGAGTCCTTAACTACTTTATGTGTCACAAGCTTAAGCTGGCACAGGAATAGCTGCCTGCCTTTGTCAATGAAATAAAAAACTGATCTTGTCTAATCAAATTCCTGGTCTCAGTATTTCAAAAAATGAGAAACATGTAGACCACAGAAACAGATAGACAAGATCAAGAGTATCATGAGATTAAGGTATCGGATCTATCATACAAATCGAGCAAACTTTTATCCTTCGAAATCGCAAGGTATATATGGTGGTGACCATTACCTAGGGTTCCCGACCGGTAGTGGTTGACAGCTGGTTGCATGCTCGAATTTCCATACATCTAGCTAAACCTGTACTGTACTACTGTTGCTAGTCAGTGGCAATGACAGCCATCCGAAGAACTGCAAAAAGATCTAAGCGATGGAATGGTAAAATCAGCTGGTTTTGCTCCTCAGGGAGAGGGATGTACGTGAACTACTGGTGGCAACGGAGGAGACGCTGCCTGACTCTCCTGTAACGGAAAGGATATATTCCTTGGACCTGCATCATGCATGTACATGTGCTACTAGCTAGGCATCGTGAACAGCAGTGTTATCGTAAGGTTGTTTCCAATGTGCAGAGGGGACTGAATGATGTTGCTGGTAGGCTGGTATCCTAGTCTTGCAGGGGATATGCTGATTGAGGTGCGTGCACATGTGCCGGCCCTTCATGCCAGTATTGGCGGAGTTAAAGAGTACATATGATCATTCGCTTTATCAATGCATGCGTGGTCCTTGATTTGCATGTGGTGGCTACATTGCCAGGTTACCTATGCTAGTTAGTGACCTATACAATGTGGGGAAAGTAAACATCTAATATGACTTGAACAAGTCATCTCTTACTAAACAGTGAGCTGTTCTAAGTTTTAACCATGCATATGAGTGCATGCATTGGTTCTCGAAACCGAGGTACTATATATCTTGGTCTATTGTTAGCCTTTCACCTGCTGCCAGTGCCAAGCGTTCTTGCTAATGTTTTGGGCTCATTCAACATCAGCCGTGCTGCCGGCCACCACTCACCACTACCGACGACCACGGAGTAGCATTATTTGGGATTTTTTTAATAATACATTTTTTATTCAAATTGCAAAATATATCTTCAAAAAAATTGCAAAAATATACCTAAAGGCAAGAGCTAAATGTCGCCAAATCAAAGAGCGACAAAGCACCACGTCGCCAAATCAACAAGCAACAGAAGCCCACGTTTGCCTGACTGCCCTATGTCGCCCTACTAGAGGGCGACTGGTTAAAAATCGACCATTGGTTTGGCGACAGAGGGAGACTATAAATTCGGTGCAGCGCGCACTGTAGCGAGGCAGACTCATTTCAGCCAGCTGAGCTAGACAGAAGAGAAGAGAGGAGTGGGAGGAAAAGAAGAGAAAAAAGAAGGGAGGGAGAGAAGAGAAAAAGGGAGAGAGGAAGAGGAGAGGAAAGGAAGAAATTTGTAGCGGTGGGGCGATATTTGTACAGGTAATTTTTTTCCTGTTTATTTTGTTTAGCAATATAGATGTTTGTTACGGATAGATAGAAAAAATTTTAGATCTAGTTAAATTTAGAATAGAAAAGATTTAGAGGTCATGGACATTTAGAAAAAAAAATTAGATCTATCCGTGCCACAACATTTTTGCAGGTAGGATAGAAAAAATTTTAGATCTAGTTAAATTTAGAGGTTACGGATAGATTTTTTATTTTTTTAGTAATTTAGTTGGTTTGTAGAAATACTTGTACGTAGATGTTTTTAGGAATAATAATATATTTTTAGGAATATAAATGTTTTTTAAGATAAAAGTACATAGCTAGATATATATTTTTAGAAGTGTAGATGTTTTTCACAGATAATTCAAAATAGGGAGATGTATATTTTTAGGAATGTAAATAGATCTAGGTAGATATATATTTTTAGGATTGTAGTTATTTTTCTACAGATAGATCTAGATTTTTTTAACATATAGATATAGTTATGTTAGGTGTCACGGTATTTTTTACAGAAAGTAATTAATTCGTGGGTGAATGAATGGTTCGTAGATATGTCAGAACGAGTTCCATTTAGAATCTATTATGGAGAAGGAGTTGTCATGTATGGTTTAGAGGGTGCGGATCAGGTATCCAAATGTACTACCCCATCAGAAACCAATAGATAATTATTCCTATTTTTATAGCAACGACCTATTCCAATAACTATGGCCATAGAATGTATAGTTTTGTGACTTAGTCCTTCTCTAGAGGCATGTACCTATGTTGTATCCCAGTTTTATGAATTTCTTCTGTATTTTTAGTGTTGTTCACATGCCATACCACTGTAGTTGTTGTATTTACTGCACTTTGTAATATAAATATTTTTTCAATGTTTTACTATGATTTGCCATCAAATTTGCCGCACACCAATAGAGAATGAGAAATAACGAAATTTGATTTTTTGGTCAACCAAAAGATACTGAATAATAATTTTGTAAAATACTACATGAGTTATCATTGATAAATATGAATTTTTCTTAATTTATTGAATCCTGATTTGTACTCTAAAATTCTAGCAACTGTCGAAATAACACTGACTTTCAATAATTAATGCTCTCACAAGTTACAACGAATTTTTCAATTAAATCGGTGGAAAAATGTTCCTCATTATTAAAAAAAATCCATTATTTGGTGCCGGGCCTTGCGTCTAGTTAGCAACTGATCGATATAGCATTTACAAATTACCTCTGGTAGAGTAGTACAAATGCAGGTAGACAGCAACTCAATGTTGATTGCAGCAGGGCGGCTGAGAGCAGCTTTGGTTCAAGCACCCAAACCCAACAGGAAATCTTTTGTACTCCTCAAGTTCTCTTGATCTGGACTGCATCACTGCACCACGTGAGATTGGTAGAATAATATGTGCCACAGCATGGGTTGGAGCCCTTTCTGGACCAAAGAATAGGTATCTCCGGTCGGCTGCAAGGACCTTGGAAGAGGGAATTGGATTTGTTCTTTGGTCCTTAGCTTGCACAATGTTCAATTTCCGGCCCAGGAAATTATGTAGGCCACTTAAAATGTTTATTCCAAGGCTGTGTACTCTTGTCAGTTGTTACTCTGCATTTTGTAGGCCACTCAATACTTAGTTGTCTTGCAGCAAGGGCATTAAGTGTTTAGGTAGATCATCTTGTTTACATTTTAGACTAAAATATAAACTTAATTCACTTTATTTTAGCTATAAGTTTCAGTCATTGACATGTCTCCCAAACAGGCCTTAGTTGTCTTGCAGAGGGCTTCAGCTCAGCTCGTGCGTACAGTCATTGACATGTCTCCACTTTAGATTTCTGCGCCGAGTACCTCTTGACTTGTCCCATACAAATTTAGGAATTTGTTGAACGGTATTCGAATGTGTTTTGTGTTTGTGGGGTACTCAATTTTTTTCTCCGTTGGATATTGCTCTGTGATCTATATTGTACTTTATAATTTTGACTTTGTGATTTTCTCTTGAACAATGTGATTAGGTAGTAATCAATTTGTTTAGTGTCATCGGGAGCCACAACATAAACGAACAAGCAGGTTTTGTATAGTTTTTGTTGTGTTCCTTGTAGTTTATATTGTTTATTTTTTTACATACTGCCACACATAGGCGGAGCCGCTGGGGGTGGGTGGGGCTGGCCTCAAGCGCTCATCAAACGGTATATATATATATATATATATATATAATATCTTTTACTTTTGGAAGTAATTACTCTCACCTCTAAAATCTCATTTCTGAAATACCACCTAAACAAACTTAAAATACTTATTTATCACTTTAGGTACACTCATACACTAATTATAAGATACTCCAATATGAGCCACATGAAATAATTGCAAGAGAGTCCATGATTTTTAGCGTATTTTGTAAATACCTTCGTATACACACATAAAAAGGAGTATATCCAAAAAATATGCATACCACCTCAAAAAATATACATACCACCTAGATGTAATTATATACTGTATACTAAGCATACATACCCTTCAGTGCATTTGAGATACCCTATACATTGTGAGATACGGTATAAGGAGTAATTACTCCCAAGAGTAGAAAAGAGGCTTATATATATATATAACTTTGAAATTTCTGGCAAGTTATAAGTCTTACATATTGTACTTACTATATATTAAACTTTGAATATCAATCACTAGTACAGATTCACTTGATTCTTAGGCCCCCTCCTTTAGAAATTTCTGGCTCCGCCACTGCTGCCACATCATTTTTTACATAATTTGATGTGTATAAAATTAGTACATAATTAATTGATGAAAAAAAAGCTATGCATAAAAGAATAATATGCATTAGAGCATTCCTCAAGGCAGTGGCGTATCCAGGATTTTGGGTATGGGTGGTCCAACTTAGCATAAATTTTTTAAATGCCGTAAATCTAACATACCAATATACAATACAAGTATAGAATTTACCAAAAGTGCATCATGATATATTAATAAGGTGTCTTACGAACATCTTAAAATCAACAACTAAGTATGAAATTTGAAGTCATGTGGAAGACGATTAATATCATAAACCGGTGGCTGTGGTTGTGGCGGCGGTGACGAGACATCTTCCCCTGGATCTTGTTCTTGAGTGTGCTCTTCTACCACAATTGGGGAAGGAGACGATGGAGAAGCAATTTTCTTTGCTGCATGTTTTCGAAAAAGAGATGCAATATCTCTATCCCTCTTCATGTTTTAACAATTCTGTAATACAATATGTAGGATCGATATATATTAAACTAGCAATCAAAGGGGGGTGAATGATTACGCGGAAGTTAAAATCAAATTTTTGATTATTTTTGAAACACCCTAATTAACTGATTCGGATTCGACAAAAACAGATTAACCTACGTTCACTAAAACAGTAATTTCTGATGATCCCACCGTTAGATCGATGTGAAATTTTAACTACTGAAACTAGACTCAATTTTCAAGCTAACACAATAAGAATCAACTCAATCGAATCTACGGATCTAAAGTTATTTTCTTCGCAATCTTACTGAATCAAACGCCAGACCAAATAAAAACAGATTGACTCACGTTCACCAAAATAATAATTCCTAAAGATCCTACCGTTGGATTGTTGTGAAATTTTAAGTGTAGAAACTAGATGCAATTTCTAAATTAACACAACAAGAATCAATCCGATCGAATCAACGGATCTAAATATATTACCTTCACAATATGACTATCTCCGTAATGACGGGAATTGAACCGGTTTGGAATTTTTGGGTGGGCGGGGCCCACCCGCCCCGGCCCACCCTTTGGATCCGCCAGTGCCTCAAGGCAATGCATCACATCACATGCTAATAACTAATGAGCAAGCTAACAAAAGGATGCGAACATGCATCCAACATCTAAATAATTGAGTACTTTTTGATAAAATAGTACTCGAATAAGATGAGAGAAGGCAAAGTGATTTCATCTATTGAAACTAGATCTAACAGATTAAAATCTGAATATTATTTAACAACAAAGCGTTCAAGCGCTCCATATACAACGCCATACTGCAATTTCGGAACCTTTGGAAGGCATTCTATGTTAAAGTTCTAATAACGAGTTAAAGACCTAGCAATAGTGTTCTTGTGCTTTATAAAAAAGAAAATTAAACAGATTCTAAAGCGCCGGATCGAGTACTAACATGTCACATGTGGAACTATTGCATATAAGTTCAAACAAAAGTGCACACGAGCATTTTTGCCCTCTGCATTATTGTTGTCGAACAATGAGCGCTAGTGGAGACCTAGCTCACGCACGTGAGAGCAGGGATTCAAATTTCACCGAATTTCGGTGAATTTTCATCAAAACTTTGGATTTTGGGTAATCACGAAATCTAAACTACCGGTTGAATAAAAAAAATTAAAAAATTTGAAATTATTACATTAATTTCGTTTTTTTGCCGAAATTTTATGATTTTTGGCCGGTTTTTGGACTTTTAGTGCCGGATTTGGTTCAATAACCCTTAAGAAAGTCATCTTCTATGAAAATTAGTTGAAAAACCAAATTTTTTAGACATTTTAAAATTTTGGTAGAAACACTATTAGATTTTTATAAAATTCTACAAGCTTGATAATGATTTAAAAATTTTATGGTACTATTTTTAGTAGTATAGAATCATACATAAAAATTTTCAAAATAACTTAACTTCATTTATTATCTTTAAAAAATAAAAACAGAATGAACATAATTGGGACAAGAACCTTGTCGAATTTTATAAATTTTCTCAAGTGTGATCATGATCTAAAATTTTTATAATAGATTAAGAATTTCCTCAGTACCATTATATAAAATTTTCAAAAAAATTAAATTTTTTCGTTTAATCAATCAAATCTATGTAAGCATTGAACTTCATTTGTTATATTATATTCCAAAAATCAAAAAAGGAAGAACATAAATGGTACTGTGCCTTATAAGAATTTTATAAATTTACTGGAGCGTGATCATGATTCAAAATTTTTATGAGATATTAATAATTTCTTTATAACCCTTTTATAAAATTTTTAAAATTTTAAACCTTTTTTATTGCTAAAGCAAATCTATATATTGATCATCAGACTTTTATCAGGACGTAGCACTGTCAGAATTTTTAAAAATTATTTAAGTTTTATAAGTATCTAAAAAGTTTATAGAAATATTAATGTTATATCAGAACCATCCACAAAAAATTTCTAACGTGGTTTGGACCATTTTTCATTTTGTTCAAGTTTGCCGGTAAGCCTTTTAACAACGCAGAAGTACTTTTTAAAATTTTGAAAATTCATGAAGCTTGATAATCATGTGAAAATTTTATGAGAATATTAGTGATGCATCATAACCATGCACAAAAAAAATCAAAATTTTCTAACGTGGTTTGGACCATTTTTCATTCGGTTCAAAATTGCTAGTCAGCGTTTTATCAGGACAGTAGCAATATTTGAATTTTTAAAAATTCAAAAGGCTTAAAAATTATCTGAAATTTTTATGGTGATATTACCAATATTTTAGGACTCTTTAAAAAAATTTAAAAAATTTTTGTCATCGTTTGACCTACTTTTTTGCCGATGCAAAAACACCAAAATTTTTAGTATTTCACCCAAAATTTCGGGTTATCCGGCCGAATTTTGGGATTTTTCAATTACAAATGGACCAGATTTGAATTTTGGTTTTCAAATTTTGTCTGAGATTTTGACAAAATTTTGGATTTCAGTGCTAAGCAAGATTTTAACTGAAAACGAAATTTGATTCCTTGCGTGAGAGAAAACCCACAATGTGGGGACAATAGAGTTGCTTTGGTAAGCAGAGCCAAATGGGAGTAGTACGTACAAATGGCAATTTGTCTCCCTCCAATTCGACAAAAGCACGCGCGGATAATTCCTTAGTACTAATGTCCTCCACTTGGTGGTTTGAGTTGGCCTAAGGTGATTTATTTTTGTTTAATGGACTGTGGTCAATCGGATCAGTGGCTAGACACTACTAGTTTCTGCCTAAAGGAAATGCTGTCTTCTAATTTTTGTGGTTGATTTTTACATACCGGCAAAAACTATAATAAAATCATAATATCATGATAGTGTTTTTTAAAGTTGAAATATGCTTGCATCATTTTCTCGTGACTGAACTACATACTTACAAATACATATATATAATCTTTAAGCAACACATTGCCAGCCTCAGACAAAGCTGTAAGCCCTTCAGATATTTGATTTTAAGCAAACAAGCCCCATGTATGATCCCATTTTCGATGTGGTGAGCCCTTCCTTAGGGTGTGTTTGATTGGTAGGATGGGGTTAAATGGGATGTGATTGTCCTGTACCATTTGGTTCTATTGTTTAGATGAATGGTATGGTTCAACATCTATATGAAATATTCTTCAAATTTGTATCCTATTATTCAGGATAGGATGATTCCATCTAAACAACCATACATGTAGATAACTTTTTCCTCGAACTAGCTCATATATGTACCACTTGGTATAAGTGACCAAACACACTCTTAGTGCCGTCAAGCTCGTCTAACTGAAGCTTGTTAAATGAACCATTCTGCTACCTTCAATAATTAGGTCTGGGCATTCGATTTATTCGGTTTTATCGGTTCGGTTTATTCGGTTTTAAAAAATTCAGTTTTTAAGAGCTGCAAACCGAACCGAACCCATAAAAATCCAAAAATCGAACCAAATTAACTGAATGTATTTGGTTCGGTTAATTCGGTTTTTTAGTTAACCGAATTTCATATGCACAACATAACAAAGTAAGCATATTTTAAAGTTCAACAATCAACACAACAAATGTGCAGAACAAATACACAACAACACAGAATGACTGAATGAGCAAATTAAAGACGCATCAAGCACAACATGCGAGAAGTAGGATATATATATATATATATATATATATATATATATATATATATATATATATATATAATCCTGTTGTATTGCATTTAGTAAAATGAAACAAAGAGCTAGCCAGATGACACAATTGCTTGGCCACCTCTTCATTTTGCCCTGAACATTGTTTCATCTTGCGTAGACATGAACATGGCGCCAATCTTGCAACCAGCAACATAAAAAGCAAGATTAGAAGGCAGCTCTCACCGAGGAAGGATGGAGGATTAACTGAGGGGCGGCGGCGCGACACTGAGGGCAGCACCGAGGAGGCGTCTGTGCGGCGGCCACGACGCTGAGGGAGGAGCCGAGAGGTAGCATCGAGGGCCTTGAGGCGACGCCGAGGGTCGACGGAGGAGCTAAGGCGGCATCAGGGCGTCGCCTAGGGGGCCGAGGAGGCATCAGGGCGGCAGCCACGGCTCCGAGGGAGTCAGGAAGGAGGCAGCGGGGTGGAGGAGGATTGGGGGATAGGACTATCGAAGGATTTGACGATCCAATCAGGAATAGGGATTAGATTTAGGTCTTCACCGCTTCAGGTTCGGGGGAAGACCTCACCTCACGTGACGTTGCCTGGGCTAATGTAATGGGCCGATTGCTGCACGAGTGAGCGGTGGGCCGACTATATTTCGGTATTTTGGTTTCCAGAATCCAAAAACCGAACCAACAACCAAAAACCGAACAACACCAAAATAAAAACCGAACCGAAAACCGAAAAAAACCAAAAAAAATTAGTTAAATCGGTTCGGTTAGTTTTTTCGGTTTCGGTTTAAAAATGCCCACCCTATCATTAATCAACAAGCTAGTAGTGTAACGCATGAGTTAGGCTCGGTTCATTGTGTTCATGCACCTTACAGCCTCGCACGATCCCAGTCATCCAATGCATACTACACTGGCAGAAGTCAGAGAGCCTATTCCAACTTCAGAGTGACAGGTATGTGAGTAAAAAACCCCGTGGGCCAAAAAGAATAATGGATCTCTCCATCTCCCAACTCCGGTGTCTTTGGAGAGGGAATTTTGCTTTTGCCATGAAGTGAAGCTTTATCCATGGTCCTGTGACTGCTCATGCTCCTCGGTTGGCCACGGGGGCCATGGAATTACGCAAGATTTTCCAACGCCACGGAAAGATTTCGCTGCCACTTGTTCGATCTCCTCTAGAAAGTAGCATGATCTTCACGGGAGAAGCTAACGTGGAGGTGTTCGGGTCCATCTGATGCTCGGAGTTGGACCCAGGAAAACCAGTTGGTATCTTGGCGCAATTGCGCCTGCGCATGCATATATTGGGCCGATCGAGCCTCTGGAGAGGTGGAGATCTCTGTGGAATATAATCTGCATAAAGCGCAGTTTCAGGATTCCCTGTGATATTTTGTTGAGAAAATTCCTTATTTATTATTGAAAGTTGTCTGGACTCTAAAATTACACCATGAAGCTGTTCTTCCCTTCATTGCCATCACATCTTAGCTTTTATCCCATTTTTGCCACTCCTGTTATTGGCTGTTATTTAGCAATTAACTTGGGCATAAAAAGACGATTATATCCATCTTCATCCTAATTTTATTTTAAGTTAAACAACCTGTCAAGTGAACTTGACTCGGCAAAGATGAGCGGCAGAGGCAGACAAAGTCGTTTGACCGAGAAGGAAGAGAGGAGGAGGAAGAGCTTTGACCAAGGGGTAGGAGTTATTTTCTAAAAAAAAACTAACAAGGTCAAGAGGGCAAATGGTAGTTGACTCACGCCAAAGTGATGGGAGTGGCAAAAACTGAATGAAAATTGAGATCCGATGGCAATGAAGTGAAGAGTAGTTTTGTGATGGTATTTTAAGAATCCGGCAACTTTAGTAACTAGCAAATACAAAATTTTCTCTAAAAGTGTTTTTTTTTCTTGGTGGAATCCATGCTAGTGAAATTCGTTTTGCCAACATTCTTAGCAAGTTCTCGAGTTTGAAGGCTGCTAATTAACGACGGCATCAGACTTCAGTTCTTCATGTGCTGAATTTGCTGTTTCGGTTCAGTTCTGATGTGTGGCAACCTCGCAACATGGCAATTACTGCTCGACAATTGGTTTGGCATCCTGTTACTCCATATGCCTTGCTGAATTCCAAAATTAACTCATTTTAAACTGGTTATAAATTATGCAGAGTCTTGAACCATCACTCGTCGTCGATGTCTTGACTAGTACGCAGCCACCGCACGCGGCCTGCATCAACCGGATCCCAAATCTGCAAAAGGACCCACTCGGATTCCGGACACCAACTTGCAGGATTGGAATCCATGTGGTCTCTACATCAATTTAGCCAGGATTCAGAATTTTTACTCCTTTGCCCTGGGGAAAGGGCATCCCAATCCCGATGTTCAGATTCCGTCGGCACATATATACCCACCCTATCCTATATATCTATCTTGTCCAATTACGCTCTGTAGGTGGTAACTATTGTGAGTGAGTACGTCTTATCTGATAAATGGACGCAGCCAGCCTACTGATTGATACCGGAAGGCGATTGATCAACTGCTATGAGCAGCTTGGACCGGCGAACATCGCTCCTAGACCACAGTTGCCAGATGCCAGCCTTCGCTCGCAAACCTGTCGTCTATGGTGTCACCAAAGCGCGCGCTTGACGATGAGTGACGAGGGCGGGCACCGACCGCAAAGGCGGATTCCAGCGTGTGGATATACTGTCCTGTAACACTGCTCCGCCGGGGCAGGTTTTCGCGCCTCGTCAGCTGCGGTCGCTACTGCAACTCCAAGAGGCAAGAGCATCCGATGATCACGTCGGATAGAATTGAGGCTCAACTGCGCTTTAGACTCGAGAAAAGTAAGAGGTGTGTGGTCGTGGTCACCAACTCATCGCCGTATCGCCGAGGCCCGGACGGCGCCACGTTGGTCACGAGTGACTGGTGTGGTTGGCGGGAACGCTAGCTGTTCGCTTTTGAATCGCGATTTGAATGCAGTGCAGTGCAGGACCCCCAAGACGCCTGATTCTGCTGCAAATGCAGGGATTGCATGGGTGGTGCAGCATGCGAGAAACGCAAAAAATGAATCGATAATTAGGTTTGCCTTTCAGCCACAAGAGTGATGAACCTGAGTCGATCATGCGGAGGAGGAATCAAAGCAAATATGCACCAACAAAAGTCAGGTTTAGCATGCATGCACACATCAGAGCTCCAGATATTGAAGATGCAAGCAAGACGTACAGGATAGATACAGAATGGGTGCCCACAATTCAAGGTCTTTCCCCTGCTCTGTTGCTACACTGTTGCTTTTGCGCTGGGCTACCAATTAAAATACTACCTGTACAACGGAGAATTGCAGCGTGAGAAGCGAACGATCTTTCGTTAGAAGTCAGAACTTGCTATGTCTGTTGTTGGCATGTTGCCACCAGATTTTGGGAGGTAAAATAGCCGATTAAAGTATTGTTTGATAGTTGATATGATTTTAAATAAAAGATAAGATTTGCTAAGGATCAGAATCAAGCATGGTCAGAATTAGAAGATACCAACCAAGGAAAATTCGATTCAAGAAAAGAAATCATCAATAGGAGAGTGTAAGCGAGAAGATTTGATGGCATATAGTGACTCCATCTAAGGAAAGGATGAGGTGATAAAAAGAGGAAGACTTGAAGCATAAATCAAAATTGAGTCAACTATTTTATATATAAATACCCTGTACCGGTTGATGGAAAAACACGCATACATCAACCTTTACTATCTTTCTGCATCTACTTTTTTTTATATTAAGAGTAGGCCGTAGCTAGTAGAATCTTGACTTTATAATTTGAATTTCATAAATATTGTTTTATAACGACATGCTGATCAATCTGTCAGTTACTCTGTTTTGACTTTTGAGATCTCGGTTCTGTTTGTTATTGCTCTACACCAATATTTCATCTATAATCTACTTTCATTCAGGTTTGCTTGTCGTTGACTTTACTGATTTGCTAAAAAATCAGTGACACATTACATACATTGCTAGAAGCCTAGAAAGCACCCTCTATATACACGCGGTACCGCCGTCTGTCAAGAATTTTCCGGCGATAACAGGTGTGATCGATCTATGGTCATGAAACTAGAACGTAAGTGGCATGCAGCGTCGGTTCTATCTTTGCTAGAGTTTTGTCACCACGTTACATGTGATGGATAACGTACCGCTTTGTCGCTTCCTATGCCTTTTTCTAACACAGCTAGTAGAGAACATGTGCAGACTGCAGTGTACCGTAGTGACGGACGGGCCCTTTGGACGAGGAACTCTTTCGACGGCGCGCGAGGTCGGGGCGGAGAGCGCAGGCAACCCACCGTTCCGTCTAGCTAAAGTTGGGTGCAATGCTACACAATCAGCTGTGTATAAGATATACTATGTAGAAATTTTGGTGATGTGAATGAAAGAGAAAGGGATCGTCTATAATTATACAGACAGTTGATTCGTGTTGCTATCCCGTAGACGGATCCGATGTGCCCAACCTCGCTACCTCTATGTGTGATCTCCCCTCTTCTTGCCCTAATGAGCGCGAAATCTTCTTCTTTCACACAAGATTTCTTCTCTTCTGACCCCAACGCACATTAGATCTTCTCCTACGTGCACAATTTGTCCTCCACGATCCACCCCTGCACGATTTCTTCTCCACACTGAGCTACCAGTACTGCTTCCCCTTGAAATTTGTTCGCTTCTCCATGAGCACGACGTGCTCCTTGTCCAATCCCGAGCCTCCCCGATGAGACCAACAGGCTGGAAAGATGCCTTGCTGAGGATCACGGGTGGATCCCCCACCACCGCCACAGTGGGGATTGTTGGGTTGATCTCACGCCCAGATCGTGAGTGCAACCAACCAATATGGTTGTGGCCTCCTGTTGCACGTGCGCTATAAATAGAAGGGGGATAGACCGGCCCGAGGACAACAACAACTAGGGGACACCCTGACACCCCGTGCCCCGAATGTTACACCCTCTAGCACCGATAACTACAAATCGCTAAGAATAAATATTCGCAAAGCAAGCGAACAACTAGGAGGTTGTCAAAAAATATTAAAAATTTCGGCAGCACCTCCTCTAAAACTAGGACATCCACTCAGCAGACAGAAAACAAAAGCAGATATACGATATCATTCTAGTAGGTCCTTAGTTTACCAATCACACATCTAATAGAAATTAATCAACTCCACCACATAATTATTACAGGACAGGGACTCATTAAACATAACCACAAACAACCTTTTACAAGAATTCTTCACGAGCTATTAAGATCAGAATTATGAATCAATATGATGGAACGGTGATGATGTGAACGTGATTGTGCTACTACCCCCACCATGCATGCCGGCTTCAAAACACCTACAAACATTAGATAACAAGCGTGAGTTCAAACTCAGCAAAGTACACGAGGATAACAATTCCAATTTATCAGAAGTAAAACAAGAGCTTGACCATAAGAGCAAGTAATACAATTGGAACAACAACCAGAAATTACGCATTTAAACCCAAAAACAATTACAATAAACAAGTCATCAACTTGATAATAAAACCATTCAACGCCAAAGAAGCACTACTTGACTCTAAATCACAACGTCTCCCGACTTAACTATCCCTTGTTGCAACTCAAACCATTTTCATCAATTGTATTTGAGTTCAAAACTCGACTTCACTCCACGATATTCATACAACATAATTAGCAAGGCAAAGAAAAGCGATAATTCATCAAATTCAATTCAATCTCCCCTTTTTGGGTTGAGTCCACGACTCAACCTTCAATTACCCTAATCACCATCCATATGACACACCATTTACCATAACACTCATTAATAAAGATGCAATGCACATGAATGCTCTTTTCGATGCAATGCACATGAATGCTCCTTTCGATGCATCGCACGCAGATCGCCGAAAGTGCCCACCCATCGATGTGCACCCTCACGTCCCTTCCATCCCGTGGAAGGTGCCTACTCTTACTGTCTCGCTCCCATTCACCTCGATGAATGGGACTACGAGGTAGGACTTTCGTATTCACTACGTGTGAACACAGAGGCCCGCATCAGAATGGGTCGCCTCTTCCTTTTTATGAATGCATATCATGAATGCAAGGATGCAACATCAATTCTCAACTAAAACGCATTTCAATCATCAATTCTCAACTACAACACATTTCAATCATCAATTCTCAACTAAAACACATTTCAATCATCAATTCTCAACTAAAACACATTTCAATCGTCATACTCAACTCAATTCCCCAGACGGGGCACAATTAAATACATCTCTTGTAAATTAACCACGAGTATCCTCGTACCCCATTCTCGCTACTCACTGCAATATTAACAAAGGTACAGTAAACTCACCGAGATTAAGGCTTACTAGTGACCACCCGAATCCAATAGCTAATCACGTCCGCGAAGGGACGATCACCAATATAACTCATACTAGCCACAATCAATAGAAATTAGCTATGAACAGATAAATAACAACGAACAACTCAATTAGACACACAGCTCGGTGTACTTGCAACCATTCCCTTAACCTTTTAATCATCATAGACATTTTCATAAGATGAAACACCCTCTAGTTATATCCAAGCAAAGCTTACCTCTTGCGTATTCATCGGCAGTTACGTACGCTAAGAGCAAACAATCGATTAATCATCCTAGCCACAATCTAGGGAATGCACTTGCCTTTTATCGACGAAGAATGGAGTGGCATAGGGCGAGGCCACTCCTGACAGAACCTTCTCTGCAAGAATAAGTCACAATTCACGAACAGAAAAATCATTTGCAACTAGTCCTTCTAAAACCTGCAAGTGGTGGAATTTACCAATGTACAAACAACAAATTACTCCCAACCCAACCCATCCTGTCATGCTAGATTCCTATGCACATAAACAGACCATAATCACAATCCAACACATCAATGAAAAACAAATAAATCATGGGATAATGCAATATCATTTCATCATCAGGAAGCCTAGCTAGGCATTAGCACAAACACCTTGCATGCAAAGAGAAATACCCAAGCTAGTATACCTCCAAGCAAATCCATGGAGGAAAGAGGGAGGCGGGGGAGGCGCTAGGCCGGAGGGTGGCTCGTCGCTGGCCAGAGGTGCAGGAGCAAGCCAAGGGCCTGCCGGTGCTGCTGCTGCTTGGCTGCTGCTGCTCGGTTGCTACTGCTGCTCGGGTGGAGGAGGAAGCCAGGGAGTGCCACGCCAGGGGAGAGCAACCGCCAGGGGGGAACGGCGCCAGGGGAGAGCGACGCCAGGGGGCAGCAACGCTAGGGGAGAACGGCGCCAGGGGAGAGCGACGCTAGGGGAGAACGGCGCCAGGGGAGGAGCGCAGGGCGGCGCCGGCTGGGAGGAAGACCGGAGGGAGTCGGCAGGGCTGGAGGCTGGAGGGAGTCGGCAGGGGAGAGGGGCGCAGGGAGATCGGCAGGGGATGGGGGAAAAATTGGCAAGGCTGGGAAAAGCAGCCCCCCAAATGATTCTCAGCCACAAACAGGAAAGAGGGAGAGAGAAATTAGGAGAAAAGAAATGAAGACCCTCCAAATAATCAAAAATTCAACTTTAAACCCTTAGAGGGAACCAAATAATTTAATCCTTGGCGCGAAATGACAAATGTCGGGATAAACAAACTGACCGTAAAACTATACGGCTCGGTAAAACCTCAAACCGAAAACTAGGCCAAATAACCAAAACCTTTAACAAAAGCTTCAGCTGCGCTTAACAAAAGCTTCAGCTGCGCGACCATAAATATTTTTCTCCCGAGAAAATAAAAAGAAACCTCGAGTCACAAAGATGGAATCATTTCCGGCCGACAACCCTAGCAAAAGAGATTTGCGGTATTACAACCATATTTCTTATCGAAACCTAGCAAAGCAATGCACTCCATTTTCTTAAGATCAGCTTCAAACATGACCCATAGTACAAAATATAATATAATTTCTTGGTACGTACATAATATGATATTATCAATAAGTATAATGATATGCACGGATAATTTAAAGGCAGCCTAAGCACTTAGTAGTTAGTACATTACCTGGATAACAGGACATCCGTTTTTTATAGGCATCGCTTCATGTGAGAAATGGCAATACAATACCATCTATAACACTGTATTATCCAAACAAATCATAATTGATTGAAGAAGTTTCTTGTAAACGCAAGGCTGATGAGATAGTGAAGACCAGTGCAAAGAGAAGGAGTAAAATAAATGCACGGGAAAAAGAGCAAAGGGAATATCACGAAAAACAAATATAATGAAACCATGAAAAGCTTACCAAATGGCTATCTTTTTTCTTTTGGGTTTCGAGAACCCAATCCAAGTCTATTAACATGGATGGCTAAGTTTCATAGTAACAGCCACTGCACTCACTCCTAGGCATGCCTGATATGCAAAACAAAAAAGCGTAGATGCAGTTGAGTATTTTTTATAATAAGCATCCTAACCACCTCCAACAATATTAATTGCTTTAGATGTTAAACCGCATGTAGCAAACGAATTGCACAGGCATCATGAAAGCCAACGTTAGTAGTCCCAAAAAGTAAGCATCACAAAAATATTGACCACTTTAGCTTTTGCAGCAACACGCAAGTGGGGAAGGCACCCCATCCTGAACAATTACATCAACCAAAATACCCTTTAGTCTATTTTCAGCCTTAAATGACACAAACTTAACTTAGCTTGAAGCAAATAAGATAAATCCAGAAGTAATTTGATAATAAAAAGAAATAACAAAACAAAAGAGAGAGAAACATGCCTAAAGTTGAGTCTTCTTCTGAAACCCAAATGTCCCATTTTCTTTTGCTAGGACACGAAGAGCCTCGTACCACATAGAAAGGTAAGCTGAACCTCTTCATTCACCGTTGTTGTCCATCATTTATATCATAAATATATGCTAGCTTCAGCAATAGTATCAGTGTGACATATCATGTCAAATATCAATTACTAAGTAGAAACACACCTTTAACACTTGAAGACTCAGAAATATGTCAAAGAGCTCAATAGGTTCTTTCCCTTCATAAAGGCGAGGCTGTGTATGAGTTGGAATAAATTAGAGAAGGACAATGCAATCTCATATAGAGTATTACTCCTATCACCTAGACATCCTAGAACTTTGCAGCCTGAACCATTTAGGCATATAAATTGTTGATGTCCTACCCTGAAGCAACTAAGATCATTAACAGGCATAAATTTGTATTAAGCCCGTATTAATTAAGCGTAGGCAGATAAGGAACAACTGAGATGAATTTATCTGAATATCTATTGGTTTACAATTGAGAAGATAAAAAATAGTTGACATCCTAAGACTTCTAATTAGTCTTCTCTCCGTTCTTACTAAAAACTTCACTACATATATCAGCAAAGAGCAGAAAGTTAACATAAACATCTGATAACCTAGTACACAATGTAGCCATTGTTTTGCTTATTAGTTGCAGCGAGCTACAGATTTATCGTTATAGCCACACGACATGATCATAAAAGAAATAGGAAAGGAGGAAAATTAGCAAGACAAGAGAACACTATGATCAATGAAAAAATTGACAAAAGGCAAATAACGATGGTGACCAGCAGGAAGAGATGATAAGAGGATAAGGCATCTGTATCATTGTTGTTGGACATAGGAGCAGAGGAAGTAACAGCAACAATTGGAGAGGACCTGATGGCATCTGTCGCCCGGCGAACCAACAAAAGAGAGATGCGGAAGAAGACACTGGCAAGGAAAAACTGGTAACAATCCTAATGTATTCAATTGCTCCTCGTCATCCCAGTCCTCTGGTTGCAATCCTCGACACATTATTTTGCTTAACCTTTAAAGAAGAGCAAGCAACACAATCCAGACATTATCGATCATAGACAGTAAGCAATCTCTAAAATGTACCTTCTGACCATCTTGTCCTTGATTTGTTCCAGATCAGAGTATCCCAATGGTCATAGATGTTGCCAATTCGCTCATGTTCATTATCAATGAGAAAGTGGTATGCAAAAGCTAGATAGGTGATAAGAGCATACATATGAGACAGGTCATCAGCCTCATAGGCACATCCACTAAAACACAGAGACCTGCATGCAAAAACCGTTAACAACAAAACATGAATAGACAGCCCAACCTATTTCCTATGACATAGAAGAAGAGCAATATAAGAGAGTATATTCAGTATGGGTATAGCCATCTAGATACTAATTGTACATAATACGCAAGGAGTGTATCCTGACATCCCGTTATATTGCAATTGTTGCATTCCTAATAAATAGTACAGCCATCAATCTAAGAAAGTAGAGAAACACATTTTTTGTAAAAAAATAAGCCAAGTTCTATCTGCTAGCATGCATGCAACAGCTCAATTATGAACCAGCCTAAAGGAATGAAACCTAAATATTCTGAAGCGTACCTTAGAGGGCACAGGTCTGTAGGAAATGGCGGACCACATCGACAGCACCCCGACAACAAACATCGCACAACATTCCCAAAATGATCAATCTGCACAGAGCAAACCAATCCTAAATAATTAGCAAAAAAACAAAGGAAGGTAGGAGCATACGACCACACAAGAAGAGGAACGATATGAGTGGAGCGCACATGCGCCAATATTCCCTATGCAACCAAGAACGGCATCAACGTCAAGGGCGATCGATCTTTCGGTAACCCCTAAAGATCCATGAAATACCATAAAACACTAATATACACTGATAACAACATACTGATACCACGAAATATCACAAAACAAGATAGCAGCACAAAGAAATAAAATTCCTATTGACCCAACTGCATCGACAGGGGAGCGAGGCAAGGTGGTTGGTTACCTCACACAAGCACGAGTTGCTATGATCGAGCCACCAGAGGAGGCAGTCCTGGTGCACGAACGGTAAGCGCAGGGGAACGGAACGAGTGGTCCTAATCACAGTGGTTACGGCATATCCAACACATGCTCCCCTCGTAGAAGCACGGGACACACATATGAACATGCACGCACAAAATCATACATAGAACCCAACCATACCAAATAATAGGCTAGAGATCCAATACATGCAGTTCATAACTTCGATGTGGATAGAAGAAGAAATTAAGACCTCAATGACAAAGCATGTATGAAGAATAAACAGGGGTTGAAGAGGAGTTGGCGGCACCACAGTAGCTGCAACAAATCTGGGTATGCATACATCATGCTCTTGAGAGGACTCCAAGTTCACCATCTCCACAAGACAAGAGGCCGACGGTGCGGGTAGGTGGCGATGAAAGGTGGAGAGCCTCGGATGATGAGTTGCGAGGGCGTAAGATCTATGAAAGCGCCATCCTGGCCGTACGCCGCTGGGCCACTGGCAAGGAGGAGGCTGTGGGGGGAGCTATGCAACTGGGCATGGCAGACGAGGACCAAATCGCCTGCACTAGGTCGCGTCGAGGGCACAGCCTGCATCCCACCGGGGGGAGTGACTAGATCAGCCATGCTAGATGGTGTTGGGGCACGATCGCCATCCTATCGAGGGATTAGCGAGCGAAGGGAGGAGGCAAGGGGAGATGCAAGAGCCAGAGGCAACCGCGCCGGTGAGTCTATTTTGTCTTTGTGCTAAATACGACGACAACTATAGAGGAGAGAAGGGGAGGAGATGGGTGTGGAGTGGCAGTGAGGGTAATGGCGGGTCACGATGATGGTGAGGAGGTGAGAATGAGGTGCTGGCCACCGACGGCTACGGTAGGAGGAAGCAAAGGAGGCGGATGACTGGCGCGTGTAGGCAGGGACGGCTGAGATTTTGGGGGGAGTGGAGGTGTGCAGCCGGGCGGAGCAGGCGAGGAGGCAGGCACAACTGCCCGAGTGTAGCATGAGGGAGACACAGAACAACACGTGATAGGGTTTTGTGCGGGCGTGCGAGAATTGATCTGGGCCGTTTTCTCAGACCCATGCGATCCGATGGCGACGCAAGATCCAGCCCCTGAGTGCAGGATCCCGATCGAACGGCCACGACACAAAAACTATACGGCAGTGGCTAGGAGGCTGGCAAATCTTCCTAGCATAAGATATATATTATATGTTTATATGTGAACCCCTAAGTATATATATGTGTGTGTACATATCAAAACATGTTTATATTGAGGGGCTAAGTGCAAAACTTAGGGCAAATCATAATGATTTCTACTGCACCAAATGGCATGGTCCTATAGGTGAGCTCAGCGCTGTCGGTTGGTAGGTCGGCGAGCTGGAGGGGAACATGGCGCACTCGAGGAAGGTCTTTGTGGTTATATAATTCTTACAAGTTGGCTGTTACAATTTTTAGTTTTTTTATTTTAATTTTTATAATGATATAAACTAAGTGGAATTATTTTGAAAATTTTTCTGTGTGATACTAGGGGCATATATAGGCTACCTTAAAATTTATAAAGCATGATCAAATCTAGATAATTTTATAAAATTCTAAAATTGTTTATACAATTTTTTCATACTTTCTATTTTGGATTTTATAAATGCCCAAACAACATTATTTATTTTAAATATATTTCTACATGGTCATATCTTGCGGTGAGTTATGAAATATAAATTTCAGAAAAATATAATGTTGGTATAATTTTAATAAATTATGACAAACTGCTGTTATTAGTCACTTGTCAATGTTTTTATTTCCTATCCATACTAAATGCTTTCACATTGGTCTGAAACTTTTTAGGTCGGTTACTCTAATTCTATAGAAGTTTTCATAAAAATTTTAGAGAATGATCGGTTATAGATATTTTAAAAAATTCTGACAAGGTTTACATTCTTAGTTTAAATGTTGTCTTTGATTTTCCTTATGTACTAAATGTATTCAAAACACTTTGAAACTTTTAGGGTATGTTTTGGATATGGTTTAGGATTTAAATAAATTTTATTTGGATTTTGTTTTTATATGATTTTGGCTTTTGTATTTTGAAAAAAAGATAAATCTATTGACATAGCAAAATTTTCTTAAAGACCAAAATCCATGAAAAAATTCAGAAAATATGAAAATCCAAAATAAGATCATGTTTAAAACTCATTTTCATAGTTTATTCTCTTTGGAAAAGAAGATTGTAAAATATTTTCTTAAGGACTAAATTCAAGAAAAATATTTAAAACATGAAGATTCACATTAAAAATCATAATTTCAATTAAAATTTTTATTTTCTCCATTTCAAAAATTTAAATTTTTACTTTTCTATTTTTAAATTTTTCGAGATGTTACATAGGAAACCTTCCGCAGTTGTTCCTTTTGTCTTTCAAGATGCAGGTGTTTACTTAATTGTTCTTTTATTAATGATAGTCATGCCAGGTTGACTTGGTGAAAGTAGGAGGTCATGCGTATTTTATGTCGACTGTGTCCTCTGTTGCTAAAGATCCTGACCCAAGAATTGCAAGTATTGGCCGGAGAGATGATGCACTAATTATTCAACTAGTGGTGTTTTCAGATGATGCACTAATTATTCAGCTGAAGATTAGTAGTGTTTGGTCTGTTGTACTACTCTGCATGTGCAACTAATTCACGTGACTAACTAGTGGGATCGAGGACTGAATATCTGCATGCAGATAGACTTTGTTTTGTTTTGGTTATGTAGTTGTTCCTCAACTATTTTGTCAGTCAAACACTGCATGGTGGAAGTCCTATTGTTTGGAATTTGATTAGTATCATGAAGCTGCCGAACTGTACCAACTCAGGCTGATGTTATGTATAAAAGTAACGCCAAACCAGAAGAGTACAACCAAGTTTCATGATTTTTGTACTTGCCTGGGAAGATGACACAGCTAATCCGGTAGCTTCAAGTGATATCTCCGACCATGTGAGTTTTTTAAACCACTCATTGCTTACCACTATGTTACTAGTATTTCTTGCCTTGTTTTGCAAAAAGGTTTGTTCACAATTGTACTCTATTTAGTGCACTACTCTGCCATTGCCTTTAACCACTAGGTTAATATGAACTGTTAATCCGGAATAATTATGCATATGTATATTTTGGAAAGTAAACTTTACTTTATCAGGTTGTTATGTTGAATTAATAATGTTCTAAATAAGAAAAGTTTGCTAACACTTCAAATATTTCAACAATCATGTAGAACCTCGTCGTGAGTGCCCTTGAAGAGTAGGATCCCTATTTTACTTATAGGGTAGATGCCATTAATAGACTGGGGCTCTCACCCTTGCAGAAGTGGACAGCTGCAATTCATATGTTAGCATATGGCACCACTACCAACTAACTTGATGAGATACTAATGATCGATCCAAGCACAGCATTGGAGTGTTTGGGCAAGTTTGCGCAAGGGTTGATTGAGGAGTTTGGGGGAGAGTATTTGCGACACCCCACGAATGATGAAGTGGAGCATTTATTTAAAATCGAGGAGTCTCGTGGCTTCTCTGGCATGCTAGGGAGCATTGACTACATGAATTGGCAGTGGGAGAAATGCCCAGTCGTATGGAGGGGCCAATTTATCTGTGGTGATTATGGTGTTTCTAGTATGATACTTGAAGCGGTTACTTCACATGACCTTCGGAAATCATATGCTTATTTCAATGTCGCCGGGTCAAACAATGATATCAACGTATTTAATCAGTCATCGTTGTTCATTGCAGAGTTGAAAGGGGAAGTTCCACATATGCAGTTCACTATCAACGGGAGGCAATATGGCAAGGGTTACTACCTTGCCGAAGGAATTTATCCAGAATGGGCTGTCTTTGTGAAGACTGTACCCCTTCCACAGACAAAGAAGGACAAATTATTTTCTCGACATCAAGAAGGGGCAAGGAAAGATGTTGAGAGGGCATTTGGGGTATTGCAATCTCGTTTTAACATCGTCCGACGTGCTATGAAGGAATTCCTCCATTTGTGCTCAGCTAACACATGCACAACTCAAGAGGGATTTAGTCAAGCATATTTGGGAAAACTTCAGGAGTAAGTAAAATCGTGGTGCCTAATTTGAGTGGCCTTATTTTGTAATATTTTTCTTCTCTCAGTATCCATTCCTACAAATTTAATTCCGAATGAATGTAATCTCATTTTAAATATTTCACTCATAATCACAATTTCTAAATATGTAAATGGGTGTGAAATAATTGCATTTGTTATGTGCTAATTTTTACTACGTTAGTACATCCATAACATTAATCACGCATGTTTTTTATTCTTTGGCAAATAAAGCAACACAATAGACTACAAAGTTATAATATATTGTTGATCATCACGTTTTCAAGTGTCATACAAATTTAGGGATTTATATAGACAGAAAAACCATTATAGGAGATGTCTTTACCATTGTGTACATAAGACATGACAAAGTACAATAATAAATAGCACCTGTCAAAACAATTATACATGCCGTAACGCCCACGCACCACAGACGCTAAGGATGTGCGGTGCTGATCAATGTCTGTAACTCTCAAAAAATTCAAAAATAAGAAAATAAAAAAATTAAATTTAAAAATGGAGTTTAATAAAAAGTTTAATTGGAATCAAGATTTTAATTTAAAATATCGTCTTTTCCCTCTTTATTTGAATTTTTAACCTTAAGAAAAGAACAATTGTAATATTGAAACTCTTTCATCACAAAATGAGAAAACTATGAAAATGAATTTGAAGTATGATCTTATTTTGAATTTTCAAATTTTTTAAATTTTTCTTGAATTTTTTAAGAAAATCTTTTATATTAATTGCTTTCTTCTCCTTCAAAATGCAAAATCCAAAATCCCTTAAGAAATAAAATCTATAAAATTTAAATAAATCCCAAATAATCTCCAAGTCATTCCCAAAAATTTTAAAGCAATATGAACACATTTACTGTAGAGAAGAAATTAAGAATAGTGATAAATGATTAGCAATAGCACCTTTGTCAGAATTATTAAAAATATTCCTTATCATATCTTCTTCTAAAAATTTTACCAAATCATCTATAGAAATATATAATGTAACATAAAAAGTTAAAAAATATTAAAGTTGATCTGAAACCTTTATAAAATGAAAAATAAAATCAATTTAGAAGTGACATTATTAATGTCATAATTTTATAAAATCATATATGATTTATAATCTTCTAAAAATTTTATGGTAGCTTATCTGAGACATTAATACCACACGAAAAAATCATATAAAATAATACTTATTTGTTATCTAATCAAAACAAAAATCATAAAGCAAAATTTTGGTGCAGCAGTCTTGTCAAAATTTTATAAATTTCCACAGATAATATCTTTAGTCAAAATTCATCCAGTAGGATGAACATCATCTCCAGATCATGCATAAAAAGTTTCAAAATTTTTGACTAAGAATAGTACCTTAATTTAATGCATGGACTTTGATCTGATCTAAAGTGGGTAAAGTCGGTTTTATTCTTCCCTTCACTGACCAATGGGACCCAGGCCAACCCAGCCCCACCTGGTAGCCGCTAGCTCTTCTTCCTCTCTAGCTTGCTGACTCCCTTCCCCTGACACTGTCTCTCTACCTCGGGCCTTTTGCCATACCCTAGCGCTGCACTTCTTTGCCCATTTGCTACGATAGCAAAGGAATTGACGCTGAATCCTTGCCACGGTGCTGCCCTGGTCACGCCTGTGCCGACCTTGACCACGGGAGCCGCACCGCCTCTCTGTGCCATCGACTTACCCCTATCTCACTTCTGTCGCGGCAATCAAATACCAGTCAATTCCCTGCCATGGCCATTACCTCACCTTGCACCAGCCTTGAGCGCCGTAACTTGGCCACCTCGGTTCACACCCTGTATCAACCGCCACTGCATCTATTTAAGCTAGCCAAAGGCCTCTATGGCACCCACACATCCCTCTTGAACACCACTACCCAAGCTCAGCACTCAATTTAGCTCCCAGTGCCGTCATTGCCAAGAACGCTAAAAAAGGGAGAAAATCTGGTTCGAGCAACTTGGTGAATACCATCTCAATTCACTAAGCATAGGGCATCCCAGTGCATCCCTTAAACCTTTGCCACACTCATGTTCAACTCACCTTGTCTGCAATGCCACCGCACTATCCTTCGTCTTCCCAGTCCCTGGTGCACGGTGACAGAGCTTCCCGTTCACCCTCCGATCCTCCAAACCGGTAAAATGGACTCCATTAGCTCCACTAATGCTTAATTAGCGCAGACCTGAGCTTGTTTTGGATTGCTCTTCTTGTTCTCCGTTCGGCCGAGCTCACCGTCGCCCCTCACCGGTGGCAGGCTGCCTCGCCGCCGTTCCGCTGCTGTCGACGAGCCCCAGGGTGCGCGGCATCTTGCTCCTGCTTGTCGGGCCCACGGCCGACCAGACCAGGCCCGACATCACCGATGGTGAACTCCCTTGTGCCCAGCCCTGCCTCGCGCCACTGTCTTGTAGGTCTGTTCTATCAGTCGGTAAGCTCTGAAGCTGGACGCGTTTAAACGATGCAAGGCGTATTCACTCTATAGAAGGCGTACTTTATTTTTAGCATATCCAAACTGGTTAAATATTCAAACTTCAATATCTTTTGCATTTTAAGTCAAAATCTAGTTAAATAAATTTCTAAATTCATTTTAAATCATTTAGTTTTATAATATGTAAAAATATTTAATTATGATCCATAGTTTGATTTATTTCATGAAAACCCTAAACATGGGCACTATAGGAAATATATAATACCTAAGACTTTAATTAATGAAACAAATTTTAATATATTTTTGATATCATGAAAATCCTAAATATGTAAAAAAATATTCAAATTTAGATCTAGTATGTATTCAATGCATAAATAGGTTAATTTCACTGCGTTAGAAATTCAAATAGTAATAATCAGTGCATACAAATTAAAAATATAGTAAAATTAATTTTTAAGCTATGTTAGGGCCATGATACCTCTGTATTTGCAAAAAAATTCAAATTTAATTTATTCTGAATCAAGAGTTCATATAACATTGCTTTCAATACTAACATAAAACAAATATAATCGAAATACACAAATAAAGAACAATACATGTAAAACTAGTCATAAAATGCCTTATAGGTCAAGAATACCTAATGATGCAAACATGATCACAATTAATCATAGTTCACACTTGGCCCCCCTAATAGAAACATACTTTATGTATATGTAATTAAGGATTCAAAATGTAAACAAATAAATATGAATAACATGACATAAATGAATATTAGTTCACACAGAACCAGTCTCAAAACATTCCTAAGGTTGAGATCAAATTAGTCGGCAAAAAGATCTAGTTTGAATTAAGTTCATCAAAGACTTCATTTTCTATATACATACAAACTAAAACATTAATAACTTTCACAAATAAAAGCAAAAAAAATAGAAAACTAGTTTCAAGACACTTCTAGGGTCAAGACCTGCTAATACTACAAAAATAGTTGCATATCTATGTAAATTGCAGTCGCAAATCTAAAACAAAATCTAACCTCTTATAACATATAATTTAAAAATAATTAAGATTAGAAAATGAATAGAATATGACAAATAAACACTAATATTAATAGTACAAGCTTAGAAATGCTCCCTAAGGGAAGGCCATCATATTCTATAAAAAATTATCCTATTATAACATGTTTCGCATCTGAATCCTATTAAAAACACAACCCTGCATAATATAAACTCTAAGATCCATAATACAAATAAACAAACTTAAATAATAAGATATTAGTAATTAAAATATTTTTATCACCAGAAGCTTCAATTCTTATTCATTTAGTTTTATTTGATTTCTTTTTGCCTCTTATTGTTATTACTTCTTATTATCGTTGTACGATACATAATCACGTGTGGATACCGACGCATCTGAAGCTATGACTGTCTACCTCAACTTGAGTCAAATCTTGAACCAATAGAGCAAGGCAAACACCCTCCTTGATCATATTGATCCCAGTATTTTACTTTTTATTTTGTTTTATCAAATCTATTTATGCATACGTGTATTTTCTGTAAATTTACTATATTATGGTATTGGTAGATACACATGTTATCTCATGTAGCTTCCTTAATAATGCTGAAGCTTAATAATGCTCACATGTGAACCTTTATAACCCTAGAATAAAGTTAGACATTACATAATGTCAATATGGGTATATGCAATTACATATTAATCATTCTTAGCCATCCCTTAGTATTGAAAATTGAAACAATCAGATTACAGTGTTTTTTAAGAATTTAAAAAGGTTGGATATGATTAAAGCTTTTTGGTATTTTGGTTAAATATGAAAATAAAACTATGATTTGATACGAGTGATTATTAGCAATAGCCAGCGGTGCATGTGACTTGCACGTAGTGTAGGAAAAGATTATCGCTCAGGTCAAATTAATGACCGAACTATAGGTTATTATCAAGCCAAGAACACGTACAATCATAAGTGCTGGTATGGGACAATCTTAAACCAATTAGGTTATCTAATTTAACTTTGTGCATTAGAAGGCTAGAGTAGTATAGGCTTTCTGAGACTGATTGCTTGTAGGGGCTTCTACACAGAGACGTGAGTAAGTACATACCAATACACGGTGTACACCTTACTATGATTTGGGAGTGAGGACTTAACAGGAGCGACTATTGAGAGTACAATATTGTACAAATATCTTCCACCGATTTAGAGCATGGGAAAGTGGGGACTCATCATGAATAGCCTGTTGAGAGTATAATGGGTGTATCAATGTCTTCTGCCATCATAGAAAGGGTTTGACATCACTGGACTGGTGTAAAGTTAACCTAGGTAATGTAAAGGTTTTCATCATGAACATTCTGTCCATGCGCCAAAGGAGCATGAAAATAACAGTAAAAAGAAAAGATCATGACTTATGGTAAAGTTGTTGAAGGATCGAGATGACGATCAGAGAGGGTGAATGATCCCAAAATAAATTTTTTTTCCCACTCCAAATAGTCCAACCAACAACCTCACATCATCAAAACAGAGCGGAGATAACGAAAAATCAGAATTTCTTAGCCAGGGACCGGCACTACCATAAATAGGGCCGGTAGTGCTGGATGAACAGTGGCCCTGCACTACCAAGGGTACTGTAGCAGTACTATCGAGGGTACTATAGCTACATTAAAAACCAACTCTTTGAACAGTAAAATCAGCTCGACATCAAAATGACAAAATGAGGATTCTTTTGATGGGCTGATTCAAACTCAATGAAACTTTGTAGACACTTTCCTATGGATGTTAGGAATCTATTCCAACCTTCAATCGCAAGGATTGGTGTCAAAGTTCTGACATTTTTCTAATTTAAGGAAGAGTGCATAAGAACGGGTTCAAAAACAAAAACTTGGCCCTTAGCTAGTTCGTAGGTTCTTGATGATCAAGATGATCCTAGATAGCTTTCCATATGCCATAGCAAACTAGAACACAAGTCAAGAACACTAAAAACCTGACCTTCCAAGAATAATCTCCTAGAGAGCAAAAGATCAATTTCTTGCAAGAAAGAACACGAGATTTACCTAGATGATTGGGATATGGTCTGAAGAAGACTCATCCATAAATCATACATCTCAGCACAAAATCCACAAGCATTTAGAAGGAGGGGAGGCAAATCCAAATATACGGAAAGTAAATTATAAGAATGTAAATTGTGGAATTTAAAGACATAATATAAATGCAGAAAGTAAATTTAGAATTGAGAGAAATAGATTTTCATTTATAGAAGGAAGGTTCAAAGGAGCACTAAAACCTCTAAAACCTTCAAAAGGAGAAATGCTATCCCTACCTCTCTATTTATACTACTCTTGAATCACCCTGCATCATTGGATAAGTTCCTTCTACCCTAAGGATCACTATCAAGGGTTAGGATTGACTCGCTCACTCATACATGGGTTAACGCGAAACCCTCTAACATAACAGGTTTTTGCATGCTTTTCAAAGCATGCTAACTAAACTCGCTACTCTGTGGTTTGAGTTGTGGAGTTTTCTCTTGCGTGAGAAGTACCCAGCTTATTCTTTATGGATATACTAATTTTGACATTTCGGTTTCTGTTGCTCTTGCAGGTGAGTTTTGAGGTATTCAGAATTCGAGGTCGAATTCGGTTGAAGGGGGGAAGAGTGTAATACCGCAAATATTTTTTTTCCCTCCTTCACCTAACCTCTCTCTTCCTTTCCTTATGTGGCTGTCATTGCTAGGAAGTGGGCCGACACCCTTTTTCTCTTTTACCAGCCGAACCATTCTTTGGTGCTTGCCCTCTTCCTGGCCTTCCTCCTGCCGTATTTTTTTCCCCAAGCTCCTGCGCCTCCAGCACTGGCCGGCTTCTCCCCCGGCGCCACTCCTGCCTTTTCCTTGCGCCACCTCTCCTCTGCTCGGTGGCGGCAGAAGAAGAAATGATGGTGCAGCCGGCAGCAGAGGCTGGCAAGGTGCAGCCAGCAGCGAGGCTGCCCTCCCTCAGCTCAAGGTCCTCCCCGCTCCAGCGATCTGGCGGCGCCACTGGCCGGTGCTCCTCCCCTCCCCGAAGTCTCCACCTCCCTCTTCCCTCCATGTGAAGGATTGAGGTAAAAACCCTAGGTAGTGGAGGATCCTTTTGGCTTGCATGCAAGGTGTTTGTGCTATTGCTTAGCTAGGATTCCTAATTTTGAGATGTTGGGGGTTGGGGAATGGAGAGATTAGAGTGATTTGAGATTTCTGTTTCGAGCAGATTTTCGCCCCTTGTTAAAGCTGCTGTTTGAAAATTCCACAAGCATTTCCAGGGGGTTTGTCTATTGCGAAAGTTGTAGATAATCGAATTACCTTTCAATAGAAACCAAAATCGCTAAGTTTCGTTTAGCCGTTTGAAAGTTATGGCTATTTTACCGAGTGCTGTCCAATTCTTGTCGCGATTGGTTCAGTCTGTGTTCTTCTGCAGATTAGAGCATCGTAGAGGCCGAATTAGACTTTTTCATTGCCTAGAAAAAGTTAGGATTTTTCGGGTATAATGAGAAAATGTATTCGTTTATGTGATTTGGAGTTGTAGAACTCAAGTTATGCTCATTTTGGTGGATGCTGTCCAGGATGAGTTAAGATTTGCGTCTGTCAGTTGTTTATCGCAAATCTGAGAATAATTGGTGCATTTTCCGATCAGTTGGCTGTAGAAAAAGTTGTAGATTTATCTCTTGCAATCGTTTATAGCCTGGGGTCATCCTTTTTGGATTAGCCGTTTGGGAGTTATGCCATTTTCAGTGCCGGCTGTACGGAAATGTCATTAGTTGGAATTTGGACCGTTTTGGATTAAAAATGCGGAGTGCTGTGCAATGTTGTTTTGAGACGCCTCTTGATTGTTTCTTGTGCGCAACGTTGTTTTTCAGGGAGAGTGTCTTCGGGGGCGGTCTCGACCCTGAGTTGCCTCGCGCGTCGGTAAAGGCAAGTGCAACCCGTATATCTTTTATAGAGTATTTAGTTATTGCTTGTGTTATGTATATACCTACCCTATGGTTGCATTCGTGTTTATAAGCACGTCTAGTAAGGTAATTGTCTTTTGATGAAAAAGGTAAGAAATCTGATACAAGTGCATCGTTGTTTGAACGTGTTATGATTTGTTTGATGAACTTTATATGCTTTGCCATCATGAAATTATGCTGCTTCCCTGGATTGAATGTTATGTGCGATGTTTAATGAATTCCGTCTAGATGCCGTGATGACGTCTTGCTAAAGCTTACTTTCATATTTATGTTCACTAGTTTGATAGGCTAGTGGGAATACTGAAAAATATGGAATTGGATTGCGAAAATGGATTGATTTGTGATCAAGATAGATGGAATTAGTAATTACTCGAGTAATGGTGATGTGAGTATGAATATGAATGTGAGGAGGTGATTATGAGTGTTGAGAATGTGATTATGAGTGTTGAGAATGTGATTATTGAGTGTTGCGAATGTGATTATGAATGTTGAGAATGTGATTATTGAGTGTTGAGGATGTGAATGGTAATTTATGGATGTGAGGAGTGGCTGATGTTTATGTATTTGGCTATGGCTATGCAAATGTGAGAAATGAATGTAGTTTGCAAATTGGTTTATGTCAATTGCATTTATGCATTCATGATGGAAGAGGCGACCCATTCTGATGTGGGCCTCTGTGCTCACCTGTAGTGAGTACGAAAGTCCTACCTCGTAGTCTCGTACACGTGGTTGTATGGGAGCGAGTCAGTAAGAGTAGGCACCCTCCACCACGGGAGGGAAGGGGAATGAGAGGGTGCACACCGACGGGTGTGCACTCGGCAATACCGGTATGTGCTAAAAGAGGAGATGAGACATGCATGATGCATCATATGCATTAGAATTGTGAAATATGCATTGCATTGACAATGGTGAACCATGTTTAAATGAGTGGATTGTGATGTATGGTTATGAAATTCTGTTTTTGTATGGCATATTTGCATATGCATTGCATTGACAATGGTGAACCATGTTTAAATGAGTGGATTGTGATGTATGGTTATGAAATTCTGTTTTTGTATGGCATATTTGCATATGCATTGCATTGACAATGGTGAACCATGTTTAAATGAGTTGATTGTGATGTATGGATATGAGGTTCTTCTTGTGAATGTTTTGTGCACCTGAGCATTGAAGGCAACGAATCAAGCCTGTTAAAGGTTGATCGTGGAGCTAATGGTAATTATAGGTTGAGGATTGAGTCGTGGACTCATCCAAAGGTGGCTATCGAGGTATGAGTAAAGTTTAAATAATTCTTGAGATAGTTGTGGTATTTGGAATCAGTTTCCGGTTCATTTATTTACCCAGTTCAGTCAAGTATTTGGAATAGGTTACATTTCAAAGTTTTGGTATTTCGTTTGATTCGGTTGCGTTTCTTTATTGTTGCACTTTGCTGAGTCTTGGACTCATGCTTGTTTACCTCCTGTTTTAGGTACCTTGAAGCTGATCCGTCGGGTTGGGAGTAGTAACACGTGCACGACTGCGGTCTCCAGCAAATTAATTTAACCAATACGTCACATCTGGATGTAATTAATGTAATTGTAATTTAGTGTTCATCGTGATGAAATTTATTAATTTCTGTTGGGTGTGTGATTGATTAACTAAGGACCTGCTAGAATGATATCATACCTGCTGCTATTCTTCTGTCTGCTGAGTGGATGTCCTCTGTTCTAGAGAGGTCATGCCGAAATTTTGTAAATTTCGGTGACTTAGTTTTAAACCGGTTTAAGAGTTTAGAGATTAAACTCAGTTTCAGTCCTTTCGTAGAGGTGTCGTTTGTTATTCAAGGTTTTTGGTAGCATTCACGGTGCGTTAGCGCCGGGGTGTTACATTATCCATTCCTTATCTTCTAGATTCACAATGACTTCGTTTTCGATCATCTTCCGATGATTCTCAATTGTTTAGACCTCCGACACACCTCACCTAGTCTCAGTCACCCTTCGCCTCACCATAACCTAACACCATCGTCCTGTAACTATCAAAAATAAGGAAACACATCACATAGCATTACCCAAAATGATATACAATAAATCTCTTGCAATTTCAACATTCAAATTCAAACTTCACTCAATAAGTCAGCACTACCGTCCCCTAAGGCTGGTAGTACCGCTCGACCGGCACTACCACCCCCTAGGGTCGGTAGCAAGGAATTAAATTTTGTCAAAATTTTCCCAATTTTCGCCGAAATTTTGGATTTTGGGACTCCACAAAATCCAAACTACCAGGCGGATAAAAAAAATTAAAATTACTATAATAAAAAATGAAATTTCAATTTTTTGGGTGAAATTTCAAGAATTTTGATCGGAATTTGAACTTTTAGGGCTGGATTTGACCAGATTTGGTCCAATAACCCATAAGAAAGTGATCTTCTATGAAAATTTGTTGAAAAAATGAATTTTTGAGACATTTTAAAATTTTGGCAGAAACACTGTTAGATTTTTATAAAATTTTACAAGCTTGATAATGAGCTAAAAATTTTATGATACTATATTTAGCAGTGTGGAATCATACAAAAAAATTCAGAATAATTTATGTTTATTTGTTATCTTTGAAAAATCAAAATAGAATAAACACAATTGAGATACTTACTTTGTTAGAATTTTATAAATTATCTTGGGTGTGATAATGATCTAAAATTTTTACAAGGATTACTAATTACCTCAGTACCATTATATAAAATTTTCATAAAATTTTAATTTTTTTTGTTTGCTCAATCAAATCTATGTAAGCACTGAACTTTATTTGTTATATTATATTTCAAAAATCAAACAGAGAAAAAACATAAATGGTATTGTTCCTTTTAATAATTTTATAAATTCACTGGAAGGTGATAATGATTCAAAATTTTTATGAGATATTAATAATTTCCTTATCATTGCAAAATTTTCAAAAATTTTAAACCTTTTTTGATTGGTAAAGCAAATCTATGTATTGATCATCAGGCTTTTATTAAGATTTAGCATTGTCAAAATTTTTAAAAATTATTAAAATGATAATCATATAAAAATTTTATATAAATATTAATACTATATTATAACCATTCCCAAAAATTTCAAAATTTTATAACATGGTTTGGACAATTTTTCATTTCGTTCAAATTTACCGATAAGTCTTTTAACAGGACAGTAGTAATGTTTGAATTTTTAAACATTCATGACATTTGATCATCATCTAAAAATTTTATTATAATATTATTTATATGTCAAGACCATCCACAAAAAATTTCAAAATTTTATAACCTCGCTTTGTTCTAATTATCAATCGGTTCAAACTTGTCGGTCAGCTTTTTATCAGGATGGTAGCAATATTTGAATTTTTAAAAATTCCTCAAATTTGATAGTCATATAAAAATTTAATTATAACATCTATAATGTGTCATAAATCTTAAAAAAAATTCAAAATTTTTTGACATCATTTGGACCATTTTTTGATTAGTTGAAATCAAGTGAAATTTTGGATTTTTTACCAAAATTTTGGTAATAAAAAAACCGGATTTGAATTTTTCTTTTTGAATTTTGAATAGATTTCATCCGAAATAATGAAACTTCATCAAAATTTTGGATTTTGGCCTTCGGCAAAATTTTATCCAAAACGAAATTCGAATCCTTGGTCGGTAGTACCACTCGGTCTGCACTACCGCCCCAGCTTGGCCGGTAGTGCCGCTCGCTTAGAATCCCAGCAAAGACCCTCTCTGGAATATAACTACCACTCCCGTGGGCCGGTACTACCGCAGGTCGTTAGTGCTGCTTATGGCAAACACAATTCAAATTGCTTTATTTTGATAATCTAATTTAAATCAAACTCAAACCCAAACACCTCATGCTTAAAAATAGTCAATAACTCATCACCAATAAGGTTATACCTCAATTTTTTTTTTAAATAATATATTTTTAAAAAAAATTACAGAAATAATATGTCGAAAAAAAAATTACAGAAGTACTCGTTAGTCGCAACTTGGAATAGATACAAAGAGTCTGTCGTAATTCCAAATTGCGACTAACAGTATTGTCGCATTTTGAAATTGCGACAGACTGTACGGCTTCTCTGTCGCAATTCCAAATTGCGACAGAGGCCTGTCGCAACCTCTCTGTCACAATTTGAAATTGCGACAGAGGCCTATACCGTCATACCGAGGCCTTCGACCTCATTTCTTCCAAATACCGAGTTGTTAGCCGCCACGAGGAAAAAGAGAGAGAGCGCAATTAAAAAAAGAGAAGGGAGAGGAGAGGAGGAGGAAGAGAAGGGAGAGGAGGAGGAGAGGGAGGAGAGGAGGAAGGAGAAGAAGAAGAGGAGGAGGATTTCGTCACGGTTGAGGTAAAATTTGTTGTCAATTTTTTGTAATGTTCATTCTAGTGATCAAATTAGGTTTAGCAAAAATTGTATTACTAGTTTAGTTCGGTATTGATTAAATTAGGGTTGAAATATAGCGTCGTTGAAATAATAAACTAGTTTAGTTCGGTAGTGATCAAACTAGTTTAACTATAGCATTTAAATATAGCGTTGAAATAATAATAAACTAGTTTAGTTCGGTAGTGATCAAACTAGCGTTGGAATAATAAAATTGTATTACTAGTTTTTTTGTAATATTCATTGTAGTGATCAAATTAGGGCTGAAATATAGCATTGAACTGTATTAGAAATTAGAAAAAAATTGTATTATGAATTAGGGTTAGCAATAGTTTAGTTCGGTTGTATTACTAGTTTTATAAAAAAATGATTTGGTGATTTTGAATTTAGCAGAGTTAGCAGTAGTTTATTTAAATTTACGATTTAGCGATCGGATTGTGTAGAATTTTAATTATTTTGTAGGTAGTATACGGGATTTTGGTTGTATTACTAGTTTTATAGAAAAACGATTTAGTGATTTTGAATTTTGCAGGGTTAGCGGTAGTTTATTTAAATTCACGATTTAGCGATCGGATTGTGTAGAGTTTTAATTATTTAGTAGCTAGTATACGGGGATTGTGTCGTGTGTTCCCAAAACCCGCACAAGCTCTCTCAGCACGTGGTAGGTTAAGAGTATCGGTGCGACGCCAGCCAACCTGCGCAATAGCAAAAATATTTATCATAGAATAAAACGATATTACCTGTTGTAATACCGGGTGTAGAGTATGTCATCGTATGAGTAGATAAAGAGTTGAAATGTGGTAGCGTTTTGTCGTGCCATCATTAAAAATCAATGAAATGTTTGACAGGTATGGACGAACGAGTAGAATTTAAAATACACTACGAGAAGGGTTCCGTAGATGGGTGCACAAGGGTGGAACTTAGTCATTTTCCAAGTGTTATGGCTGGCTCATCACGTCTTTGTGAGCGTTAAGTGGGGCACGGTTAACGAGATGGTTGTACAACATGTTCTCCTTGGATAGGAAATTGCATGATCTGAAGTCGCACGGAGGGGGTCTCTGAGACGGTATTACACGATCGGGAGTTAGTAGAACTGAAGGGCTGAAGTCCCGAGCTCGTACATAAGATTGGCAACTGAAAATGGTTGGCCATTAGTGTTGTTGGCGCAAGCATTTGAAAAAACCAATATTGACCATACGATGCAGGAGGAGGCTGGTGGTGATGAACTAGAGGAAGTTGGGGAGAGTAGCCGAACCGAAGGTATGCGAGATGAGGAAACTGATGTTCCAAATCCAGATGTTCAGGAACCACAGGGCGTGGCAGACGAGGGAGAAAACATTGAATCGTTGGTTGATGCAATGGAGGCAGAGAGTCAGGAGTATGACAATTTGAGTAATGACACAGACGACGAAGAGCATTTCCTTACGGAGTGGATGCATGTCAGTTCGATAGATTGGTGGTCAACGAGGGTGAACACTTCCCGTGGCGGCAATGATAGGAATGAGGTGAGGCAAGGTGCCATTTACAAGAATAAGAGTGAGGTTCGAAGCAAAGGATAAAGATGGGCAATATCGCCGAACCTTTAAGGTTCGGGTCGCACCACGGACATATGATGTCGATGCCGATGGAGGGTTGCGAATGGCGTGTGCATGCGTACCAGCCTAAATGGGATACCGTTTGGAAGTGTTCTATAGTCGCCCCACACACGTGCGTGCTTACAGAGTCTGCCCAATCACATAGAAACATATCTTCAGGTTTTGTTGCAAATGCAATGTATAGGGAGATTGTGGGCAACTTAGATTTAGAGCCACGTGCCATTATACTTGCAATAGAGCAGAGGTTTTAGTACACCATAAGCTATACCAAAGCATGGAGAGCGAAGCAGAAGGCTTTGGAAACTAGATTTGGTACATTTGAAGACTCAGACGAACCTACCGGTATGCTTGAGGTGATCAAGGAAAGAAATCTCGAACTTATATCAATATTTGTGAGCTGCCCTCGCAGCTTTTTTGGGAAGATGGTACTTCATGGGCATTGTTTGCTTTGCATGTGTCAACGAAGTTCGAGCATTGCCGTCTGTTGTTATGTGTTGATGGGACATTCTTGGTCGGGAAGTACAAAGGTCGATATTGACCGCCATAGGAGTTGATGGCAATAATCGGGTTCTTCCAAAGAGCGCTTGCATTCGTGGAGGGTGAGAACACGAAGTCGGCTCGCTTTACGAGAAACGTGAAAGCTGGGATTGTGGATCAGCGCCCTGGAGTTTGTGTTATACACGATCGGCACCCCGGGCTGTTGAAGGCGGTCGTGCAGTTGCAGAAAGGTGCAGAAGAAACACATCCATGGCCTGATATGCGAAGTAGATGGTGCAAATGGTACATGGGTGCTAACTTCTACAAGCAGTTTAGGAACAAGGACCTCACGAAGCTTTTTAAGAGGTTGTGCGACCAGACCCAACATTGAAAGTTTGATGCACTGTGGAAGAAGTTGGACAAGCTGACATCGAGGCATACCGCAGAGGCAACGAAGAGGCCGATTCCTAGCACGGAGGAAGCCCCAGTAGCACTGGAAGTGTTACCCACGGACCCTCCGCACTTGGTTCGGAGGAATGGAAGATCGACGAAATGCTTCTCCGAATGGATAGAGCATGAGCCTAGGCAGAAATGGGCATTGCTTTATGACACCGATGGTTCCCGGTATGGGGTTATGATGACTAACTTGGCTAAGGTTTACAGCTGGGTCATGCGAGGACTGAGACCCCTTCCTCTTGTTGCTATAGTGGAGGGTGTTCTTCATGGTGTTGTGAAGTACTTTGTGGATCGTCATGCTAGGGCGATAGCCCGCATGAGTAATCCTGTTGTGAAATACTCAGAGGTGATCTGTACGTACATGGAGGAGAAAGGGAAGAAGGGGGAGATGCATAGAGCATTGAAGAGGTGATCTGTACGTGCACATGTAAGTGATCTTCCATGTCTATTTCAGTTGCATTTTTTTCATGTTTGCGGTACTAACGTCATTGCTCATGTTCTCATACAGGGTCACACGCAAGGGGTACATTGGTGCCGCTAGCTGGGCGGCACGTATGATCCCTCATGCTCAGCAGTGGGCGTAGGCGTTGGCGGACGTTCACGAGGAGGATGCCCCGTACGACCCCGGCACGTACGACGAGTACATCCGGTGGTATGCACCACGCACACGCGTTCAGGTTGTGCGCGTCGTTGACTCGCCTCCGAGGCATGAGCCCTCCGTTGTGGATGAAGGGAAGGCGTAGGCTACGCTAGCCGAAAACAAAATTTTCTACGCATTCAACCAGGATACATGCGAGTAGTAGATCATGGATCATTACCCTTGGAGCATGTTAGCAGCGGAAGAAGAGTGGGTGAAGCGCCTCGCGTACTCCAAAGTCACATGAGTAGATGCCGGAGTTGATCGCTCCTCCTCGCGATCGCGCCGCAAGGTCAGAGAGAAGTAGATGTTCTCGCCAAACAATGCCGAGGCAGATGCAACGACGCCTCTACGGTATCCACACGTCCAGGGGTGGAACGCCGTGCGCCGGTGTGCTTGCACCACGCGCACGACGGCTAGGGTTTTGGCAGGGGAAGGGGGTCGACGGCTAGGTTTTCGTGGTGGAAAAAACTCTTTTTCGCAGCGCCACCCCATTCCCCTTTATATAGAGCGCATGCTAATGGGCCTTCTATGATAGAAGCCCATTAGGAACCTCGCCCCCGCAGATCCATATCCGCGAAACCCACTAATGGATCCTAATCCATTTTGGCATGTTCCAACCCGTTAAGTGTGTGACCCGTTAGGTTCATGCGCAAACGGCCATGGCCCTGGAAACCTCTTTTCCAGACCATCAGACAACAATGGTTCCTAGCAAGACATGTTGTCCCCCGAATGCATAGAGTGATCGTATCGGCTGAACCTTGATATACTCATATACCGATTCTTTTGCCACGCGATACCAGTCAAGCTCAAGGCAAGATGCGTGCCATCCTTGTGGTAGCTCGACCCATTCACTCATCAATGTAATGGATATAATTCGTGATTAACACTTTAATCACTTTGGCATGGCCATGTACTTTTCCTTATCCATCCACACCGAGGGGCCCAGAGATATCTCTCCCGTTATCAAGGAGAGGCAAATTCCATCTTGATCTCTTATATCTCACGTCATGTTTCATGGCATACCCGTAAGCTACTTTTATAACTCCCCTGTTACGAAGAAGCATTTGATAGCCTCAAAGTATACAATTACACATGCTGAGAATCAATAAGAATCTCAGGTCAAAGGATCGTATAGGTATACCACTCGAGACTACACCATGATGGCACTTCTAAGATAACAATCTCATCAGTGTCTCGGAGCGGGTCTATCCAACCCCATAATCTCTAACATGTGCCCACATTATTGATTTGATATCTCCATATCTATGGTATGTGAAACATTACCATCAATCAATACATGTGCTGGTCAGATCACTATTGTCCCACATAATGATATGTGACCAGGGATCGTTTAGAATAATATCATATAACCAATGTGTTTCACAATTAAGTCATACTCAATGAACAAAGGAGTGACATTTATTCATGGAACTGATAAGTACATGAACGTAGACGTATGATACAATCATCTCACATGATCGCCTCTAGGGCATATCACCAACAGCGGACACCTACCCCACCCAGCCGGACTCAGCGTTTCACTGATCGGTCAGTACTTCTTCCACAATCCTTGCAATGTATTGTTACTGTAATTGTACGAACTAAGTGGCATTTCAATTCGTGTACAGAGCGACCTTGCTAGGGAGACCATAGACGAGGTGGACGCACTGTTGGCACGAGTAGGCCAGGGGGACAGGGTCGAGGTCACGATGGAGGTGCTCAGAGGGGCATTGCAGCGTGTACGCCAGAGGGCCATCCGCATCGTCCACCTTACGTCGTGCAGGAGGCCTAGGGACGACGACGTCAGTCTGAGTTCACGGGCGTGGCTCACAGACGGGTCGACACGCGCCGCAGGCCACAGCTCCCACACCACACACGCAGGTGGCCCCCCTCCTGACATCCCTGGGGGATCTGGTTGGTAGCACTCCGCACCGTACGCCCCTATGACTGCAGGTATACCGCGCTGTCTCTTTTCATCTTTTATGATCTTAATGTTATGTAATGTACTAACAAGAAAACTTTATCAACAACAGCCTATCCAGCACCAGAGCAGAGCGCGAGTACCTCTACTGGGTTCTCTCCACTCGGCGACGTCGACTTGGACTTCTTCGTAGATCCTTACCAGCAGCCGACGGGTGCGGTCCTTTGCCGATGCGCCCGGTCCGAGCCACCCGTCGCACGACATCTTCGCTACTCCTCCAGCACCAATACGCCCTGCTAGGAGTACCCGTGGACAGACCCCTGACCAGCTGCGTACCCCTCTGGGCATGTGCAGCGCCGTAGGAAGCCTGGGACCACGAGAGGAGTAGCACCGCGCCGTAGTTAGGTGTTTTCTTTCGTACTAGATGTGCTATACATAATTTCTTTCTCACATTTTGTAGCAAATTCATGTATGGTACTTTATTTCCTTAAGCTATGTTCTATTACGATATCAGTTCATCCAATTTGTTCGTTCGAAATATATGGTTCTTGGTTGCTACTACATGATTATATGGTGATTCATGTGTTGCAGGTACTTTCGTTAAAGCTTGTAAACTCAAATATTCATATAATACGACCCCAGCAACATTATCATTTAGGGTGCTTGCGCTATCGGTTTCTGAATCAATTCCCTCAAAATTTGCTTTTACACGAGTTGTTATACGAGTTGCCAAAAAGCTTGAGTGATATAGATTTAGTACAACTTATGATCACTTAGGGTTTTTATTGCGATTGGATTCGTATGCAAAGCAAGTTATAAATAAATATTTTTATAGATTATGGTAGTATACATTACGGAGGGTGTCACTGGGCCATTCTTCATAATTTTACATTTGTCTAAGGTATTTTATAGACTGCCAAAAACGCTTCAGTTGTTTAAGTTGCTATCAGCTTTTGGCAATGCAATGTGACAGCGCGCTATCGCGCTATCGATGACGCTATCGCCTTTTGGCAAGGCGATGACAAAGACGCCGCTCTCAGCTTTGTCAAACTAATGTGACAGCACGCTGCTCTCAACTTTGGCAGTGCGATGTGACAACACGCTGGTATCACCTTTTTCAGATTTATGTGACAGCACGCACGTTACATAATAACTTGGTTGTTGGTGGACGACAGATGCAGCGCGCCCAACCCTATATAAGGGTGATACCTGCCCTTTATACCACCCGCCTGCCTTCCTTGTCATCGAGCGAGACCAAGAGTAAACGCATAAACGAGAGAAGAGAGAAAATAAGAGAGAAGGGAAGGAGAAGAGAAAAAAAGAGAGGGATAAAAGAATGCCGAGGCGTGCAAGTGCTAAGGGGAATTGGGAAAGCAAAGGAAGAGGGAGGTCGTCCCACCAATGTGTTTGTGCGGAGATCCTTGTAGGCTTGTCCGCTCTTGGGAAGTCACAACTTGGAAGAGGAGGTATTGGATGTGCCGCAGCTACGCCTTTGACCCGCCAGAGAAGAGCCTGAGAATGCGCCAGCTGGTAACAATCATACATGTTTTGTAATATTTCTACATGACACTTTGCTAATATATGTTTCGTGCAGTCGCCTCCACCACTGTATGAATTTGAGCAGTGGTTTGACGAGTAGATCGATCCCGAAGACCAAAGGCTCCTCGATCAAGCCAACTGGGTTGAGGAGTTCAGGCGGCAGCTTCAAGAGCAGCGTAACGCCGCACGCGAGGAGGCACGTAGGAAGGATGCGGAGGAGAAGGAGGCCGAGAGAGAGAGAGGAAGCGAGAGAGGGCACGTCGTGCCAGAGAAGCCCCACCAGAGACATGGGCGAAGGGGAAGTGGCCTCGATGCACTCAGTAGATGTGAAGTTATACTCCTTCTAGTTTTAAGTTGTAATAAAGAGTATGTCCTACCTCATTTTCCTCAGTAACTTCTCATTTTAGAATCGTCTTCTCTGTAATCTCCATCTCCCACCCTCATTTTGTGACATCCGAGCGGCAATGAAATATCGTCACTTCATATGGAACATGGAAACTTTGACTGCAATGCTCGTAAGGCCTTATAATCCTATCACTCTCATACCATACTCTTGGAGCCCTTCACAAAAAATTAGTATGGAGAAAAAAATATCGTATCAAAATAAACGAATGGGACATCATCGTCACATCTTAAATCTACATTGAAAATTGTATGATGGTAAATCTCAAATATGTCAAATAAATATATAGAGTTAAACATTTCTTATGTACATACATTATATTTCATAGGTTGCCCTCAATCCTCGGACACAAGCCTTCCATTTAGGTAAAGTACCATCGGACCATGAAACCAAATAACAAATGATTTGATTGTATTTACCTCATCGGTTCTAACCGATGCCGAAAAAACATTCATCTTCAAATAAGTAGATTGGTGTTTGCAGATCTTCAATCCAGTAGCACCTTCATTCTCTTATGATATGCCGCATTTTCTAAAACATTGCTTTCTATATAGGAATGCTGATGCAGTCCAGTGTCGTTAACACTAGGCGTATTGCTTTTCATATTTATCGATAGCAAAACAAAAATAATACACATCTAATTGCCCTCGTCCAATATCTTATAATATTTATTGATGATTAGATATATTATTTTTTGCAAATTCTAAATCAATGAATTAGTAAAAAAATTATCTAACTGAATTATTACAAAATTTTTAAAAAATTCAATTGATTTGAGTCACAATTCCAATTTGCGACAGAACTGCGACTATTGAGACAGAGATGTATGTCAATTTGGAATTGCGACTATTGGGTATTTCTGTAATTTTTTTGACATATTATTCCTGTATTTTTTTTACAAAAATATATTATTTAAAAAATTTCCATCTAATTGCCCTCGTTCAATATCTTATAACATTTGTCGATGATTAGATATATTTTTTTGCAAATTCTAAATCAATGAATTAGTAAAAAAATTATCTAACTGAATCATTACAAAATTTTTCAAAAAAAAATTGAT
This sequence comes from Guadua angustifolia, assembly GCA_036346375.1. Classification (NCBI taxonomy): domain Eukaryota; kingdom Viridiplantae; phylum Streptophyta; class Magnoliopsida; order Poales; family Poaceae; genus Guadua; species Guadua angustifolia. The sequence goes on along the minus strand of CM070500.1, from coordinate 30,359,501 downwards.
TTGAGTCGCAATTCCAATTTGCGACAGAGAGAACTGCGACTAACTCTCTGTCGCAATTTGAAATTGCGACTGAATCTCTGTCGCAAATTGGAATTGCGACAGAGTCTCTGTCACAATTCCAATTTGCAACAGAGATGTATGTCAATTTCAAATTGTGACAGACGGTTATTTCTATAATTTTTTTTGACATATTATTTCTGTATTTTTTAAAAATATATTATTAAAAAAATTTGTTATACCTCCACATGGTCTTTCAGTTTCGGTCTGCAGAGTTTAAATCTGTCGGTGTTTCGTATACCGGCAAGTAAATTTGTAGTCAAGGGGTCGCGCGTTCCCACTCCTTAAATGGTTGACTCAGGGAGCCCAAGATGTATACTGGTTCGGGCCGAATATCCCTACTCCAGTTCGTGTGATGGTTCTGTATTGCCTTAGGTGCAAAGGACTGCACGGTGTTACAAGCGAGGGCTAAGGGTTGGCCTCGAGCGCCCCGTGTGAGTAGGAGAAGGAAGAACTGTTCGCTCGTAAAGAACCGTAAAAGCCGTCCCCTTCCCTGAGGTTCCTACCTCCCTTTATATAGACGGAGAGGGCAGGTTACATGGGAAGTTGGAAAAGAAAAGAAGGTGTGTCCCACGCCCGGGAGCCTTGGTCTTCAGTCCTGGCGACTGACCGGTGCTGCTTGCCCTATGCTGGGTCGATAGACACATCGAGCGACATAGTTTTCTGTTTCATCGGGAAGCGGCGCACCTACCCTCTGCGCGTTTGTCAGGTGCTGACGCCGTAGCGCCTGGCGCCGGGGTTGCCTCGGGAGGGAGCGTATCCCCCTACTGTGCATGACTGGACGATGAGACTGGCGTTTGACTCCGGCAACCTTCTCCGCCGCCTTGGGAAGGAGCCACCTGCCCTCGCACGGTCATTCTGAGCCGTCGTGTCCGTGGGGCAGGTGGCCAACCTCGAGGTCGACTGGTGATGCATCCGACCTTTGGCGGAGATTGTCTTGGCTTGGTTGGAGTTTGCGGGGCTCCCGACCCATGGCGGGGGTCGGAGTGGGGCGCCCGATCTATGGCAGGGGTCGGACCGCCCCCTATTGGTTTGGTCGGGGACGAGTGTCCTTCGCGGCCCAGCGGGGCCTTCGGCTAGAGCTGGGCTTGGGGGTAGCCCATACGTCGTCTTGGGCCGCTGAGGGTACCCATGGTATGAGTATTCGTCAAAATCTTTTCGAAAAGCCACGACCGCGGTCAAGGGCACTTAGTAAAGTCATCACATTGTTAGATGTTTTCTTATTTTCAAAAAGGAATGTTTTAGAAAGTTTACTTTAGGGATGATTCAATACTATACCATGTGTTGGTAAGTATTGGTATTAACTGTTGTGCCATGTGTTAGCAAAAACTAGATTTATACCATGTGTTGGCAAAGGACAATTCGAAGCTCACGTCATGGAGGATTGTGAGCTATTACTTTATGCTTTACATACTTGTTATTTTTATATCAGCTAAACTTGCTTTTACAAATTTCGTTTGTAAATTTCTACTTGATATCCAAGTTTAAATTTCGCTTTATGCAAATTAACAGTAGAAGCCTTTTTTGATTTAGCCTGTATTTATTGCATTTTTGCGATACACATTAAGTCTTGTATAGTACAAAAGTACTCACTCTTGCTTATTTGTTGGTTTAGGTGGAGATAGCAAACCTCCAAATGATATATGCTTTGACGTAGGTTGCGGGGAATTATATTAGCAAGTTTTTTTAGAGTTTATGTCTTGTCAGTTGTTTGAGGGTTGGATGAGCACACTACAAGACTTATGTTTCTTCGCGCTGCAATATACTCTGCTTCGTAAGACCAAATTGTATAAATTACTATTATCATATGTAATATTGAGTATGGATGTGTTATCAATTGCTGTATACACATAAAACTAGTACTGTATACACATAGATTATCTTTCTTAGTATTCCATACCAAAAAGGATGGTCGTTACAACTTCACCCGTCACAAAAATAAGTTCGCTTTTCTAGCATCTTATACGGTTTTTTTTCACATCTACCTCTTGCATATGTATTTATAAGCTAGGATGTCATGTTTTGTGCACCGAAAATTTAATCACTTCTTTTGTTTTCACTTCAAATCTCGTGTAAAAGATGACCATGGAGGCCATGGCCCCTAATGGCTTGACTGATGCTTAGCGCTATGCATGTGATTTGTTACTTTTGTATACTTCCTAGTTCCTATGAATGATGTGGAACTTCTATAGATGATGTATAAGTGCAATTCTGAGATATGACTCAGTGTATTACTATAAACTGTATGGTTTTAACGGTCTTGATCTCTCAATGTCCTATATAATTTATGTTGGTTTCTTATCGATAATATTCGTTGTAGCATATCACTCCGTTTGTATATTTAGTGTTTACGCGTATTATTCGAAAAATATCCGTTCCGATGATTATCCGAACTTATTTTATCCGTATTCGTTCGAATATTATCCATATTCATATCCGGCACTATCCGTGTCCGAATCCGTATCCGATACTATCCGTGTCCGAATCCGTATCCGATACTATCCGTGTCCGAATCCGATTCGATAAAATTATATGGATCAAATATAATATAAGTGGTATTCGATCCATATCCGATCCGTTTCACCCCTAGCTCAACCAATCGCAGGAGTTGCATAGCCCACCATGGCAGGATGTCTTTCGCTCTACCTGTGCATGGTAACGAGGAGCCGTATGCGCTCACCCACGTGCTCCTACGCTCGTCCGTGCTATCTCGGCGTTAGCCAGCTTCCATACCCTAGGTGCAGTTGGGACATGTGTCATTTGTCACGTCTTTCACTGTGAAAGATTGGGTCAAATTTGCAAATTGCATGTACGTGAGGGTTTAGATTCGTAAAAAAAAAGTACAATGGGTTAGATAAGAGGTGATTTCTAAAAAAAAAATCCAAGGCCAGGAGATCTCTAGACGGGCGCTGTAAGCTTATAACTAAATTCGTTTGCATCCGTTGATCCGTGTATGAAGCGGCACGGCACGGCTCGATCGACGATCGGTGCATGATGGGCGCGACCGAGCGATTCGACCGGGCGGACTGCGCCCAACCGCGGTCCCGCCTGAGGTGACCGCGCGCGTGTGATCGAGAGGGAAACGGTGGCTGGCGGGCTTCCGTCGGGACTCGGGAGCAGGTTTCTCAAGTCCGCCCCGAGCGGGCGCGGCCTGGCAACAGTTGGTGTCCGGCGCGCTGGGTTTCGTCGTTCGCTTGCTGGTGCGGCCCACGTTGCGGCGTGTCAAGACTGGCTTTAATTAAGGCCGGCGCCATGGCCCCTGCCCCCTAGCCTCGGGTGTTTGCTTTTAACTCTGGGAAACCTGGGATGCGCTATTAGGCTTCTGCGCGCTGACGCGCCGTTTGAGTTTGGGTCCATGTTTTGAGCTCGGCCGGCCTGTTCTTGCATCGAGCGGTTTACAACTTTTCTAACGGGCATGTGACAGGTTTATCTCCTGGGTTCCTGCTAGTTTTTTTTCCTATCCGTATTCTCTTAAGTAATGCCGCATTTACTTTGCTCGATGTTTTCCATTAGTCGATGACGTGGAAGATTATTTAAATTTCGATGCTGCTTTGGAGTTTGCTTCTTTTTTTTCTTTTAAGGACAAGTACAATAATAAAATCAGTTGTTTCCTCTATCTCTTATCTATGTCATCTAGAGTAAGCACTAAAACCAGCTTGTACAATAGCTATATTTAAAAATTGACTCCAGATGTTGTGCATTAACTATTTCTTCACTATTGTACATAACTAATCTACTTATATTCCCATGCAATGCTTACTACTAAATAAGAGTTAGCTCTATTTTCTCTCTCCTCTTTTCTCATTTTTTCATATAGAATAAAACTGATATAGATATACTAAAAGTAAGCTAAAGTAATCTTATTATACATGTCCTAGAGAAAACAAGCATGCACGCCAGTAGATTAGGGCCATGCATGTTTGGATCCCTAGGCTAATTGTTAGCTTGCTAAAAATTAACTCTAGTCTATCCAAATAGGAAGACTAATAGGTGGGCTAATTTTTAGTCAACCCCTCAGTTAACAATTAGTCTATTAGCTGGTGGGTGGAAGCTAATTTGGACTAATAGCAGGTAACACGCTAGGAAAAGTCTGAAATACCCTCGCACGAAAAGATGTAAATCACCCACTGTTATGAGGGGCAGAGATGACTTTTCTAAGAAATTAGTCCAACCATTAGCCATGTATCCAAACAGCTCTGGACTAATTTTAGATGGACTAGCTAATAATTAGCTATAGCCATTAACCAACTAACAATTAGCTTTAGCCCCTCCAAATATAGCCTAGACGTAGAGAAGTGCGCCCTATGCATGTGATATAACATAGGTGGCAGCATGCAAGAACTCCAAACCAGGCGTGATTTGCTCTCCAAAAGCACTCAATCCCGTGGCTGGTGCCGGAACTGCGTCGTCTTCTGCCCAGTGGACTATTACAACAGCAGCTTGTTCCGCCGTTACGCGCAAATAGGTGCTCGCGATATAAGTAGTCGGTATGCCATCCAATCTATTAACTCCTCAAAGATCAGAGTGTAACATCCGTTACAACTGTTTCTTGTTAGGAAACCTATGTCCAGTAGCGGAGCCAGAAGTTAGAGATGACGAGGATCAAGTATACTGTATTGTGTAATTTGATTCAATAAGACGGGCTAAATACCATCAATTCAAATAAAATCTTTTGAAACACAAAGAGATATATTTGCGGTTGTTGGATCATGGAGGAGCCATAGCACCTGTCAGTCCTCGCCTCCCTCCGTCCCTGCCGATGCCAACTTCGGGCGAGATAAAATGAGGCTCAAATTATCTTGTTTCTGAGCTGTTTCAGTGGGATCCATGCAAATGGCACGTTGGGATTGGAGGCTTCAAGCCCACGCATGCTGCAAGCAAGATTAGGTAGCTTTTTTTTCCGAGGAAGACAATTTGGCAGCGTTGATTTGACTTGCGTATGTTTCGTTCTAATGTCAGAATTTAGCAAGACTGGGAACCACCTTTTTGTAGGGTAGTGGAGTTGTGACGCCAGTTCAACACTTTTTTTAGTCCCATTTGTAATTTCATTTTGCAAATTTGATCTTTTTCTTAATGTAATTGCAAAAATAGATCATTCTTGATTTTAGAAGCACTGAAGGTAACAATCTGTTGCTAGAATTTAGCAAGACTGGGAACCATCTTTTAGTAGGGTAGTGGAGTTGTGATGCCCAGTTCGTCACTTTTCTAGTCCGTGTGTAATTGTTTTGTAAATTTGACTTTTTTCTGAATGAAATTGCAAAAATAGTATCATCCCTGATTTTGGAAGCGACGGAAGGTGACACGTATCACCTTCCGTGCTCCCGCACCGTAGAAGCGCCGACCAAGCTCGACAAGAGCTCTGGAAACTCGATAGGCTCTTCCGCGATACGGAAGCGTGGAAGGTGACACACGTCATCTTTTGACACTTTCATGGTTAGGAATGTGGTTATTTTTGCAATTATGTTCATAAGAGAGTCGGATTTGCGAAAAGAATGTTCGCCACGGAGCTAAAAAGTGATGATTTCGTAATGACTATCTATTATGCACACGTGAGTGCACCTTAGTAGAAATTCTGGGATCGTGGATTTGTCCTCGATCTCTGTCTATTTAGACATATACTAAGGGGTTACACTTGTGTGTGCCTACGTGTGGTGTGTGTATCTGTATGTTTTCCTTGTAAAAAAAGGAAGTTGGCAATATTTTCGTCATGGATGATCAATTTTGAGTGTGTTTGGATCGGAGCCCACTATGAAATGCCAATTTTGATTAATCGTTCCATGCTGTTTTGGCTATTGTTTGTTTTGCAAAAAATTGGATGACTTCAATGATTTCACAAGTTAATTTTGGCTTAATCTTGACGAAACTTTGGCCAAAAAATAACATGGGGTGGCAAAAACTGAGCCGCCAACGGGTGCCGAATTTCTTTGCTGCAAAATGTTTGGCCTTCATTTTAATTTGTTAGCATCCTAGTCCGTTTTCTAGTTAAATCTTAGGTAATTTGGTTGATCAGTTCCATGGCTAATTTGGTTATATGTGCCAAAAATCTGATGGCTAATTTGGTTACGTGCCAATAATGGCAGTCTCAACCCTCCATCTCAGCTGATGTCCATAGAATTAATTACGCTGCTAACTAAGCAAAAAATCTGATGTGGCATAGGAATTAAGGAAGGGAGAGCAGGAAAAACAAAGAAACCGTGTCTCATGTAAGAAGCTGGGTCGACGCGGGCATCAGACGCAAGAAACGAGCAAAATCGGGGTTGAGCGTTTTTGCGCGCTGATCAAGCTGTGTTTGTAGTGCATACATTGGTTTATTGCTCTCTCTCTCCTCTAGACACTGCTCATGGAAACCATGGGTTGAGAAACTATGCATTGGTCTAGACACTGCTCATGAAAACCATGGGTTGGCACTAGTTGAGGTGGAGGGTTGGGGCTACCCTTAGTAGTAAGCATTGCATGGGAATTTAGGTAGATTAGTTATGTACAAGAGTGAAGAAATAGTTAATGCACGATATCTAGAGCCAATCTTTGTTGGATTATTTGGGCCAAGCCCATTTAATTGAGACAAATAATTTCTAGAAAATCTCAAAAGCCCACTCATGAGGAGGCATGTGCACTAACAATAATACCACATTGCAAGCCTAAAGTGGTGAACACTAGTTTATATAGTGGAGTGTGATCCACCATGGTAGAACTATGTGGGAGAGAGGGAGGAAAAATACACGCGCGCTCGTCTCGTCTCGTCTCGCCGGGCGGGGCGGGGCGGGGCGGAGGGCGTGGGCGTGCGGCACCAGCGTGAATGGTCCGCCGAAATCCGGTCTAGGGCCTTGCGCAGACACAACCTTCTTTTGCTACTCGGGATTGTCGCGGTTGCAGTATGAGATAAGGATTCCGTAACAGACTTCGATCGTGGCACGTCTTCGAGTCACGTTCTGTCACGACTATCTCTATATATACTGCGCCCTGCCACCCGTGTAGAAGAATACACAGAACACCTTGAGTTAGAGTTTTTGCCATCTCTCGCTGCTGCGCGCCGTCATAGCCTTCTCCATCCCGAGCGCCGACGTGCATCTGCGATCGGGAGAGCAGGTCTCCGGAACCCTTCATCTTCGAGATTCTGCACCGGAAGAGGGCGAATAAGGTTTTTGGGAAGCGCTTCGCGCGACTGCTTAAGATCTTCACCACGACTCGTCTTCCTGTTCCTACCGCTGGACGTCGTCGCCAGCGGCTCCTGCGACGCGCCATCATCAACGTCGTCCACGTCAACACCGCGAATCGCACCGACTCGCTGTCGCATCTTCTTCGCGCCAAGACGTTCGATCTATTCTAATTTCATGGTTAATTATGTTTATCAAGATGATCATAATGTTCGTGCTGTCTAGTGTGTTAGAGAGATACATGCTAGTTTCTATAATACTGTTTATGATATATATTCGAAACTTAATCTTGAAACTGTCTAATTTTTCAACCGTTGGTATGCAACAAATATCACACAAATTTGTTTCTAGCATAGTGTCACAATGCACCTTTCATATTTCATATAGTGACATATTGACATCTCCAAAGTTCAAGCTAGAGAATCTAGTTTACAACAGAGCTAAAGAATCTATGAAAGCGACATTGCACAGCGATGATCTGAACAACTCGATTAAACAGTGCTTCCAATCTGTCAATGGGTTGATCACTGCATAGGAATTTCTCTAACACCGAAAATTCCGTATCTCACGCACCAGCACAACACGCATGCGACGCCCTGTACCGGGAATCGACGGCCCTGATCATCCAGATCTGCCGGTGCCGAGGCGCGAGCAGCGTTGCTCCACAAGCACACGAAAAGAGCAAAACACGCGCCGATAATATGGGGGCTGAAAGGACTCGGAAGGGTGGACGAATGAAACAGGTGAAAAGAAGCGTCGGTGGAGGTCCGCACGGCCCACTCCCCACTGCGTAGCGGGGCACGTGCCGGAGAAGATCAGAGGGGGCACCGCGAACGGAGGACACGGCCACGGGAGTGGGACCCACCCTATGGGGCTTACATAAATGAACGGGCCACGTGGGTAGATGCGGTGGGGCCCAACCGTAAGTTGCCTCGAACAGGGATAGCATTAAGCTATTCCCAGTATATGGTGTCATTCTCATTTAATATTTATCACATAGGACATGTTGTTGATGTGGTATATGAGTTAAAGAGGAGAGAGAACAGTGTGGTATCATCCTGGAGATACTACTCTGGCTCTATATCCAACACTTTGGTTTTCGGACGACACCGCACTGGGGTCGCTACGGTGTCTTCTCTACGCGTTCCCATGATACATTTGATCATAGCATATGCAGCAATTTAATGGACACATGTGTCTTGGATACTGTAGTATGATACTATGCACTGGAAAGGGTATTTTATCTAAATAGTATCATACTATACATTCTACGTGACTGTTTTGGATTTTAGAGAGAATAGCCTTAGCAACAACCTGCTTAACTTCCCCATCGACGCAACGCAACGTAGATAACAGCGGGTAAGACGGCGAAAACAACGTACGACGGTTTACGTCGTGGGGCGGCACAGTTGACAAGCATGCGTGATTAGGATCGACCGGCCAGTCGAGGGGGGCGTCGAGCATGCAATGCCTGCGCGTGCGATGGATCTTACCTGCTCCTGCAGCAACGAAATTATCTACGTACGGCGCATGTAAGATTCAATAGGCTCATTATCTTCAATTCAATGAATCAGATTAGATAATATTTATTTATACTTCCTTCAATAGTAAAGTAATATAAATACTATTTAATAAATCAACAGTTAGATTTAATTTCTATTACTCACCGTATACTTACTAGTATAATATACCGTAAAATTTCTAATTCCATACAAACAAACTCTACATGTTTCAGTTTGGATCGACCATCGATTGTGGGAAACAGAGAAATCGTAACGTCATTTTACTCACGTACAGGACTACTACAATACGAAGTGGGTACTCGTTCATGGCGCCACCGCACGTACATTCCAAGCAATAGCATTGCTTAGAACGGCGCGCGCAACAAAAGAATATGTTGGGCTGACTGCCACGAGCGTGCGTTGCGAGCTTGGCACGTCGATCCGCCGGTGCACGGCCATGTCTCTGTTCTTCTTCATCCCTCATGTGCCTCTACATGGGCGGCGACGGATACCGGTACAAATATGCAGGGGTGAATATAGGGAAAAAAGTCATCAAGGTTAAACTAACTTATAATTTATAACAAGAAGATTATATATTTATATATTAAAAGAATTATACGCACGGTATTAAAGAGTGTCGGTGTCGTTTGATCCGATGATTACACTATAGATCCGTCTCTGCAAATATATACTACATTGGATCCCGGTGTAGGCCGTGTGCTGCCGCAGCAATATTTCCCGGTGGTAGATGGATGCAGGATGCTGGTCGTACACGTAACGCGCGCATGACCGCTGCCGAACTACGAACTGGCGAGCTAGTGATGATGCATTTCACGGTAACAAGCCGGCTTTACGACGCCGGCCTTCACATAGAAGTTAAAAAAAAAAAAAAGCAAGATCTATGGGTGCTAGTTAAGCATCGGCATTAGCTGGTTAGACAAAGACATCCCAGCATGCTTTCTTCTCTGGGAGGGAAGGAACACATTAACTAGCTTTCAAGTATGCATGCGTGCGTGATTGCATCCTCAAACAGTGGTGTACGCAAGAAGGGCTCCAAAGTGGCTGGTACACCGGCTCTTACTGTTGTTTTCCTCATACCTCTTACTCCCACGGTCTTTTTCTGCTAGTCTTTCAGTTATCTCACCGGGCATCTGCTATGAACACAAGTACGTATAGCAACACTGAGCACTCCTCTATTTTTCTCTTATGTATGCCACTGTCCTCAAATGATCTTGAAAATAGGCTTAGACAAATGAGTTTGTACCACAAGCCGAGCTCAACGCTTTTCTAGGCTCCTTGTATCTTTTTTTTTTGCAAATCTAGTCCTATCAACAAACACAAATGCAAAAATAGCCCTCTTCCCATCATGGAAGCACCGACGGTGTCATCTGCCGAGCTCGTGTACCGCGCTGTTACCACGCCTGTGGTGCTCGGCATCTGGCTAGCCATAGTTCCGCGCCCCTACTGTGGTACACAGATGCGACAGGTGGCATGTGTCACCTGCAAGCACTTCCACGATGAAACAACCTAGAAAATTAATTTTGCAAATGAGATGATTAATTCAAATTAATTATCACACGTAATAAATTGTTCCACAAATTAATCACCAACTTTATTAATTTTCAATACGAATTACATTTACATAATTACATTGGGGCACAAACAACAAAGTCACATAAAAAAAAGATTTCAAGAAAAAATAAATTCTTAAAATCTACAGCTTCTTGACCCTCATCTGGTTCCCCGCAAAATAAATAATCCACACACATACATATATATAATAATAGGTCAAGGTGCAGAATAATTAAATTTTTAAAGTTGCCGTCAAAACCGTATGTGTTGGTATGCTCATTGAGATGCTAGACATCTGGAGCCAGTCACACCTCTCGCTAAAAATGAGTATCATCATTCGACATAAAATAAAAATATAGTTATCGGATAACTGTAGCAATGCATGAATAGCACCAAAATATCCTTGGTGAAAAGATAAAAAATATTCACAATAAAAAAAGTAACAGAACCTCTGTTAAAATAGATTAGGGCAAGCCACCGAGAGTACCTCCACCATATCATCACACACCAGCAGGAAGCACAAAGGTCTCCAAGCCAAATCACCGGGAGACCACAAGCCATTTCCATGCACCAAGCTCCCACACAAGCACATAACCACAAGACCAAGCCATCCTCATAAACCACAACAAGCAAGGAACCAGGAGAGCCACCACAAGCCCAAGAGCAAGCACAATCAAAGAGCAAGACCACCAAGGGCCAGCCAGTCACCACAAGAACACCAGGAGACCAAGCACCACCAAGGAGTAAGGAGCAAGAGGAGGGCAACACACCCCTAGTACATTCACCATTCCATTCGTGCATCCTATTTCATCCACACCACAGGTCCAAGAGCAAGCACAACCAAAGAGTAAGACCACCAAAGGCCAACCAGCCATCACAAGAAGAACACCAGGAGGCCAAGCACCACCAAGGAGTAAGGAGCAAGAGGAGGCCAACACAACCCCAGCACATTCACCATTCCATTCCTGCATCCCATTTCATCCACACCATAGGTAACACCCCCCCACTGACACAGCCAAACTTGCCATCCAAGTAGCTCAAGAATCATCATCGACCCAAAATAAGAGTATGCATATTCATTATTCACATCACATATCAATAAAGTATCACCATCAGTAGCATAGTGAAAAGAAAAGGGGGAAGCCAAGGTGTTACCAAATAGTACCTGGAGCCAGTGCTTAGGCCATAGCAGAGGGGGAGCTCCAGGGAGCAGTAGAGGAAGAGTGGCGACTAAGGGAGGCATAACTAGGGGAGAGGCGGCCCAGGCTGGAGGAGACCGACACGAGCAGCGGCCCAGGTGCCGATCCAGGGCAGCAGCACGGGGTAGCCAGCCGAGGAGAGGGGCGCGCGCAAGAGGGAGGAGGTTGGTAGTAGGCCAGGCCAAGGGCAGGGGAGGGGAGCTCGGGCGGCGTGAGGTGGGGTGCAAACGGCGCTAGTGGCAAGGCGACCGAACTGGTTTAGCAAGAGAGAGAAGTAAGGAGTGGAGGAAAAGAGAAGAAGAGAGGAAAAGGATAAGCCAGCCAGGTAGGGGAGAAAAGAAAAGGAAGAGAAGAAAAGAAAGAAAAAGAAAAAGAAAAAAAGAGAAAAGAGGAGAAAAAGAAAGAAAAGAAAAGAAAAGGGGTTGAAAATTTTAAATCAGTGTATCATATAAATTAATTACCCTTAATTAAAATCTGATGATAAACAATCAAGCATTCAAATAAAAAGGCATAAATTTAAAAAAATCCAAAATTTCAAAAGGGACATTGGATGTAAATCAAATAATACATTTTAAAAAAAGTTTGGATGCCGTAAAACATGCAAAAATCTAACAACAACTTGAGATGTGGCATTTTGCAATTTCAAAAAATTAATCCAATCCTACTAGTGATCTCTTTTAGAATCCGTGTGAGGACGCCTTTTTCAATCTAATTCTAGACAAGCATTCCTTGATCACATTTTAATAACATTTTGGTAAATTTATTTGGTTATATGTGATATCACGAGTGCATGGAAAATGCTTTTAAAAAAACCATAAATAGGTGGTTGGAGGAATGGTTTGTTGACAAACTGGTGAGGTAGAAGTGGATATTGATGTGATGGAGAATATATCTATATACATGGTGGGTAGAGGGTGCCATGAAAAGGGTATTGCCGGTGGGGCCCTCTACATAGTCTATTATATAAGGATAAACAACACTAGGGCAATGAGACATATAATTCATATCAACCATAATGTGTAGAAATAACCATAAAAGGTTGTCCTATGAGGATGTTATAATCTTCACATTGGGTAAGAGTAGTAACTACTCATGTGAAGTTGGGTACGCTGGTAGGCCTAGTGAGGTGACACCGAAAATCAACTACGGTTAATTTTTTCAAGCTATATATGTATAAAAGCTTGGGTTGAGTATCAAGATTGTTGTGGTAGCATGGTACAACTGGTAGGCTGCGAGTGGGTATGGAACGTTGTGAAGAACACCACGGTTCGTCAACTACCAGGGTTGGAGATCTAATATCTGAGTAGTTTAAATGTTCTGGATTCTCAACTGAAGTTGGGTGCACTATAGGTAAAGTGGTACAAATCTGCATAGGGTCCAATCATGAATTCATGACTGTCTCGTGGATTGGAGGTTATGAAAGTTAAGTCTGTTTTATATATGGGTGCTAGTAGCTATTTCAATAATTAAAATTGAAAACCCATGTTGTACTAATAAAACCCTATTTTCCTGAAAATAGATTTGAGAGGAGGATGTTTATGAGATGGAGGTTGGTAAAATTTTATATGGTGCATTTTGTTATTAATGCTTGATGAGTAATTTTGTATTCACTCTTACTAAATCCCCCTTTACTTAGAAAAATACTCTTGTAGACAAGTATATAATTGGGACACGGATCTCAATGGGTTAGACCATGAGGTATGGGGTGAAGGTCATCCACAAGATCAAGACCATAAGGAGGACTATCAGGAGGGCTAGGTTGATCGTTATGTAGTGTATCAGTTTCTGTCATTCTTTTGGAGTAGTTAGTACTTTTGTATAATATTTTTGTTGTATATGGGTGTCGACGATTCGGGACAGGGGGCCCCTCGCCGAGCTTACTTGTTGAGTGAGGGATCAACCTAAGGCCCCTTTCTCGCGAAGGGTTTAGCGTCTGAGGGCCTACCGAGCAACGGAACGGGGCGCACAAGACAATCGGAAGGCACGGGGGGTCGTTTTTTATCTGGTTCGGGCCTCTCGCGGAGGAGATAATAACCCTACGTCCAGTGATTGCACTAGTGTGCGAAAGTGGGTTACAATGCGCTTGCTCGGGGAGCCCTGAACGACTCTAAGGGCTCCCGTAAGCAAGTAATGTGTGCAAGTGTGTGTAGTACAGAAAGTCCAACCCCAACCCGTCGCAGGAGGGGGGTATTTATAAGGGATTTACAGGGGACAGATCATTTATTACAGGCGCACTCATCGTTGAAGACGACGTCAATAAGAAGAAGAGCCGCCGCCCGCCGGGAACCATGCGACGTGGGTACAGTGAGCGCAGACCAAGGCGGCGCGGACCGTGGCGGCGCAGATCCCGGGCGTGCGATCCCTCGAGCCTGCTGCGTATTTAATGCCACGTCGCCTTGTCGCGGGCCCCCGAGCTTGGCTTGCTCGGAGACGTATTCGAGAGGTAACCCTGTGAGCCGGGCTGCCCGAAGGTCGGCCTGTCCGGGCATGAGTATGGTCGGGTGTCGCCGGGCTTCGATGGTCGTCTGGGTACAGTACCTCCAATCCCCGACAATGGGTTTTATGTATATTTAATGTACTAGAATTGTAGTCTCTGTGGCAATAAAATGTAATAAGTTTTCATTTCAGTCTCTAATTATTGTTCTACCGCAATACTCTGAACACGGTATATTAACTAATAAAGTATCGAGTGCATTCGATGTTTTGATTAGTTAATATGCCAAAATTCATGTAATTATCTCAAAGTAATGGCGGTGTTATTGTCGTTACGCTAGGCTAATTATGTGAGTTGCCGCATGCGATAGAAGCCAGGACTAGTTTTGTAATTGTGTTTATATGGGTGCTAGATTTAAAAAAAAATCCCTAAAAAAAGCTACCACTACTACAAAACAACACATATGTGACACTCTATTTGTGACGATTTTTCTGGAACCGTCACCGGTGGTTTAAAAAAATGGCGGGAAGACTATTTGTGACGGTTTTTATTTGGAATCGTCACAAATAATACATTATCAGTAGCAATTTTTCTTTGGAACCATCACAAATACATCTGTGGTGGTTTTAATAAAAAACCATCACTGATAATGTGAGTATTTATGACGGTTTTGGCTAAAACTGCCACTGATAATATGAGTATTTGTGATGGTTTTTGGATAAAATCATCACTGATAATATTATCTGTGGCGGTTTTAATTTGAAACCGCCGTAAATAATAAAAAATAGAAAAATTTAAATATTGCTAATTACCTTCTCCTGCCTTCTAATTTGAAAGAATTGAAATTAAATAATACTACATTTGAAATAATTGGAACTAATATTCCATTGGCAATAATTGAAAAGAATGACCGAAACAGATTCAAAACTTCAGAGGCCATTCCGAAACAGATTCAAAACTTCGGAGGCCGTTTTGAGGCCCTAAATGACGTTTTTTTTTGGAATTTCGTCACCGCGCACGCACTCACACAAAACATCAGGATCCAACCATTTGATTTTCGCATACTTATGAAATTTGGGTGCTACATTTCGTTATCTTTCCAACGAGTCAAAGAATGACCCGATCGGAGTTACGAGTCAAAAGTTATAGCTATTTTAACAAACGTGCTCGGATTTCATATTTGCAAACTAGAATCGGTGCCCAAAAAAATATAATTGGAGAGGTCATCGTGTGATGATTTCGGAAAGTACAAGAACACCAAAATTGAAGGTACGAATCAAAAGTTATGGTGTTTTTACAAGTTTCATTAATAGTAATGGCATATATATTGCAAGCATTATTAATAGTCAAAAGTATGAAATATAAATTTGAAAGTTTTAAATTTTGCTAATTACCTCTATAGTTAGCTAATTTGAAATAATTGAAAATCGGTGCTCGGGTGTTTCACTGGGAGGGAGGAGGGATACATTATATTTCAGATGTGATCATACCACCGCTAAAGTACTGGATCTTATAAGAACTCTAAAGTTAAACGTGTTTGGACGAGAGTAGTAATAAGATGGATCCAATCAGAATTCTGAAGTTAAACGTTCTTGGACGAGAGTAGTATTAGGACCTGGGAAGTCCCCCTAATTTAGTGTTTTTAAACTACTAGTTAGCTAAAAAATGCCAATGATAATATTATCAGTGGTAGTTCTAACTAAAAATTGCCACTGATAATATTATCAGTGGCAGTTCGAAAACCGTCATTGATAATCCCCGATTATCAGTGGCACTATATCAGTGGCGGTTCGAAAACCGTCACTGATGGCAGTTATAAACCATTACTGATGTGTATTTTTCTAGTAGACGATTGAATTGTAGTATATTATTTAGAGGATCGCTGGTACAGATGGCATGGGATGGGAGGGACCAGTTGCAGCTCTTCTTTTCTTTACTCCATGAAATGGCGTTACTAGAAGAGTTGAGAGTCAGTTATAGGCTGTTTGGTTGTCTTCTCTCGCGAGTTTGATCCGTTCAACTCAGCCAGGCTGATGAGATACGGGAAGCACTGAAGCAGAGACGGTGTTTAGTTGAGTATTTAGTAGGTAGATATTTTAAAATTTAAATATTTAAAATTTATATAGCAAGTGTGGTCTAGTTTTGTTTGAAAAAATATCAGGAACCCATTTTTGAAATCAGTTCGGTAATCGGAGATGCTAATCAAAAGATATAAACAAAAAAGAAAATACCCACGTGGCACCCTATGCATGGTTTGATATTGTAGCTGATAGTGGCCCCTTGCGCAGAATACGAGGCTGCCATGCGCTGTATCCAGAGATACGCCCATTTTCTCGATTCTCGAGCTGCACAGCATGGAGAATCTTGCATCCAGAGAGCCAGGCTCAAAACTAAATGCAGTCAACCAAACACAAGAAAAAAGCAAGATTCTGCATCTATGGATGCAAATCTCTGTGCATACAGACAACCAAACAGCCCCTTACTGAATGAAGAACTAAACAAATGCGAGTAGGCGTTGACTAACCGGTCGAGGGCGTTGGTACTAACATGGATCAATGGAGAGAGTAGTTAATCCTTAGCTGAATTTCGCAGTTAGCATGTCGTCATTGTTAGTTGTTACAGTAAACAGAAGACCTTGTGATGTGGAATTCTACTCTTCGTAGAATTTAAAGGCGCCAATCGGACATTCACACTGTAATAACAAAATAATTCTTTCCCGTTACAGAACACGCTGCCTGAATAGAAATCAACCCCGATTTAGCGTAAACAGAATTTTTTTTAAAAGATTTGATAAGATAGTAATACGTACATTTAGTACACTATATTTGGAGTTTCAGGGCGCGAAATAAGGAGGTTTTTGCATTACTTCTTGTAGTTTTAGCTTGTACAGTTAGTACAATGAAAATATGCATTTTGAGGATGTAGAGACTTGAATTTTTTTAAATAATGCATTTTTTAATTAAAATTGTAGAAAAATATGTAAAAAAATAATTACGTAAGTACACCTCTATCGCCAATTTATTTAGTGACAGTCTGACAAAAGCCTATTGGCCAAATGAAGCAGTAACAAAACAATTGACCGAATAAAACTCTGTCGTCAATTCATTTGGTGATAGACTTCTATGACCAAATGAATCGGCAACAGGCTGACAGGAAGTTTCTGTCGCCAAATGATTTGCTATCAATTCCGTTGACAACAGGAACTCTATCGCCAAATGATTTGACGATAGTAGTATATTTATGTAATTATTTTTGACGTATTTTTTGTAATTTTATTTTTAAAATGTATTATTTTAATAAAAATATTAGAGACTTCATCTAAAAAGAAAATGAAAAGCTCAGGATTTCGGTTTTAGCAATCAATGAATTTTTGAAACGTGAGATCTTATGTAAATGAAGGATAATTCACGCTTAAAAATGAATGAAATTGACATATTTGTTCATAAAAATTGAAACACATATTTCTTCCTAATACCTGCGAGAATTGAACTTTTTCATACGAAACTTCTGCTAAATTCCTGTAAAATTCTTGCACTACAACAAAACTACACGTCTACACGCAGGATCGAAAATTCTAGACATGGTAGATGCTCAACACAGGATCTTCTTCGGTCCTTGTTGTACATAGATTGACCGAAGACCTGTGTTGCATTGAGCTATAGCTACAATATTCAGACCGCAAAACCCTCCATTTTTAGTGGCTCATGGAGCTCGAGATAGATTTGGTAATCCCTACCAATGCAACCGTACCATCGTGTGCTTCCTTCCCATGTGAGGCGCACACAAATTAAAGCAGCTTCGGCCTACTATTCGCCAGTTCCGACGAAGTTAATGCTCCCCGGCCTGCCTCTCCTTCTGCACCCACTAAACTAGTCCCAACCATCCGGTGCTGCTACCGAAGTAAACACCAATGACCCACTGACAGATGGGTCTAACCACACAGACCCCGTTGAGATAACTGCTTCTCGATGTTGCATTGCCATTTACAGTCACATGTTGTTCCCACTGTTCAGTATATCCGAGTTTTCAAATTTTGTTTCTGTATATATATTACTCTCTTTATTGATTTTTATAAAGCCTATTTAGTTTACATTCTTGTTGAAAATTACAAGACATGTATGTATCTTTAATACTATTTTCTCTCTTTTGTTCTATTTATTTCCTTCTCTTTTCTAAACATTATGCATGACTTTCAAAGCTCTTAATAGAAGAGTACTTTAGTCATTCTATTTAGTGTTTTTCTCGATCTTAAGGTTTCCTTAATCTACGGATCTAGTCAAAATACATCCTATAAAAAATCAATGGAGTGAGTATTCTACAATTTTGATGTGATCTGTTATTAATTTTCTTTTATATCCTTTCTATTTAACTATTTTTAATGTTATTTATTGTCATCTTCTAGAGAAAGATACACCATCTAAACATATAATAGAAAAAGGTAATACAATTTTTTTAATGTTCTTGGTTCAAATAAAAGAACCTAAAATGTCGTTTAAAAGAGGTGTTTGCATGTTTTTCTTTTTTGACAGTTGCATAAATATTAAAGCATGAATGAAGAGTAGATAGCGATTATTTACCCCTTCGTTTGATTTAAGATTTATATATCTTGTATTAAGTGGAAAATCATCGAAGCACTGCATCTAATAAAAAACGGAGAGGACACACTAGTTGGAGCGTGAAATGTTAGCCCTATGAGTTGTGATCTATTTAGTTCCCGCTAAGCCTCTCCTTCCATTATACCTCACCTCACCAGCATTGCCACCGAAGAGAGGGGAGGGAGGGAGCTAGCACACACAACTAGAGAAGAAATGAGGCTTCTTGGAGCCCTTACTCTGCTCGTGCTCCTCTGCGTCCATGGAGGACAAGAAGCAGAGGCCGAGGGAGACGGGTTCGTGAGGGCGCAGGGCACCCACTTCGAGATCAACGGCAACCCGTACTACGCAAACGGGTTCAACGCCTATTGGCTCATGACCTTTGCCGCCGACCCTGCGCAGAGGGGCAAGGTCACCTCCGTGCTGAGCCAGGCCGCCGGACATGGCCTCTCCGTGGCCAGGACCTGGGCGTTCAGCGACGGCGGCAGCAATGCGCTGCAGTACTCCCCCGGCAACTACAACGAGAACACCTTCAAGGTCCTTAACCGCATTTTGCTTATAATCCCTTGAAATTTGAACCACTTGTTTTTCTTGGATCATTTTGTACTTAAAATATGTTTGTTGGAGTTGATGGCTCTGTTTCTGGAGGCGTTTGTTTGTGCTCTATTTGTGAAGTTTTTGCATTGTTTCTTGGTTCTTTGCGCAGGGGTTGGATTTCGTGCTGTCTGAGGCCAGGAATTATGGGATCAAGGTGGTGCTGAGCCTTGTGAACAACTATGAGACTTTTGGAGGGAGGAAGCAGTATGTGGACTGGGCAAGAGGGCAAGGGCAGGTCATTGGATCTGATGACGAGTTCTTCACCAACCCTGTTGTTAAGGGTTTCTACAAGAACCATGTCAAGGTAATGCATTAATAAAGTCAAAGTAATTTTCACCGTTTTATTGGATATGAACTTTATTTTTAGGACCATGAAGTGAGTGAGTGAGTGAGTTCCTTCTTTCCCTTCTTCGTTGAAAAGATGCTTCCTTTGTTTCCTTTTGACAAGAGTTAGGAATGTTGCATGAATTATTATCTTTCTTCTTTGGTTCTTGAAGTTCAACAAAATTCTTTGCTTCCTTTTAGACAAAATGTTTGCTATCTTATGATTGTGTGGACAAAATTAGACGATTTGTTTCCATACATCGACTACTTCGTACTCCTTGTTTATTTATTTTTCATTGAAATCGCTGCTTGATGGTGTATTTTAAAGGGAAAAAAATCGAGGTTTGGCTTCACGGGGAAAACATTTTACCTCATGGTTTTGATATCCGCAATCATCGTGGTAAAATATCCATCCTTGAGGAGCGAGGTGGCCTGTTCAAGGTCCCGACGGATAGAACAGGTTGTTGCAATAAGTTCAAAATCTCATCGGTATCTTGCGAGAACTCGCTTATCGGACGGAGATGAGATTTGAAATGCTGGCCAGAGCGAAAAAAAAATCTAAAAAAATTGAATTACTACAGTAATCTCGCAATATAACGCCGAAATCTCAGCATTTTAATCCGGAATTTGATGTTTGACCACCGGATTTGACCGAAAATTGATCAATAACTCTTAAGAAAATCATCTCCTATGAAAATTTGTTCAAAAACTAAAATTTTAAGATATTTTTTAAAAACTTCAAAAACGTTGTCAAATTTTTATAAACTTCATAAACGTTATGTTATCATCAGTTCCCTGAATCTATATCGATACTTGGAGCACGCTTCTGACAACTTTGCTTATCTTTTGCATCTTGAAGACTGTGCTGACGAGGGTGAACACGATCACCGGGGTGGCGTACAAGGACGACCCGACGATCCTGGCGTGGGAGCTGATGAACGAGCCCAGGTGCCAATCGGACCTGTCCGGGCGCTCCATCCAGTCGTGGATCACGGAGATGGCGGCCCACGTCAAGTCCGTCGACGGCAACCACATGCTGGAGGCCGGCCTCGAGGGCTTCTACGGCGCGTCGTCGTCGTCACGCGACGCCGTGAACCCGTCCGGCTACCAGGTCGGCACCGACTTCATCGCCAACAACCAGGTCCCCGGCATCGACTTCGCCAGCGTCCACTCCTACCCGGACCAATGGTACATACATAAACACATACAGGCAGCTTCTTGCAAAGTAGCAATCTTGCACTCAAATGGCAACTGATCGATTGGCAATGGCAAATTGGGGGTGCAGGTTGTCGAACTCGAACGACCAGTCGCAGCTGAGCTTCCTGAGCAGCTGGCTGGACGCGCACATCGAGGACGCGCAGGGGACGCTGCGGAAGCCGCTGCTCATCACCGAGTTCGGCAAGTCGTGGAAGGACACCGGGTACAGCAGCGCCGAGAGGGACGCACTGTTCGGCATGGTGTACTCCAAGATCTATGACTCGGCGCGCACTGGCGGCGCCACGGTGGGCGGGCTGTTCTGGCAGCTCATGGCGGAGGGCATGGACTCCTACCGGGACGGCTACGAGGTCATCTTCGGGGAGGCGGCGTCCACCACCGGCGTCATCACATCGCAGAGTCGGAGGCTGCAGTTCGTTGGCAAGGGCACCGCCGCGAGCACCGGCGACGGCAACTAGAGAGATCTCGGCTAATTGACCAAGACAAGGATGCTATTATTGAGTAAGAATCCGTGTTTTCGCGTGTGTTTTTTTTGTATGTTTTTCTATATCAACTCAGTGGTTGGGAAGAGTACCGTGAGTTGATGTCTCCTCGAGATGATTTAAGATTCATCCGGGAGCGAAGGAGTAATATTTGTCATCCTTCTTGGTGCCTTAAGACGACATGTTTTTCAAGTGTTCTTACGGATAACGAGATATAGCCAATCTGTGGCGATAAGCTATGATGTGAAGCTGGCTGTGAAAGAAGCAGCCCGTGATTGTAAGCTGTAATTTATACGAAGGGATGTGTTGACACCAAAAACTTGAAGTACAGCATATCAGACGAACATCTGGTTCAAGCATGTCAATCGATTTGATCCTGCAATCGATAAGGACAGGACCGTTCCAAAAATTTTGGGGGCCCGGGGCGAGCTAAATCAAGTGGTCATTTTATTGACTACCATAATTATTGCAGATAAAATATCGAATACTTTTATATGTAATAAATTTGGTAGAGAACAAGTCACAACCAAAAGATAGTTTAAACATAATCAAACTCATGTACTATTCAACTAAATTGAGCTCTAACCTCCGAGATACACCTTCAAACCCACCCGCACCACATTGCTATCACTACCATAATGCTGCGACAAAAGCCAATCTCACTAACTCCTACAAATTTAATTAGGCAAGTTAAAGTTCTTTCTAACACTCTTAGATGCAAAGTCATCAATAATAGTATCAATATCAATTTCATCCAATTTATCCTTCTCAATGCATAAAATTGCCAAACCATTTAACCTTTCTTGTAACATTGATTACCTTAAGTAATTTTTTTTAATAATTTTAGCTTTGAAAAACTTCTTTCAGCGAAGGCTACAGTCATAGGTATGGTGAATAAGATTCGATAAGCAATTGAAACATTTGGATAGCAATCTAAATCCTTAACAAACTAAAAAATCTCCATGGCGGACTGTGAGTGAGCAGATAAAGTCATTTGTAGCACTTTTAGTTCAGAGAAAAAATCATCTAACTCAATATCACATGAACTATTATGGGTGAATGTTTTTGCAAATTTAGTGCAACAATTTCTTAGTTCAATATTATCCAATGACTTTAATTTTTTTGAGCTAAGTAAAAAACTAAATATACTCTTAAATGTAGTAAAATCCTCGAACCTGTTCTTCAATGAAGAAATTGTTACATCCACCATAACAAGAAAGTAATTTACCTCAAAAGACTTCTCAGCTGATAAAACCTCTTCATTATAATTACTTTCATCAACCTGCTTTTTCCGGGTAGCTCGGCGTTTTATCAGGAGTAATGCTTTTACATTCATGTTAGATGCAATTTGGGGGCCCTCCAAAATTGGGGGCCCCTGGCGGTCGCACCTGCTGTCCCCCCCCCCCTTTGGGCCGGGCCTGGATAAGGAAAGTTGTAAATTTAATCAAAACCGATATCAAATCGATAGTTGGCCTGACTCAGCTAAAAGCCGATCAGGACGTGAAGCAATTAGCCGATCAAAGCTAATCGAGGGATAAAGGTAGATCGACTCTGAGAAGGCGATGCGCAGCAAAACAGAACAAAACAAACCTAGATAAAAGCGATGAAGATCAATAATCGGCGATGCGCAACTTTATTTATCAAAATTGATTTACAAGATTTGACTACAAGACTGAAAAACTAGCAAATGAAAACAAGAGTGGATGTGATTTATGGTTGTGGTTGTTTTTTCTAGCCGGCCTGGGCTCATCTTATATACCCTTCGGCTGATCCGAGTCCTATTACAACACGGTAAACATAATCCGTGTTGGCTTGGTTTCCTAAACAGACTCATCTATTTCCAAATGTCGCCTCCGTGTACTATCTAAACTCCTGTTGATCTCGGATTGCCGATTATGCCGTACTTGCCAAATTTTGATGCAAACAGGATGTTTTGGCACTAACCATCTAGAGTATTGCCTTCGTTCTTACCTCGTATATTTACTACTCTTTTAATGTGCACATTGTATTACTCTCGAACTCGGATTAGTTAGTATTTATTTATACATCTTACGGTAATAAGTATTATAATTCTAAGAGGGTTAAAACTGTAATTTTGCATCTTTGTTTCAAAGTAAACACACATGCCACTGAGTAATTTCTGCAAGAATAATGGTAACTACCCGGGTTATTAGGCCTTGTATATCGGCTCATTCCGAATCATCCCTAGGTGTGGATTAGTGGATACTTTACCTAAACAAAGCCTATTAAGAAGGCAATCAGCCCACAGGATCCATTAGTTAGTTTAGTCTTATATTGCTTATTCCATTGAAGAGACACTCCGTCTCCCCTATATGAGGTGTATTGTCATGGCCACATACACACTCTCGGCGAAAGATCAATAAAGGGGTAATGTTGTTTGGGACTACATCTGGGCGTTCTTGTTCTTCTCCAATGTCTGTTCTACGTTGACATTGTAACGATTATCTCTGAGTTCTAATAAAAAACACGTTATCAACACCAGATTGCTTGTATACCACTGAATCTGACTACATCATTCTATATCCTGGCAATTAGATCAATCTCGTTCTTCTGGGTACTAATCACACATTGAACTACTACTCTGTTCGCATGGTACACGGGGCGACAATTTCGTCGAGCTCCCATGTCGCCGAGACCACGTGGACACCAGATGCCCAGCAGATCGCACGAGGAACCAGGTGGCGGCATCGACCTGCTGCTGTTCTGCCTTCATCGATCCGCACGGGGTCGAACTCAACCGGCCGCACGCCTCTGCGTGTGCACTGCTGGCTACTAACGTCGCTGGACAACGGGCGTACGCCTCCGCATACGAGCCGTCGTGCCACCAAGATCGATCGGACCGGGCGTATGCCTTCGTGTGCACGTCGCCGATGGTTGTTGTCGGGATGCCGCAAGCCTCCGCGTGAACCATGCCCTAAAACCGTCACCGTTGTGTCACGATCTCTCTTGAATATCACGGATCAACACCAACACAGAAGAAATAGTCCGATGCAACACTGGATGTATACAAGTATTTGGGATACAAATTGGGAAGAGTGAAGACAGAGATTAAGAAGAAGCAAGGAACTGGGAAATCAGAGAACTAGAGTGTGGGAACAGAGCAGAGAAAGGTTTCGAGAGAGGAGGAAATCAAGTTCTGGTTCTTCGATCCCCTCCGCTGCGCTGCTGCTTGCCCTTTTGTATTGCCTTCCTCTCAGCCGAATGGCCCACGTCCAAGGCCCAAGGCCCACATCCGTGACATTCCTCCCTCCTTGAATCTCGGCTTGTCCCCAAGCCGATGATAGCAAACCAAGAATTGTACATATAGTCACCACCAGGATCCCATGGCAACTGCAAGTACAACCTTCTGCTCCCAACTTGATCAACATATTGGTCAACCATGTAGATGAAGCTCGCTGCTGCTTCACTGACGAGAGTTCTAAAATCATCTTCATAGATCTTCTCTTTCTCTCTGGAATCATATAGTTCATTTGACAGCAAAGAGTTCTCTTGGATCAGCTTGATAATCTCGCTTTGCAGTAACCTCCGGGACCTCTGCAGTTCCGACAACTGTCCAACCAAGAACTTTGCCTCAGCCCTTAGCTCATCCACTTTACGGTTACGAGCCTTCATCTCTTCCCAGAACTCATTGCTGATCTTCACCACTTCCTGCCTTTCTCTCTGCAGCTGGAGCAACTCCTCGCTCTTTGCTTGTTGATCTTGCTTCTGCATGTTCCGCTCTGACCTCAGATCAGACTCCTCCTGTCCAAAGTGTTCCAACAGTGTGATAACAAATGACTTCTCAACAAGCTCCTTCTGTTTCACATCCTGGGCATCAGATAATGTCTTCAGGAGGCAGTTGATCTCATGCAAGATGAGCTGCACAATGATGTCAAGATCCATTTGGTCTAGGGATTCATACTTCTCATACAATTGTAATACTTTCAGCACTGAGCCAATCCCTTCAGTTAGCTTCTGCTTCAAGATGAATATCTCTATCTGAGCTTTGGCAATCTTGAGCTCCTCTTCAAGCTGCTCTTCTCTATTTCTGCCTTCCTCAAGCAATAGGCTAATTTGCTTCTGTAGATCATCAAACCCAACCAGTTTTCTGATAATCTCCATCCGACAACTGTGGAGGGGATGGACAGATAACGACACACCATCTTGCTTTTTCACTGGAGACTCTAACTCTTCTGGTAGGGCCTCCCAGTCATCATCCCATCCATCATTCCAGTCAATTGTTTCTTCAACCTGATCTCTTCTGGTAGGGCCTCCCAGTTGCATGTTTTCGGAAAAGCTGATCAACTTTCCCCAGCTAATGGATCTGATCATTTCAAGAGCACCAGCATGTTTCCCTGTTAACTGGCTCAGAGACGACAGCAACCTATGCAGCAATACCCGAGACTCGCAAAAGCCTTCAATCAGATCCAATACACAGTCACAAGCACATCCAGAAAGAATCATAGCTCGACAAAAATATGATGTGTTCATCATCATTCCATTGCTAAGGCCAATTTTTATGTACATGGAGATGGCATCCCAACCTTGATGCACTATTGTATCATCATTTATCAATAGTTGTCTGAAAACCCTCATGCAGTGAGAAAACTGATTCGAACCCAAGTAGCCTGTCCTTTCATATGAGCAGACATCAATTGACTCCCTTGGTATGCCCTCAACAAGTTTAATCCAAAGCGTTATCAATGTAGCCAGAGGTTTCTTCCATGAAGGTTCCTGCGGAAGGCTTCTTGCTAAGTTACAAGTAAAACAGAGGGTGTAATACCTTCCAATGATGTATGAAATATCAGTGGCTGGAAGAGCTTGGATGTATTCCTTGCAACTATCATAGTTCAACTCAATCTCACAAAGGACAGCTTGCAATTTCGCATAATCTATACTGTTCGAACTTGCTTCATTGCGGCCTTCTAAAGATGCCAGTAAGCCAAGCACATAATGCTTGTAAACACCATGCCGTGATATGAGTCCCTTCGCCAGTATATCAACATACATACTCACAAGAGCTTGTACCATATCAGCTAGAGCGCAGACGTTTGAGGCATGGATATTCTTGGAATTGAGGTGCTTGCATGATTCTTCCAATACAAACTTCTTCTCCCTTAACACTTCAAGCTCAGTAGTTGCTGCTGACAAAGACATCTCCAAATGTGCATTCTTCTCAGACATTTCGTCGAACACTTGATGTGCACCAAACAAAACAGAGGACCAAAACACCGTCTCGAGGTCTGTGGCGTCGGCGTTGGGTTTGGCGCAGGTGAGGCGGCGGATCTCGCCTTGGTTGCCGGTGAGCACGCTCATCTGGCTCATCTTGACAACGGAGGTGGCGAACTGGTCAAAGCAGGCATCAGCCTTGAGCTGGTCGTTCTTGGCTTTCCTCAGGCGGAACTTCTCGGTGCACCTGGATGGCTGCACATGCTCCACTCGGACATGGATCCTCTTCCTGATGATCCGGTTACCAACCTGCTTGTTAATCTTGACGCCGATGGCGCGCTTGGTGACGTTGCAGGCGCGTCCCGTGCGGCCGTGATAGAACTTGTGCGGCATGCCCTTGTGCACGGCCCGTTCACCTTGACGTCGACGTAGTCGCCAATCTGAAACTTGCTCTTGGCTTCGGCCCTCCGGCGGTGTCAACAGTGAAGGCTCTCCTGATAGAATAGGCGCCGGTGATACCACCATTCCAGGAATCGCCATCAAGTTTCCTGGTTCAGGTCCGATCAAAACCTCCACCCTTTCCCGTACTTTCTCCAGGGCCGATCGAACTTCTCCAACCTCGATTTCACCCCATGCACCTCCTCTAAGATTTGTCTCAAGAGAGTGTTAATACCTTCAAACCGGTTCTCCATGGAGGCCATTTCGCTTCTTCTTCGTCCGGCGACGCCTCGGAAAAGAGCACACTCGGCCGCGCGTCGAAGGAGCGACGATCCAACAGCGGTGGTTGGCGGAGGCAATCGGTGCCGAGCCGAGGAGACCGAGTCTTGAAGCCGACGCGATCAAGGCGATGAAGATCGGCGGCGGAACCCAGGTGCGAACCTCTGATACCAAATGTCACGATCTCTCTTGAATATCACGGATCAACACCAACACAGAAGAAATAGTCCGATGCAACACTGGATGTATACAAGTATTTGGGATACAAATTGGGAAGAGTGAAGACAGAGATTAAGAAGAAGCAAGGAACTGGGAAATCAGAGAACTAGAGTGTGGGAACAGAGCGGAGAAAGGTTTCGAGAGAGGAGGAAATCAAGTTCGGTTCTTCGATCCCTCTCATTGCTACCGCCGCTTGCCCTTTTGTATTGCCTTCCTCTCAGCCGAATGGCCCACGTCCAAGGCCCAAGGCCCACATCCGTGACACGTTGCCTCCACGCCGGTGTAAATGGTCGTCGTTGCCTCCACGTCAACATTGTGCCCACGACGACCACAGGGTTCCCACGCCATGGTCATCTGTTGAAGATAACTCAATATCTCTAACTTCCATATCTATAGGTTCTATTCATAGTTTTTTAGGAGTCTAAGTCTTCTACAACTAGAACTTTTTGGCTATATAAGTCAACCCCCTGTACTTGTAATCTTGAAGCGATATAGTGCATTGTTTCCCGTGGTTTTTTCCCACAAGGGTTTTTCCACGTTAAATCTTGTCTCCAGTTATTATGCCGTGCATCTACAAACCCTAACAAGTGGTATCAGAGAAATCACCTGGGGGTTTCATCGCGCACGCGCCGCCGCCGGATCGACCGCCCTTCGCGCGACTCCCGCACACCAACTACGCCTGCGCCGGATCCGCCGGCATTGGCCTCCGCTGCACCCGCTGCGCGTCGCCCCACTCGGACTCTTCGGCTTCCTCGTGCGGTCCTCCAGTCTGCGTCGTCGCCTCGACGCTCCTCGGACACCCGCATTGATTCTTGAGCTTCTGGACTTGAAACAGATCTCAGAGGTTGTTTTGATTTCCTGATTTCGGTTCCGACTCAATTCGACAGAGAAGAAGCAGCTCCGGTTTCTCGTTTTCCAGCTCGGCTGCAACTCCAGATCGGCTTTGGTTTTTCAGCAGCTTCAGCGGATTTCATTTATTGGAACTAATGCTTCAATGCATATTATTGGTGGATTTCATTGCAATTTATGAGGGATTTATCATCGACAATTTATTTGACGTTTCATTGTCAAATTTGGAGAAGAAAAAAATAATGTCAGTTGAGGAGACAACTGCATTTGATGTTTTATCACCGTTCATTAGAACTTGGTGTTTCATCACCGTTATTCTGGTGTTTTATTCACCATTCATTTGGAATTCAACGACTCCCTGATGGTAGCATTATACTCTTCGGAGTTTTTCTAGTGAAGGTTTTGCTTCAATGTCAGTTTGAGATGAAGGTTTGAAGTGCAAGAAGGAGTTATTTCTGCGTGGATAGTACAACGTTCTTTTTATTGTCTTTGCTCGATATGAGGGGTCTACTGCAATTTGTACTCCATTGGCAGCACAACAGGTTTTCTTCATATTGACATTTTTTGAGCAGCTACAACCATGTTATCGATTTTCAGTAGGCAATTTGCTGAATTTTATGTTCTACGTGGAGCATACCAAAAGTCCATGATATGTGTTCTTCACTATTTATCCAGCACCACAGGTGATGTCTTGGCTCATGCCGTTTGATGATTGAGTGTTTTATTCGAAGGTCGATTGCACGACTCGAGACTTTCTTCGGGTTATGAATCATTGAAGACTCAGATTTCTTTGTCTGCTTTGTTATAGCTGTGTTGGATTGACTGTTCCAGTCTTTCTTTCGACCTGCTGGTGGTTTGCTCAATCTCACTTTATCAGAAGCATTTGGACAAGACTATTTCAGTCTTTTATACCCATGGTGATTTTTCGCACTACAAGTGTTTGGCTTGACTGTTCCAGTCTTCCTTGTTCAGTAGTCCTTTGGACTTTTAACGCACTTGTATTATTCGTGCTTAATTACCTTTCAGGGTTTTTCGGAAACAACTTTGTTATAGATTTTGAGTTAAGGGGAGGTTTGTTGGAGATAACTCAATATCTCTAACTTCCATATCTATAAGTTCTATCCATAGTTTGTTAGGAGTCTAAGTCTTCTACAACTAGGACTCTTTGGCTATATAAGTCAACCCCCTGTACTTGTAATCTTGAAGCGATATAGTGCATTGTTTTCCGTGGTTTGTTCCCGTAAGGGTTTTTCCACGTTAAATCTTGTCTCCAGTTATTATGCCGTGCATCTACAAACCCTAACAAGCACCACCCAGCTCCCACCGTCACCGCCTTCACGGTGTCATCCGGGTCATTGTCGTGTCGTTGCAACCTCCGCACGCACCAGTCACCACCGGGTCGGACTAGGGCTACACACCGTCACCGCTGCTGTGTGGGACAGGATCATTGCTGCCAAGGGCGGAGCCAGCCTGGCTCGAGGCCTCGGGCCCAAGTCATTGCAGGCCAAAACTCGCAGACCAGGCCATTGTAAAGTCCAGGCCATTTACATGGGTTTTGTTTGCCAGGCCTCAGTCCCAGGTCCGGGTGGCGTGAGGTCTAACTCCGCCCCTGATCGCTGCCACCGTGCGCCTTCCTGCGAAGGGCAACAACAAGCCTCGCACCTCCAAGCGGAGGACGAGGATAGCAAAGCCCCTACCACCGTGGTACAGGCCCACACATGTATAACACAATACTTATAATTTTGTCCCCATTTCGAATAAAAAAGTTAATTCATATGTGATATATTTGAACCCAACAGACATTATATATTACTACAACTCACTTTATGCAAACAATGTTGGTCGGACTAATCCCACCACCATTTCATATGGGTCTTCACATTAACATACCACTCACTCCCCTTGCCTCTGTCCCACACACTTCTATGCAACGAAGTTTGATGATTTGCTACAATGTTATACCTTGACCTAAATTTCGCTCAAAGTTTAGCCTACTGTAGAACAGACTCACACATGCATAACACTCTGTTTACAATTTCGTCCTCGCTGCATATAAAAAGGTTAATTCCGATGTGCTATGCTTGAACCCAACAGGCATTATATACTACTACAACTCACTTTATACAAGCAATATGGGACTAATCCCACCATCGCTCTACATGGGTCCTCAAATTAACAAGCCAGGATATTACAGCCAGCATCGCCCTACCTCTTGCCAAAGGTGGAAGATGGGACATGCTCAGTGGGGTCGCACACAACAATGTCATCATCGCCATCGGACCACGCTGACGCAACCGCACCACCATCGTCAAGAACGGGGTGGACAACACCACCATCACTGTCACTCTCGTGTTTGGTGAAGGATAGAATGGGGCACTGGTTTCCATCATCACTTGAGCTATGGCTATGGACAGACGGGACCACCATGCTGCCCCACCGCACCGCCGTGCGGGTGGACCTCCATTACTAACCACGGCCAAGGAGGGGAGAGAGAGAAGAGGGTATAACCAGGCTTCACCTATCTACCTTCTATCGTTGTCGGAGTCCCCATCAGCTATAATCAAGGGCCACTGTTGTTGCACAAGACCGCTGCCACCGAACTAGGACCTTCAACGCCACCACCAAGATGAAGGATGGGGATAGGGAAAGGTGGGGGAGACAAACTACTCCACTACCACATAGGCCTTGAGCCGCCACCCAAGACCGCGTCATCGTTGCTTTCCAGTTTCCACCGTTGTGCCAAGCGAGGGGACAAAGACTATCGCCGCCGCCATACACCTTTGCACGATGGGATGGGGCAGGATGGTGCCACATCATTGTGGGCTACTACCGCCACCGCCTCCTTATGTCGTCGTTGGAGGGAAGGGGATAGGGGGAGCATCACCGCTGTGAGCTACGTCATTAAGCTGGTCACCTCCACGACCACCATTTCCGCTGTCATTACTCCCGTGCTGAAAGAGCGTGGGTTTGCTGGCGTTTGGAGGGGATAGGCTAAGGTTAACCCTAACACCACATTCAACGAACCTGCATAAGCTTAGTACACCCACGCGGGATAAGTGAAATTAGCCAAATGGGCATAATGCGGCCCATAAACAACCAAACCGCGATGGCATATGGTTTGATCATGGAAATTTTGTAGAAAAGCCCTTAGGGATTTTATAGAAATTGCATCAATCCATAACTTATTGAAAATAGGTCGTTTCAAACAAGAAATTTCCAAAAGTCCCTTAAACTTTCGAAATGGAGGAGAACTTCCACTTTTGGGAATTTTGAAGAAAGAACCCTATAAGTTCCAATTACTTAGTGCTATCTGGCCAAGGGAGGCAAAGGGAATTGCGATTCCTAGATAGAAGCACATTGAACTTAACACCCACTAATGGATGCAATCTTAGAGAGATCACTTTAAAGAAGGTATCTGTCACATCCACACTAGAGGCTTCACACCAACACCATGGTAGTATAGAGTATGCACTATAATGTGACTCAAGCTGATTCCCACATATACTCAGGGCATATGCACTCGTAATTTTAAAGGTTGGCGTGAAGAGGAGGACGAATTGTGGGAGTGGCAATAGATATATGGAATAAAGTGATGGCAAAATACAATGGGGAACCTCATGTCAAAATAGATGTGATATTATCTGTGCAATCATCAACCTACTTAGCCTAAGTAAATTAGTGGCATAATTGCTTAAGCACTTAAGGCGGAATTTGGGAGTTCGTCAATTTACTATGAATGAGTATGTAAGATTCTCTTTGAGCAATCTTAACTCCAAATAAAATGTGGTGACCTAGTGGATTGTGTTTATCATGAGTGATCATACTAAAAATTACGTTCTTAGATATGTGACAGGCATATAGAGGATCACTAGCTTTTGGTCAATATGTGTGTTCATGAGGAACAACTACAACAATTGGGTGATTCAATTTAATATTATTGGCAAATATTTGTTATTTCCATGCTTCTAGGCATTGAGTGGCCAATCTTTAATGTCATATTATCATGTTACTTTTTTAGTACTATATGTTTGTTTTATATACACCATGATATTGTTTGAAAACATATTTCTATTGATCAAATGTAAATATGTTATATAATTGAAAGACCCATGATTTTCTAGAATGGATTCAAGGTGACATGATAGAACCAATTGAGCTTGTGTAAGGGGCTATACATGTACTTTGTAGTATAGATTAATGCTTCCACTAGGTGGACGCACATATTGAGATGCTCTCACGAAGGGGACTTTTTTCATTAGAAATCATACTCCTAGGGAGAGAAGTTTAAATAACCCATTAACAACTGGGTTTTGGGATCATCAGACACAATCCATTTTGTGGGTGAAATTGGAAACTTACAACAAAATCATCTTATGTTCATTGTATAATTCTAGGTATGAGAATAAAACATCAATATGGTTCTATAAAAAGCCCTGAGATGGCAAAATCATCACCCACCCAATAGAGATTGGGGATAACCAACTAATAGTTGGAACCTTTATGCATGATATTGCATATGAGTCTAGTACACTACATATGCCCCTTATTGATAATACGTGTGTAACATTTCCCATATAAATCACCACTATAAACGTAATACCATGGATGTTAACAGCATGTTAGACATATGCTTTTGGATACGGGATATCCTAAAGGCCATGATAGGGGGGCCTTTAATATGATATGAAGATTTTATCTTGACATTAGGGGGAGAATTGAGCCCATGTTTTGAATATTGTGACATTTTCATGCAATGAAAATATCTTCAAACTTAGTTGCCCTGAGCAAAGGGCTATGAGTAGAGACCATTGCACTAGTCAAATTGAATATAGAGCTCAGAAGACACTCCTATGCATAGATGGA
Source organism: Guadua angustifolia (assembly GCA_036346375.1). Lineage (NCBI taxonomy): Eukaryota > Viridiplantae > Streptophyta > Magnoliopsida > Poales > Poaceae > Guadua > Guadua angustifolia. Next base: position 30,326,556 of record CM070500.1, on the reverse strand, counting down.
GGAGGGGTTCGCTAGATATTGTAAAGGAGTTATTGTGTATAGAGTGGTGATATCCCAGGATAGATGTATACCCACTTGTGCAAGAGAATTATAATATTCAAAGAATATGCGATGCTTGCATATTTAGCATCTAGGGATCTACAGTGACATTTGTGGTTCTACCATCTATTAACATAGAGTCATGTGATTGATAAATCACTATGTAAAACTCCTGTGATAGGATTTGCCTATCAGGTGAGAGAGTTCACCAATAGATTCATCATGAGGATAAATGGGATGAATGCCTGAGCACTTTTGCCAATGCACAGTATGTAACATCCCTGAATTTTTCTTATAAAAATAAAAGATTTGTTATTAAAATTTTAAAATATTATTTTGTTGTATTCTGTAAATTTTTAGACAATAATTTGATTCTCTAGATTTTCTAATATTTATTTTGATTTTTGGGATTTTCCATGAATTTTCTAAATTTTTAAAAAGTCTTCTCCTATTTTCAAAAATTAAAAGAAATTTATAAATAAAATTAAAACCAAATTTAAGTTCAAAATAATTTTATTAAGTTAAAACGACTCTGTAAATTTCTTTGAATTTTACCATAATTTTTAACTTTATTTGATATTTTTCAAAGTTAAAAATAATTTTCAGCATTATAAAATTAATTATGGTGTAAAAATAATAATTTTATATTATTTAAAAATATTTATTCATGCTTTTATTACTGAAACCGGTATCTCTTCAAATTCCCATATTTCATACAATTTATTTGCTAATTTTCAGATTTAATATGAATTTTTAGCAAAAAATAATTGCTTTCAGGATTTATTATTTTCGGTTACTGCTCATTCCTACCCGATCTGCTTCCTTCGGCTCACCCATCAACTACAGTAACCTAAACGGACCCGACCCGCTTTAATTTCCATCCATTTCCCTCGTTTACTCCAGCAAACTTGGTTATTGTTCTGGTCATAACTTCGGTTAGTGTTTCCCGATGATCCACCCATCTGATTGCCCTGTAAATTAAAACCCAGTTTCCTCCCCTTATCCTTTACATCCTCAGCTTTGAGTTGGTCCAATCCATCCATCGGATCTTCTTACGCAAGCCATTCTTTCCAACCTCCGGTGAACATTCGACGAGCTCTCCCGGCCACTCCTGACCTCCATTCGGCTTCAAATTTTTACTGGAGCTTTCTCTCAGTATCCTCTACATCGTGTAAAATCAGATTTTGAAAATTCTTGCTAGAGCTCTGCCAGCAATCATTTCTTCTCCAAGTCCGGCGAGAAGTCAATTTTTGGATTCAAAAGGTCCGATCTCCTTCATCTTAAGTCCGATTGATCTCATTTTTTCTTTCTAAATTTATATAAAATTATACTCTATCTATTTGTATGAGTTTTGTATTTTATTTGAATTTGATTGATTTGTAACATATAGTTTTCGGAGAGCCGAAAGGAATTGCTACCGACTCAGAGCACCTTCCCTACGAACCAGGCAAGTTGCACACCTTAACCATATTTGAGCCCAGTTTTTAAATCATATTTTGTTTTAAATGTAATTGCATGCTTAAGTTGTATTAAAAATAGTTTAGTCCCAATTTAAAATTAATTAGTTATATCCTGATCTGATTATGACTCGCATTTGAAATTCGATTCCATTATACCATTGTAGCCCTAATAATATAGTATGGATTTATGATGATAATTACATAGTTAGATATGCTTAGACCTGCATAGAATCAAAACTAGAATTTTAGGAATTTATAACAAATAAAGATATGATTAAATAAAATTTTGCTGTGGTGATCTAAGAAGTTGTTTGGAAATAAAAATATGTATATATATAAATGGATTTAGACTGGGAGAGAATGGTTGATTGGTGGTTTTTGAGTTTGTTGAAAAGCTTGCCAAGTCAGTTAAGGACCGGTCTGTGAGCTACTGAATGTAAAGCACAACCGTGCTTTCATAAGTCTGGTATGGGACAGATTCGACTGTCCATTTAGTGACATCTCATGCTAGTTTTGCCATTTGGGGGGGGGGGGGATGTGGAGATGGTTAGTCTACCACATGGCGCAAGAAGGGGCTTCTGGACTGGGTGGTTTTAACCCTACCAGCGGTGAAATCTTAGCGGGTATAATTACATGAGATGTAGCTTTATAGGGCCTTGTCGTGATTTTTCTCTACCAACACACCAAAGGGGGTGTGTATTTGGGCAAAATGAGATAATCATGTCTTGTGGGTAAAGTTGTACAACCTCTACAGAGTTAAAACTAATCGATTAGCCGTGCCCGCGGTCATGGGCATGCCGAGCAACTCTTTCACAGATTAGATTTTAATGTTTCCAAATGTTTTAAGAAAAGTGGTTTATAAGTAGAGAGAGTCCACATGGGAAAAATTTGAGATGAAACTCTCGGTTGGAGCCCGTGTTGAAAATTAGATTATAACTCAGTTTTTACTATATCAATTACGCATTGAAAATTAGTTATTGTATTTAAAATATTGCTTTATACTCAAATTAACCATATTATACCTTCCTTTGTGACCCTTCATTAATATTGCATTTATTGTGTGATTTGCGGAGTACTTTTGTACTCACCCTTGTTTACTCTACATTTTTAGAGGAGTATCTCTGCGATGGTGAGGACTAAGATAACTTAGCCGCTGCCCCAGTTGATTGCCTGTGGTGAATCTATTCGGTTCTACTACTGGTTTTATTCTACTTCTGCTATAATCTTTTATTTGGCCTGTGTGCCATATTTTATTGTAAACTCTGATTATTAATAAAATACGTTGGATATATTGTAATAACATTTCTACTGTATATACTAGCTTTTTCTAGACTAATACAGGATACACAGAGGATTTCGGAAGTGTTTTTTCTGGGGTCCAACACAGTATAACGCTCAGATTGTGGAACAACCAAGATTATATCGCTTGGGAAATGATGGAGATCTTGTTAGTATTAAGATACCCATGTGAGTTATGGATATGGGAGAACAATAGAAATATTATCGACAATCCTACCTCTATAATTGCTTATGAATGCAGATGAGTTTTATAGTACATTATTCAATGATAAAGGGTCAAATGGATAAAATCAATTGAGGTCAAACCAATATCACTAAAATCAAATTGGTAGATTCAAATATGAATGGTCATCATAAGGTGCTGTAAAGCGATGTTTTAAAAGTCTTGAGTGACCATACGTCTCTCTCTCGTAATGAATGAGATAATGTTCCACAACATTATATATCTCGCAAGTAAATAAAATGCAGTGAATAAGAGCATCATCAGAGCTCTAAGTCCTTATAGAGCTAAGGATACAACACTCCCCCTTGTACACTTTGACGACCTAGATCCCTATGAGTTCATTGAAGGAGTCATTGGATGATGTTCGTGTGAAGTCTGTCATTGATGGCAGTGGAACCACAAAGGATAAAAGGGATGTAGATAATTACCTGAAAGACGGCAAATTCTAATATCTACATAAAGATCAAGTGGATCATGATGGATCACTTGAAATACTAGTCATTGCACATGCAAATGATTGTATGGGAGGCTTAATAAAACATTGATCTTGTGTGCAAAAGACACTAATAATCATGTAATCCGTGGAATGGATTAAGACCGGCCCATCTAGACCCGAAAAGAAAGAATGAAATATTGGAATAAGAGGTTCCATACTTATATCTTGCATATTGGCTTAATATATCAATAGGATATGATTCTATACCATTAAATGGTATTAATCGTATCCTCAAAGAAAGGTATAAGACCATATGTGCATAGATGGCACATAAGTGTTTATGAATGGCATGTAAGGGCACTGCTATATTTCATGAATTATGTATAGGTTTCATACATGTATTCATGATTATTTTACTAGTACTATATAGTTCATCATCGTACCAAAGCGTTTGGGAAGAATGGCCATAATATCTTCTACAGTTTTTTTTTTGTTGTTGAAGGAATTAGTTACATTGGTGGCCATATGACATTTTGGTAAATTAGTATAATCCCCACTATGCTAAATCATGGATTGGTTATACTCTGAGAAGGTATATCCATTATTGGTCTATTGGATAGACACATGATGTATCCTTGGAAGACCACAGAGATAGATACAAAAGATAAAGTTTCCTATTGTTAAGGGACTGGATAGATTATCTAGCAAATGATGAGGTACTTCAACTACACTCCTATAGTCCTCTAAGAGGATAGTACATGCAAAGCACTAGATCACGAAGTGGTAATGTGAAAGAGCAAATATGAGAAACATATCACTCATGAATTATGCACACTTACGATTTCTACAAGGACAGTGAGCTGTGAAAATTGGCAGAAAGAAATTTGTGAATATATTTACAAGGTCCATGCTTACATCTATTCAAAAGGATGACTTATGGCAATGAAATAAAAAGAAGACTTTAACGGTTATCGTCTTCAGAGGGAACAAATATCTTATATGGATTCTCGTGCTATAGATTGTAGGTCTTAGCACAAGAGAAGTCTGAAAAGTTTAGTCTCAGTACACTACAGCTCTTATGTTCAAGGGGGGCAGAGTCGCTTAAACTTTGAAAAGTTTCGTGCGAAGTTATACCATCTAAGCATTCTGATCTTAATGATCAAAACATTGGGATTGTGCAAGTCACACTCAAATCCAAGAAGGATTAATGTCGTACTCATTTTTCTTTAATTGAGCTTTGTTCCATTGAGTTTTCTCAACTGAAGGTTTTTAATGAAATAATATGTGCAATGGCAGGACCGCCTAATCACCCCGTAATTAATCCCAACCCAAAGCAACCCTAAATTGAACAATAATCGTGTCGTGCGCATACGTGAATCAATATGCTAGTTAGGCGCATGCTGCTTTTGCTTTTGTTATAAACCAAATGGGGATCTTGCTGGTAGGGAGGAGCAAAATTAGATCAGAGTACCACGGATCGATCTGGTCCAGTGGATTCAAATCAAATGGATATAGCTTATTTTGACCTAAATGTACAGTAAAACTTAATCAACACCCTTAAAAAAGACTTAAAACAAAGTCTATAACACCCCTTATAAATTAATAGCTAGATTTAATTTCTATTCCCATCCATTGCTACCAGTAGGATGTATTGTAAAAATTCTCTAAATCTTATCACTTGATTTCTCATTGCCTTCCTCTATGTCAATTCCCGTTTAGTTTCTAACTGAACATTCTAGGAAGACATAAAATTATGTCATGAGATCAAAAGAAAGTTAATACTAGAAGCAGTGGTCCTGTAATCTTCCCTCCGTTTGCTTACTACTAACTTGCATCGTGACTCCTATTCCTGAAGAGCCACGCCAGGGACAACCCACAAGCATGGTTCTCCAGTATTCCATTATTCCATATAGCCATGCAGGCCGCAGTAAAAATCTTGGATAATAGCAGAGGCCAGCACAAACATTACGGGAGCAACTAATGAGCATGAAAGCTTGCCTTGATAAATATCTTAGCCAAGTTAAAACAGACAGGTTTGAGCATTATTGAGCATGTAACATATATACATACATGCTTGCCAGACATCAAAAGGAGCTGAAAAGCTAAATGCTCTGCAGCTCGTCTGGTCACCACGGGGACCTTATGCCGCCTCTGCGAAGCCAACCTTCAGGTTGCCATAGTCGAAGACGGTGTGGTAGGCTCCCATGAATACATCGCCCAAGATCCTGCGACAGCAAATTCTCGTTGTCAGCAAGTTTATGAAATAGTTGCTTTCAATATTTAGAAGGTGTGTATTTACCACAACAAAGATTGGAAACGAAACCCACAAGAAGAAGAAAAACCAAACACATCTTAATTCTTTAAAGTCCGAAACTGTCAAACAGCTTTTCATTTGTTCCATGCCAAGTATTGTAAAAACGAGCAGAATCAATTAATGAACTCATGCATTTGTTTTGTATGAGCACTACATACTACACTTAAAAAGGTCAGTGCTGATGAAAGAAAAGGCTCTAACTTAAAAGGCTCATAATTTACCAGAGAGGACCACGAGGAGGAGGAATGTCCATAGCTGTGAATCCACTGATGCACTGGGCAGTAGGTTCTTCACCAACCTTCAGGATGTACTGAATAACAGAAAGAAAAAGGGAAACAAAATCAGTTTATTATAAATAACAAATAGGGTAACAGAATATATGAATTTGAATGTATAAGGACCATTTGCATAAAACACTGATAATTTTGTCTGCAAGTAAGAGGCAGTCCCATATGCATTACTTTGACATCATTTCTGTGCCATATGAGTTTTGGAATGATCTCTAGTTGTTTTTTTTTCAAACAGTATGCTTTTTAATTCTAGTTGTCATATAATGACTGAAAAGCAGTAGTTTTTACTATGAGTAGCAATGTATTAGAATAGAAGGCTAAAATAGAGTAATAAACCTTATATGGTTCTTCAACAGTTAGATGCAAAATTGGAATGGTGCTTACATGTATGTACTATTGTCTAATAGTATGAAAAAAAAAACTGATCTACTGAAACTTGCAGGACTTCTCTTCCAAGTACAGAGTAGTACCTCTATGGAGGAGCAAGACAGCATGCATCTAAGGAAAGCCTACAGGATGCATCTAAGGAATAGATCTTCAAAAATTAGTGGGAAGAGCATCTGGAACCTTAAAAAAAATTGATACTTGCTAAACTTGATAGCTAGTCTGGATGCAGTTCCACACAGAAAAAATATGAAAGGTAATATCCACAAAGAAGCAGTACTTGTTCTGGTTTGAGCACAAACTCTTTGCCCCCAATGGAGAAGGCAATGTCAGGCATGGATGCAAGGCTGCTGCAGTCCACAGATGATTCTCCCATAGGGTTAGGAAGACGATTACATAGCTGCAAAGTTGAACCAGTTTGGCAAAGTATGTAAAATCTGTATTACAATATGATTCTTGAATTGGTATTACAAGCTAGGAAACTAACCTGATTAATGTACCGCAACACATGATCCTGAGTATGATTCTCTGCAAGTTGGTTCTGCATCCATACAATAGCCATCTCACAGGTATTGCATGTAGCATTGCTAAAGAGACCATTTGATTTCCCAACTTCATCATCCACCACACTTCGAATACCAGCACTGGCGTTACATAGCACAAAAGGCACCAATAAATAGCATATCAACTATCAAGACATCAGAAAACAATGTTTTAAAAAAAATTGAGAAAGGATCAGGAAAACAATGTGAAAGCTCAAAATAGACAAGAAACCTGACTTCATGCAATTCAGCTCTTTTCCCATTCAAGTAACCACCATTTACAGAATTGCAAAGTGAAATGTTTTAACCTACAGTAAATCCACAATAATTACCTAACACCATGATTTCCATCAAAAGTACATAGACCGACTGAAGAACATATTTTTGCCGGCTGTGTCTGCATTATAGACCCAGAAAATATTCAATTTTATAAGCCAAATATATGACTAATCAAAATAGAAAGCAACACGTTTGAGAACATTATTTGGGAATGTACAAACCTCTGCTAGCAGTAGATCTAGAATCTGTTGCCCATACTGAGAAACAACTGCCTTGCACTCTTGGCTGACTACCCCGGTAGCACCAATCTTTTCATTTATCTGAGTAATTATGGCCTGCATATTTCCATATTGATTCTCTAAGACACAAAAATATTACATTAAAAATGGAACACACCCACCAGAGTAGAAAATATCAGCCATAAGCCCATAAGGATATTACCTATGTTACGCTTTACATGGTCTCCAGGCTCTATTTAACTCATCATCACATTATGGTAATCTACCTAGTGAGTACACATTAAATTTTATCTATGCAGTTTTAGGAGCTGGTAATTGCTAAAAGTTTACTTTTTCCCATCATTTAAAAGTAGTATGCTATGCAGTTTGCTGTCGTGCATGAATTTAGATTACCATAATCCATAATTCAACCAAAAGAATACTTGCAAAACTGACCAAAGCATACACCTTTATTTGCTATGACGCACATTTTATAAGATAGCATCTAAACATTTGCTAAGCAATGTGTCAAGTAGGTTACAAGAAATATTGGAAACAGAAAAGTGAGGTTTTATTAAGGATGATAGGCACCAGTGTTCAGAACATAAAGCAATGTTATGAGCTCCCAGGACCAAGGGTTAGATGCATTAAACCCCTTTTCGTTGCTTATGGAGAAAAATAAAAACTGAGCTAAGGACATACTGTGGGACCAGCAAGCAACGAAGTTCCAGAATCTGCTATTGCTGCACAGCCAGAGGCACAGAATCCTAATAACACAGAGAGGTATAACCAAAATGGTAAGAACATTCTACACTTATATACAGGTATATTGGATATGAAAAAAAAATGATAATCCAGTACCTGTGGACTTTCCTCCAATCAGGACATCACCCATATCAAACTGCAGGATGTAAAAGAGAGGTCAATTCATGGATCAAAAAATTATCAGTGCAAACTCAATTACAACAGCTTTCGCATTCAGAATTAACAGATTAGTACCCAACTAACTGAAAAAGGAGATTAACCTGCCAGTATCCCTTCCTAGTGACAGGGACATATGTATGATTTCCCTTGTAGTGATTAGGATCAATTCCTCCAAACACAATTTCGCCTCCCTGCCCTTCATCGGCATGTCGGTTGAACCAGAATGAGAAAACAGGGTCACCAATGAGACCTTGGCTAACCATGTTGTACCTATAAATTTGCTTGTGATGTCAGGGATAACAAAAATGGTTATCTGCTTCACATCTGAAGGATGTGCAAAATATGCAATTCCATAATGCTTTTCATTTTGCAATACAATATGTCAATAAATTAGCAGAACTGGTCCATATAACAAAAATCAAGAGATGCACTCTCTGGATCTTAATAATATACCATACAATATACATAAGGGAAATATTCATTTCTAATATTGATACTATTACCAAATAGACAGAAATGAGATACTCATTATGCCAGCCAGACTTGCTCACCAGACAGGCACAGCATCTCCTACAGAGATTTCCTTAAATCCAAGCCCAAGAATGCCATCGAATTTTGCAACCATGAAAGTAATACTTGGCTCCCTCGTAGCTTCAATAAAGTCCTAACAGGATAGCCCGATAAAATCAGCATATTCTCAAAAGGGAAGCACATGACCAGATAAGATAAAACAATTGTAGACTAGATGATGCAGTAAACCTGATTTTTCACAACTACACCACCGACTTTCACACTGTCCTGGCTAAAATAGCCAGAAATTGCACCAGTTCCGTAATGAATTGCAGCGGGTTTTCCTGCCAAGGGGGGAACTAATAAATTATACTCATGAACTAAACAGCTTACTACAGCTTAATATAAAAAACATCTACCTGACGCCTAATTGAAAGAAACAAAACGAATAATATGTCAGAATAATGGTAAGTTAAGCTGCTTAGCCTTCAAGGATAACCAGAATATACTCGACTTTATTTTTTACATTGTAAATAAAGGTTATGGGTTCTTATTTCTCATGCAGCATACTGGACAATAGATGCAAGATGCTTAGTGGCAAAGTTCGTGGCTACCGCAAAAATTTCATGCTAGGTTTTGAATTTTCAGAATAGACGTCACAGGTCTTAATAATGGCTTGACTAAAAAGGTATGACAATGTTGAAAGAGTAACAACTTTAGAATATAAGCAGTATGACCTCAACATCACTCCAATCCAGGCGTCAGCGATGACAATTACCCCACCAAACCAAGAAATAACACCCTATTAATACTTGCATAAATAATTTCTGATATTTCAGTGTTTCAGTCTTACAAATAATACCAAAATTAAGTTCCGTTTCAAAAAACTAAGCTAAATTTCATTTTCATGCATGTGTAGCTAATATTTTAAATTACTCGTGTGTATTTAACTACTCAGTACAGCCATCAAAAGCACCTGAGATTAGGTACTGCCAGAGTATTGCTCGATCAGACAAAAATAGGAATATAACACTAATCGTCGCCAAAACACAACACACTGCAGCCACCATCGAGCTTGAGAAGAGATTACTACGAAGGCTCAAGGCACAAACCGTTCTTCTTATACGTGTTCGACTGACCGGCCTTGTACCTCGGATGGAAGTAGCACGCAATCTGCAGGAAACATCAGAAACGCAGCTCCAATTTAGCACCCCACACACACACACAACCGAACTACTAAAACCCTGAACCGAAGCGACCAACGCGGCGCGCACCGAAAAGTAGCACTTGGAGGAGGGCACCCAGAGGTTGGAGCTGCCGGTGTCGAAGATGACGGTGAACTTCTGCGGCGGTGAGCCGACGCCGACCTCACCGTAGTACTGCGCGTTGAGGTAGTCCTTCAGCGCCACGATGTCGCCCTCCGCCGCAGCCGCCGCCTTCGAGGCGGCGCCCGCGGCGCCGTTGCAGAGGAGGCCGTGCCGCCGCGAGAGGAGGCGCTGGGCATCCTCCGCGGCGACGCGGCCGTTCCCGTCGGCCAGCCGCTTCTTCAGCGCGACGCGGACCAGGCCCTCCGCCGGCGCGGAGAGGAGGGCCTGGAACAGGACAGCGGAGAGGAGGAGGGCGAGCGCGACGCGGCCAGTTCCCATGGTTGCGCTGCGAGCTGCAAATTCGAGAGTAAAAACACGAGGAAGCCAATGACGGAGTGAGACCGATCGGGATTGCAGAGTTGAGGGGAAAAAAATCGCAACAACTGCTCAAACTAATCGCCAAATTTGGGAGAGATTACGAACCAGATTACTAAGAAAAAAAAACTGAAAACAAAATCTCTAAAATTGGAGCGCAGCTGTTACGGTAAGCTCAACGGAAGTAGCTAGAAATCTACGGAGCAACGGAAAGATATTCGTTCAATCTGATCATCATCATCATCATCAAGTGAAAACCCAACCCAAATTGCTTCAGAAAGCAAACCTAGATTGGTAGCAAACGAGCCTAAAATTATTCGACTCTTATCAGCGATGTGGCCAAGCAGAAGCGAGGAACTCACCGCTCGCCGGAGTACAGTGTAGGAAGAGTGGAGTACTGGAGCGCCTACAGTCGGTCAGTTTATAGCGTGGTCGGCGGCGGAAGAGGCGGACTGTAGGGCCACTCTTCCTTCACCGTCTGATTTTTCGGTGGTGCTGGTTGAGCCGTTGGATTGACATAGGGTGATCAGGTTCCGCGGGGTATTTTTGCTAGCTCCACGCGGCAAAGGTACCGGGAAAATGTTGCACGCGAGTACGCGCGTGACCAGTTGTGGTTGTTTTCGCTTTCGTGATATCACAGCGTTGGAAAAGTGGATGCAAGCGCATAATACATGCTAGTTAGGACAAAAAAAAAAGTTTTGTAAATGTATCTCGTTAGACTTTTACTAGTGTATGATACGGTTTTCTATCATCCTAGTCACAAAGCATGGTGGAAAAAAATGAAAAGGAGTCCTTTTTTGTTCACAGTAGAAAAAAAAGAACAAGGTTCACTAACAATCTTCTTCGTAATCTTGGACTTTTGTTGCTACTACTACGTAAAGTTATCGGAGCCTCGTGGAATCATCCGGAGTTATCATATGCTAATGTAGTGATAAAACTTGGTTTCCCACTTGATAGAGACAAATGCTACTATTATATGTACTTCAGTTAATTTTATCATACCTGGTAACCATTGAATCTTACCACTTGGAGTTGGAGACGAGAAAAGAGTGTGATACTACCGTGTGAGCAAAGCAGTGGCTTCCTGCTGTGCGCAAGCGCTGTGTTTTAGAAGATGTCAGATGAGCAAAGCAATGAGTGAATATGCTGTATTTTAGAAGATGTAATTTATTCTGCTGAAAGATATGCAATGAGTGAAAAAATATAAAATATATCTATATCAGTTGATTATTGCTATTATTAGTTCTTTACATGCATTTAAAAATTATATATATATATATATATATATATATATCTTAATTTTATTTTTCTCATGGACATGTATGCGGGGTTCACAAAACCGCGAAAAACTACTCGAAAATCACGGTTTTCGATCTTACCGCTCCGGTTCAAGATCCAAAATCGCTCGGTAAACCGTTCTAATTTTTTTAAAAAATAAAAAATTTACAATTTTTGAAAAAATTTATGTCAACGGTTTTTCGTGAAAAACCGCAGTTTTCGTCAAAAACCGTTTTCGAAGAACATTCAATTGGTTGGGTTGGTTTTTCGAGAAAACCGAGTGGTTTTCTGCGAAAAACCGCGGTTTTTTATTTTTTTCCAAATTTTTTTCAATTTTTTTTAAAATTTTCAACTCTTTCGATTTTTGATGGTTTTTGAACGATTTTTGCGCTACAGTTCTGTGAACCTGCATGCATGCATGTGGTAACTCCTGAACTCACGTAAAAGTACATTCATCGGTAGGTATGAGACATCTTTGGCTGACCATGTGTAAGGGATAAATATACAATAAACTAGATGTCAATCAGAATTAGATCAAAGAAAAAGAAAACTATAGCTTTTTCTTCATCAATAGAAATCTTACAATTTTTTACAGAAATAATTACAGTTTTATAGGTTACGTATATGTTAGATGCAGTACAAAGCTTTGGGGTTATACCATCCCGAAGTTATTTTCTATAAGAACCACTCGCTAACAAAATTTGGCATGATAAAGGCCAATGTAACTACAAAAGATTTAGAGAAAACATACCACACTAAATAATAATTGACCTGTAGACTTTTGCTAGTGTATGATAAAATATATCTGATCATCAACTGATATAGATATATTTTATTGATAAAATATATCTATTGTTTTGGATTTTTTACGTTTAGATCCCTCAAATTTTTTACGTTTAGATCCCTCAAAAATTTTTACGTTTGGATTTGCTAGTGTTGATTATTGATAAAATATATCTATTGTTTTGGATTTTTTACGTTTAGATCCCTCAAAATTTTTGTAATGACGTGTAGGTCCTTTCCGCGGTTTTTTGCGAAAAAAGACCTTCTAATTCAGAAAAATCGCGGATCTTTCGTAAAATGACCCTAAATAAATACCAAAAAATAGCGTGGTTACGTTTTGGTCATTCCAGTTATTTTTCACGAAAAGGATCTTTCAATTTAACGCAATCGCGGGTCCTTCGTGAGAGAACCCCAAATAGATGCGAAAAAAACGTGATTGCGTTTCTATCATTTCAACCGTTTCGCGCATTTTCTCGACGATTTTAGAGAAAACACTACTGAAAAAAATGAAATTGTTTCTGCGAAAAAAAATACAACGCACGCGGCGTATCACGCCGCGAAAATATTCCTAGTACCTTAAATAAACTTTGAAGACTTCACGCGCTAGGAGCGACTTGAGCGGCCGCGCGCGGCTCGACTTGTTTTTTTTTTGCGTTTTGGTCACTTAAAAAATGCATAATTACGTGTAGGTCCTTCCTATAGTTTTTTACGAAAAGGACCTTTCGGTTCAGAAAAATTGCGAATCTTTCGTGAAAGGACCCTAAATAAATACCAAAAAAAGAACATGGTTACGTTTTGATCATTTCAGTTATTTTTCACGAAAAGGACCTTTCGATTTAGCGTAATCGCAGATCCTTCGTGAGAGGACCTCAGATAAATGCAAAAAAAGTGATTGTGTTTGTATCTTTTCAACAGTTTCACGAGTTTTCTCGACGATTTAAAAAATGTTGAAAAAATTGAAATTGTTTCTGCGAAAAAAACAACGCACGCGGCGTGAAAATATTCCTAGTACATAACGGCGCCAATCGCCGGGGGTAAATTTCGGGGGCCAACTTGTCAGAGACGCAACGAAAATCATGTATTCTTTTTTTAGATCAAAAGGTCCCCCTGTTGTATTCCAGGAATAAAACGTTTTCATCACAAGAAGCACCTTGAGTATTCGAGCCGCTACCCATGCGACAACCTCGCCCATTCAATGAGCGAATTCATCAATCCTATTGGACAACCAGCTAAACATTTATCTCTCTGAAATGTAAAACCGACCTCGCCCTCACCTCTCCTAAGCAATCAAAACTATCGAATTCGATGCAAACAATCCTCCTCCGGATCCGGGAAATCTCCAACTCGAGCTTCTTGCAACCTCCCTTGTGTCGGTAAAGCATCGAACCCGACGGCTTTTTTCTTCCAGTTTGCTTGCCACCTCTTCCACTTGACATCTCTGGTCTTCTTTTATCAAGACAAGCCATCTTCTCGGCCTCCTTGCTATCTCGATCCAGAACCACTCGAACCTCTTTCCATCTTTCTCCCTAAAACACAAAGAATTTCACAGCTTCAGATAGTCCAAAGTGCAAAGCAGAGGTACAAGCATTCACAAAGAACATGTTTCTTCCTACTAATCCACCAATGAGCCACATTCTCAAAAGAGTCACCCAAACTCAAGTTCGAGTATCGGCAATTTCATGCCAGATAGCTTTACTAACACAACAGGAAAAGAATAAATGAGAGATGGACTCAGGTTCTGTGCAGAACAAACAAGTAATATCATCCACCCTCTGTCGCTTAATGAGATTATCTCTAGTCATCAACTTATTATTAGCCAAAAGCCAAACAAACACATGAATTCTTGGTGGAACATTAAGCTTCCACACAGTAGGGATATACACATCTAAAACTGATCACAGCATATAAGGATTGAACTGTGTACACCCCTTTTGACTCAAATTGACAGATAATAGAATCACAATCCTCACTAAAAACAATGGATTCAGCAATACTCATTAATTCCTGCCACATATCCATTAGCCTCTGAGAAATACTCCTTCTAAACGAGAGCCTCAGATTCTCACCATCCTAAGCCTCCTTAATAGTTGTCGGGACCTGAATATGGAAATCCGGACCCTCTGTGTTTCAGCACTAGTCCAGGATCACGCTAGTGCACACAGGCTCAACATCGGTACATATCACAGACATATCCAACGAAATAGTAAGTACTTTATTTAAATACTCAAAATGGTTGATCGACCTTAGGATCGAATTACAAATGTATGCCTCGCATGGCGAATACTTATTAAAATAACCAAGTGCAGCGGAATAAAATAGACTCGTGGTGCCAACCAATTTGCCACAGGCAACTGACTGGGCTCGCTCCCTAGTTTGTCGGCTCCTCCTGAAACTCCTCCTCCTGAGCAGGGGTTGCTTCTTCTTCAACTGAAGTTGTGTTATTGCAGGGGTGAGTACTTTGAGCACTCAGCAAGTCATGCACAGAATGCAATGCTAATATTCTACATGCATGGCTCAGTACAAAGGATAGGCTATGGTTCGTTTGCATTACAGCATTCAAGATAAACAGTATAGATTGCAAAGCAGTAAAGCAATAGTAAAGGTAGTAACTTTCGCAAACATTTTAATCGTAAATCATTTTCCATCTTAAGTCAAGTTCATCATTACCATTCCAAGCATTTCCCATAACCATGTTGTTTTCATGAAAGTCTAACCCTTGACTGTAATCACCGAGCGATGCTCAATACCGTGAGCACGGCTATTCGAATAGGTTGTATACTCTGCAGAGGTTATACACTTTACCCACAAGATATAGTCAAATACCAACAAGGCAAGTAACCGTAACAAAGCTTTTCCAAAGATCCGTCTAAACCCAGTACTGCCCGCTAAGGTTTCAACACTGGAGGGACTGGTTACCACACCCAGGGCCCCCCTCTTGTGCCATGTGAGTTCTCACCCGCTCCTTCGGGCCCCACACCACCACGACAGTACCAAAGAATAGATTTCCCAGTTTACTCAGCTAGGCCCGTCCCATTACGGAGCTTGTGGTTGTATGAAAGACTCAGTTCAAACTTCAAAGGCTCACAAGGTTAAGTCCTTAGTTGACCGAGGCAAGACTAACCAAGTGTGATCTCAAATATCAAAAACCAACAAAAACCAAATACGACCGCCCAGTTGCCACTCTTGGCCCACCAGAAACAATCTTGCCACTTGCCCCAGTCTAAATCATTTTCCCACCCCAGTTCTTTACCATTGCGCCACGTGCCATCATCAACTTAATAACACATGTCTCATTTACTGAACACATTCCATATCTCATTAAGTCAATATTAACTTTGACATTCTGAAATCATGAAATATCTACGTGGCAAGGCTAAGCATATCACTTACGGTCTACTCAACCCATGTTGGCAAATTATTAATGTCCAACTATTAATCCACAACCTAGGGTGACAAATGATTCATGGCCTAAAATTTTATACAACAAGGTGGCATAACGCAACTAGGCATGTAACTAATCCCAGAACTTATTGAAAATCATTTCTACCAAATTAGCATGCAATAATTTAAATCAAAATAATTTACTAGGTAGATTCAACATGATCAAACACAACTTGCCTTCAAAAAGTAATCGTTTCGGTTCTTGAGCTTGCTCACGGTCCAAACTTCTCCTTGAAACCTTCGCACTTCAACGCCTACTCGAACGTAAACACAAAGCAATAAAATAAATAAACAGTGGACAACAGTGCTCAAAAATTCGAATAAAATTCATAAACAAAAAGATCACAATTTTAAAAATTTATAGAAATTGGAATCACTCAAATCTGAGTTAAAATGCAAAAGCTATAAGCATTTGAAGTTTTGAAATATATTTAAAATCAATAAACCGAATAAATATTTTCTTTTTCGGAAAAACATTTATTGCGTCATCTTGGACACGTGTCGCCACCAGAGAGTGACGCGTGACCTTGCTGACGTCAACCCTGGGCGGCTCTCATGTCGACGTCGATGCCACGCGGCACGCCCGAAAGTGCTACCACGCGTGTCAAGACTGTGTCGTGGACTGGCGCCGCGGCTCGGCACAGCTAACGGTGGGCGCGGCACGGCACGCAGGCCGACGCCAGCGGGCGGGTTATCGATGCCCGCGTCGCGACAATCGACGCAGTGCGGCTCGGTGTGCCACGCGTCACAACGCGATTGGCTGCGGTTCGGCTCAATCCCGCCCGTCAATTTGAAAACGGACGGCTCGGATTGAATCTACACGGCGGGGTTTAAGGGCGACGTGGCGTCACCCGGTGCTCAACACGCGGCACGCTCCGCACCCTCGGATCCTAATCAAACGGCTACGATCTACTCTAACGTGCAGCAGTGGCAACTTACGTGGATTATCCTCTACCGCAGGATCTAAATCAAACGGTTGCTAATAGATCTACACGGTGGGATCTAGATCTAATCTTAGCCACTGGTTTTGAATCTAACGGCCTAGATCTACCCTAAGTTTCTACAGGGCCAGCGCATACGTGGACTTACCCGGACGGCCCGATGAGGATCCGACGGTGGAGGAAACTTGCAGGCGACGATGGCGGTGCGGCGGCGCAAGCAGACCGGAGTCGGGGAAGATGACGATGCCCGCGGCGCTTCGGCATGTCTCCGGTCGAATGGGTTACCCCCTCGGGTGCGCCTCCTCTCCAGGAACTCGAGGGTGACCTTCAAGACGGCGGAGCGGCTTCACCAGCGCCGGAAACGAAGAAAAACCGCGGCGGTGGCTCTATGAACTTCGGCGAGGAACTCGCGACGATTGGTGGCGGCTCGGGCACGGAAAACTAGGGCAAAAGGGTGCACATGAAAAAGGAAAAACGGCGGCGGGGTCAGCTCCTTAAGTACTACCTCGGCGTGCGGGATTCTCGCGAAACCCTAATGGACTCGGCTGTGGCGCGGCGACGCAATCCGAACGGGACTCGGTGAGGACGACGCGATCCTGGCCGCCCATGGCACGATCCGACGGTTCGGCGCACGGGGAGACGCGGATCCATGGTAGGCGTTCGATTGCGATCGAACGGCCGACGCGCGGTTAGGTTAAGGTTCATTGGCGGCTGGGCTGGGCCTTTGAATAGTGTTGGGCTGTGGCCCAGCACTATTCACAAGATTTTCTAATCCTTTTCCGAATAGATTTAATCCGGATAATAAAACAAAGCCAAATAAAATGGCAAAAATGACAGGAAAAATATAGAAAAATTCCAGAAAATATCTTGGAATAAATAGAACCCTAATAAAATATTTTCAACAAAAGATTATTGATACTTTGCTCAAAACAATTAAAAGAACAGCGAGGCTCAATAAGAATAAATGCTAAAAGGTTTTAATAAATTCCAGAAATTCATATAAATAAGGAAAAAACATATTAAATTGGAAAAAGCAAAATTTGGGGTGTTAGAATAGTAATGTTTTTATAGTGACTTCATTCAGGGCTCGGTAATCCACACACATCCGGTAACTTCCGTCCTTCTTTTTAACAAACAGAACCGGTGCTCCCTATGGTGACGAACTAGGTCTGATAAATCCTTTGTCCATCAACTCCTCAATCTGCTTCTTCATTTCCACCAGCTCATCGGTTGACATCCGATAAGGTCTCTTAGCTATTGGGGCTATTCCCGGTACCAACTCAATCACAAACTCTATGTCCCTGTCTGGTGGCATTCCAGGTAAATCTTCTGGAAATACATCCAGGTATTCACTGACAATTGGTACATCTTCTATGCTGACGGCCTTCACACTATTGACCATCAACTGTCCATCCCGAATGGCAGTTGCCTGAAACTCTATTCTTCTCCCACAAGGACTCTCAACTGATATGACTCTTCGTCCACAGTCTAATACAACCTTGTGTTTCGACAACCAGTCCATTCCCAAAATAACATTTAGGGTTTGGGTTTCTAACACCACTAAGTTTGTCAGGAACTCTGTTCCGTCTATAAGCATTGTCGATGATCGGGATCGCCGACCGCAAGAAATGGGATGGGGATCAGTGTGATACGGGACCCGAGCAGCGCTTCGCTTAGACGGAGGAAAAGTGTAGACGTGGTTATGGTCGGAGCAAGACGACAACGAGCGGGAGACCGAGATTTATACTGGTTCGAGCCCCTGTGGAGGTAATAGCTCTACTCCAGTCGCCTTGCGGCAGTTTTCTTGGCTATTTTTTAGTACAAGGATGTGTTACAGCTCAAGTTTAACAATGGCTATGTCTAAGCTCGAGCTATGGAGTGTTGTGCGTTGTCTTCGTGTCTCCCAAAAGACTGCGCATCCTTGGTCTTTATACCTCCTCTGCACGCAATGGACGGGAGAGATTCCCGGGAAGTGGCCTTCATGCACGTTGAGGGCTGGCAGTAACCGCTCCGAACTTGTTGCACATACCAGCTCCTGCCCCACGACCCGCGCCTTGGGCAACCGCCGGTCAAATGCTTGATCCAAAATCCAAGGGCGGACTACGGCTCCGAACAAGGGCCCGCCCGAGCTCGAGGTCGAGCAGTGGCTGCTCGGGCCAGCCCAAGGCTTAGGTCGAGCGCCTCGACGCACCTGTGTCGTGGCTGGGGCCGCCCGAGCTTGGGGGATCCGTTGACCGCGGGCCGGCCGGTCAAGAGACGCCCAGCCCTCGTCAGCTAGCCCCCGAGGCTTAAGGTCGTGGCCGGAACACGGGCCGACCTTGAGGCTCTATAGTCGGGACCGATCCCAAAATTCTCTTGAGGTCGAGGTCGGGCGGAAACGTAACGCCAAGCCTTGATGATACGACACCTAGCGCCTCTTGATCTCCGGAGCCCTGGTACGGATACGAATGGTTGGTGGACACCTGCCATATCTTGAAACCGCCGCCCCGGCCTTAAATGCACCTATCAAATCGTGGTCGGCGCGTCCTTCGAAGCACCGTGGACCAGTTTCAACGGCGTAGTCTTTAAACCTGAAACCGCAGAGTCCGTTTGAGAAAAACTCCCGACCAGCGCCCTTCATCTTCCAAGCCTCCTTGCCCAAGCGAAAATTTCCCCCCACCTTCGACCAAAAGCGAGGCGATTGCCATGGCCAAGCTAGGGAGGAGCACGTTGTCGTCCGCAAGGATGAAGGAACTCGAGGCCCTGGGACTGCTTGATCCGTTCGTATGGCGGCTGCCAGGCGACGAGACCGAACCGCACCCCAAGGACGACGACATCGTTTGCACCGAGCACTATGTCCTCTTCGGCCTGCGGACCCCGAAGAGCGAGTTCGTCGCAAGGGTCCTCTCCAGCTACAACATCGAGCTCATCAACCTGGTGCCAAACTCTGTTCTCCTTCTCACCATCTTTTCCCATCTATGCAAGGGATTCCTGGGGATCCTTCCGACCCTCGCTTCTTCTTCCCAGATTTCACCTCTTCCGCTCCGGGAAGGACCCCGTGGTCGGATGCCTCTACTTCCGGCAACGGGTCGGGCTCAAGTGGGCCTTCCCCAAGTTCCAACCTCGGGACTCCCTCGGCCCGTGGTCCGAGCGGTGGTTCTACCTGAAGAGGGGCGAGGTTGGCACGCTGGTGTACGAGGGGGCCCCCATCCCCGGGAAGGAGACCCCGGAGCCGGACGACCTCGAGGTCGATGAGGAAGCCATCGCCCTCACACACATCTGCGCCATGCGCGGCCTCAATGGGCAGGCGATTGCCAACGACTTCCTGCGGAATCGCGTGTCCCCTCTTCGGAGGAGGATGCACCCGTTTTACGAGATCCAGGGGCGCGATGACCCGACCCGTGAGGGCGCGTCCGGTAAGCCTTCTTGCCCCAAGGTCTTGCTCGAGTCCACCTTTCGATCTTTCCTGATAGCCGCTTCTTTTTGTAGCGCCGAAGGAATCCTGGGTTGCTTCCAGGATGTTTGAGATGTTCGAAGTGGCGCGACGAAAGTACGCTATTGGCGACCCCGTCCCAAGAACGTGCTCGCCGCAAGGCCGAGGTAAGTCACCCGACCAAGCGCCGAGTCATGCGCCCACGAGCCCCTTCTTGAGCCGGCAGGCACAGGATCACCAGAGTTGTTGGAGACGGCCAGAGGATGCTCCCACCGGCGGGGCAAGGGCAAGAAAGGGAGGAAGAGACCTCCCGCTGCTGGAGCGGGCCACCTGGAGGCGAAGAAACCCCACGTCGAGTGGGGGGACTGTGCCATGGTAAGGATCCCACCGGTCGAGCCCCCGAGCCCATGCTTGCGCGCCTTGCTAGCTTGACGCGCTCTCCTCTTTGCAGCAGCAGAGCGCGGCGGCCGCCGCCAGGACCTCGAGCCCACCCCTGGCTCCAGGACCTCAAGCTCGGGGCCCTGCCGCAGCGGATGACGTGGAGCCAGCGCGGGCTCCAAGACCCCCGGCCGTGCGGACACGCAAGCGCAGTGCCCCATCAGCCTCGGGGCAACAAGACCTTCGCCAACCCTCAATGAGACGGAGGCTGGAGACCCAGGTAAACTCCCGACTTCCTGTACTGCTGTCTTCCCCGCATCTTTCTGGCTTAGTGTATGTTTTTTATCGCAGACTTTGAGCACCCGAGCTCGAAACTTGCCCGTTTTGACGATGGCTATTGTCCAGGGCGAGTCCGAGTCCGAGGAGGAGGACACCTTTGAACTGGTCCCGCGCTGCCTTTGCGCCTAACGCGACCCGCCGGGCCGCTGAGCACGGTTCCGGTCGGCGAGTTCGACCAGGGCCTCGACGACACGGACGAGGAAGAGCTCCAGCCCGCGACTAGCGCGGACTTTGACACCGGCGAGGCCCACGACGTGGCTGCCGTCATCGACCTTCCCGAGGCCACTGCGAGGGAGGGCACCCAGAGCTTCGTGGCCGCGCCCGAGGCAATACCCCGAGCTCCCCCGACCACGGCCGCTCCGGGCGCCGGGGCTGCGATTCCGCCTACCACCAAAGGTGGTCAGGCCGTAGGAGCTCCGCAGACCGCCTGTAAGTGGTCACGTCGGGCCGAGGCCGCAAGATCCTGAGCCTCGGAGGCCGAGAATGCCGCGGCGGATCCGGCTGCCATCCCCTTGGCGCCGGAGACGAGCGTGGCCCCGGTCGTAGAGGTCGGGACTAGTACTGCCACCAGGCCCTCCCCCGTCGTCGGGTTGAACCCCCTGGAGGAGGCAGCGAATGACCAGGCCGCCCCCGGGACGAGAACTCAAGGTCCTGGCCCAAGCGCGCCAGCGGTGGCCGAGGTCGACCTCGACACTGGCACGGTGGACGAGGAGGAGGAGGAGATCCCTCGCGATCGTATTGATGACCACGAGGAATTCACCTGCGCATGCCTGGAGGGCCATCTCCGCGAGGTAAGGGTCTTCCCACGCACTTAGTGGTTTGTAGTATGAGCTCCTTGTCTCCTCTCATTTTGGGCCACCCTTCTCGTCGTGAAGGTGATCGACCATGCCTCTCGAGGGCTACAAGGCCTTCAAGAGCACGCTGACGTGCTGAGGGGCCTCCTGAACGCGATAGAGGCGTGGAGGTTGAGCGCTCCAGACTCATCGGGACCATCGAGGTCGAGCAGGGGGAGCTCGAGCAGAAGGCCCAAGAGCTCGCCGACCTGCGCCAGACGATGAGGGCGCAGGAGGTAGCCCATGCGGTCGAGCTAGAGCAGGCCAGGGCCTCCGAGCGTGAGCACGGCTTTAAAGCCGTGGAGCAAGAGCGCACTCGTTCGGCCAAGGCGCTTGAGGCCGAGCGGGCTAAAGTCGAAGCTCGGGAGAAGGCTTCTGCGGAGGCGTCGTCTTCCGGGCTTGAGGCCAAGATCCTCAAGCTTGAGGAGGATCTTGGGCGCGCCAACAAGGCGCTCGAGTCCGAGCGGGCCAAGGTCGAGGTCTTGGAGAAGGCCGCAGCGGAGCAAGCATCTTCCATGGCGAGGGCGTCCCCCGAGCTCGAGGCCAAAATCCTCGAGCTTGAAGGGAAGCTCGAGCGCGCCACCAAGGTGTTCGAGGCCGAGCGTGCCAAGGTCGAAGCGCTGGGGAAGGCTTCTGCGGAGAAGGTGTCCTCCGGGCTCGAGATCAAGGCCCCGGGACTCGAGGAGAAGCTTGAGCGTGTCAGCAAAGCAGCAAAGAGCGCCCTGGCCCAACTTGAAGACGAAAGCGCCGAGTCAGAGATGCTTCAGAAGAAGCCCTCCACTCGTGGTGAGATAGCGACCCTGAGGGCAAAAGTAGCCACGCTCGAAAAGGAAAAACTTGCCCGCGATATGGCCGACTTGTAAAAAATGTTAAAAAGTAAGAAATGTACTAACAGATCGCTTTTTGTGAACAAGGAAACCTCGTTCCTGTGTTAAATCCATAGTTGGGGGATACTTTGGGGTCCCTTCTGCTTCGCTTCTTAGCCGCGCCCGCGCTCTTTTAGTCGTGCGCCGATAGGGTAGCCTAATCCAGCCCCCGTTGGGCCCGAGGTCGAGCGACGCGTGCCTTGGGAACAAGACGTAGATACGGACGAGCGGCCACGACCTGCAGAGTTGAGGACAAGTCCGCAAAAGTAGAGTGACACAAAGCAAACCCGTTAAGTAGGTGGTTACACCTAGATTGACGCTCGAACGACCATCGCGGCCATGCGCATTGTTCAACAGTCAAAGTGGCGAGGCTCTCGGCTCGGACCTGGGCACAGGGGAGAGCTAGATTGCGAAGAGGTTCGGCTTACGTTTAGCTCTTTCACTGGGGGTGAACGTCAAACTCGCGACACTTAGACTAGGAACGAATGCGCTGCGTGCGAAGGTCGTATTCGAAAAAAAAAGAGTCCCGGAAAAAGAATAGTAGCAACACAAGTGGTAGCAGACATAAAGGGCGAAAATGGGAGAACAGCTTTATTGAAATGTAAGGTATAGAGGTTACACATAAAACTTCCGAAGCTGATCTATGTTCCACGAGCTAGAGAGCTCTCTGCCATCGGGCAATGCATTAGCCAGAAGCCCGTCGCGATCTGTTGAAACAACTCTATAGGGGCCCTCCCACCGTGGGGATAACTTGTTGGTGCTGGACGAGCCCTGAATCCGCCTCAGGGCTCAGTCCCCAACAAGGAGCTTCCTAGGTCGTACCGACCGAGACGCATGTCTGCGAAGAGCTTGCAGGTAGTGCGTTGATCGTAGCAGTGCACGGCATCTTACTTCTTCCGCGAGGGTGAGGTCGAGAGACCATTCGTGCTCGAAGTCGACTTGGTCGACCAAGCTGACCCTGGCAGAGCCCAGCGTGACCTCGGGAGGCAGGACGGCTTCGGTACCGAACACGAGCTGGAAGGGTGTGGACCCTGTGGCTCGACTTGTCGTGGTACGAATAGACCATAGGACGGTGGGAAGTTCGTCCACCTAGGTCTTGCCATAGCGTTCGAGCTCATCTGCAACTCGCTTCTTGCCTCGACGACGATTTGCGGTTGGCGCTTCTCACGCTCCGTTGCTCGGGGTGAGCCACGAAGCAAAGCATATTTTAATGCCGAAGTTCCTCGCAAAACTCTGGAACAACTCACCGTAAACCGAGTACCGTTGTCGCGATAATTTTGCATGGAACCCGTGCACTGTGACCACGAACAAGCGGAAAAACGAACGGCCGCCGAAAGATGATGGTCGAGATCGCTCGGCCGATCCACTTGGTGAAGGTGTCGATGGCCACGAACAGGAACTTCTTCGCCCGACCACCGAGAAAAGGGCCGAGGATATCCAAATTTCGTGTCGAGAAAGGCCAGGCGAGCGGGATGGTCTGAAGGGCGTAGGCCGGCTGGTGCGATTTCCTGGCGTGGAACTGGCATGCTTGGCAGGTGCGGACGATGTCACGAGCATCTTGTAGCGCCGTCGGCCAATAATACCCCATGCGGAAGGCCTTGCCGACCATCGTCCTGTACGAAGAATGTGCTCCACAGAGGCCTGAATGGATGTCATTTAGTAGGTACTTACCCTCCTCCGTGGAGATGCACCGCGTCAGGATGCCGGAAACATTTCGCCTGTAGAGCTTGCCTTCGACGAGCGTGTATAGACCCGCCCGGCGCTTAACCCGGCTTCTCTCGGCAAGGTCGGGTGGTAGGTCGCCCCGTGTAAGGAAGTTACGGATGGATTCGGCCCAGGAAGGTGCACCTTCGACCACGGCGAGCAGGACCTCCTGGTCGGAGATCGAGGGAGCCGCCAATGTCTCCAGGATGACGTCGGGCGGGATCTCATCGTCGGAGGAGGCGAGCTTGGAGAGGAAATCGACGCTGGAGTTGTCCCTCCTGGGAATGTGCTTGAGCTCCAAGTTCTGAAACCACTTCTCCATTTTGCGCACCTCGGCGAGGTACTTTGCCATCGAGTCCCCCGAGCACTGGTAGTCCTTGTTGTACTGGTTGATGACGAGCTGGGAGTCACCGTTCACGACCAGCCGGCGCATGCCCAATGCCTTGCAAGCTCGTAAGCCCGCCAGGAGGGCTTCGTACTCTGCCACATTGTTGGTCGCTGGGAACCCGAAACGAACCACGTATTTTAACCGTCGCCGCTGGGTAAGGATAAGGATCCCACCGAGCGCTTGAAGGACCTTGAGCCGTCGAAGAACATGACCTGGGTTTTCCTCCTCGACACAAGCTCAGAGCGGTCCGCGACGTCTGCTTTCGACCACGGTCGGCGAGCACTTGCGACTTTATGGCGTCCGCCACGACACGGGACGTCGAACGCCGCCAGCTCCATGGCCCATTTGGCGATTCGTCCGCCACCCTCCGGGTTCCGCAAAATGTCCCCGAGCGGGAAGTTGCTCGGGACGATCACGGAGTGCGCTTGGAAGTAGTGCCGGAGCTTGCGTGAAGCCATGAGGAGAGCGTACAACAGCTTCTGTACCTGTGGGTAGCGCTCCTTTGGGCCGTGCAAGACCTCGCTGACGTAGTAGATCGTGTCTTCTTTCCGCCACCACCAGACAAGATCGACGGCTTGAGTGGTGGCCGCGAGGTAGAGCAGCAACCTTTCGCCGGGTCGCGGAGTCGTAAGTAGGGGTGGCGACGACAGGTATACCTTCAGCTCGTCGAAGGACCGTTGCGCCTCTGGAGTCCATTCGAAGCCCCCGTGCTTGTGCAGGGTTCGAAAGAATGGGAGCTCACGCTCGCCGAGCCTCGAAATGAACCTACTGAGGGCGGCCATGCGGCCGGTGAGGCTCTGCACCTGTTTGATCGAGGTCGGGGGCGCCATCTTCTCGATCGCCTCGATCTTCTCCGGGTTTGGACCAACCCCCGAGGCCCCAATCATGTAGCCGAGCACCTTCCCTGACGCCGCACCGAATACGCACTTCTCGGGGTTGAGCTTGATCTTGTGCCTGTTTAGGTTGGCGAAGGTTTCCTCGAGGTCGCAAACGTGGTCGCCCTCGGAAGGGCTCTTGACGATGATGTCGTCCACGTAGACCTCAAGATTCCGCCCGATCTGCGGCTCGAACGTCTTGGTCATCAGACGCTGGAACGTGGCCCCCGCATTGCGCAGACCAAACGACATGGTCGTATAGCAATAGGTGCCAAATGGCGTGATGAAGGCTGTCTTGCTCGCTGCCAACCGCCACTTTGATCTGGTGGTACCCGAGTAAGCGTCAAGCTCAAAGATCTCGGCGTTCATGGTGGAGTCGACGATCCGATCGATCGCGGAGAGGAAGTTGTCCTTCGGCGGCCGAGTTCAACCCGTATGGTCGACGACATTCTCCACTTTCCCCTTCTTTTGGGCGATGACCGGGTTGGCCAGCCACTCGGAGTAGTCGATCTCGCGGATGAAGCCGGCCTTCAAGAGCTTATCGAGGTTCTCCTTGATGACCACAACCTTCTCTGGGGAGAAGCGACGCAGCTTCTGACGCATAGGTTGAGAGTCGGGTCTCACCTGCAACTTGTGCTCGATCACCTCCCTCGGAACGCCGGGCATGTCCGCGGGCTCCCAGGCGAAGATACCCTTGTTGGCGCGGAGGAAGGTGACGAGCTCGAGTTCCTATTTGGAACTCAGCTCGACCGAAACGTGGATGCACTTGCCCGTGTCGCCCTCCTCGAGCGGCACGGCCTTTGTCGCCCCGCTGGGCTGGATCGCTGCCCTCTGCCGGGCGCTCTTCTCCATCACCTCCGGACCTCGCTGAGGCAACAAGCCAGCAAGAGCCAGGGCCTTGGTCTCGCAGCCTGTGTGCACTTTGAGGTCGCCTCGCCTGATGATGCCGCTAGGGCCGGCTTCATGCATCGATGGCCATAATGGTTGGCGCCATGAACTTGACCAAGGCAGCCGCCCAAGGATGGCGTTATGACGGAGGTCACCCTCGACCACCTCAAAGGTGACCAAATTTCGCGGAAGTTGTCCGAGTCGCCGAAGGTAACGGCAAGACCACCGCCCTGTGGGATGGTCGAGCTCCGGGGCGATCCCAAGAAGGGTATGGCGATGCTCTTGACCTTCGACCGGGAATCAGATCCGGTCAAGCGCTCCCTTTGTAGCAAGTTAAGAGCTGCCGCCGTCGACCATGACGCGCCCGACCGCGGTATTGCTGATGGTCGGGGTCACGACCAAGGCGGTCTTCAGGTCTCGGGCCATACCTGGGAGAGCGTCCTCTGGAGAGAACGTGATGGTGGCCCCAGCCCACTTGCAAGGCTGCTCGATGGGCTTCCCAGCGGCGACCTGGTAGATGGTTCGCGCGGCGGCCTTGACCTCGCGCTTGGACTGGTAAGCCGATGAGCCGCCGAAGATGACATCGATCCGACGCTCACCCTGCTGGAACTCCAAATCGACGTCGTCGTGCTCCGTGCCGGCGTTCACCCTGTCTGGTTGGTCGTCGTCCTTCGGGAGTACGGGCATCTCACCTCGCCCATCATAGAAGGCCTCCACTTGCTCGCCTAAGCCTGCAGTTCGCAGATCGTGGCGTCACCGCCCTATGAAACAGGCAGAACTTTGCTTCATCATATCCCGGTGCCCTCGGCCCCGGCGGAAGGCGTCGGCCGCCGGGGCCAGTCATCGGCCCTCCTGCGGGGCTAGTTCTGCGCTGGCGAGGTCGGGTCGTCCTGGCGAGGCTTGAGCCTTCCGAGCCCGATCTCGGACCTCAAGGACCTCGCACGGCCATCCACCGAACGATCACCATGGCAGACCTCCGCCGCCCTCGCATCAAGGCTTCTTGGCGGTGGTGCGCGTGGTCGGCGCCCTTGGAGTTGGATGGGCCGGCCTCAGTCTGGTTTAGACCAAGCTTACCTTGGTCGAAGTCGCGTTTCCAACGGACAGCGTCGTCCGCATCCGCATACCGCTCCACCATGCGGAAAAGCTTGTTGACGCTGAGCCTCGAGGTGACCTCCAGGTCTTCGGTAAGGCGCCGATCGCGGACACCAAACTTGAAAGCTTTAATGACGGCTTCGTCGGAGATGCTCGGAATCAGGTTCCTTGTGCGGATGAATCGCCGCACGAAATCACGCAGCGGCTCGTTCTTGCCTTGGATGACACGATCCAGTCCTTCTCCTCCTGGCGCCAGTAATAACTCGAAAGTTGGAGCGAAGGCGTTCGATTTGGCGCTACGACCAAGGAACCAGTTTCGTTGAAGAGCCAAGTTCGCGGCACACCGTCCCAGACGGTCGGAGGTAATTGGCCATGACAAGCTCGTCACCCCGCCGCCAAGATAGCGGTCGAGTAGATGGACAAGAATTCATCGGGTTCTTGGTCCCGCTAAACGCTTCGACGTATGAAGCTTGAACCGAGCCGCCCTTCGCGACGCGACGCAGCCGTCGAGTCGCCATGCGACCATAGGCCAAGACAGTGCACGCGGGTGTGGTCATCACCGACAAGGTCCCCGCTGCTTCCGGATTGGTCGAGGCGCCTCGGCGGCTGACCTTCGGTGGGAACGACCACGGTGCGAACACGGAATCACCGTAGGTAACGCAGCGGTCTGGACCCTCGGCGCTGGGCGAACGTCCGGAGAGGTCCGCAGACTGCTGCCACCGACTTCGAGTTTGTGTGGCTTAGGTTGGGCTCAGCCTGCTTGTACGGTGTTCGCGGGATGCCGCGGCGCATCTGCGTTAAAGCCCGTCCCCGAGCCCGCCGCCGGGCTAGCTCTGCGCCGGGGCGTCCGGAAGGTCTTGGGCGCGGCAATGACGCGATGCTTCCATCGCTTTTAGAGCGGGTCCCGAGTCTTGACCGTTGTTGCGGAGGGACGACCTCGCCGCGGCAGATCGAGCTCTTCGGCGGGGCTCGCCAAAGAGCTCCGACCTCGCCCTATCGGGTCACCATGACCGGGCGATAAGCGAGGGCGCTCCGTGGGAGGGAGTCCGGGCGGTCCAAAGGACGTGCCGGCCTTCTCCTGGGCCTCCCGCCGGAGGGCGGTTATGGCTTGGTTAATGGCGACATGCACCATCCGGCGGGCGTCTTCAGGGGTCTGCAGATCACGGTCATCCGCATTTCCCTCCGCGCCTTGGCCGTCCGCCATCAGAATGTGATGCTCGAGTGGCGGTGGCGAAGTCGAAAACAGGGACACGGAGTCGGAGTCCGTGCCCGAATCCGTGCTTGAGGAAAGTCCGTCGATGAAGTGCGCCATGCTCCCGGGTTCTTGATGTCGTTCCTGCGAATAAGCGAAGCAATCGGGCCCCACGGTGGGCGCCAGCTGTCGACGATCGGGATCGCCGACCGCAAGAAATGGGATGGGGGGTCAGTGTGATACGGGACCCGAGCGGCGTTCGATCGAGCGGAGGAAAAGTGTAGACGTGGTTATGGTGAAGCAAGACGACAACGAAGGGAGACCAAGATTTATCTTGGTTCGAGCCTGTGGAGGTAATAGCTCTACTCGATCGCCTTGCGCGCTTTTCTTGGCTATTTCGAGTACAAGGATGTGTTATGACTCAAGTTTAACAATGGCTATGTCTAAGCTCGAGCTATGGAGTGTTGTGCGTTGTCTTCGTGTCTCCCAAAAGATCGCGATCCTTGGTCTTTATACCTCCTCTGACGCGAACGGACGGGAGAGATTCCTGAAGTGGCCTTCATGCACGTTGAGGGTCGGCAAGAATCGCTCCAACTTGTTGCACGTACCGGCTCACCTTACGACCGCGCCTTGGGGCAACCGCGGTCAAATGCTTGATCCGAATCCAAGGCGGACTACTGACTCGAACAAGGGCCCGCCCGAGCTCGAGGTCGAAGCGGGTGTGTGCTCGCCCAATGTGCTCTAGGTCGGCGCCAAGACGCACGCACCAGTCGTGGCGGGGCCGCCGAGCTTGGGGATCCGTTGATCATGGGCGGCCGGTCAAGGGACGACCCTCGTCAAGCATCTTTACCCCGAACATCCCACATCGGATCGGAGTTCGATCCCGGATTGTACTAGCAATACATGCCTAAGGTTCACCATTTTCAACCCATTGCTCACAGCAAAAATCCGAGATATAAACGAATGTGAAGCTCCAGAATCAAATAAAACTGTTGCAGGTACCGAGTTAACAAGTAACTTACCCAGTACGACATCCGATGTATTCTGCACTGCATCGGCGGTGACATGATTGACTCTGCCCCTCACCACAATCTGTGTGGCAGCTCCAAATTGTGCGGCTCCTCGACTTGCTCCTGGCGCAAGTGTCTTCGTTGGAGTAGTCCCGAGGTTGAAGCGAACCGGTGTCACTCCTCCTCCTTTCTTAGGACAATAATTGGCAAAGTGCCCTGGCTCGTTGCAAGCGAAGCAACGTCTAACTGCCGACTACTGGCTCCCTGCGGCTGCGTTCCCAACTGGTGTTGGTGTTTGGAAATTTTGTCCGGCAGGTCTCGGTACTGGTGGCGGCGTCGTCATCACATTCCTTGGCTGAAATCTAAAGAACTGGTTTGGTGCAACCCTCAAACGCTGCGCTCCCTGACGTGCTCCTTGCTGTGCCATCCTGCGCTTCCGGTTGTCCTCCAGCTCCTTGCGCTTGTCCTCCAATATCAGCGCCTTGTTCACTAGCTCCTGGAAATCAGGAAAGGTGTGGGTTATGAGTCCCACTTGTAGCCCTGAATTCAGTCCCTTCATGAAACGAGACTGCCTGGCCTTGTCCGTTGCTACGTTCTCAGGTGCGTAGCGTGCCAGCTGCGTGAACTTATTCAGATATTCGGACACTGGTTGATTACCCTGCTTCAGTGCCCTGAACTCTTCCTTTTTCAGCTCCATTATGCCTTCGGGCACATGGTACTGCCGGAAAGCAATCATGAACTCCTCCCAGCTGATGTCCTGTGGGTGCTCATGAGCAGCGCAGAAGTTTTCCTACCATTCGGCTGCAGTTCCTTCAAGCTGATGTGAGGCATAGAGTACCCTCTCATTTCCTTCACACTGGGTAATGTGCAACTTTCTCTCTATCGTCCTCAGCCAATCATCCGCATCCAATGGATTGGCATTTCCAGAAAATGTAGGCAGCTGAGTCCTCATGAATTCTGACAACCTCGAGTGTGGCCGATGTACTGGGTTGACCTGGTTAGCTTGGGCGGCGGCGACGGCTTGGGCGGTGACCTGCTGCATCCGTTGCGTCATAGCGTGCATTAACTGAGTCTATGCAGCAAGAAAGGCTCCAAAATTCTGCATATCAACTGGCAGTGCTGGTTGAGGTCCTAGTCCTTCATCATCGATGTTTCCAACTGAACGAGAACCACTCCCATTTCCTCCTTGGTTTCCCCGAGTGTTCACCATCTGCCGATTGCTCCATGGTTTAGAGACGAAAGGGAAATAAGAGTAGAAAAAATAGAGTACTTATGCGGGGTCAAAGGTGTAATAGCAAAATCCAACTTTATTACTTTATTAATATCGAGGTATGGTTGCTCACAATGCCTATGGGCCATGCAACACATACCGATCACTCACAAGCATGAAAGAAGCAAATCAAGCTAATACTCTAGAGTCAAACGCCTCTAAGAGTGACTCTTATTCCAAGACGCGACTCATCGCAGGAGTCTCAACTGCTAATCCTAACGCTCACTCCTCGAGCTATCCCCACCGGAACTTCCCGGATGGATACCAGCAGGTGTCTTTGGTCTTTGTACAAACCTATCCCAACGATCCGCAGCTGGATGCACCTCCTGCTCCTCCTGCGCGGGCTCAACCTCCATTGGCTCTGGCTCTGGTTGCGGCTGTGGCTCTGGCTGCGGCTCCTGTTGTGGCTCCTCCGGATCTGGTCGTAGCTCCAAAGATCTCTGTCTCGAGTCCGTCTGTGACATCTCCAGCTCCCTAATCCTCTGGATGGAGTGATCCAAGTACTCGCAAGTCTGCAACAGATGAGTCCTCACCTCCGTGAACTCGTCACGAGACCTCTGCAACTCCTGAACCATCTCGTCAATAGCATCCTCTTGAACGATGACATATCTCGCCAGGTGGGTGATCGTGGCATCCTCCTCCTCTATGGGCTCACGGTTGTAACGGCTGTCTCTGCGCGGATGGTGACGAAACACTGTGCCATCCAACTCCTTGGGGTAGGTATGAGCAATCTGCCTCATCGCCAGACGCGTTGTCTCCTGGATCCCGGCATCAAACGACGACCTCCTGGCAGTGATGCGGATGGGACGACTCGCCCTCGCCCTCTCCCGAGCGTAGACCGTGATCGTAACATCCCAGGCGATATCCAATCCTGCCCGCACTACAGTAGTCCCCCGGTAGATCGGCCTGTCGTAACCTCCAAGAAGCTGCATCATACGCCAAAGCTCCGCGGCGTACCCTCCAGTGTGCTCACCAAAAGAGTGGATCATCCTCATCTGCCAAAGGACACTCACGTGAAATCTCAGAAAATTTAAAACAAAGTGAGGACATGAAGAATTCAGCAAGGGGTATGAAAAGAGAGAAGGGGTAAGTCGAGAGTGCATTATCATCTTGACACATTTTAACTTTTAGAAAATAGCTTTATCCTCACTACGACCATTCGACTAAGGGCCACCCTCATACAAGATGGCTCGATACCACCTCCGTCGGGACCCGAATGTGCAATCCGGACCCTCGTGTTTCAAAGACAAGTCTAGGATCACGCTAGTGCACACAGGCTCAACATCGGTACATATCACAGATATATCCAACGAAATAGTAAGTACTTTATTTAAATACTCAAAATGGTTGATCGACCTTAGGATCGAATTACAAAGGTATGCCTCGCAGGGCGAATACTTATTAAAATAACCAAGTGCAGCGGAATAAAATAGACTCGTGGCGCCAACCAATTTACCACAGGCAACTGACTGGGCTCGCTCCCTAGTTTGTCGGCTCCTCCTGAAACTCCTCCTCTTGAGCAGGGGTTGCTTTTTCTTCAACTGAGGTTGTGTTGTTGCAGGGGTGAGTACTTTGAGCACTCAGCAAGTCATGCATAGAATGCAATGCTAATATTCTACATGCATGGCTCAGTACAAAGGATAGGCTATGGTTCGTTTGCATTACAGCATTCAAGATAAACAGTATAGATTGCAAAGCAGTAAAGCAATAGTAAAGGTAGTAACTTTCGCAAACATTTTAATCGTAAATCATTTTCCATCTTAAGTCAAGTTCATCATTACCATTCCAAGCATTTCCCATAACCATGTTGTTTTCATGAAAGTCTAACCCTTGACTGTAATCACCGAGCGATGCTCAATACCGTGAGCACGGCTATTCGAATAGGTTGTATACTCTGCAGAGGTTATACACTTTACCCACAAGATACAGTCAAATACCACCAAGGCAAGTAACCATAACAAAGCTTTTCCAAAGATCCGTCTAAACCCAGTACTGCCCGCTAAGGTTTCAACACTGGAGGGACTGGTTACCACACCCAGGGCCCCCCTCTTGCACCATGTGAGTTCTCACCCGCTCCTCCGGGCCCCACACCACCACGACAGTACCAAAGAATAGATTTCCCAGTTTACTCAGTTAGGCCCGTCCCATTACGGAGCTTGTGGTTGTATGAAAGACTCAGTTCAAAGGCTCGCAAGGTTAAGTCCTTAGTTGACCGAGGTAAGACTAACCAAGTGTGATCTCAAATATCAAAACCAACAAAACCAAATCGACCGCCCGATTGCCACTCTTGGCCCACCAGAAACAATCTTGCCACTTGCCCCAGTCTAAATCATTTTCCCACCCCAGTTCTTTACCATTGCGCCACGTGCCATCATCAACTTAATAACACATGTCTCATTTACTGAACACATTCCATATCTCATTAAGTCAATATTAACTTTGACATTTTGAAATCATGAAATATCTACGTGGCAGGGCTAAGCATATCACTTACGGTCTACTCAACCCATGTTGGCAAATTATTAATGTCCAACTATTAATCCACAACCTAGGGTGACAAATGATTCATGGCCTAAAATTTTATACAACAAGGTGGCATAACGCAACTAGGCATGTAACTAATCCCAGAACTTATTGAAAATCATTTCTACCAAATTAGCATGCAATAATTTAAATCAAAATAATTTACTAGGGTAGGTTCAACATGATCAAACACAACTTGCCTTCAAAAAGTACTGGTTCTGGTTCTTGAGCTTGCTCCTGGGTCCAAACTTCTCCTTCAAAACCTTCGGGCACTTCAACGTCTACTCGTAACATAAACACAAAGCAATAAAATAAATAAACAGTGGACAACAGTGCTAAAAAATTCGAATAAATAAACAGAAAGATAACAATTTTACAAATTTATAGAAATTGGAATCACTCAAATCGGAGTTAAAATGCAAAAGCTATAAGCATTTGAAGTTTTGAAATATATTTAAAATCAATAAACCGAATAAATATTTTCTTTTTCGGAAAAACATTTATTGCGTCATCTTGGACACGTGTCGCCACCAGAGAGTGACGCTTCTTGCCGACGCCAACCTGGCCGGCTCATGCCGACGTCGGATGCCACGTGCACGCCCGAGTTTGCCGCCACGTGTTTCAAGATCAGGTCGTGGACTGGCGCACGGCTCGGCTTCCGCTCACGGTGGGCGCGGCATGGGCACGCAGTGCGGTAGCGACGCGGGCCCGGTCGTGCCCGCGTGCGCGATCGACGGTGCGGCTCGGTGTGCCACGCGTCACAACGCGATTGGCAACGGTTCGGCTCAATCCCGCCCGTCAATTTGAAAACGGACGGCTCGGATTGAATCTACACGGCGGGGTTTAAGGGCGACGTGGCATCACCCGGTGCTCAACACGCGGCACGCTCCGCACCCTCGGATCCTGATCAAACGGCTACGATCTACTCTAACGTGCAGCAGTGGCAACTTACGTGGCTTATCCTCTACCGTAGGATCTAAATCGAACGGTTGCTAATAGATCTACACGGTGGGATCTAGATCTAATCTTAGCCACTGGTTTTGAATCTAACGGCCTAGATCTACCCTAAGTTTCTACAGGGCCAGCGCATACGTGGACTTACCCGGACGGCCCGATGAGGATCCGACGGTGGAGGAAACTTGCAGGAACGATGGCGGTGCGGCGGCGCAAGCAAACCGGAGTCGGGGAAGATGACGATGCCATGGCGCTTGGCGTGTCTCCGGTCGAATGGGTTACCTCGAGTCGCCTCCTCTCCAGAACTCGAGGTGACCTTCAAGACGGCGAGCGGCTTCACCACGCCAAACGAAGAAAACCGCGCGGTGGCTTCTCGAACTGGCGAGAACTCGCGACGATTGGCGGCGGCTCGGGCATGGAAAACTAGGGCAAAAGGGTGCACATGAAAAAGGAAAAACGGCGGCGGGGTCAGCTCCTTAAGTACTGCCTCGGCGTGCGGGATTCTCGCGAAACCCTAAAGGACTCGGCTGCGGCGCGGCGGCGCAATCCGAATGGGACTCGGTGAGGACGACGCAATCCTGGCCGCCCATGGCACGATCCGACGGTTCGGCGCACGGGGAGACGCGGATCCATGGTAGGCGTTCGATTGCGATCGAACGGCCGACGCGCGGTTAGGTTAAGGTTCATTGGCGGCTGGGCTGGGCCTTTGAATAGTGTTGGGCTGTGGCCCAGCACTATTCACAGGATTTTCTAATCCTTTTCCGAATAGATTTAATTCGGATAATAAAACAAAGCCAAATAAAATGGCAAAAATGACAGGAAAAATCTAGAAAAATTCCAGAAAATATCTTGGAATAAATAGAACCCTAATAAAATATTTTCAACAAAAGATTATTGATACTTTGCTCAAAACAATTAAAAGAACAGCGATGCTCAATAAGAATAAATGCTAAAAGGTTTTAATAAATTCTAGAAATTCATATAAATAAGGAAAAACATATTAAATTGGAAAAAGCAAAATTTGGGGTGTTACAATAGTAATGTTTTTCTCCATTGAAATCACATAGAGAGGCCAAAACTGGATAGCTAAGCTAGACGTACCAAATCACTGATCCTCCCAAACCTAATACTCTTACCATCACCAACCTTCCAAATATACCCCATTTTAGCAGCTTTAGCTGCCCACAACACACCCTTCCAAAAGGGAGAAACTTTAATATCAGGACAACAGAAAAGGTTAGGATTCTGGGTTTGATACTTCTTATCAATAATCTGTCTCCAAAGGCTATCTTGACTCAAATAATATCTGGAAACCCTAGAGACCAACAAGCATAAATTCATATTTCTCAAATCTGGAACACCTAGACTACCATACTCTTTTTTCTGAGCAATCAGTTGCCAATTCGCTAGATGATAATGATTGTTCTGGTCACTGTTATTCCAGAAAAAATGTGCCATTTGGGAGTTAATCTCCTCAATCGCCCACTTAGGGAATTTAATAACTGACAACAAGTAAATGGCAATACTAGCCAAGTAGGATTTTAAAAGGGTCAATCTACCACCATAAGATAGTAGGCGCCCTCGCCACCCAGCAACTCTTTTGATCACTTTGTCCACTACAGACTGAATATCTTCCTTTCTCAACTTTGCATAATGCAAAGGAACCCCTAAGTACTTAAAAGGAAAAGACCCCAAATTACAGCAGATCGAAAGTCTAGCAAGCTCTTTCTGCTCTCCTTCATCTAAACCTACATACATAAGATCACTTTTATCATCGTTAATTTTCATACTAGATAACTGCTCAAAGCAGGACAACAGTCACTTAAAGTTTCTAGCTTTTTCTAGGTCATTCTTCAGAAAAAAAACACAGTATTATCAGCATACTGGAGGCTAATAATACTACCTAGGCATACATTAGTCATCAAACTTTCTATCAAATTATTACGAGCAGCTTTAATAAGCATTCTAGAAAAGACATCAACCACCAAATTAAACAACAAGGGGGAGAGAGGGTCCCCCTGCCTCAAACCTTTACCAGGTTTAAAAAAACTGCTATTCTCCTCATTAATCCTCACACACATAGAACCCCCTATCACCACATGCCTGATCCAACTAATCCACTTCTCTCCAAATCCTCTACTTCTCAGCATATCCTCAAGGAAGCTCTAAAAAACTCTGTCATAAGCTTTTTCATAATCAATCTTGAAAATAACACCTTGCTCTTTTCTACTGGCCACATCATGAATAATTTCATGTGCAGCCATTACACTATCTAGAATAAACCTGACTTTAACAAAAATAGTTTGATTTGGAGAAATAAGTCTATCAGCAATTTTAACCAGCCTATTATTCAAGGCTTTAGAGAAAATTTTGAAACTGCAGTTGATCAAACTAATAGGCCTAAATTTCTTTAAAATCCTAGCTTCAGATTCTTTTGGGATTAGAGTTATTATAGTATAATTCAATCTAGAAAGGTTTAAGGCCCTATTATCAAAGCAACGAAACATAGCCATTAAATCATTCTTCACAAGCTCCCAAAATTTTTGGTAAAACATAAATGAGAAACCATCTGGGCCAGGGGCACCATCAGCATAAGAGCCAAACACAGCATCTTTAATTTCTAACTCTGAGAAAGGGGCTTCCAACAACCCATTTTCCTCCTCTTTAATTCTACTATCTGCATCCCAAAAATTCTCCTTCAAAGAAATATCTAGAGTATCCTCTGCTCCAAACATATTCTTATAAAAATTCACAACCAAGTCTAACATATCCTTAGTATCCTCCACAGGACCATTAGGACCATTAAGGACACTAATATGCTTCTTCTTTCTTCTCTGATTAGCAACTGCATGGAAATAAGCAATGTTTTTATCTCCTTCCTTAACCTCCCTGTCTCTAGATCTCTGTTTAGCTTTTATCTCTTCAACACTCCAAATCTTATTTAACTCATCCACCAAAACCTTTAATCTATTTATATCATTCTCAGATAACTGAGAACTTTCCCTTTTTAAGTCTAAAACATCTATGTTTCTTATTAATCAGCTTTATATCTCCTCATCTTAGAGTTGGCATTCATAGCCCACCCTCTAATCTTTTTTCTCAGATTTCTAATCTTAAACTACCAGATCTCTAAAGGATCTGACTCAAAACAAGGAGAATTCCAAAACTTTTCAACCACCTCAATAAAGTCAGGTCTACTCAGCCACCATTTTTCAAATCTAAAGAGCTTCTGCTTCCTACCTTTCTCTCCACCAAGATTTATGATTAAGGGAACATGATCACTGCTAGCTTTAGAACTAGCTTTAACCATAGCCCCAGGATAATGATGATCAAAAGTAGTCACAAAATATTTTATCAAGTACAGCCATAATGGGCTGTTCTTGATTATTACACCAAGTAAACGATCTAGTTGAATTTTTCAACTCTATCATCCCCCAACTATTACACCAATCACTTAAGAGAAAAGCCCATTGGTGATGAATCACCCCATTACTTTTTTCAGACTGACTTCTCACAATATTAAAATCACCACCAAAAATGGTTGGACCATCCCAAATACTCATAATAAAATACAATTCATCTAAGAAGTCTTGTTTGCCCTCATCATATGGAGAGCCATACACCACCACTAATCTCCAAACAAAATTATCAGCAATATGTTTGATAATACCGGATATGCAGAACTTAAACTTCTGCCAAACATTTACTTCAAACTTCCCTGAGCTAACACCTACCAAAATACCACCAGCCGTACCAATAGCAGATAACCAATTCCAGTTATAATCTCTATTAATATCTCTTAACATATATTCCTCAAAGTTCTCTTTCTTAGTTTCCTGAATATCTATAAAGTCTAATTTGTTCTCAAGAACAAAATCAGAAACCCCAGTAATTCTGCCTGTTTTATTCAGGCCTCTAATGTTCCAGAATGCTCCTTTCATTATTAATTATTCGTGTATTATTATTAACTACCTAAGACCAAGTCTTGTTCCTATCCCTCTCCACACCTCCCATAATTGGAGAGGTTTTTTGTGGAGACACTCCCATCAATGGGGGGAAATCATGCTGAACTAAAGTATCCTCTAAATCAACAGGAAGAAGCACATCAGGGTTATTAGCCTCAAAAGCCATAACCTTCTCTATTTCTATCTTTTTCATTTTTTCAACATTCTCAACAATATTTTGTAGGTTACTTCCCAAATCCCAAACTCACATCAATATGAGAAGCCATACTAATTAATTGATCATTATGTAAAGAGTAAAAAGAGTTACCACATTTTGGATTATATTTGGATTCCAGATTCTTGTATTTCACATAATCTTGGGCTCTCTGCATAACTATCTTTCCATCTTCTGTAAATCTCCTGGGTCGATCCATCCTCAAGGATGGACCCAACTTAACTTCTGATTTTTTAGGAAACAGACCCTCTGTCCCAACTTGAGCTTCCACGTTCTTCTCTTGGAGACATTCATCAAACTCAGGCAATACACCACCTTCCATAACTCCCAAGTTATCTTGAACTGATACATCTCCTTCCATCTCACTCCCTTCATCAGGATCTGAGTCTACCAACTCCATTTCTTTTAAAATATATGTATTTTCCATCTTCTGTCCTTTCACGGCAAGAGATCTAAAATTATCCCACTGAGAATGTTCTATAAATGCCTCATCCATATGTTCCACAATTAACTCTTTCCCATCCATATAACCATCTTGCCCAAGAGCTCTGACATTCTGCTTAGGGGTCACCCATTCATCATCACCTTGTCTGACTTCCATTTCAACATCAAGCCTACCACTATTGCTCAAACACTTTATAAGCTGCTCTGCCTGATCAATTAGAGTTCCCTTCTCATCCAAAATAGTCCTTGACTTAAATCCTCCAGAAGCACTAATAACATTTTCTTTTGATGTTTTAAACCCACTTTGCTGACTCTTAGATTTGTCAACTTCCATATTATGTCTCTCACTGTTTTGGTCACCTAAATCATCAACTTCCTCATCATCTTCATCTTGACCACCATCATTATCATCATCATTAGGTTTTGATGTTCCATCCAGTTCTTGGACATAGTCTTCTACCACAAAGGACATTAAATACAGCTTCTTGTCCATTTCATACAACATCTCAAGAGGAATCTGGCTAGGATTTCTACAAGCTATCTTAACTCTAGCCATCTCATAAAAGGATTTGAATAGACCAGCCCAATCAACATCAGTCATAATGCCAAATCCAGATGAAATCTGAGCGAATACATTCCAATCACACCATTTAGGTGGAATACCCCTTATCTGTATCCAAGCTTCCTTCAACTCACCATATGGTTCTAGTTCACCAATCCACTCTAAAAACCTCCACTTCCACACCATCCTTTCTCAAATTGAAGGAATGGTAATTTTTAATATCAGACACCTTCCTATGAGGAGGAAATCTGACTAAAAATTTATCCACATCCAACTCCCTAATCTGCCACGGCCACTGACTAAAAATTTATCCACATCCAACTCCCTAATCTGCCACGGCCACTCTCTGCAGTAAATCTCAGATAACTCCCTCTCAAGCTCTGGCAGAGTAATCTCCCCTCTTTTAAGCTTAACAATGCCACAATTCTTTAAATTAAGCCACTGAGTAGACTCAACCGAAGGCACATCCAAATGAAAAAACCTAAACCTCTACCAGCACTACCCACATAAGCAACTTGATGCAATGACTTAGACCAGGCTGGACAATCCTTCATATGATGTCCAGGCACAGTACAAATGAAACAAACTTTGGGTTTCTTACAAATACCAACAAAGTGACCAGGCTCTCCACAATTAAAGCAAGTCAGGCCTCTATACCTAGGATCAATTATGATTTGTTCATCATCTTTACCTTGCCC
Organism: Guadua angustifolia; assembly: GCA_036346375.1. Taxonomy (NCBI): domain Eukaryota; kingdom Viridiplantae; phylum Streptophyta; class Magnoliopsida; order Poales; family Poaceae; genus Guadua; species Guadua angustifolia. The sequence goes on along the minus strand of CM070500.1, from coordinate 30,285,906 downwards.
CAAATTTTGCTGCGGAGGCCTCCTCCCCTGCTGCTGATGCGACCTCATCTGCTGCTGTTGTGGGCGCACCTGATGATGTTGCTGAGGTTGGAGCACTCGATCCCCTTGTGGCGCTTGCACAGCCAGCGGACGAGGTTGTTGTTGCACCAGGGGAGGCGGGGGAGGGCGGAGATGCTGAGACCCAGGAGGACGCGACGCCTGACGATGATACTGTTGGTGCTGCGGAAGAGGTTGCCGAGGCGGGCACGACGGCCGTGGATCCAGCTGCCAAACCCAATGACCACCCTCCTGACCTTCCACCATCCTTCCTTTACTCACCACCTCCGCAAAAGTGCCCTTCGGATTCAACGAGCAAAGATCCCTAGAGAAACTGATTTGGACTGGGGATGAAACAAACCGATCAGATCTTCTCACTGGGAAGCAATCACTCAATAAGAATTTCCTCATCTGGGCCAAATCCTTCCTCACCCAGAAAATCACCTCACACCAAGATGGAACCCTCGAATTATCAAGAGGAGAAGGAATGACCCAAAGTTGCCCGAAAAAATCCTCAATCTCAATATCTTCAACCTGTTGGATCAAATCACGACTCAATAAGAATTTCCTCATCTGGGCCAAATCCTTCCTCACCCAGAAAATCACCTCACACTGAGATGGAACCCTAGAATTATCAAGAGGAGAATGAATGACCCAAAGTTGCCCGAAAAAATCCTCAATCTCAATCTCTTCAACCTGTAGGATCAAATCACGATTCACCAGAGAATCACGCCGCGTCTCAATGCCACCCTAGCGGGGACTACAGGGCGAAGAGGACCATTGACTCGTGGGGACGAGATGTTATCACAACATACCCAAAATACCGCTAGATCAGCGGTTGAAATTGGCCCCATCCTTGCCGGATTCAGTCCAGCGCACGGTGACGACGAGGTGGAGGCCGCCGCCACCACCCTCCCCGCCCGAGCGAGGCCTCACGGGCGAGCTTGGGGGCTCCTGGTCGGCGAGATTCCTTCACGAGCAAATTTGGGATTTTTCTCGAAGCACCTATCTGAACTTACATTGATCACGTATTCTTAACACATGCAGTCCTAAAAAAAGGGCTAGCGGACCGCACACACGAGTCCCACCCCATCTTCTGTCCGCGTCCCGCCTTCTTCTCCCAATCGCGTCGCCGGCGAGCGGCGAAAGGCGCCGTCTCCGATGATCCGCCCCACTATGATGCACGCGCGGCTCCTCCTGTCGCGCTCCTACGTACGCCGAGTGATCAGAAATAAATTTCCACCCAACTCAGTGTAAGCATATCATCGAACACCTCTCGGGCCCTACTAATCTGCCTCTTCCTATTACCTGTGCAGGCAATGGCAGCCTCCAGTTGGCCTGTCGTTTCCAAGAAGCTCCCGCTGCTCGGTCATGGCTGGTATAAGTAACCTCTTTCTTGATAGAATTTTATAGCATGCTTTATGTGTGCGCCTTACTACTGCTATCTAGTCTGATGGGGGTACGTGCTGTCGAGAGATGGTTGTGCTTGTGTATGTTGTTATATGCCTAATAATTTCAGAGCGTGCGGTCATACAGAATAAATAGAGGCTTTGTTGTGTGTCTGGTTAGTGTGGCTAATGCCCCCCCACACACACACACACACCCCCACCACCACATACCTAGCGTTGCAGTTTCAGAATCGGAGTATTTCTGCACGTCTTGTGAAACAAAGAACTCAGAGCAGTAGCACAGGTGACAATAACATGAAAGAGCCTACTGAAGAAATGTTTAAAGTGGAACATAGGATTTGTTTTGGAGGTGTTCTACGAATTCTATTGTGAACATTGAGATCATACACTCAATTATTTTTTAAGTATAACAATATGCTTGATATGCTTCTGTATTAAATGCGATGGGGCGTTAGGTATGAGTATGCAGACAATCACATTCGATTGACGTGAACATGAGTCCCTTGTTCATGTTGCAGATGGAACATGCAAACCTTTTGACCCAGTGAGTACTTTTCTGTCAGGTGCAGGATCATAGGGGACATCAACATAGAACTTAGCTAACTAAATTTCTTAAGTTTTGGATATGATTTTGTAATCTCATGCTTAGTGACCAAAGCACATTCAACTCTGGATTCAAGTTCCATTGCTAAATGACTTAGTTTGATACCCTATATGACCTGTTATATTAAGCATCATCCATAACTGAGTGGAGACATCAATATCGATGCAGTCCTCATTATCAGATGTATACAAGAGGGCAAGGTGAAATTAAAATGTCGAGTAGAAGATGGTGCCACAGTTCCCCTGAGAATCAAGGTGATATCCCAATACATTATCTTCGTGAAATTTGCCCCCGATCTGTTTAAGAAATCCATTTTGATTTCATCTGATGCATCTATTAATGCACCCATGTACAAATTTTACAACTAGATTCTCTCAGTGCATGCATCACATTTATCTCACTAATGTTGCTGTGAGACATGGAAAAGTCATGCCAGCTAAAATTTGTTATAATATCTTTTTTGTGCCAAGTATACAGATACGAATAAAGCATTATTTTGATTTCTTCTTGTACAATGTAAAAAGAGGTGAGAAAATAACAGATCTAAAGAAAGCAAGGACGAATAAGTCTCACCTCCCATGTAGGAACAAGTATCGTGATCATGTAAAAAGGAATCTTTGCTTTGGTCTTTATGCTTTCTGAATCATATACAGAGGATTTTCTAGGGTGAATGAATGCTGATGTGCTGCCAACATTATACGTTGTGTTTCTCCAGTAGAAAAATCTGTGTTAGGATCACATTCTTCTGAACTTGATCAGCGGTTGGCTAGTTAATTCTTACTGGTATGACTGCATTTTACACTTACTAGTAGGTCTATGCTTTTGTATTATTTCAGAATTAGCAAAGAAGAGTTGTGTTCCATGCAATTCAAAGGATATGCATGCCATGTCAGAAGATTCTGCTAAAAAGATGCTAAAACAGGTTTTCTTCTTGTACATGATTTTAGTGCAACTCTTTATTAAGACCATCGCTATTCCATTGACTGACCCTTAAAACAGGTGAGTGGTTGGGAATTGACAACTGAAGGTGATATTCTGAAATTGCACAGAGCATGGAAGGTGAAGAATTTTGTGAAAGGAGTTGAGTTCCTTCAGCTTGTTGCTGCTATTGCCGAGGAAGAAGGTCTCCTTTTCATTTGCTCTGTTCTATCTATTGGCATTATCTCTTTTGTTAATAGTCAATACTTATTTTTTTAGTTTCCTATGGAGTAATGATCAGTTGACTTCCTGCCTTGTAATACTCATTGAATTGGACTTGCTAGTCCTGTAGTTTATTTTTAGTTTACATAACTTGATCCAGTAAACATATAAGAAGATGGTTAGCACAGTACAAAACACAGCAAGTCGAGCTGAACTATTACATATGCAGTTTGCCAGTATCTACTTAATGAAATAACTGCTTACGCTCCTAAGATTATTGTCTGAATGCGACATAATAGACAAGAGCGCTAAGCAAGCCAGCTCCCATCAAACTTGGGAAATTATCCTATAATTGTTATGATGATTGATGAATGATCAATGGCTCCCAACATTTCATAAGATAGATTTAGATTTCTTAGGATATATCCATGTTGTCAGAATCAAACTACTTGTTTTTGTTCAAATTTTCTTACGCATGTGTTACATTTTTTTTCTAATTTTGTGCTGTAACTATATATAGCACGATGAGAGAGTTTATTTTACATTATATATAACACTACTAAAAGTGGTCATGAATTTTTCATTCATACACAACTTAGCAAATTTCTTGGTGCACATTTTTGTCTCAATAACAATGTGAGCAAATTATGTTTAAACAGATATGCTTTTCCCAGGTCACCACCCAGATCTTCATCTTGTTGGTTGGAATAATGTGAAAATTGATGTTTGGACTCACTCAGTCAGTAAGTGATTCATATGATTCTTTTTTGCTAATTTATTTTGATTTTTATGTGGTCATATAAATGAACAAACTTCATATTTCACCTGTATGATTTGTGATTATTTATCTTTAGTTAAACTTCTCCTTCCAAAACTGAACCACTCTCGTTTAGTCCCTTTCACAATGAATCTGAAGGCCAGATCAAGGAGCACTGCTGTTGATTCTTAAGAAATTATTTTACTAGATTCTTGATTCCCTGGGATCCTGAAAAGTAAAATTTTGTTTTTCGTTATTCTTAAATCTTTAGCAATGGTGGTTTATTAGTTGATTCATTTACTACTTTAGGAACCCCTGACTGTGATATGACTCAATTTTTAATTTGCAAGCCAAATAACCATGCTCAAACACTATGGCCTTCCGCAGTTCAAATTTTTTTGTTGGGGTACAGCTTGATAGTCAAACTTCAGATGTTTGCAAAGGAATGCTTGCCCTGTATTAATGAAATCAAACTAGAAGCTTTGGATAATGGAAATTAAGCTAGGTACCTACCTATGTGCTAGCTTACTGCCTGTTGGCAGTTGACCTTTTCCATGAAAAAAAATTATGTACTTTTAGAGGAATTCAGTCTACTTAAAATAAAAACTGATCAGACAAAAAAAAAAGTCTCAGTGGAAATATCAATTGAAAGCACGCCTTTGTTTCCCTCTTTGAAAGGAGCACGCCTATGCTTGTTAATAAGAGAAGCCGTTCTAGAAAAGCTTAAGCAAAATAAAAGAAAGGGACAACATAACACCTGTTTATAATTATTCCATTATTGTGGTTGCAGGAGGTTTAACAGATAACGACTTCATCCTTGCTGCAAAGATCAATAATCTCAATCTAAAAGGCCTTTTAAGCAAGAAAACTACTGTCCAGAAGTAGCTCTGCCAAACCAAGCAATCTGATTCTTGTTTACATGGTCTGCTTGAACTTTTAACGTTAGACTCCGGAATTTCCATTCATATTTTCTTTAAGAAGCTTGCTGTATACTACTATGTTCAGAATCATATTTTCCGGACTTATAACTGTAAATTTGACTCCCGGCCAAACCTATCTATCATGGATGATGTGTGCTGGAAGTTTGGATAATTCGACTAATCTAGCTTGACGGCGATTTTGGGCTGTTTTAGTTATATTTGCTTGGCGTGAATATTAGTCTGTCATTTCCTTTTGAATACATTCGTCAGTACTCAAGTTTTGTATTGTACACAGCACCATGCATATCTGTGTAGGCACAGTATATATAGCGTGTAGCCAAGCATTTGTGCATCGTTTGCAGTTTCTGTAAACGGAAACCACCAGGCAGAATTACCAGCGTTCTGAATCGGATAGAACCCAAGATGAGCTAATTAAGAGCATCTCCAACGGTTCCTAATATTTAGGCTCCCAATATTCTTAGATTGGGACCTTTCCAAAAAAATTTAGGTCTACAAAATACCTTGTTCTCCAACGTTCCTATATTTTCTCCCAAAAACACCTTTGAATTGGTCCGGTAGGCCATCCTGAGCGCGAAATAATGTTGATTGGGAGCGCGGACAGAGCGCACAAAAATGAGGAGTCGGGGTGCTGTTTTTGGGTGTGCCAAAATTTGAGGAGCTAGAAAGAGGAACTGTTGGAATACTATTTTTTGCAATCAAGCCCAAAATCAGGTTTTGGGAATGGATTTTAGGCACTGTTGGAGATGCTCTAACGCAGAAACAGTTTCGCTTACAGAGGTGGGTTCGAGAGAGGCAAGGCCAAAAAAAAAAAAAAACTGGTGCCATGTGTGAGTGTGAGTGTGAGCATGCATGCCTTATATACTACATTGCATTGCACCGTACAGCAGGCGGCTTTGCAACGTTTCGGAATCCACGTCCATTCCGTAATGCAGCCTTGCAGGTTTTTTCTTGCCCATCAACGAGGGTTTGCTACCGTTCAGGTTTGCAGCGAGGCCTGCAGCGACAAGCGTGCTGCTCCGACGTCGACAGCGTGTGCTCCGGCAACATGGAGGAGCGAGGCGCTTCCCGGCCTGCCCAAGATCGATGAAACGACGATGTTGACGGGCTCTGGCTCCAAGCAGTCGCTCTCGCTGTGACGCGCGGCGGCGGCCGTGCGCGCGCGGTGCGCTCGCTCGCTGACGCGGCGAGCACCGCCTGGGAGGAGAGGTCAACGACGCGACGTGGTGGGAGAGAGGAGATCCCCTTGGCTGCTTTTGCTCCGACGTTGTAGGGTGTGTATATGTCTCGTGTTTGGGAGCTGGCTAGGGATGGCAATCAGATCTGTAGGTTCTGTATTTGATAGGGTTAGATTCGGATCTTAATTTTTATCCATGAGTTTTTTTAGGTCGGATACCCGAGATAGATTTGGATCGGAGTCGGGTTTATAAAACCACCCATGGGTACCCATCGGGTATCTGAAGTACCTTACATACCCATCAGGTATCAGTCGGGTTTTCAGTACCCGGCGAGTTTGGGGTCGGATGCAACTTTTTACCCAATAAGCTACTCGGGTTCAACTCAAGTTTTTTTTTAGTTCGGGTTTCTTGTCGGATCTGGTTTTGCAAAACCCGCACCCAACCCGACCCATTGTCACCTCTATATTGTAGTACTGCACAAACCCATCGGGTACCCGCCATTGCCACCCCTATACTGCAGTACTACACAAACCCATCGGGTACATGTCAGGTTCGGGTATAGTTTTTTACCCGATAAGGTATTCGGGTTTGGGTCGGGTTTTCTGTCGGGTCAGGTGTAAGATCAAGGATAACAGACTAGAAGGGGGTGAATAGAAGGTTTCTAAATTTTTCAATTCTAATTGCAATTAATTTAAATCACTATGCTCAAATTGCAATTTTCTACAAATTTACAACTACGGTCTCTAGTGATTTTCAGAGTTCTCTAGCAATTCAAGAATGAGCAAGAAAATAATCTAAGCACAACTAAAATGCTTAACAAACAAGAAGAAGAATTTGAGCACAAGAATTGAAAATACAAACCACAAGAGAGCAAGAAACAAGATTTTTATCCCATGGTCTCGGAGACTTATCGGTCTTTGCTACTCTACGTTGAGGTGACTTAAACTTTTTCAAGCCGGCTCCACCCGCTTAAACCTTCTTCGATCACTCTTGGTAGCTCTTCCTCACTTCAGGTAGGCGAGCTCCTAGCCTTCACAACTGATCGGGCCTCCTCACAAGTTTCTTTGAGAAGATCACTGATATCACACGCCTCTAAGTTGTTTAGGAGGTGGCAACCTCTAAGAGTAATAAACTTGATGTTAGCTTGAGACTCTTGAGTGCTCTCAAATGGCTCAAATGATGCAATGCACTAAAATTTCTCTCCCCAAACTCAAAAATCAAGAATTGAATGCACTTTAGAGTGAAGAGTTTTGTTTAGGCATAGGATGTGTTAAATGGAGTCAACTACCAGCTTTAATGCAGGTAGGGGGTATATATAACTCCCCATAAGCCAAACTAGCCGTTACAGTAAATTATCAAACAAAATAGGCTAGCCCGACACTACCGCACTCTAAGGGTCAGTAGTGCCGACTTTGGCTCCAACGGCTAACCCAATGCATTTAATGCATTGGGATCTAGCCGTTACACCAATTTCCCCCTAAGACCAGCAATACCACTAATAATGGTTGGTAGTGCCGTAATTTAAGTTGGGCAAAGTTGGCATTTCTGTTAAAAAGCTACCGACGTTTAATATATGGTATTACTGCTCAAAACGGCAGTACCACACCAAAGCTCTAGTAGTGCCGGCCTCTAGATGCAACGAAAACTTGCCTTTTGTTAAAAAGCTACCGCAGTTATTTGGGTGGTACTGCCGCCTAAATCGGCAGTACCGCATTGAAACTTCGGTAATGCCGCTTGAATACTGAAGACAGGATTTCAAGAGAAATTGTTTAATGCAAAATGAGTTATCAAATTTATTGAGCTATTTAGATGCACCTTTTAGAATTCAAGCTACTAATCAAGTCCCTCTTGATAGTACGGCGACTATTCCTAGCAACTCAATCTCTCTCTCTCTAACACCGAGATCGGCAAAATGCTACAAAATGAATCCTTAATCTTTATACCTCGTCTCGATCTTGACTTCAAACATGGTTACACGATACACCTTTACATATTCCAAAACGAGGACCAATCACTTTTTGACATTCTCAAAACAAATGTTAGTCCACAAGGCTTAATTGTCATTAATTAACAAAATCACACAAAAGAATTGAGGCCTAGATACTTTATCAGGTTTTGTAAAACCCGCACCCGACCCAACTCATTGCCATCCCTAAGCTGGGCTGGAGGAGGCGGCTGCAGATCTACAAGAGGGTTGGGATGGGGGTAGGAGCGGATTTGATTGGGGACGAAACTAGAAAACCACTGGAGAGAAAAAAAAAAGTGCTTTAAATTGATTTTCAAAGCATTTCTTATAAAAAAAATGGTTCCATTACTTTGAGTTGAGCTATTTTATATCACTGTTTATTTAAAGTTGTACAGATATTGAAACATAAATGAAAAATTAATGGTGATTATTTACTTTTTTCTTACTTTAAGATTTGTATAATTTCTATTAGAAAAATACACTACTGAAAAAATAATTTTTAGCAAAGTTAGCTTCACCTACGCTGTAGATGGTCTAAGGTACGTAACATGCTTTTCTTCAATTTATTCTCTTTTCATTTTAAGATGGGTACTGTTCCTTAGATTCTAGTAAAAAGAATAAGTTACTCCACACTTCGGAAATTGTATATCTTGTACTCCTCTCTCCGTTCAAGTTTATAGTGTGTATTTTCTTGTGACAGATTGAGATATTAAAAATAACAAGACCACCTTTAATTATTATCTCTAAATATTGTATTCAATGCATAAATATAGAGAATATCAAGTAAACTAGATATTTATTAGGGATATAAAAGAGAACATCACCCTAATTTTTGCATTACAAAATAAAATATGGGCCATATTATAGACAAAATCATTGAAAAAATATAACCTATAAAGTATAACACTACAGGAATCCTGAAAATTTTCGTGGGCCAAAAGCCCACGAAAATAAGACCTTTGCCGACGAAAATAGCCTTATTTTCATCGGACCACGGCAATAGCCTTATTTTCATCGGCAATAGCCTTATTTTCGTCGGCAATAGCCTTATTTTCATCGGACCACGGCCGTCAGAGATAAGGAGCCGAAAGTTAGCTTAATTTTCGCTTGCCACGAAGCGAAGTTATTATTTTCGCTCGCCAGAACGCGCGATTTAAAGTTAGTGAAAGTTACAATTTTAAATTCAGAACGACGGCCGATTTAGAAGTAACTAATTTTCGTCGGTTTTCTTCTGAGCCCACGAAAGTTAATAAGGTTAATTTTCGTCGGTTTACCATAGCCCACGAAAGTTAATAAGGTTAATTTTCGTCGGTTTACATTAGCCCACGAAAATTAATTTGGTTAAGTTTCACGCTTTCTGCCCACAAAATAAATTGTGTTAATTTTCGCTTTTTATTGGCCGATTTAAAATTATTCGAGTCGACAAAAAACATCCCAGTAAACCCATTTTTCATACAGATTTAGACAAATATTTCATAACAATACATTCATTTATTCATTCATTCAACCACATATATCATCAAACAACATATATCATTCATCCACATATATTTCATACAGATTTAGACAAATATTTCATTCAACCACATATATCATTTATTCATTCATTCATCCACATATATCATTCAAATATCCACATATATCATTCATCCGCACATATATATCATTCAAATATCCACATATATCCTTGCACACAGATACCACCATTCAAAAGATGAACTGAACTGAAGCATTAACAACCAGTAGAGAATTTCACACGAATTCACCTGCCATCAGCGACTTTTGTCCCACTAAACGCTAACAAACACTTACACCCAATGAGAAACACTTCATCCACATCATTATCGATACGATTCAAATACAGTTCGGCTTGTGTTCTAAATGCACATACTGCTAGTCATACACATAATATCATTCGTCCACACATAATAATATCATTTCTAAGATTATTACCAAACATCTGAAGATTACAAATCACGAGGGTCATTTGAGTTGTGGCCGCTACCTGCGGAGCCAAATAGGTTTTGCACGAATTGAGATGGCCTCTCGGAATCCTAAAGATCAAAATTCACGATTAGTCAAAAAATTGTGGGAAGTAACAAAACTAACCAAGAATATGACAAGTGACAAACGAACATGCTCTGCAGGTGCTGTTGTCTGTGGCGGCGGAGTTTGGTAAACCTGGGCCGTATTTGTCCCCGATCCCTACGATACAGTAGACCAAATTTAACTAGATTAGAGTAATATCTGCTAAATTGACCAAATTTATATAGAATTGACCAACACAGAAAACAAATACACATCACAGAGTTGCAATGCTGAGAATCTAGAAAGAAAGAAAAGTTCTTAGCTGCATGAATAATCTGCAACTGTTTCTTTAACTAATGGCAATACATGCTAAGTAAGGTTTGCACAGACTTTTACTTTCAAATAAAGGGGAGAAAGTAAGGCCATATATCCAATCCAGCTTAGTCCAGATTCTACAAGATTCATGTTGATATGCCATGGTTCTAAATCTTCAGTTAGTAAACCAATATGTTATTGGTTTGAAGAGGAGTGCATGAAACAGTTTTTAACTAGCACTGGAAGTTAGCAATCGAACCACTTCATTGTAGACCATTCAGACAAAAATTACATGAAGAATACATTGACAACTTCAATACAGGCCATTATTGAATTGATTAAAATTATAGAATAATGTGTAGTCCTACCCTCCACCATGCCCTAGTTTAGACAAGTGAAAAGAGATGTTGAGACAAGACCAAGTTTAGCTAACCTGAACTGCAGGAGAAGGTGCCGGAGGATGCATCCCCCATTGTGGCGGTGGTGGCGGCGGCTGCCATGGTGGAAAGACAATGGTCTGGCCCTGCTGCTAGAACATTGCCTGTAAATGCAATGTGTCAGTTTCAAAGTAGAAGGAATAGGATAGATTTTGTCTGTTCCCTCTCCAATCAAAAACCTTTTCTCAACTATGCATTGAAGGGACATAACATAGCTAGCTGAACTATTACACATGAAAACAAGCACTAGAATTAAGATTCCTGTCATGAAAACAAACACATGAAAACAAGCACTAGAACTATTACACATGAAAACAAGCACTACCATCATCTTTTTTTGACTGTACTGTCTTTTTTTCAGAATTGCTTCACTGTATTATTCATGTCACAGTGTAATTGTATTGCAGTTCAAAAGGCAAGATTCCTGTCTGGCCATTCCTGGTTCTTTCATGCATTGGGAGATCATGCACCAAACCTAAACTTTTATAGATAGTTTGGACCATCGAATTAACTTCCATATATTAGTGTTATTAACTCCTAATAGTAGTACATGCATGATTCAATGCTTTCAGGTAGCAATAACAACCAACGAAAAGTAGCGGTAGTGCAGGCAGCAGGCAAACTACTGAATGCTGCAATTTATCATAGCGTACCTCCCCTCATCCTAGCTAGCTTGATAGAGCTAAATTTGCTCTTAAAAATTACGGTAGCTATTAAATTGTGTCATATTTGCTGACATGCATGCATGATGCATCAACTTAACAGTTGAGATTAATTTTACACACATGTTCCCCTCTCGAGCATTGTTTTCTCGGACCAACACTAAACTAGTGAAAGAAAGGTATACCACGTTGGAGTATGTCGGACATACAGGTACTGTACCAAATGTGGCACGGAGCAGTGCATGTGTCAAACCTTGTCAAATGTGGCAACAGCTAGCACATTATATTTGACTCTAATTTGGTTTCCTTCTGTTCAATATATATTTTGTTCCCTAGTATATATGTGCACCCCTTAGTCGCACAATCCAGATGTGACAAATAAACCTAAGCTTATAATCTCTCCTTATATAATGATTTTCGTCTTGGTGCCTTTGTAGTTTTTCTTTTAAGAGTTTTCCACCTAAAATCTATATCTGGTGGAAGCTTTACTATGATTGTTATAGAAAATAAAAAGCTATAGAAAATATAAAAGCTAAACTATGATTGTGGTGATTGATGCTTAAGTTAATTAAAATTCAGCAACTACATAGGTAGTCTTTGTATGAGAAATGTCTGGTGGAAGCTTTACTTACTAATGCCGTGTACAAGCTAGCACAAACGGGGTTCTTCCCAAATAGATCTATTATAAGCTGCTTCGACAAATATAGCTCAGTTGTCTAGCTAGCTAGCTAGCTGCATCTCTTTCTCGTGTAGTATTGTATGGTATTAAGATAGTGATAGATGCTAAGAAAGGCCCGAGACTTACTTGAATAGCCGCCTGCTGCTGTGCCATGTACTGAGCATAGTATGCCTCCTACGACCTTTGATGTTCATCCCGCAGCCTTAGCTCCTCGCGCAGCCTAGCAACCTCTACCTCCTGCTCTGCTAAGTCTCTTCGGGCCTTGAGGTTGTCTTTTGTTTTGTCCGTCATATCCATGCACGTGCTTATGATGCTTTCAGAAACATTACGTTCCTGGTGCATGACGTCAATGTTGTGCATCGAATCAACGCCTTGGCATAGGGAGCTCCATATTCCAGATATGTGAGTCCAGCTTGTGCTCCACTCCAAAACCTTCGAACCGCTCAGATCGCTTTTGGGACGGTTTACTCATTTTATCGGCAATTTCTAGCCCGCTTAGACGCTTGGCGGTCCCTTTATGACAATGGTGTTCTTCCTAAAAGCGTTCTTCTGCTTGTCTAAATATGTGTCTCGGGCAAGAAACATCTATGGCAATCGAAGTAGCTGATCTTTCCACCAAAAGTTAGGCGGAATAATCCGTGTCCGAACCACGATCGGACAGTCAAATTTCCATGGCGACTCCATCCAAAGAAAAATACCATAGGCCGGAAATCATGAACGGACCACAAATACGCAACTCGAAGGTTGAATTTCTTCTTCTTGTAAGAGTCGACGCTTCAACTCCCGTCCACAAATTGTTTCAACTCTTCGATTAAGGGTTTCAAAGATCACGTTGAGGCGTGTCCTGTGATGTTGCGGGCGGTATGATAAGGCATAAGAACATAAACTCATATTTCATGCAAAGAGCGGTGGAAGGTTATACGGAACAGCAAAGACGGGCCAACATGAGTAGGAGGCAGCGGATTGGCCGAAGGTGTGAAGCCATCCGTCGCCAACCCAATGCGAACATTTCTCGCATCATGGCGAAGTCTGCGTCAAAGCTGCCGAGCCCTCCATGCCTCACCATCGACGGGTGCACCATCACTCCGTCGTTCTCACATACACCTTCCTTGTGCCACCTCATGTGCCTAGCGGTTCTCTTTGAGAGAAATGTATTGTTTGACCCGCATGTATGTCGGCATGTAACGGTTGCTTATGTGCAACATCACCATCACATTTGCACCGTCTTCATTTACGACCTCGACGTACCTCGGTTTGCCACACTTTAAGCACTTCTTCTCATTCTTATGCCCTTTCCGTAAAAGCATGCAATTGTCTTTGCATACATCAATCTTCTCATATTTCATACCGAGAGTAGAAACCAATCTCTTGGCATGGTACATGTCTTTGGGCATGTTATGAGGCTTCTAAGCACATCACCGATCAAGTTGGAGAGCTCGTTGTAACAATTATTCGAGAAGGCAAACTTTGACTTAATGGCCATGAGCCGTGTCACAAAAGCTAGGAGGGTCACTACATTAGTTCGGTGCAACGGCTCTTCCGAAGCTTTCAGGCCTCAAGAACCTTTCAACCTCTGTGTAGGCGGATCCTCGGAATGTAGTTCAACTCCGGCCAGATAGCTTCAAGCATCTCGTCCATCCTATCATCACCCGCCCTATCATCATCTACCTCTTCTACTTCACTTGAGATAATGACTCGCCGTGGTGCACCCACTCATAGCTTGGCATGAAACCGCGTCGACAAAGGTCTAGCGCCACCTTTGTCTTGTCATGTTTGGACAAATTTTGGCACTTGCCACATGGGCACCTCACCTTATCAGATTAGACAAAGAGAACGCACGGTTCACAAAATCCGTAGTCTTGGCCACCCACTCATCCGAGTGAGCCCCACTCTTATCCCAACCATCATACATCCATCGCCGATCGTCACCCATACTTGAGGCTATAGATTAAAGCAAGTGTAATCATGAGTTTTTTCGTTCCTATATATATCATGGCCCTACATCTATAGGTAAGGATATGTCCTAAACCCACCTAAGAGTGGCCGACAGAGCACGGATTTATGACGACCTGTAGGGTCCAAAAGAAGGCTGAAGATAACCTCGCCGTTCTCCATCTCGCACGCCGGATATGGTGCAATGGAGAACATCGTGGTTATGCCGTCAAATCTCGTTCGACCCGTGGCTCGTCATAAATACCACGCTCTATCGGTCACTCCGAGGCTGTCCAAAAAAGGGACAATTCCGGACTAGCACATCTCACATGTGTGGCGCATACATCTCACATGTGTGGCGCATGTGTGACGTGCCGGTCCGGAACGGGTAACACATAGGTTTCGTGACACTAACAGCGTAATTTGGAAAGGAAAACAGGTACTCAGATGTAAAAAGAACAAAAGAATAATATCATGGGTTTATTTTTCGCCTGCACTATTAGTATGGTGATAATATGGTCCCTTGGTCCAAGGTATCAAACTTCTTATTCACAAATTCACGATATGATATCAATACAAAAAAATACTAAACAACATGAATATATGAAATAAAATGTATGGTCACCAATGTAAGACATGTACATTGTATTATTAGTCAATGACTCAACGTCATTTATAATGCAGATTTGCGATATACGTGCATGTGTATTAACATTCTTGTACATGAAGGCAAATAGGCATTTCTTATAGGATCTGGTTTTGTCTTGATAGTTGATGATTTCAAGTGAGTATATAACTAGATAAGATATATCCAAGTGGTAGTCCATAGGTAACCCCTGAACAAGGTCTCAGATGTTGATGTTTGCTAGTTGCTATTCCAACTCTGTAGGTTTATGGTATGAATGATGGATATTGACCACATGCCGGTGAATATATATTCTTAACTGCAAAACCACATGGCTCGGTTGACGTTACAAATGCAATTCTAAAGGTTTGGTTGGTTCCAAGACTGTATCGAAGCCAACAAACCTCATGGCAAAATGCATTTGTCATAACATAGTAATTATGCGTTGAAATATACTACAAATAGTTGGACCAATAGCGTTTAATTTATAATAGTTGAGTTTGAAAACAAGGTTATATAGAAAAAACTTAACATGCATAGCGATCGTGAGAGATTATGAGTTTGTGATGACTTCTAGCATTCTCATTAACCATCGGTTTCTCATTATTCTTAATTAGAGAGGAGAGACAGATGATACAAAGAGAAGTTACTTGTAATGGTTTGTAATGCATATGAATAAATAAGCAAGAGTTGTTATTGTACAAAGGGTCTAATAGCAATAACATAAGCAAAGGAAATCCCAAAACTTCAATCACCGTGCCATTCTTAAGACTTCAAGTGTTTACTCATCGCAATCCCAATACACAATCCTTTAAGTCTTAAACCACTTCATCATAGAAAGAGGCATGACCTAATTATCTATGCACTCTTTTTAGCAAATCAGTATACAATATTCACTAGACTCTATTACTCGGGTAGGCATAAACATCACTATAAAATTTGTCATGTCAGTAGCAAACATATGTAAATACCCATGTGTGTGTGTGTATGCACACAAACCCATCCTCAGTGTCAAACATTTCACCTTAATCATGACTTTCCCAAACATGTTATCGATTTAATGCTAGACAAGACTCAACCGAAAATCAGGGTATGCAGCATGTCCACTCTTTCTATATCATGAGTGTGCGAGACAACAAAGTGGAAACATTTTTTCAAGTACCTCGTTAGGCTTCACGGTTATTATGTGAGGAGTAAATGATGTCCCGAAGAACTCGAAAATCAGCACACAAAAGATGGCAGTGAGTATTTTCAAAATAGACACACCACAAAAAGATGGCAATCCAAACAACTAAACTCAAGCGCTCTTTCTATTCTCAAATGATGCACAGCTTTAGCAAAGGCAGCCGGTCACTCATTCGAGAGAGGCACACAACCGTAGTACTCTTTTGGTGTACACGAAAAACTCGTTCAAGGATTGCAAGTTGCTAATGCAAAAGAGCAAAGGTCTCGAAAGATCCTTCAGGAGTGCAAGCATGGCCATGCAATGCGTGAGATGCAGAGAGCAGATGGACTCGAAATCTTGATGCCAAGCAAGTAGTATATGTCAAAATCTAATAAAAGTACTACTTTACCATATCTCCTTTTATTTAGGCAAATGGCTAATATTTCATTCATTTCACAAACTTGTGCAAGCAATGCATGATTCACAAGATGTAAAAACCCCATCATGAAGAAGAAACTCTCAACAATGGGAAAACAATACCTACTCAAAGAACGGACATCACATAGCCTAATATCCCCAAATTTTGTACGGAAACATCCACCAATGCGGTAACAATGAACTAAATCACAAACAGAATGAACAGGATATAGGGTCTCTTGAACATTCAGAAGATTCAATATGACAAGATACGATTCAATATGACAAGACACGATTCAATAGACACACAAAAAAGATGGTAGTCAAGATAAGCACATTCTGTTCAAAAAATCTTACGCTGATCGTGGCGGCCCGAGCGAGGCATCGGGCCGCCAGAGGTGGCGCAGACGGCCGTAAGAGGCGCGGAGGCGCTGGGCGGGCGGAGGCGGCGATGACGGTGCAAGAAGTCGAAATGCGCTCGGGCGGCGAGAGGTGCGCATGTGTCGTCAGAAGCAACGACAGCGATAGCATGAAAGAAGCGGCGGCATATGTGGCGGCGGCAGCACACATGGGCGGTGTGGCTGACATGTAATGCAATGGCATGGAGGCAAGGCATGCATACAGAGATAAGCGCAGATGAAAATGCGTGAAATGCCGAGCCGAAATGAACATAAGTCATTTAATTTTCGTGGGTTTCTCTTAACCGAAAAATAAGTAATTTTCGTCAAGAATAAATTAACCGACGAAAATAAGAGCCGCCACAAGAATCCTAACTCGTGTTTATTTTCGCTCGGTTTCATTTAGCCGATTTAAATATAATTAATTTTCGTGGACCGTACCACTAAAAATTACACAATAACTTTCGTCGGCTGATTTTGGCCGTCGAAAATAAATTAACTTTCGTCGGTTTTCTTAAAAGCCGACGAAGTTAAATTGGCCGACGAAAATTTTCACGATTCCTGTAGTGTAAACTCGAACTAATGTGGTACCTTTTAAATATACATACTTGCACCCTTCTTGGATACCGTGCAATCCCTATCGCAAGACAAATCGAATTCCGTAGAACAGACCATATCAATGGACAAAGCGTCGGCTAAAAGGGGTACAGATGTTAACATGTAAAAAAGTAAAATTACTCATACAGCACTATGTATGAACTCGTTCCGCATTTCCTTGAAAACATTCCCAATTCACAGTAACATCGTCAATAATATATAAGTTTGATGCTCCCATAGAACAGCCTGTAGGTCCCTCGATGGCTTCTGTGGAGGCTGGAGACTAGCAGTCCATGAAAACTAGCTCCAAAATAATGCAGCAGACTGAAATAGCAACTTTTGTTCAATGATTCTACGGTTTCTACCTACCAAAAACGATTTGCGTAAGAAACTACGAACACATGTGACTATCAAATTCGACCGGTCAGTTACCAATCAGATGCTTTTAGAACATACTAATTTGTTTCCGGCTAGTATCTGTATACGGATACGTCTGGATCACTGATAGGGTCTGAAGCAGGTTTGAAATATCGTCGATAATCGAGCGAACATCACGATAATCATCTATATTGAGTCGGTACGGTAAATCATGCTGGTTGGTAAAGCGGATAAATTCAAATTTAAATTCAAAAAATCCGAGAAATTTAGAAAAAATTATCTAAAATCTTCCTAAAATTATTATTATTAGCAGTTTTTTGGCATCTGGGATGAAAATTATTTGAAAAATCAAATTTGTGAGGCTTTTTTGAGCCAAAACCGAATATATAGAAAATATAAAAAGAAATCAAAATTGAAATCATAGTATGGGCTTAGGCCTGCAGTCCATCCAGCCCACAAACGCACTCCATGTATTTAAGGCAAAAAAAAAAAACCATTCCGACAGCCCTAATTGCCATGCCGACACTCCTCTCCACCCTCTGAACTGCTCCACGCTGTCTCCGACCAGATCCGACAGCCGCCTACCTTCTTTTCACCATCCCAACCTTGAAAATCATTCGATAAGCCTCAATTTTTGTTCGGAGCAGTCAATTTTCGCTCGATGTGCAGCGATTTTCGCTAGCATATGGTAGATTACCACTACATAATCGCTGTCGACCACCTGAAATCAAGGGCATATGTGGCTTTGTTGATTTTCAACTGCAACAAGTCAATATTCCTATGAAACCGAGCGATAATCGTGCAGTTGTACATTAATTAATAGCTCATATTTTTATCCTATATTTTATTTGCAGACAATGGTGTCCCATCTCCAACCAGGAGAGATATAGATGACAAACATTTAGACGCCAGCGAAGTGAACATATGAAAGAAGATAACAAGGTTCAAGCTAGAATGGTCTACGTATAGCGTAACAATCATGTGCGATTCTTAGATTGGATTGACACGTATGAGCATCATCAACTTCATAATATACTAATAGCGTACTCGTGCGGGGGGCGGTTACAGAGGGGGTTGGCGATTTGGGGAGGGGGCGGTTACAGGAGGAGGGGGTTTCAGGGAGGACCTGTTTTTTATGGTTTTTTATTAAATAGAGTGGCATGGTGGGTAATTTCAAAGAAATGACGCAGAAAAAACTTTTGCATTATATAGTAGAGATACTACAGTGGTACTATGTTCTTTCATAAGTCTATAGATACGATAGGCTTAACTTAGGATGTCTCGTACTTGTGCAAGATACTTGCTTTCATTACTCCTCTTATGAAACACATCATGTAATAGGGGTTTTCATTTTGTTTGTTGACACAATAAATTGCCTGAGTAGTTAATGAGGTAGGTCTAATGAATGTTGTGCAGATTGTTATGGACAATGGTGCCAATTACAAAAAGGCATGCAGACTCATCGTACAAGAGCACCGCACTATCATGTGACAGTCTTGTGTGGCCTGCTTGATTAATTTGATACTAAAACAGATTGGAGAGTTATATGACCACACCTCTATCATTGAGAGTGCAAGGAGATCTCATGATGGTTGTACAACCAAATGTACAGGCAACAATATTACCCAACCCTAAAGGTAATGTTTCATTTGTATATTTCGTTTTATTTCAACTTAATTTTTTACTAACACAGCGTTCATGTAGGTCTAACATGGCATATATGTGACAATAGGACATTGAAGCTATGTCAAGTGCAAATATTCATTTTCGATGAGAAATATTAATTTCAACTGTCGTATGCCGTGCTATTGAAATGCGGACTTGTCGAATTGATTTGTGAATATTATTGAAATAAAATGTTATTTGTTAAGATATTATTGTTTAATACTTACTTTACAACTTGAGATTGTCTAAAATATAGCAAAGTCATGCCGAAATTTTCCCATATTGTTTCATAATTTTTTATAGTTGTGCTATTATTGCGAAATATGTACTATACAACTTGATGTTGTCTTAAAATGTAGGAAAATCATGATGAAATTCTTTTCCTATTTTTCAATATTTTTTAATACATTTATAATGCTTTTCCTATTTTTAGCCCTTATCGACTTTTTACAAATTTTTTGCCGTTTCATATAATTTTTTCCAATTTTCCTTAGTTTTCTTTCCATTTTTCAATCAATTGCTAATTTTATCTGAATATCTACAAACCAGTTGAGTTTTGAGCTTATTGGGCGATTTTTTAGATTTTTCGCACCGGTTTGACCTCGATTTGAATTCCATTTATCTTTGCAAACTGCAGCGTTCCAAAAGGCGGAAAAATTCGCCGCCTAGGCGGCGCCTAGGCGCGAGGCGGCTGCCCTCTCGCCGCGCTTAGGCACGAAATCGTGCTCTAAGCGAGTGGCGCTAAGCGAGTCAAGGCAAGAAGGCCAAGAAAGTGAGTCATGAGCTAGGCGGAGAAAAGGCGGAGGAGAGGCGACGCTAGGCGGTCTTGCGTTGAATAAGAACGAAAAAACCAGTGGGGTGAGGCGAAAAAGAGGAGCTAGGTTACTGAGCGCCGATTCTCTTCGCCGACGATCTCCCGGTCATGAGGTCGTGTTCCCGCCACGGCCAGAGATCCCCACCGCTCACGCCCGAGATCCTCCTCATCCTCCCGCCTCCGCCGTCTCGCCGCGGCAAGATTTCGCCACAACAAGACTCCTCCTGCCGCCAAGACTTTCGCCGCAAGCCGAAGCTCCTCCCGGCTCGCTTCTCCTTCATACGGTGGTTGAGCCTCCTCACCGCCAAAGATCGCTAACTCCAAGTCGCCAATACCGAGTCTCGACCTCTCACCAAAGTGAGGTCCAGATCGCACTCATGACTCGTCGCAGAGGAAAAATATCGTGTCTCGGCCTCTCGTGCTCGGGAATGGGGATGAATGGATGATTGGATGAATTGATTTTCATTTTAGATTGCTGTGGTCGTGAGTAAATGAGTAATCGAGTATGATAGTATGTATATTAGTGTCTCAGTGCTTTGGTTTGCTATGTTTAGTGTGAGTACTTGATGAAACAAGGAGCATGTTAATCTGATTGCTAGCTGAATTGTTGTGTGGTGATGTGCTATATATGTTTTACTAATGCGTATGTATAGTGTAGCATTTTTTCCAGAAACATTAGCTAACGATTATAGATTCTGCAAGTTCTTTTAGATTGCAATTCGTAAATTTAAAAATTTACGAATTGCAATCTAAAAGAACTTGCAGAATCTATAATCGTTAGCTAATGTTTCTTTAATTTAGTTTGTTTCGTGGTGAGTGAGGTCATGCTACATGTGCTATCCATTTATAGAATGTCGTCAACGGGCTCGGCGGCAACAACTGAGAGCACGGCGACTCTTAAGAGGAAGTCGGATGACGTAGGATGGGCTTATGGGGTTCTAGTCGATCCATCCAACTTGGACAGAGTGAAGTGCATTTTTTGTGGCCATGTGAGCTCGGGAGGAATTTATCGTCTTAAGCAACACATTGGCAAAGTTGGCAATAGTGTTGCTAAATGCAAAGCAGCCTCAGAGGAAGCTCAAGATAAGTGCAAGAAATCTCTTGAAGAAGCAAAACGAAAGAAGAAACAAAAGCAAGACCGTGAAGACGAAGTTAGAGAAGATGTGAATGTTTCGTCAGTTGGAGAAGAGGAGGGTGGAAGCTCGGGACCTAACAAATTAGGCCCTATGGACAGATTTGCACGTCCTATTGATCCTAAAGTAAGCCCACCGAAGCCAGCGACAACAAAATATTACCGAGGCGCTTTGGAAAGAGAGAACACATCAAGTGCGGCAATATGTTGCTAGATGGGTGTATACACATGGTAAATCTTTGTATCTTTTACCTTCCATTGATTGCTCATTGCTACCTCACCAATCTCTTGTTTGTATTATTTTAATAGGTGTACCATTCAACGCTCTTGACAACGATGAGTTCAAGCAAATGTGTGAAGCCATTGGTCAATTTGGCCCCGGTTTTCAACCTCCTACCCAATATGACCTTCGGGAGAATTTGTTGAGTGAGGAATTATTGAGAACTAAGAGTTTGCTAAAGGAACGTGAGGAGGAAAAGATAAAGAACGGTTGCTCTATTATGACTGATGCTTGGACGGACATGAAGAGGAGCATAATGAATTTGTGCACACATTGTAGCATGGGAACAAGTTTTTTAAAATCAAAGGAGATGTCGGATGTGTCACACACAAGTGAAGTCATATTCAACATAGTGGATGAAGGAATTGAGGAAGTAGGTCCTGAACATGTTGTGCAAGTAGTGACGGACAATGCTTCTAACAATATGGGAGCAAAGGCATTGTTGCATGCCAAGAGGCCAAATATCTTTTGGAGTTCTTGTGCAACTCACACTATCAACTTGATGCTCCAAGGAATTGGCAACTTGCCAAAGTTCAAGAAGACACTTGAGCAAGCAAAGGCATTCACTATCTTCATCTATTCACACCACAAGACCTTGGCATTGATGAGGCAATTCACAAAGAAGAGAGATATCATAAGGCCGGGGTGACTAGATTTGCTTCCGCTTTTCTTACTTTGCAAAGTTTGATGGAAAAGAAGGAAGAACTAAAGAAGATGGTGGTTGATGGAGAGTGGGAAAACTTGAGTCATGTGAAAACCAAAAAGGGCAAGGATGCAACGGCGACGGCTATAAATAGGGCCTTTTGGAATGGTGTTGCTCTATGCTTGAGGGTTTTTGAGCCTTTGGTGCAAGTTCTTCGTTTGGTTGATGGGGATGTCAAGCCATCTATGGCTTTTCTATATGGAGAACTAATTAAGGCAAAGAAGGAACTCAAGGATGCATTTGGAAATGTGGAGAAGAACTACAAAGATGTTATAGCCGTTGTTGAGAAGAAGATGAAAGGTAGACTTGATTCTCCATTACACTTAAGTGCATACATGTTGAATCCATACTATAGCTATGTTGATAATGCAATCTTCATGGATCCAAACATTACTAATCATTCATGTCTTGTGTTGAGACTTTTATCATGGTGACGATGACAAACAAGATCGGGTTGTAAATCAAGAGTTGATTAAATTTCAAAATAGAGAAGGTCCCTTTGGAAAGAAGCTTGCAAGAAGTTGTCAAAACTTCGACTATAATCCGGGTAAGCTTGTGCTTAATTCATGCATTTATTTTGCAATGCATGGTAACTTATTAATCAACTAATATAGATGTACATATACTAAATTGTTCTTGCTTTTCTTATTGATAGCATCTTGGTGGAGGCTCTATGGAGGCCAAACACCGATTTACAAAAGATGGCATTAAGACTCCTCTCATTGACCTCAAGCTCTTCCTGCCAGAAAGAAATTGGAGCACTTTTGAATCGGTTAGCCTCTACTCTTGAGTCCCAATAATCCAATATTCAATACTCTAAAGTCTCAATTCTCAATATTATGTAATGTCTCAATCTACTTTGCAATTCGTAGATACATACCAAAAGAAGAAATAGGCTAACCACTGCCCGTCTCAACAATCTAGTCTACATACAATTCAATGCTAGAATGTTGGCCAAGAAAGAAAGGATCATGGCAAAGAAGAACATTGATGTCCTCCTATCTTGTGATGCTACCGAAGCTCAAGGATTTCTATATGAGGGAGGGGACAATCATGCATTGGTTGTTTTTAGAGATGAGGATGAGGAAGAGGTAGTGCCCGGTATACCATGGGGAGTACTTGATGAAACTATGGGTACTAGTGAACAACTTGAACTTCGTAGAAGTGCAAGAGTAAGAGAGCTTCATGATGATGAATTCCAATCCGAAGAAGAGGAGGGCAATGAAGAGGAAGATGTGGATGTTGAGTTTGAGGATGATGAAGACGAAGTGTTTCCACGAAAGTTCTATCCTTTAGAAGATTGATCATTTCAAGATCATTGGCTCAAACTTTTGTTGAACCTAATTATGTGTTGGACTATGTTTTATGACTTTATTATGCGTAGAACTTAGTTTTGTGACTATATTATGTGTGAGACTATGTTTTGTGACTATATTCTATCTTTTATATATGTCTTTCACCATTTTATTTCATTGCAGCATGCCATTTTGTGATTTCCGCCTAGGCGCCGCTTAGGCGGCCTAGGCGCTAGGCAGTGGGCCTCCGCCCGCCTACCGCCTAGCGCTTTTTTGAACCTTGGCAAACTGTCCAAAATTTTTCATTTTCGAGTGATTTTCGATGAAAATTCTTCGATTTTCCACCTTATTTCGATTTTATTAACCCAGGTCTAAAGCCCTAATGCAAAGCGCGAAGATACCTGGGAAATTCATAGCAACCTCTCCGCCCAGTGTTAACAAAATCAAATATTCAATTTTACAACAATTTTTTATTTTTGAAAATCTATAAGAATCAAGCAAAAATGATAGAAATCAAAGAAGTTTGAATTGAAAATTTTTGAACTAGATGGTCAAACAACGATGAAAAAAAACAAAAATCGAGTAATTTTACCGATTTTTGATCGGTTTTCTACGATTTTCGACCGATTTTTTCTATTTTTAGCACGCCAAAGAAAAATCCAAAAAATCCCAATTAATCTATAAAACACCTCATAAAAATCTAAACAATTTTTAAAATCATTTAGTGCTTCTAAAAAATCCAAAACTATAATTAATAAAAGGAACAAAGACACTTTCAAATTTTTTATAAAAATTTACAAGATTTATTATATTCTAAATTTTAATGTAACTGTATCTAGTGCCAAAGGATCGTGTACTAAAATTTCAGAATCATTAGACTTCATTTAAAACAGAAGAGCACATATAATGATAGTAACACTTTCAGAATTTTTAAAAAATATATATGTCCAATCATGATCTGAAAATTTTACAACAGCATTAGAATTACGTTAGAACACACAAAAAGTTTAAGAAATATTAAACTTCATTTTGTGCCTCTAGAAAATAAAAAACCGAAAAGCATATATTCTAACAATATCACTGTCAGAAATTTTTAAAAATACACAGGTCTATTAATCATCTAAAAATTTTATAGCAACATTAGCATTGTCTCAAGACCTTACACAAAAACTTTCAATAAATTTTAATATTTTATGCTAAATTTTTTAATATTTTTTGAATTTGCATTTGGACTCCATGATTTATCCAGCAATTTTTATTGCCTAGCCGGCTCGATATGGCTGAAAACGACTGAAAATCATCTATTTTGTGAACCCTACCTCTGTCCCTGCAGCTGATTCTAATCTCGTGTTCTTTAAGTCAGCAGAACTGCGACTTTATGGACACGTAATTCGAGATTAGCAGCGAGCCAGTGAGAGAATTAGCGCGGCATCAAGAACGAAAAGGCAGGGTATAAGAGGCGGCTCTTGTTAGATGAGACTTCACGTTACACGACAGCAACCCACTATCGAGTAAACTCACGACAGCTGAAATTAGTCCCCAGGACACACGCAACAAGTGAAAAGCAAGAAAGAGAGAAAGAAAAACAACATACTTCGAAACTGTAGAGCGCATTATCCTCTCTTCTCAGCGCTCAAGACGGCAGCTCAGCTAGTCTGCTCGCTTCGTGGTGCATGCCAAGGCACGTAGATAACTTGGCAGTGTAAGAGAGGCTTGTCCCGCGAGAGGACAAGCCTTAGTAGCTGTGCTGCCAGATCTGGTGCGACGGCTGAGACGGGGCGGTCTGGGAGGTGTTCAAGCTTCCCTCAGCAGGGTTCTGCGGGTGCTCCTGCGGCAGACCAGCCTGCGACTGATAGAAGCTTGGGTACCCAAGACCGCCGTATTGAGAGGGCTGCTGCCCCTGGCGGAAGCCGCCCAGTGTACCATGGCCCTGGAAGCCATAGAAGTTGCCAGGTGGAACCGTTGAAACAGCTCTTGAACCAGCAGCTCCATGAAGCCACATTGCAGAGTTATCACTCTGCAAGGCACTCTGCAAGGAGTGGAAAATGACGCTTCAGATAAATCAAAACAGAAGTGCAAGAGCTTTCGGCAGTGTATTCTCATAAAGAAGTACATCCAACCAGGGGCACCGAGTTTCTGAAGATAAACGAGAGCATGTAGCACTCATTACCTGCTGCAGGGCCATGTAGTGACTCGCGTCTTTGAACTGCGTGCTCAAAGCTTCATCAAACCCCATAGTTGTGGCCGCAGAGGAGGCACTCTGATTTAAGCTGAAATTTGCAGGAATATTACTTGAACTTCCAAAGCCTCCATAACCAGAGATTACTGATGAAGGCTGCGGGTTCGTAGCAGGAAGGCTGCTCTTGTATTGTGGCATCGAATATTTCATACCAGCTCCAGGCACAGCAGCAGCACCAGATTGATGGACAGGTCCATTACTTGAGTACGGTTGCTGGAAGGCTGCTGATGGTAGGTAGTAGTTTTGAGGCAAATATGGGTAGCCAACCAAACTGGCAAAAGGCCCAAGGGGTAGAGTTGGCTGAGAGTACGGGTGTACAGGCAATTGCTGAGGGTGAGGAGGCCCTGACGGAATGTTTGTACTGGGAAGATTTTGTGTAGACTGTGTGTTGGAGAAACTCCCTGGTTTTAAAGTCTGCAAAAAAAATCAAGAAATAGTGAAACTAAGAAATAAGAACAGAAATTAAACACCAGCACCTCAGTGTCAACACCACACCATGAGATCAAAATGAGACCAATCCATCAAACTATAACAAAAATATATACTAACAAATGACACATGCCAGACTCTGAACACACTGGAAATTCATGGAGTTAAGGGTCTCTACATTGTCCACAAGTACTTGTTGGTCAAGTGACTCATGTCTACAAAATTGAATAGGTACCATTACCAGTTTGACATCACTTGAATAAATTCTCCAAATTGTTGCGGAGGTGTCATGATAGATTTTTATATTTTTTGTTTTATTGGTCACAAGTGCAGATCTTAACCGCTTGTCACTTGAAGTTTAGACCATGTATAAGAAAACACTGATAAAAAGATACAGAATTATATGAACAATACGATATGTTCCCTTATATAGAAAAGAATATCCAAAGCGATATAGGAGTATAGGACAACCTTCCAGGTATGATGGGACAAATCAGTTGGGCATTTACCAACTAGGACGTTATGCCTATCAATGTTTATCAAGTCATGATTGATTATGCTCCACACAGAAAAGGAGCTTCTTGCTGTTACAACAACCATTTAACTTTTCTCAAAATAAAGAGCATGACTTCTTTCTAGATTTCTTGACAAACTTTTACAAGTGTGACATACTTCATAACTTCAGAACAAGCACACCAAATTAAAAGAGTGACACTAAGATTGGAATTACCTCTTGCACGGAGATCGCTGGTAAACTGGTAGTTGGTACAGCTGGATTATATTTCATAGACGACTGTGTCGATAGCAATGGTGAAAAGTCAAAATCCCGAAGAGGGGTAAGATTTGACCCCAACAAATTGTTGTGCAGAGTATTTGCTTGCTGTAAGAATAAATCATAAGGAAAATAAGGACTACACAAGGGCAAAAAAAAAACAGCTTGAAATTAGCATAAAGACATAACAAAAATATCCAATCCCATTCCAATCAACACGGTAGGAAATTCGACATTGAGTTGAGAGGATTGATTTAATTCCAGCCATCTTCATATTTTAACAGTCAAATTGCTCAGGACAGAAGGACACGTAAGTGGTAAACAGCTAGAGAGGCAACAGGTACATAAACTTTGTCAAAGCAGAACGCAACAAAGAATAAAACTTCTTTTGCCAAAGATCGTTGGCCAGAGGGACATTTTACATCATTAATTTGTTATTAACTTATTATGTGTCTGTTTGTAATCCAGTAGTTCTACCATTTTAGTACTAGATAAAGCCATCCTTGATCCTTATATTAATTAATGTGTCAAAACTTGAAACCAAACAAGCTTCATTTTTCGCTGTTAATATAAAATGATCTAGAATTCACATTAATTGTGATGAAGCATGTCTCGTACAAGCCAAAATCTGGCTTAATGTCTAAATACATTAAAGGTTTCCTGTGCCATATATATATATATATATATGAAAATTTTACACCCCCCAAAAAAACCACCGAACTTTCGGGGTGCATCCATTCTAACCCTTGAACTAAAAAAACTGTCTAAATAACCCCCCTGAACCATGCAAAACCATCTAAATAACCCCCTAAGGCAGTTTTTGGGGGCAGTGTTTTGCCACCATGGTCCACCACGGCAGCAAAACCGCCGGCACATTGGTAAAACTACTGTTGATTTTCTTTCATAACTGAACCAGAAGCTATGGCATCCAAGCTCTGGGAAAAAGACAACTATACCAGTAAGCTTGAAAAATGAGAAAGATGATGTGCTTGTGTGTTTCCTTGTGGACCCTCCATTGTACTCGGCTGTGTTGTGTTCGAATATGCATGACTTGAAACTGATGGCAGGTTATATTGAAGACCAGACACATCTAGAGCATCCTGCCTCAGTACATCAGGCTGTGAAACTGAAGGCACATCAATATTCTCCATGTTAGTACCAATTCTGGTCTCAACATCCACATTTGCCGAAGAATTTAGAGTACCATTGTCATAGTAATCTGGATTCCTGCAAGAAAGTTCTGATAAGACAGCGTGCATTTCATGTCATGGATAGGGTACATACAAGGAAAAAAAATCCACCTGACATCTATTTGATCAATTGATGGAGATTCATCTGGAATAGGCACCTCGTCCACACTGTGTTTAGGGACATTGGATGGAAGCAACCCAGAGAAGGCACCAGATTCAAAACTACCAAAGCTCAGATGTGCACAGTCTGCATTTGTAACCTGTAGATGATCGGGGATTATAACCGCAGGATTATCTTCAGTTGAATCAGTTGCAATTAGATCTTCGTTTTGCAGGCTTAGATGTTGAAAGTTTGCCATAGTTGATTCCACATCAACATGGGAAACCTCACCTGCAAAAAATTGCATCATCAGAAGCCATATTAATAATTATAGGTATAAGTATCAGTGTTTCAGCCCATGGCATCTAAAAGTTATTTTTCCCACGAGATTTGTGTGCCATGCCATTAAGAGGGAAGAAATCTAATACAAACGGTAATTAGATGGGCTTAGATTAGACCCAAAATATAAGCGACCAAAATCAAAGGCAAAGAAGAAGAACCAAGCAACCCCGTCACTTGTACATACTTCACTTCCTTGGAGCAGTACAACACTAAGGTGATACGTAAAGCAAACTATAAGCCAATAAAGCAATAACCATGCATAATATTGCAAAACTGGAACCACCACAGCCTCCATGAACAAGCATAATTGGTTCATTGCTCATTCTGCTGGTAGAGATTAGGCACAACATATAGAACATTTGCACATTTAGATAAGAGTACATTAAAACAATTAGAGGTTCCAAACTTCAACTCATATGCATGCAATTGCAGATTGGATAGTGGTGTCTTTGAAGGTTTCAACTTATGTTGGTACATATTTTCTTATATTGACAATGTTCTTTGCATTGGTTCATCTATTTAAAGTTTTAGTAATAATTGATAACATTTGGACAAGGAGGAAGATAATAACCATACAGTGAACAATTAAGTTTGGTATTAAATCCATAAATACACTGAAACCATAAATTATGGAAGGTGATTTATTGATCCAATTGAAAGTTGAAACACTATTGCCTCATTGCACCCTAAAATGTGTTTGCACCTTTAGTTAGTTCATACTTAACAATGCAATATACAGAGGTGGGAATGGGATAGGGTCATATATTTCTATTTAAGACTCCACACTTAATGGCATGATACATACATAGTGATACAATTATGATCCAGGATAGTGTTGAAAACCATGATCTTATCAGAACATATCTAATTAAGATTCCATATAAAACAAGTCCTTCCATGAAACTGAAGTTGTCAACCCGTGATCTTTAACATTCTGACGCTTACTCCAATAACATTGATATGTATGTGAGGAAATAAAGTGCTAATAGCATGTAAAAAGATAATAATTTATATTCAATGGTACTAGACTGCAATTTCCATTTATCTAGTCAAGAGAAGGTAATGTTAGCAAAGAAAATGGCAAACCATGTTTTCATTATGTATGACAACAACAACCATGAAGCCTTTTGTCCCAAACAAGTTGGGGTAGGCTAGGAAAGAAGGGGAAATATCCTGTGCAAATAAAGTTTCGGTGCAACTCAACTAACAAAAGTTTCAAAAAGTTCCTGTTCATGATCAACTTTGTTTTTTTTGTAACTTCTAGCACAGGACGAATTTGATCATGAAATTTTATATGTAGATGGGGATGTACATCCATGATTTTTTTCAGAATTTTTTGAAACTTTTGTTAGTTGGGTTGCACCAAGGTTGCACCGAAACTTTATTTGCACCAGATATGTTCCCAGGAAAGAAACCCAATCAAAGTCAATGTAACCCCTAAACCTTCGATCTTAGGTCATACTTCCAGTACGTGGATCGCTAACTTCCATGCACTCCTATCCAACACCAAGCCTTTGGGAACGTTCCAATCCCTCAAATCTCTTTTAACTACTTCTTCCCACATCAATCTCGGTCGATCTCTATCTCTTCTTATGTTGTCAAGACGACTTGAAATTCCAATACGCACCGGTGCCTCAGGAGGCCTTTGTTGGAGATGTCCACACTATCTTAAACACTTTTGGACAAACTTTTCTTCAATTTGTGCTACCACAACCCTATCACGTATATCATCATTACGAATTGGATCTCGCCTTGTATGCAATGTTATTAAGTCATCGACTAATCGTCCAGTCGGTATATGTTGGACAACAAGCATGCTCGACTCGACTGGAGCGACTAGTCGGACGATTGGACGACTAATAGCCTAGCTGGGCGACTACTCTATTCTCCGCTGCTCTGTTCTAGTAACTGCTAACTAGTACCATGGCTCTCTATGTGCACTTATGGCTGATTCAAAACATAAATGCCTTTGTTACTTTTGCTACTTTCAGACTTTAGAACTTATCTATCAATTATCGTTGTCGTTCAAAACTTGTTTCTTATTAAATTATGCACTTATGCTATTGCTTAATGCTTGGCTGGCTGGTGGCTGCCAAATGCCTTATTGACGTTCATCTTGAATTTTAATATTTTTCTTGATGTGAAGTGTGAATGTGATGATGTCATCTAACTCCTATTAGTTTACTTGCCATTAGGGGTGCAAACGGAGCGGATAATTCCCGACCGATCCGAGACCGAATTCGTTTAAAATCCGATTCGAATCCGAAAAAATGATATCCGGTTATATCCGGATTCGATCCGGATTCGAATCTGCCTATCCGAAAAAAATATGGGGTAAGATATGGGAAGAGAAGTATCCGATCCATACCCGCATATCCGAGATATCCGAAAAATATCAGTGTAAATGAGTGAAATAGATATCCGATAACAGATCCGATAAACATAAACATTCTACATTATATAGTTCATATGTTGATTGGAATTATACTTGGCTGCATATTATTTTTATATAGGGAACTATTATTGAATTTGAAACACTTATACGTCTCTAAGGTTCTAGTAAAGTTTTGTGTATGATTGATTGATCTTAATATGCGCGACATATATGGTTTCTGCTTTCACGCATTATCTGACTAACTATTCAAATCGAGACTAACCGTATCCTGAACGATCCAGATTCGCTCCGTATTCGCGATCAAGTAATCCAGATTCAGATTCGAATCCCAAGACCGTCCGTATCCGATTCTATATCCGAGAAAAAATTTGGAATAGGATACGGAATGAGCGAAATTCGTCCGTATCCGATCCGTTTGCACCCCTACTTGCCATCCAATACTTATGTTGTTTTACTTGTTGGCTCATTATTATGTTCTTTAACTTCCAAGGTGTTGCTTCTCAATTTCAAAGGACATTCATCAAGAAAGACATATTGGGACCAAACAAGTAAGTCATCAACTCATCATCATGCTTATTTTGATCTTCTCTTCATTTCATGCTTTACAATATGTATACGTGTTTAATTGTTGCTACAACTTAGTATGTGACATGCCCTACTAATATACTTACTAGTATGGGGACTAGTCATGACTAGTCGACCAAGTCAGCAAGTCACCCCTTGGGCGACTCGACTCGACTGTACGACTTAATAACCTTGCTTGTATGACCTCAGATCCATCGCAGCATCTGCATCTCTGCTACATGTTATCTTTTTTGTCGTCCAATATTTCGCTCCATACAACATCGCAGGTCTAATCGCCATCCTATAGAACTTACCCTTTAACTTCTGAGGGATTTTTCTATCATTTAGGACATCCAATGCTTGGCGCCATTTCAAACACCCCAATCGTATCATGTGGCTCACATCTTCGTCAATCTCGCCGTCACTCTATAGCATCGATCCAAAATATTGAAAAGTTTCCTTCCTGGGTACAACTTTTTCCGTCCAGACTAAGGGCCTGTTTGGCAGGGATTCAGCTTCTCCAGATTCTAAGAATCTGGTGAAGCTGAAAATTTTAGCTTCACCAGATTCGTGAAGCTGAAGCTGTGAGTACATTAAGAGTGTTTAGATAAATCATCTTGTTTACATTTTAGACCAAAAATATAAACTTAATTCACTTTATTTTAACCTACAAGTTTCAGATTTCAGGAGAAGCTGGAATCTGGAGCTCTACCAAACAGGCCCTAACATTTCCATCACTTGCTAAAGCATCGCTGGAAACACACCTCATATACTCAGTTTTAGTCCTACTAAACACACCTCATATACTCAGTTTTAGTCCTACTAAGTCTAAAACTCTTAGATTCTAAAATCTTCCTCCACAACTCAAGTTTTCTATCAACACCTACTCTACTCTCATCAATTAGTACCACATCATTAGCAAAAAACATACACCAAAGAATCTCTCCTTGTATGTCCCGTGTGACTTCAACTTTCATTATGTATGGCATTGTTGATTTATTCAAAATTTAAAACATCACTTTCACCACAATGTTTTTAGTGCTATAGATTACCACTTCAAAACATTAGAAGGGGCAAGGTTAAAAATACAAAAGTGAGATCAGATTTTTCAATTTGAATGCATACTATTACTAACCTTCATCATCATCATCATAAGAATGCACTTGAGATTGGTATGTGCTTGAGTTCTGCAATAATCCATCGTTGAATTGACTGCTGTCCTGAAGAATTTCCAGGTGTCCCTCAGATGGTATTGATGATTTCCTTACAGTTGAGGTGTCCTCTTCTGCGTGAGAATTTCCATGCAAGTTAACATCATCAGGAACCAATAATGATGAGTCCAATGATGCCACAGATAGCGATGGGTCACCAGATGTCTCAGGGATTGTTAATTGACTTCTGGATGGTGGCCCATCCTGTGGAAGCCAATCATTCTCTTGTGTTTGGTGCTTGCCAGCAGAAGCATGACTAGAATTCATATCTTGAGGAATAGGGTCTTGAAGAGCAGGAAATCCCTGGTCAAACGTTGTTGGAAGGGCTGTGCTTGCAGATTGTTTTGAGTTTTGGTTTATGGCACTTGACAAAGATGGGTTTTGACCAGCATATGCTTTGTCTGTTGTAGCCATAGCCTTGCTAGAAGGCCTTCCTTGAGGCCTGCCCATTTTCACTATATCAGCCATTGACATCTGACCTTGCACACCACACCAATTGTGCTGAAATCCAGCTGATGATTGCAATGCTCCAAATGATCCATCAGGGACCACATCTTTGTTTACAGAAGAACTACAACAGAGAAAATCAAACAGCTTAGTTATCCATACTACCCCAAAAAAAAGGAAGCAAACAGATCCAGCAGAAACTTCTACATCTTTAACTTTCATTACCTTGGAACCATTTGCTTCTGAGTGGAATTGGTTGCTGGCACACCAGGTCCCAATATCGACGACCTTGAGGCCATGTTATCTGCTTGGATTGAGCATGGAAATGGTAAATAGATTATAGCCAAATATGAAAACTCATGGATACAAACATTTTTTTTCTTAAATCTTACCAGATCCACTGGATCCAGACTGAACTGAACTGCTTCGTCCAGTACGATCTGCACCACCTCTAATGGCACGACTGTTGTTACTTGCTCCTCGAGATCTTGGCTCAGGTGTGTCTTTATTAACCTGTGTGAAATTTCAGAACATACTGATGTAAGTTCTCAATACTAAAGCACAGAATCGTAAAGCAATAACTAAGAGATTATTTGCATATGTAAACTTTTGAGGCAAAAGGTCAATAACCAATCAACAAATTAAACGTCTGATATATTAACCAAACTGTTAATGCTTCTATTAATCCTAGTGAAATGAAATTATATGATCAGCAAAACATAAGCTACATGTCTTTCTTTTACGCAACTCGGAGGGGGCCCTACTGAAAATAAGATTACATACAAGTTCACAAGTGGTACAAATAAAAGTTGAAATCAAAACCAACTGACCTCCTTTTTCTTATCACGCTTGCTCTTTACCTCTTGAAAAGTATCTGGAAGAGATTGGCAACATGTGAGATGTCGAATATAAGAGGTCCACTGGGATCATGAAATAACAAAAAATCGATCTCAGAGTTGTTGTTCACAAAGCATTGTATATTAAATTCAACAGTAGGACAGACTCTTTCCTAATTGCAATATCAACATCCCAAAATTATTCCATCCGAAACATGCCACATAAATTGTAGAAAGATGTTCATGTAATTCAAACATTTATTCAGATGAGGCAACAGTTCACTCTTGATCCATTTTCCATCTTCCATCATAATTAATAAACTTGGAATTAGTAAGGGACCGGTCATATCATTACAACAACAACCAAGCCTTTTTGTCCTAAACAAGTTGTGGTAAGCTAGGAAGTAGGAAAGAAACACAATTGAAGTCAATAAAACTACTAATCCTTCGATCTTGGGTCATGGTTCCGGTACGTGGATCCCTAACTTCCATGCACTCCTATCCAACATCAAATATTTGGGAACGTTCCAATCTCTCAAATCTCTTTTAACTGCTTCTTCACACGTCAGTCTCGGACGACCTCTACCTCTTATTATGTTTTTGAGACAACTTAAAATTCCACTATGCATCAATGCCTCAGAGGCTTCTGTTGGAGATTGTAGAAGAGGAAAGTATGGGAAAGGCAACCGCACATCTCTAGGATGGCAGAGCATATATTTATATATGTATCCCCAAGGGATAAGTATGGCAGGTACAAATAGATTACAACTAACCATATTGGTTACAACAACATAAGGAAACAAACAGCCGTAATCAGGAAACTATCAACAGTAATTATGAAAGGAATATATCTCTAACACCCCTCGCAATCGCGCAATGAGGTGGATTTAACGCCAAGATCGGACTTGAAATCCAGAACATCTTGGTCAGAGACCGCTTTGTCATAACATCAAGAAATTGGAGGGTCAAGGAACATGAAGCACACGGACTTGACCGAGGGAGACCTTCTCACGCACGAAATGGATATCAATCTCAATATGCTTGGTGCGCTTGTGCTGTACGGGATTGGCCGACATGTAGACAGTACTAACATTGTCACAGTACACAACGGTGGCCTTGCGGGGAGGAAGATGAAGTTCCTGAAGAAGTTGGCGGATCCAGCAGCACTCAGCAACAACATGAGCCACGGCACGATACTCGGCTTGAAAGATCGAGCGGAGACGGTGAAATTGCCTCTTGGAAGACCAAGAAACAAGACTATCACCGAGGTAAACACAGAAACCCGAGGTGGAGCGCCGAGAATCAGGGCAGCCGGCCCAATCAGCATCTGAATAAGCAACTAAATCGGAGGAAGTGGATGCTGGAAGATGCAATCCATCATCAATGGTGCCCTTGACATATCGCAAAATCCGTTTGACTAGAGCAAGATGAGGCTCCCAAGGATCATGCATATGCAAACAAGCTCTTTGAATCGCATCTTGAATATCCGTAGAGTCGAGCGAGGTATCAAGAGCGCCAGATATCTGCGATAATCCGAAGGATCAGAGACTGGAGCACCATCAGTGGTGGAAAGCTTGGACTGAGTATCAATAGGAGTGGTTGTGGAATGACAATCACTCATACCGGCACGACGCAGAAGGTCCAAAGCATACTGCCGCTGAGACAAGAGCAGACCGGTGGCTGATCGGGTGACTGAGATGCCAAGAAAATGGTGTAAATCGCCTAGATCAGTCATCACAAACTCCGAGTGAAGCGAGGCAGTCAGCCGCAGAAGAAGAGCATCGGTGGAGGCAGTGAGAATGATATCATCCACATAGAGCAAAATATAAGCAAGCTGATCACCAGAGCGGTAGACAAACAAGGAGGTGTCCGAGGTGGCAACAAGGAAACCCAAACTGATGAGGTAAGTAGAAAACCGGTGGTACCATGCACGCGGAGCTTGCTTGAGACCATAAAGAGACTTGATGAGCTTGCACACATGATTAGGATGACGAGAGTCAACAAATCCCGAAGGTTGCTCACAATATACTGTCTCATTTAGATCCCCATGAAGAAAGGCGTTCTTCACATCCAATTGCCGAATAGACCAGCCCCGAGAAATAGCAATGCTGAGAATGATGCGAATAGTAGCAGGCTTGACAACGGGACTGAAGGTCTCATCATAATCGATGCCAGGCTGTTGAGAATAGCCACGAACAACCCAACGTGCTTTATGACGGGCAAGAGTACCATCAGAGTGAAACTTGTGCCGAAAAACCCATTTGCCGGAAACAATATTAGCACCTGGAGGACGAGGAGTGAGAATCCAAGTTCCATTATCAACAAGAGTCTGAAATTCCATGGCCATGGCCTGCCGCCACTGAGGGTCCTTCAAGGCAGTCAGGTAGGACTTGATGAGTGGGAGGCGGGTTAGGCGTGGAAGCAATTGGTGCCGGCAAAGCAGAGCAAAGAATGGATGTTGAAGCCGAGAAGCGTAGCGACTCACAGGAGCCACAATACCGTCCTTTGCTCTTGTCCGCATGGGATGAGGACCAATTCTGTGTCGCGCCAATGGCTTTCGGCACTGGGAACCGCTACGAACAGGTTTAAGGTGACTAGAGTGTTGCAGCGGGAGGACGCCGGGAGTAGACTTGGCGAACCGGCGGTTTGGGTGGCAGTGTTCGCCAAGGCAGAGCTGCATCATCCTGTAAAAAAGCAAGATCTCGCACCGAAGTTTGCGGAGACGAGGTGAGTGAGACGAAGGGAAATGTCGACTCATCGAAAACGACATGGCGAGAGAGAATGATTCGACGACTCTTGGGATCATAGCATCTATAGCCTTTGTGGTTAGGAGGATAGCCGAGAAACACACAAGGAAGGGAACGAGGCTAAAGTTTGTGTGTGGATGTGGCGGTAGTGTTGGGAAAACATAGGCATCCAAAAACACGAAGGTGGTCATATGAAGGGGCTAGATTATACAGAGCCTGGAAGGGAGTTTTATGAGAAAGAGTGGAGCTAGGGCGACGGTTAAGCAAGTAAGTAACAGTAGCTAAAGCTTCGGCCCAAAACCGGGGTGGAAGGTCAACTTGAAGAAGGAGAGTGCGGACAACATCATTGATAGTGCGAAGAGCACGCTCAACCTTGCCGTTTTGAGGTGAGGTGTAGGGGCAAGAACAGCGAAGAATGACACCTTTACTGTCCAAAAAGGAAAGAACAGCAGAGTTTACAAATTCTTTTCCATTGTCGGTTTGAATAGCACAAATGGGAGTGCCGAATTGTGTCTGAACAAAGGCAAAAAAGGTATGCAATTTAGACAGAACATTAGACTTGTGGTGGAGCGGAAAAGTCCAGTAGAAATGGGAGAAATCATCTACTATGACAAGGTAATACTGACAGCCCAACATGCTCTCAACAGGAGAGGTCCACAAATCACAATGTATTAATTGAAATGGTTTGCTAGACACACTTTTAGAAGAATCAAAAGGTAGACGAACACTTTTGCCAAGTTGACAGGCATGACATAAGGAATGACACAATTTTATTGGGATGGCACTGGATTGACAAATGTGATTTGTGGAGTCACGTCTAGAATGACCAAGGCGGCGATGCCATACTTCCGAGGAGACAGCAAAGGCAGCGAAATTGGCAATGGAGCAAGCTGGGTCGTCAGGAAAAACGTAGAGGTCTCCACGGCTATTGCAGCGATGAAGTATCTCCTTCGTGTGCAGATCCTTTACAAAAAAGCCGAAGGGATCAAATTCAATAGAACAGGCATTATCACGAGTAAATTGACGAACGGAAAGCAAATTATGAATCAAGGAAGGAACATGAAGAACACGATTCAATTTGAAGGAAGACCCTGATGAAGACGAAATGGTACTAGAACCAGTGTGATGAATGGGAATGGTGGAGCCATTACCGACAGTCACATGCACAGGAGAGGAGACAAGGGAAGGAGAATGCAGATTACCATCATCAGGTGTCATGTGAGTAGAGGCGCCAGAATCCATAACCCAACCACCAGGACTGCCAAGCTGGAAGGTGCTGAGAGCCGAAATAAGGCCAGCACTGTCCCAAGAGGTAGGAGTTGATGGAGAGGTCTGGGAGTGGAAAGATGGAGCCGCCGTAGTGACAAAGGCCTGAGGAGGTCTTGGTCCGAGGATGCCCGGTGCGCCACGGCCTGGAGGAGGCGCAAGATGACCGCCGAGGAGGCGCCAGGCTCAGCGCCCACCGCCAGGTTGGGGTCAGAGCAGATCCACGGCCGGAGGAATGGGCGATCGGGGCATGGAGGAGAACCCACCGCCGTTGTTCTTGCCTTTCTTCTTCCAGTTCTTCTTGGTCTTGTTGGAGGAGGAAGCGCCATCACCACGGTTGTCGCCATGACATTGGTGTCCAAAGACAAGGGAGGACTTGGTGGTGGTGATGAGGTATTGGCGACCTCGGCTTTGGCGGCGAAGACGAGACGCGTCTCCTCCTTCAAAAGTTCGGAGCGGGTGGCGATGAAGGTCGGCAAAGGTGTGGTCATGGCGATGACCGTAGCAGCATGAGACATTGTCTTGTTGAGTCCGCGGAGAACATTCAGCACCAGGAGACGATCGTCGATTGGCGTATCGGCGTCGCGAAGGGCGTCGGCAAGGCGGTGACAGAGAGATCGCCTTGTTGAAGACCATGGAACTCGTTGAGGAGGACAATGGCGCGGCTCTCTTTGTTGCCGCAAAACAGAGTATCGGCGGCAGCGAAGAGCTCGCGAGCTGTCTGCTGCTTGTCGAGGATGATGTCGAGCACCTCAGGGGAGATGGAGCCGTACATGACGAAGAGTCAACAGTAGTCATCGGAGACCTGTGGCGTCGTCGGGAGGGCGGTCTGCGTCGATGTGAGGAGAGACCGTGACGCCCAAGAAGGGCGGGAGAAAGATCTCCCATTTGGAGAAATTGCCGTGGCTAGGTCAAGCCGCACCGGAAGGGAGGCCCGGAAGAAGAGAGGCGAAGGCCAGAGCCATGGCCGGCCAGAGGAGAGGAAATCGCCGCAGAGGAGGTGGCGGAGGAAGTCGCCATGGAGACAGCGGAGGAGGATCGAAACTAATCTGATACCATGTAGAAGAGGAAAGTATGGGAAAGACAACCGCACATCTCTAGGATGGCAGAGCATATATTTATATATGTATCCCCAAGGGATAAGTATGGCAGGTACAAATAGATTACAACTAACCATATTGGTTACAACAACATAAGGAAACAAACAGCCGTAATCAGGAAACTATCAACAGTAATTATGAAAGGAATATATCTCTAACAGAGATGTCTAAACCATCTCAGACAATTTTGGACAAGATTTTCTTCAATTGGTGCTACCCCAACCCTATGACATATATCATCATTGCAAACTCGATCTCACCTTGTATGACCACAGATCCACCGCAGTATTTGCATCTCTGCTACACTCATCTTCTGTACATATTGTCTTTTTATTGCCCAACATTCCGCTCCATACAATATTGCAGGTCTAATCACCGTCCTATAGAACTTACCCTTTAACTTTTGAAGGATTGTTCTATCACATAGGACACCCAATGCTTGGTGACATTTCAACCACCCCGCTCATATCATGTGGCTCACATCTTCATCAATCTCGCCATCACTTTGTAGCATCGATCTCAAATATCGAAAAGTTTCCTTCCTGGGCATTACTTTTTCATCCAAACTAACATCTCCATCATCTGCCATAGCACTGCTAAAAACACACCTAATATACTCTGTTTTAGTTCTACTAAGTCTAAAACCCTTTGATTCTAAAGTCTTCCTCCACAACTCAAGTTTTCTATCAACACCTACCCTACTCTCGTCAATTAGCACCACATCATCAGCAAAAAACATACACTAAGTAATCTCTACTTGCATACTGTAACACCCCAATTTTTGCTTTTCTTGCATTTTAGTGGTATTTTGAATTTCTGGAATTTATTTGGATTTATTTGGAATTATTTGGATTTATTTTGAATTAAACCATTTATCAACTTAATTAAATAATAGAAAAGTTAAAATAAGATTTTCTTTGAAATATTTTATTTGAGTCACAAATGTCCTAAAAATATTTTTGGGAATTTTTCCGAATTTTTCGATATTTTTAATGCCCCAAATAAATTATTTTATTTTCGAAATATTTTTAATCGGAAAAGGATTTAAAAATCCCGTGAACGATCGGGGTAGCATCTTGTCGTCTGCTCCGGAAACCCTAACGCAGAGCGTTAGATCTCCATCCAAGGGCCCACGTTATGCCACGTCGACCAATCCTATTCACCGCCGGATTCCACCGCCGCCAGGTGGGCCTCGGTCTCGCGTTTTCACGGACGCCGAGGAGCTATTTAATGCGCCGCCACCGGGTTGTGATCCCCACCTTGCGCCGCGACTCGTCTGTACA
Source organism: Guadua angustifolia (assembly GCA_036346375.1). Lineage (NCBI taxonomy): Eukaryota > Viridiplantae > Streptophyta > Magnoliopsida > Poales > Poaceae > Guadua > Guadua angustifolia. Next base: position 30,245,435 of record CM070500.1, on the reverse strand, counting down.
TTCCACGCCGCCGAGACGCCCGCCGCCGCGACGAGCTCGCCGGTTCCCGGTCACCGCCGAGTTTCTTCGCTGCTCACGCCACGGCCACTCTCCGCCGCCCGTGCCATCCCGATCTCACTCGCTGTGCCGCCGGAAGCATCACTTCTTCACGCCGGAGAGTTTCGAACGCCACCGACGTCGTTTTCCCCAGCCCGGTGAAGCAGGCGCAGCCGCCGTCTCCACCGAGCCCGAAGCTTCCACAACCGTCCGATCGCGCGTCAACGACCAGACCGCGCCACGCCGCCCGCAAACAAAACCTCACCTTATAACCTCGACCGTTAGATGCAACCGAGGGCGCCGCAGTCTGCGCCGCCGCTTCATCGTCGCGACATCGACGACGCGGACCCGCGACGCCGCCGCCGCTGCACAGCATCATGGCGCGTAAGTCGCCGACAAAGACGGCCCGCATGTCATCAAGACGGACCGTGACGTCATGCCGACGCCACTTTGTGGGTCCCATCTGTCGCTGAGTCAATGATGACGCTATGCCGACGCCAAGACGGAGCCGCTCGGTCGACGTCAAGAAGGCCGCGTGTCACTCTCGGGTGTCGACACGTGTCACGGATGACGAATAATTAATTTTCCAAAAAGAGAATATTTATTTAATTCGGAATATTGATTTTAAATATATTTTGAAACTTCAAACGCTTATAACTTTTGTGTTTTAACTCCGATTTGAGTGATTCCAATTTCTATAAATTTGTAAAATCAAGCTCTTTCGCTTATGAATTTTATTTGAATTTTAGGCTTGAGTTGCTCTCTGTTTTATTTATTTATTGCTATTTATTTGCGTTCTGCGTGAGACGTTGAAGTGCCCGAAGGTTTCGAGGAGAAGTTCGACCGAGAGCAAGTTCAGAACCGTAACCAAAGACTTTTGAAGGCAAGTTGTGTTTGATCATGTTGAACCTATTAGAGCAAATTATTTTGATTTAAACTATTGCATGCTAATTTGATAGAAATGACTTGAATAAGTTTGGGATTAGTTAAATGCCTAGTTCTTTGATGCCACCTTGTCATATATAATTGTAGGCCATGAATCCTTTGTCACCCTAGGTTATGAATTAATAGTTGGACATTAATAATTTGCCAAAATGGGTTGAGTAGACCAAGTAGTGTGCTTAGCCCGCCACGAGGACAATTCATGATTTTGGAACACCAAAGTAAATAATGACTTAATGAGATATGGAACACGCTTTTGTGAATGAGACATGTGTTATTGAGTTGATGATGGCACGTGGTGCAATGGTAAAGAACCCAAAGGGGAAAATGATTGAGACCGAGGCATGTGGCAAGATTGTTTCAGTGGGCCAAAAGTGGCAATCAGGCGGTCGATTTGGTTTTTCTTATTGATTTTGGATAATTGAGATCACACTTGGTTAGTCTTGCCTCGGTCAACTAAGGACTTAACCTTGCGAGCATTTGAACTGAGTCTCTCATATGACCACAAGCTCCGTAATGGGACGGGCTTAGCCGAGTAAACCGGGAAATCTATTCTTTGGTACTGTCGTGGTGGTGTGAGGCCTGAGAAGCGGAATGAGAACTCACATGGCGCAAGAGGGGCCCCGGTGTGGTAACCATCCTCCAAAGTGTTGAAACCTTAGCGGCGAGATTGAGTTTAGATGGAACTTTGAAAAGGCTTCACATTGTTATTTGCCTTGGTGGTATTTGATCAGTATCTTGTGGGTAAAGTGTATAACCTCTGCAGAGTGTACAACCTATTCGAATAGCCGTGTTCACAGTATTGAGCATCGCTTCGGTGATTACTGCCAAGGGTTAGATTTTCATGAAAATGACTTGTTTATGGAAAATGCTTGGGTTGGTAATGATGAACCGGACTTAGGACGTAAAAATGATTTACGATTGAAATGTTTGTGAAAGCTATTATTCCTACTATCGTTTTATCGCTTTGCAATCTATTATCATTTACCTTGAACGCTGCATCGCTCATGAACCATAGCCTATCCTTTGTACTAAGCCATGCATGTAGAATATTAGAATTGCATTCAGGCATGACTTGTTTGAGTGCTCAAAGTACTCACCCCACAACAACACAACTTCAGTTGAAGAAGAAGCAAACCCCGCCGGGAGGAGTATCGAGGAGCCGATTTAACTAGGAGCAAGCCCATCCAGTTCGTGGCAAATTGGTTGGCGCCACGAGTTTATTTTAATTCATTGCATTTGAATATTTTAATAAGTCTTAAGCCTGCGAGGCGTATCTTTGTAACTTGACCATAAGGTCGATCAACTAGTTTGAGTATTTAATCAAAGTACTTATTATTTCGTTGGTTATGACTGTGATATGTACCAATGTTGAGACTGTGTGCACTAGCGTGATCCTGGACTAGTGCTGAATACACAGAGGGTCCGGATTTGCAAATTCGGGTCCCGACACATACCCTGCGTGACTTCATCCATCACTAGGGCAGAAATATAGGGGCTCAATGCTAACGCTTGATATAGTCCTATCTTAATAGGAAAGTCAATGGTATAGCTATCACATGTTCTGACATTAGTCACAATATCATTGTACATACCCTTGATTAAGGTAATGTGCTATGTTGGTTTTTTTTTTCTTTTCAAGCACCCACCACATGACCTTTCTTTGCACTTTTCTACGAAATTCACTAGTGATATCATTATTTCTACAAAATTAAGTAAACTATGGTAGCTATTAGTTTGTTACAACAAAAATGGCAACGAATGCACCAAAGGATCACCAGTAAAAATATGAAACCCCCAGTCCCTGCTTCCTAGCATGGAAACAAGGCATAGTTACTGGATTCGCCATAAACCCCTACAAATCGTGAACCAGATTCATCAAACCCAAACCGGTTTAGGATACAGGGTTCACGTTCACAGTGGAAATTAGAAGAAAAAGTGGTGAACTGCGAACCCAAATCCCGTACCGCGACTCAGACGAATCACGTTTCTGGTAACTATGAAATAAGGTTTGCAAGAGCCAAAAGTTAACAACGAGCAACATAAAAAGTTCGTGTACCTGAAAACATTCATTAAGATGAGATTCCGGCTACCCCTCACGTAAAATATTTCCTCGTAAACTTAGGAATATTAACAAAATTACAAAATCTTGGTAGCTCTTGCAGCAAAAAATGATAGGGAGTGCTCATAAGGATCACCAACGATATATAATGAAAGTAAAGTACCAGCTAGTTGCAAAAAAAAAAGCAATAAAACCAATAGAAAAAAAAAGAAACAACAAAGCAGTAACCAACAGGGGGAAAATCAGGTATTCTGTTCAAGATAAATAAAGGGAAATACTGAATAGCTCAGTTTTGTTCATACTGTTTTAACTTCATCAACCTCTCGAATACAACATAGGAGTCTCAAGGCATAAACATCACTTTGGACTTTCAGCACCAAACACGGAGACATAAAACTAAGCTTAGGAAGCAGTCAAGGTACTTAAATGTTACTTCATAGTTTGGAGTCTGTCTGTTCTGGCCATCTAGGCAAGGTTAATCTCTTGTATACGCATCATAAGCACATATAGCCAAGGGAGACAACTTGACCACCTTAATGGAAACCAGAGATTATATTTATGGCATGTTGAAGCACTAACCCCTTCCAAGCAGACACACAATAAGCCTCATTCTAAAAGCAAACTGAGTAAACAAGACCTATGCAAGTTCATCTAAATTCTGACTCAGATGAAAGAAATGGGACAGAAAATATCAAAGGGGCAAATCCAAATCGCTCCGATCCAAGGTTTGCGAGTCGCAAAGTCGAGTCGAGTCGCTAAGGTACCGACTTGTAGACTAGTCGTGACTAGGTTAGACTAGTCGCTGACTAGTCGATACAAGTCGATGACTATACTTTATAATTTTCTTTAAATATACCAACATACTGCATGCTAAAAAGAGAGGACATAGGGGTGGAGAAGAAGTGAAGAACCTAGAGTTGTGCAGCAATTGTTGCTTGTTTGCTAATTATTATTGCATCAAGTTTTCCAATTAGAACAGTAAGTAAAATATGAAGTAAATAAGTTGCTAAGTGACTAATAAGTGCAATAATAACTTAATAAGCAAGTTCAACAATCTAGATGACATGTTCATCATAACAAAATAGCAATTAGAATCCGGAGATTCTTGTACTTGTCCAACATGGCAAAAAGCAACTTAAACATCCAAATCATCATCCAATTGAAATTCATGACTTCCTCCTTCTACACATGGGCTTTAACCCCTGTCTGGCCTAGTCGGGCGACTATCCATCGCCGACTAGTCACGACTAGCCGCCGACTAGCTGACTAGTCGGCCGACTAGCTTTGCTAGTCGAGTCGGGTGCAGCGACTAGGTCTGCTGCACCGACTTGTCGACTAGTCGGCGACTAGTCGCGCGACTTTAAAACAGTGCTCCGATCCTTTCCCAAACTACAATGAAAGAATTGAAGTTATCCAACAACTATCATTCCACAAGAACCTGTCTGGTAGTTTGGATCTCGGATTTTGTTATAGATTTTTGCCCCAAAAAAAAAAAGCAGTTTTGTTTAAGTTTTTGTAATGCAACTTTTAAGTTGTTATTTGGTTATTCCCTAAAAAAAGTCAACATTCGATTAGAATCACATTTCCTGAACATTTTTTAGCTAAAAGTGCCTTTTAGTTTTTTTTTTCTTATTCCTAAACAATTGTGAAAATTCATCATATGAGTTTTGGCAAAACCAATTTTTGTTACCATGGATGTCTCCTATCCTAAACAAACAAGAATTAGGTTTTTAGGCCCTAAATCTAGTTTATGAAAATAAGGATTTCATAAAACTTGGGATTGAAACAACCCAGGTCTTGCATCCCCCGTTGACTTCACTCAAACACTTTGCCTTTCCTAGTCTTCTCACCAATTAAGGGTTTTTTTTTCTTCACTTCCCCTAAAGGTCACCCACCCCGGTCTTCCCGTCAATCTAATCCATTTTGCAATGTGAACGCACTTAAAAAAAATCATTTATCATATTTCCCTGAACAAGCACCTACCAGAGTACCAGTTTCATATTTGCTGCAGCTCTCGCCAATTTAATCAATCCAACACTGTAAAACACAAAAAAGGAATAGAACAAATAACAAGAAGAAACTGTCCCAATTTATCCAAATCCAAGCAAATAATCTCCTTCCCTGTGCTCCTCCCTTCAAACGCAGGAGCTTAATGCTAACGCACCAAAAGGATAAAGAAAACAACCATCATTTTCTCTAGTTCTCACCAATTGAACTGGGCAATCTCAAAATAAGTACTAAAAACAGCCATTTTTCCACGCATGGAACAATTCATAAACTGCATAAATACATCCCCATCCTAAATCAGAGTCTGCGCGAAAATTACTCTACAGAAGAACAAATCTTCCTAACTCCAATCCAAACCGAAACGAGGACGCCAGACTTCCCTGGCACTAACCTGCAGCACATTCGCTCACGAACACCACCAGCACAGTAACAAATCACAAATCACCGTACATCCCCAGAGTGGAGGGGGGAAAGCGCGTTTCCTAATAACAACGCGTGAGAGAACTCCCCACTCCCCAGCAGAGCCCTCCTCCAATCCAGTCACACACACACACACACAACCCAACACTAGACAAAGCAACAAAAACGTGGAGAACTTAAGGGGTACAGGGAAAGAGGGAAGCAGCGCGAGATGAGACCTTGGGAGAGGAGGCGGCTGACCGCCTCGTCGGGGTCCATGCCGCACTCTCGAAGCGCCGCGTAGATCTCCGCGTCGGGGCGGTTCACGATCTCCTTTAGCCCCTGCATCAGCTTCCTCGCGGATGCCGGCACCGGTCCCGCCGCCGCCGCGACCGGCCCCCTCCCTCCCTCTCCACCGCCGCTCATCCTCGACGGAACCCCTCGCCGCCGCCGCCACCAAACTAGCTCCCACGAGGCGGCGAAGCGCGCGTCAGGCGATGGGCTGGGGGCTCGCAGCAGCAGCGGCAGCGCCTCTCCGCTTCGGTTCGGTCTCGGGCTCTCGGCTGCTTCCCACGCAACGGCGGCCAAATTCCAAAACCCTCCCTGCCTGCCTCCCTCCCTCTCGCCTACCTTTTTATAGGTCGATGCGCTGCGGCCGAGAAGAAAAATGGATTAAAAATCAATTTCCCATTTTTGTCCGCGCTTAAACTCCTTCCCTCCTCATCCATCCCATGTACACTTGTCGTGGAGATGTTGGTGCTCGAAGCTACAGACGGACATCTGAAACTGACATGTGGGGGACAATAGTAGCGGGACCCACCTTCCGTTCACCTATCTTAAGGGTAAGATCTTGCTGTGTAACGATAGAGTGCACGGGATTCTCTGCGTGGAGAGGTGAGGAGTGAGGACTCACTCACAAACAAGGACGGGAAAGTTCCGCCTCGAGGCTAGCATGTGGGGCAAATTATTTCTTATCCCCACGCGTCATTGAGCCGCATGCCCAGCGTGGCCCTGGAGTTATCCTCCAGCGGGCCGACGCGCGGGGCCACTTTGTCAGTATCGGAGTTTGTGTAGGAAAGTAACGAAACATTTTGGGTTTTATTTGGTCAGTGTATGAGGCGGGAGCAGGTTTAAAAAACCGTCTTTCTCAAAATTCGAACGGTTTGTAATTTTTGAAAATGGTAAAAATTAAACAAAAATTAATAGAAACTGAAGAAGTTTGAATTAAAAATTTTTGAACTTGGTAATCAAACAACGGGGAAAAACAAAAATTTTATCATCTGAACATTTTATAGTATCATTAGCATTGCCTCAGGAGTTACACAAAAAATTTCAAACAATTTTAACACATTTTGCTAATTTTTTTAATTTTTTTAAATTTGAATTTGAATTCCACGGTTTACCGAGCGGTTTCAAATTACGAACCAACTTGATACGGTCGGTTTTTGCAAAAATCGACCGGTTTTCGATAGTTTAGCAAACCCTGATGGGGAGTCAATGGGAAAAAATTGGAATAATTCTTACTATACCACTACATTTGGTGGCACTTTAGGAAATACCACTCATTATGTTAATGACATGTGGTCCTCCAAAAAATTATATGGCATTAGGTATCATACAACATCTCTTCTAAAAACTATACATATGGCAAAATACAAATCTTAAAATAGTTAAATTTTATTCTCACTCAATATATATCATGCGATAGATGATACTCTATTGCATTAGGTGTCATAGAATTTTTTTTCCATTAATAGGATTCTGGCTCAATTCGTTTCAGCTTCGGGATTATGGGAAAAGCTGTTTCTGATTGTGGAAGAATCGAGCTGGTCCGATTGCAACTTCTACGTTTCAGACCAGGCAGGCAAGAATCAGATTTCAACTAGATTTTGATCCTATGTAGAGGACGGCTTTTGATCATGAAAGAAGCTATCTAAAATTCTTCCGTTCGATAAACAAACCGTTTTTTTTTAACAGAAGTTGAAACGAAGGAGGCCTCTTCCTCTTCGTTTGTTTGGGGCAGGTTTTCACCGGAAAAGAATTTAGGTGGGCTGTAAACGTAGATCTGCACACCCCGGTAGTGACAAGTTTGTTGGTTCTGAATTTGGTTATATTCCTCCTCCCTCGTTTGGGCTCTTTCATTCTTTTCTTACAAGAAAAAAGTTTGCTTCGAACAAAAATTCGAAATTCAGGGTAATTTTGGCTGGTTTCACTTCACAATATTTTATTGTGTTTTTTCTCACCATACGCATTCTCCTTTCGAAATTGTCAGTTACGTCTAGTGTAAACATCAAAAAGTTTTTTTAGCTTAGAGTTTCCGCTTTTGTCAATAAACAATATAGTGTGATACCATACTGTTCAAAAGTGTGTTTTTGACTTGCCTAATGTCAAACAAGCATGTTAAAATAAAAAGATTGTAAGTTCAGTTTTAAAAAGGAACAAAAATAAAAGTTTTGAGTTTGATGCACATAAAACCTTTTCTGTAGCCATTTGAATAGACAGGTAAATATACTCCTCCAACCTGGCTATGGCCCATTTTCATAGCAAGCAAATACCATGCCAAGCTATTTCAAACATTAGCTCATATAGAGCGATATCCTTGTTCTACAATAAATACAGTATGTAAGTAAAAATAATTATAGTGTTAGCATATGTTGTTCTAATGAAAATGCTATACATCTAGCGCATGATAGTCTTGGGATTTCAATCGAAACTCTATCCCTTAGGTGTGCTTGATGATTTGTGTGCTTTTATCCTCCCATTTGGCTCCGGCGTGCACCACCGTGGGGTTATCCCTTGTAATCGCCGAACACCCTCCATGATCCACCATATATATTGGGTTTTTTTTCGTCAACAGCGTTAGAAGTTGGTGGCAAATAGAAAGCAATCAGTTGGATGGACGAGGACGAGGTGGCGTAGGGGAGATGGTGACGGAGACGAGGAAGGAGACGAAGCCAAGCAAGCATTACTACAGAAAAAGCAATCGTGGGCAGTAGAAAACGTTATCACGGATTGTTTTCTGAATCATCTGTAAGCATTTATCAGTGATACTAACAATGCGTCACAAACGATTTCTAAACCGTTTGTAAAACTCATATCACAGACGGCTCTTAATACAAACCATATGTGATACCCTATTATCATAGATGGTTATTAGTATATAACCGTCTTTGATAAAATCTTATCACAGACAGTTTGTATTAAGAACCATTTGCGATAATCTATTATCATAGATGGTTCATAGTCCTAGCCGTCCGTGACATGATATGTATCACAGACGGTTGTTCTTAAGGAATTGTCTGTGATACGATTTTATATTGTTGAAACTTTTCTTATTTATTGGCTAGCATCAAGAAATGCTAGTCGTACTCTCTGAAACAAGCAGATTACATATCACGCATGCACAAGTACAAATTACACATCACAAATCAACTCAGATCACATCACACTACAAACAAATTATGGATTGCACCACAACACGTCCATTTCAGAAAATGAACTCAGGTATATTGACCAATTAAGTGCAAAATTAACAAATCCACATTTGACACATATGCTACTACAATTCACAAATTCTCAGCACAAGTATCTCTACACATATGCCACTATAACTCACTCATCAAATCAGACAAAGTGGAACTCGCCTTTTTCATGTATGACCTCAAGAAGCAGAAGGAAGCGAGGTGTCCTCGAATTTTTGTAAGATTGGCATGTTCCAACGTTATTGTAGCAATTGTCAGAATTTGTTAATGAGAAGATTAAAGTTGGTATATATATAAATCGATAAATATGAAACAATTATTACATGAGTGACAAACCTCCATGTCATTGGTCTTTGTTACACCGATGATGAGTTGCATGTTGTGGCACACGTATAATCCACAAATGTTAATTCCCTTTGGCTGCTGATGGCACTATAAAAATAGAATTGGTTACTTCAAGAAATATTATTATGGAGTGTGATATAAGATTATTATGTACTAGCGGGATACTGAAAACTTAAATTTGTGGTTGAGCTGCGACCCTCCCTTGGATAGCCCTCCACAAATTATGTATACTTTGAATGACCTACGTGATTCCAAAAAGTTAGGCTCGGCTATTCCACAAGCAACGTACACCTTGAACAAACTACAGTAGAGTTATCTTTAGAGATACCTATTTAGTAATTGTGCGACAGAAATCAAGTCATGAGAGCCGCCATTTGAGGAATCTACATAGATTACTAAATTCTTTCTTGGTAAAATGATAATAAGAACTCAGTGAAATCTACACAGGTATGTTGCCATAGTCATTCAACCTAACTTCAAGTTATGTATAAAGTACAAATCAACAAGTATAGAAACTAGTGCATCACTTACCCCCGATTATAGGGTAAAAGCATGTTAATTTTGTCACGTTGAGTGAGCAATGCACTTGTGACGTAATCCTCAGTCGCTTGTAAATTTTCGTCCATGCTCTACTTGGAGACCATGTGTGGATCGAGGAAACCTACCGGATCATTCCTGGTTTTGGCATCTTGTATCATGTATCTGTATATATAAAAACATAGAGTTATATATGTATGACATATATTGGTATTACACGAACGTAGACCGTAATTGCACACACTTATAATGTTTAGTATATCTAGAGTAAGGTGTCGAGGGTGTTGAGATTGTAGAGATCAAACAAACCGCTGAAGTCAACCCCCCCCCCCCCCGAAAAAGCCCCCCAATGGTACAAATGTTCCTTCTTGAACTTCACGGGGATACTGGATATCCGTTGTGTTATCGGGTTGTTGGCTTGTTCCATGTACCAATGATGCAATCTAGTGCAAGCCATTGAAAGATGATGAAACCGCTCTTCTGGTAGGAACAGCTATCCTAGCTTGTATTTGTAGGCCAACGAATATTTGGATGCTATCGTACTTTTGCTTTGATTTGCCCTTATCTCACTTTCTCATATAGGTCATTTTTACAGGAGATGAATAGGCACGAAGTGTTGTACAGGTGTCTGATGTATCTGGCACTATAGCCGATTTGGTGGCCCGTGTCGGTGCAGTAGGTGGCTCTAATAGTGTGGGTAGCTCTAATCTATCATGTAGCTCTGTTGTTGAAGGATGGTCATCCAAGAAGATGTCTCTCTTGGGTCACTGGATGAATATACCAATGGCATCCCCTAGTGTCACGATCTTGTCATTGAGAAGCATCTCTAGTGTGACGGCCTTAAAAATTTAATGTACACCGTCAACATTCACATTCGCAAAACCTAGCGCTATTGGTGACCGTGAACAATCGCCCCCTGACCGGATGGATGCACACGCCCTCAAGTAGTCTGCAAGGGAACAGAGCCATTTTCATGCCTCACTTGGAGATTGCACCGCATGGTCCCCAACATAATGGTACACAATTAGCTAAGACATCCAATAGGTCTATCTATAGTGCATTTTAGAGATATATATTACTTGGATGTCATCGACAGGAAATTTGCCATCGTCTTCATTTGTCAATGCACGGGCGGATGTGCAGTTGCTTCGATGGTTAGTGGAGCTGAATTGCATCTATACTTTTGGGGCTTATGAGGTCTGTACGTGCCTCTCTACAACCACCCTTTGCTCAATTGTTTCATCAAGACTTCTTAGTTAATCATTGAATTGTGCTCTCGATTTTTCCTTAATGATTGCTACTAGACATTCCTCACGCTTGGTTTTGACTCTTTTCCTACTCCGGTACATGCACTACAAGAAACTACTATTTTTTCGTCGGCTCAATATACTTTCGTCGGTCAAGAAAAAGCCGATGATAAAATGCCTCTATTTTCGTCGGCTTTCCAATAACCGACGGTAATAGTTTATTTTCGTCGGCAAAGAGGGAAAGCCGACGGTAACTGATATTTTCGTCGGTCCATAGTAAAAAGCCGACGGTAATATATTTTTTCGTCAGCCAAGATGATAAAGCCGACGAAAATACATCAAGCACCGGCGCCTGTGGATTTCAACTCTGTTTTCATCGGCCACGTGTCCAGCCGACGAAAATAACAAGCCAATCGATGGTTGCCACGTGTCTGGCGGCAGGTTTTTTCGTCGGCCACATGTCCAAGCCGACGAAAACAAAGTTTTTACCCTAGGCCCGCCAGATCGCTACTGCCGTCACAAATCTACGCCGCCAGCCACACAACCCACAACTCTCGCCACCAGCAGCCCTCATCGCGCCGGTCGCCCCCGACCGCTCTGCCGCACCCACCCGCCGACCGACCGCCCGCCTCATACCGGTGCCGCCATGCCGCTTCGCCGGCTTTGCTTGTGGCTTCGCCGCCACGCCCTCTGCTCCGCGCCGCCTTCGCCGCTCGACCGCTCGGCGCTGGCCGCTTTCGCGGCCGCTCACGTCGTCGCTGGCGCCTCTCCGTGCCGCCGGTGCTCGCCAAGCGTCGCCGACGCCTCCGCTTCGACAATGCCGCCCCACTCAAGGCCCACCGGCGTCCTCCGCCCGATCATGGCCGCCTCAGACGCCTCACTGCGTCCTCCGCCTCCCGTCGGCCGCACACCGAGCTCCGGCCCGCACCTCTCACGCCCTTGCCACGCCTCCCGGATCGCAGCGCCTGTCGGCCCGTCCCGCGTCTCCGTTGCGCCGGCGAGGTATTATTGTAGCGTAGTATATAATTTTCATAAAATTGTGTGAAATTGATATGTATTGTGTTGATTTTAGAGGTATTATTGTAGTATGGTATATAATTTCCGTAAAATTGTTTGAAATTGATATGTATTATGTGTTGATTTTATACTAGAGAATTTAGCATTTTTATTGGAATAGTTAGATAATTTAGCATTTAATTTAGTTATTATTATGTGTTGATTGTACATTTTTATTCAAAGCATGATTAATTTTGTTGGATTTAATTTAGTCATCCAAGCCTATGTGTCACCCGTTCGGGAACGGCACATCTCACGTGTACATGTGAGATGTGTCGTTCCGGAATTGTCCCGCTTTGGACAGCTTAGGAATGGATGCCCGAATATTGGATTTATGATTTAGTCGTTTAGAGTTGAACAAAATTTGATAACCCGCTTGTTCTCTGATGCACCAAAACTGGGCGTGCAATCGGAGAACAGCGGGGTTATGCTGCCGAAATTTTGTTCGGACTCTAAACGACTCGTCATAAATCCAATACTCGGGCATTCATTCTTGAGTGGGTTTAGGACCTATCTTTCCCAATAGAGCCCCTGTTAGCAACCATATAAAATTGTGATTGATCTTTTGTCCGTTTTTAGCGTCCATAATGGGTGATGATCGAAGATGGATGTACGATGGTTGGAGTAAGACTGGGGCACATTCAAGAGAATGGGGGGTTAAGACACAATTGTTCGTGGACAATGCATTCGCAGGGGCCGGTAGTGGTGTTGTAAAGTGCCCCTGTAACAAGTGTAGAAACTTTGCTCATCATGTTAAGTCGGATTTGGAACGTCACCTGTGCAAGTTTGGTTTTATGCCTGACTATATGATATGGTACGAGCATGGTGAGGCACAGCCCATTGAGACGGACCACGAGGATGAAGATAGGATGGATGAGATGGTGAATGATATTGGTAGGGATTTTGACGTTAATTCGGAAGAAGAGCTCGGGCCGAGGTTCAAAGGTTCTATAGCCTCCTTCGCCTCGGAAGAGCAATTGCATGATTCCACTAACGTGACCGCCCTAGCGGCCGTGACGCGACTCATGTCAATAAAGTCGAAATATAACTTTTCAAACAACTGCTACAACGATCTGGTCCAATTGATCATTGATATTCTTCCGCCGAACCATAAGATGCCGAAGGACATGTACCAGTCGAAGAAGCTGTTGTCCGGCCTTGGGATGAAGTATGAGAAGATTGATGTTTGTGAAGATAATTGCATGTTGTTCTGAAGGAATATGCCAACGAACCTCGATGTCTATTTTGCAATAAATCTAGATATGTTGAGGTGTTAAATGATGAGGGGATAACGGTGACGACAAATGTCGCGGTGAAACAGCTTCGGTACATGCCAATCACACCCAGGCTTAAAAGGTTATACTTATCTAAAAAAATAGCTAGGCACATGAGGTGGCATAAAGAAGGTGTCCGTGGTACTGAGGGAGTGATGGTGCATCCATCAGACGCCGAGGCTTGGAAGGCATTGGACCGCTTCGACCCCGATTTTGCAAGGGACCCAAGGAATGTTCGCATAGGGTTGGCGACGGATGGGTTCACACCTTTTAGCACAAGTGCTATCCCGTACTCTTGTTGGCCGGTTTTTATTATGCCGTACAACCTACCACCTGCGTTATGCATGAAAGATGAGTACGTGTTTCTAGCCCTTGTCATACCGGGTCCAAATCATCCTGGGAAACACCTTAATATGTTCATGCAACCGTTAATCGAAGAGTTGAAGGAGTTGTGGATAGGGGTAGAAGCGTATGACAGCTACGGTAAAGTAAACTTTACCTTGCGTGTTGCATACCTGTGGTCGGTCCATGATTTGCCTGCATATGGCATATGGGCCGGATGGAGTGTTCATGGTCGACTTTGTTGTCCCATTTGTATGGCTGACTCAGATGCATTCCGGTTACCATATGGTGGAAAGTTCTGCTTCTTTGATTGCCATCGACGGTTCCTTCCGCATAATCACCCTTTTAGGAGACTAATTAATTCATTCAGGAAGAATACTATTATTACAAAGGGCCCGCCAAAACGTTTGACCGGTGATTTAGATAGTCGCCTCTCACGATCAACTCGTACCAAAAGATGACGGGTTTGAAGGTTTAAAAACGAGCACAATCGACTCATATTTGTGCAATATGGAGTCTCCCTTATGCGAAAGCATTAATTCTTATGCACAATGTAGACGTTATGCACCAAGAGCGTAATGTCGCAGAAAGCATAATAAGCAAAACGTCCGCTTTCGGCAACAGTGAACAGTGGAGTCGTAACTAAGGCTTGCGATGCACATGGGCGCGAAATTAACTACTATGGCATTATTCAAAACATAGTTGAGTACAAGTTCGGGGGATCCAAAGATCTAAGAGTAGTTTTCTTTGAATGTGATTGGTTTGATCCCAACAATGGCACACGTGGGAACGAATTTGGCATGGTGGAGGTCAGACACCAAACACGGCTTGAAGGTTTCGACAAATTTGTGCTTGCTCACCAGGTGGAGCAGGTCTACTACTTGTCGTATGCGTGCCCTAGCTTAAGTGCTTGGTGGGTTGTATATAAAGTGAATCCCCATGAACGGTTATATCCTCCTGGGGATGCTGACTACGTCGACAGTGCGATGGACAACCAGGAAATTGAGGCGTATCAAGAATTAGGTATGTCAAGATCTTTTCGGGTTACCGATGGGGTTGGGCTTGATGGAGTAGCCAATGATGCCACAGACCTAATAGTTGAGCCTGCTCCAACAAAGAAACGACAACGAGGTTCTATAAGGATTCGACGACCTCGGAGAAAACATGTTTCTTTACAACGATTCGCCGATGAACCTCGAGACGCGGATGAGTTTTGATACGTACATATTCTTGGTAAATATCTTCATATTTTTAATAATCATATTCTTGCTATTTTAAATATATGATGCCATAACCTCTATTTAAATTTTTGCAGATGAAGTCTTTTTTCGTGCATGCACGCAAGGCGGTCTCCAAGAGCACCGGCTCTCTTCTTCTTCCAGAGTCGACTCCCTCTTCGAGGAGTGCATCGACTAGGAGCAGGCGGAGAACGTTCGAGAGGTGTCTGGAGGTGGCACAGGAGGAGGCTCAGGTTCAGGAGGACGTAGCGACTGATCAGGAGGTTCAGAGGGACGTAGCGACTGATCAGGACGTTCAGGAGGACGTAGCGGGTGACACGGGTGAGGAGGTTGAGGAGGATGAGAACAATGAAGAGGATGAGGGGGACGAGGGGGACGGAGCAGAGGAGGATGAGGCGCCTTCTATAGAGTCCTTCAGGTACTTGTGTTAGCATGTTATAGTGTGCACAGACTTTGTATTCTGTATTCTCATGTTTGGCTATTTCCAGGTTCCGGGCATGTAATAACATACCTCCAGCGGTCGATCGTAGTTTGCGGAGGTTGATCGCCCCTTTTGGGGACTGGTAAGTTAATTTTCTCATTTTAATTGCAAGTTGTTGTATAACTAATGAGTTTGATTTCATGAATTGTAGGCAATGGGATGATGTAGCGTGGGAGGGAAGACATCAAGCCAGGCGGAGTAAACTCGTCACTGGGAGCCATATGCCGCCACCACTACCCGGGGTTGGTGGAAATCAACGGTGTGCATCAGCCGGCCCTTAAGTGGGAGCACTACAAGTTGGCTCCTGACGTCCGGCATGGCACTGTTGCTGAGGAGGTGTGGCACGATTTCTGGGTAAGTTCGTTACCTCTGTACAATTAATGCATATAGATCCTATTTTTGATGACTTAAATTGTTGCTGTAGGAGAGATACCGGTTACAGGGCGATGATGTCCCTGCCAATGTAGAGAGGGCACATAAAGTGTTCAACAAGGCAGCGACAAAGGTGGTGAAGGACATGATCTCCAATGCTCGGATCCAGGCGGTTTGCCTGTTCTACAAGAGGGTGAAGAAGGAAAAGATGAACAAGAAGCTCGGGCATCCAAGATCTACCTGCGCGAGGATGAGTACTTGCAGGTAACCATCCCCTGGTTAATGAAGTGTCCTGATGCTTGGGTCTTTGTGCGTACTGGGCATCGCCTGCTTTTGTTGCCAAGTCGAACAAGAAGAGAAACAATCGAGAGGCAGGTGATCCGATTACGCCCAGATGGCGCCGATGGACACCTACGCTTAGCGGCGCATGGTAGGTCTATATATATAGTTCAATATGATTTCAAATGCTTGGTACTAACTTTGGATTGCAGAGGTCGAAATCTGGCGTTGCCCTACTACATAGAGACATATCTTCGGGACACAAGAGCAATGATCCTACACACCCTAATCAAATTATGCAAACCAAGAAATGATCGAGCGACTTGTAAGTTGTATACTCTATTATTAAGTAATCTGATCTTTTAAATAGTTGTATTAACAACATTGTCATGCAGGAGCAATATGGGGAAGAAATGTCTCGACGTCATGGCCCAGAGTACGACTGGAGGAAGGAAGACCTTGATGTCGGGGCGTTGTACAAGAGCGGTGGAGGCAAGAGTCATGGAAGGTGAGATCATTCGGCCTCTTCAAAGTTGTCAAAAATTATGATATGATTGTTAGTGTCAAGTTGCAATTAATCAATACCTTTGGATTCGTAGGTACTCAATGTTCAATGGTGTTGTGGACTCTGACGTTGCTCTGTCCCAAGCAAGAACATCACAGTCCTCACAGAGCAGCTCTCGCTCCTCTCGAGAGACAACAAGGCTTCAGGAAGAGCTGACGCGGTCCCAGGATCAAATTAGGCAACAGCAGGAGCGCCTTGCAAAATACGAGGAGATGACTAACATTCGAAGACATCAAGAGTACTTTCAGTCCTTTCAGCAGCAGCAACAGGCATCTCTACAAGTAAGTAAACAAAGTCAAATTTTAGTGATTAAGTGTGTAGCTTGACAATTTCAGTTTAGCTTGCCTCAGTCCAGTTTGTATTATGTACGTAGGCATTCTTCTCGCAATTGGGGCCTCAGTTTACTTTGCCTCAGTTCCAGCCTCCTGCATTTCCATCGCCGCCACCTCCACCAGCACAGGTATATAGTTTGCCTTTTTGTTCTAGTTATTTGCAATTCAAGACTAACATCAAATTATATATCTCCTTTCTCTGGTTCGACCAAGACGCTGCACAAGGCTCTCCAAATGTCGATGGTTTCTTTGCCTCTGCAAGTAGTGGACACAACTCCAATAACCCCGATAGTTAGATCTGTTGTAATATGACTTGAGGTGCATTTTGAATGGCTCAAGTATTGAAATTTACTCAATCACTGGTTATGTAATATTTTGTTTGTAATGTGAATGTGCGGAACGGTGATTTGTGTGTAATGTTGTTGACTATGTTTGTGATGTGAATGTTCGAACCTCTTCTTATTGGATTTGCTACCATGCAGCAACACTTTGAGCAAAAAATTGATCTTTCAGAGGTTCTATACCAAATAACTTCGGGGTATTGTTTTTGCTTTATTGCTTTCATCACTTCTCAATATGCAAGTGAGTTGCTTTCATCATGGACAGCATGGTAGCACCATGGTTAGTTACGAGAATATCTCCTTATTTTCCCTTTTCAAAATGATGTGTTAAAAAGCTGTATTAATTGGAAACATATATGAAATGTTAGAGAGACATAAATTATTTGTTGTTTGTAATATGTAAATGCAACTAGATTTCTAAGACTTGCCTATGTACTCAACAGTTTTAATTTTTCTAGGTTTTGCAACTAACAAAGTTTGATTATCGGCTCACTAATGAGCTTGATGAAGAATTGCGAGATTACGTTGTTTAGTAAACTTTCATGCATTAAGATTTACGAATCACATACAATCTTTGGGTCAGAAATTGGTGCAGAAGCTGAGAGTCATGAGCTCACGATATGTTGCCATTCACTTGAGGTACATTTCCTACTTATTTACATTTATTCTTTGTCTTTGGAAATGGAAGATATGAAGATTTTCCCTGAAATTACACATTTTACTAAACATTATTTTATGTTAACTCGTCAGGTTTGAATCTGACATGCTTGCATTTTCTGGCTGTTACTATGGTGGTGGTGAAAAAGAACGAAAGGAACTTGCTCAAATTAGGAAACGATGGGATACATTACCTGTAAGACTCTGAAACTTGGTGAGATTTCTGTATCGCATATTTCTCAAAATATCAGTCCATCATCTAAGATGATTTCTTGTTGCCCTTCCTTTATTGTTGGTTATTTGTTGTGATTTGCATCTTTCTTTTGCACCCACAAGAATATGTTTAGTGAGATTTCCCTCAAAAGGTTACATTGAGTGAGATAATGACTACTCTTAATTCGATGTTTCATGTCGTCATTTTTGGTCCATTGGTGTTATTTGATGTAAGCTTTGAATGATGAAATGATTTTATATTGATTCCTAGCAGGAGTTGAGTCCGAGGATGAGCGTAATAGGGAAAGTGTCCCTTGGCCCTCAAGAAATTGGTTTAATGCTCAGAGCTCTTGGTTTCAAAGAATGACACATACCAGATGTTGCTTCGGAGAAATATATGGTGGAGAAGAAACTCTCCGACCTCCGAGGGAATTCTTTCCAAACTTCTACACCAAGGAGATGCTTTGGGGATGATTTGAAACCATTCCTTCCTTTTTCTTCACGATTGGTCGCAAT
The DNA here is from genome assembly GCA_036346375.1 of Guadua angustifolia. Taxonomy (NCBI): domain Eukaryota; kingdom Viridiplantae; phylum Streptophyta; class Magnoliopsida; order Poales; family Poaceae; genus Guadua; species Guadua angustifolia. The sequence goes on along the minus strand of CM070500.1, from coordinate 30,226,712 downwards.
TGACTTCATCGTATCTGATGAAAGTGATGTTTTTGTTACAAATAATAATGGAAACAAAATTTGATCGTGGTCTCCCATCAATATTCTTTTTTTTGGCAGAACGCCAGTATTTTCTTCGCCCGACCCTAGCCGATTTAAAATATCGGCAACGTCATTTTTTTCGCTTACTTAGCAAAACCGAAGCGAAAATATCGAGCATCTGACATTTTTTTTCGCTTGGCCACTTAAACCCGATTTAAAATATCGGGCTTATAGGATTTTTTTCGTTTGCCATTTAAAACCGACAAAAATATCGGGCTAAATCCTTTTATGTCATTTCAATAAAACCCATTTAAAATACTCGGTTTTTAGGCATTTTTTCGTCGATTACGAAAACCGACGAAAAAATGGTTTTTTCGTCGGCGGCCGACGGAAATGTTGGTTTTTTTCGTCGGGTTTTTTTTGCGCCTATTTTAAATCGGCATGCCGATTTAAAATGGTTAATTTCGTCGGGAAACCCCCTAATTTCGTCGATTATTGGCCGACGAAAATAAATTGGATTCCTGTAGTGATGTTAGAGCCCTGTGGGAATCCTGTTTTTAAGGAACGAAAACACATTTGTCTCAATGCGACCTAGGTGCTCCTTGCATCCTAAGGCCATTGATAGTATATCTTTTCTCCCTGTGTGACCGAAAAGTGCATCAGAAATATTCTGTACTCAACACTACCTGTAAGAGTCCGACATATCACCTCACTTATAATTATGGAATTATAGAGTAATTACAAACTAGATAGTTCGATATCTTACTAAACGTTGAGACACTTCCTCGTCTGCAGTGTTCCTAAAGAACACAACGCCCAAAGATGTGGAATTTGACCTTACTCTTAGCCAGTTTCAAGCATGTGGTTCTACAATTGAGGCAAATGGCGGGGACGTCTCTATCAGGATTTCCCCTCATTCTCCCTTCTCCATCGCGAGCTCTTACCCGCGCACCCAACAGTGTCAAGTTTGCGGGGGTAAGTGTTTTAGGCCTGAAGGGCCTTGCGCGCTTCACTTTAATGCACAAACTCTTTCATCGTCTTCATCTCAACAAATCATTGCCATAAGTCTTCATCAATGAACTTATACTTAGAGAAGACAGTCATTTCCTTATTAACATAATTTGTGACAAACATGCGTCACACTAGGTGCATGACGTCTTTTGGGATCTTGAACGATGCAAAAAATTTCTATCACTAGGTTGTTGTGATCCTCATCAGTTAGCGACTTCTAGGATGGATAAGTGATGGGGACCCATTCTCGTCCAACTATTCCGCACAATGTTCAAAATACTGGCGCTGCTTTTCAGAGGTTGGGTATGGGCCTCATTCTATGGATCAACCGCTATAATGATATATCGGCTCTAGGGCCTTTTATTTGCTCCTCTTGGAACATGCCTTGATTTACTCATCGTTGGCTCATCACATGTAACATCATGAAAATTTCAAAATAAGAAAAATGAAAAATTAAAATTTGAAAATGAAATTGGATAAAAACTTTAAGTTGAAATCAAGATTTGAAATTAAAACATTATCATTTCCTCATTTTCCTGAATATTGGTTCTTAAAGAAAATCTTTTACTGATTTTGTATTTTTTTCAGTGCAGAACTTAAAATACACTAAGAAATTAAATGTTTGCATTTACTTATATTTATTGATGCTTTTTATGTATTTTATGGATTTTGTTGACTTTTCATGATTTTTGCTCTAAAGGATAAGTCTTTTAATATAATCCTAAGTAATAGATACATAATAATAATAAAATCTTATAACAAAAATGCATAAAATTTTGGATAATCTTAAGAAATCACTAGAACCTCAATTCTGAATTTTAAAAGTTATATCAAAGCAATTAAACATGAAATGAAAGCCAATTAATGATTCTTGACTATAAACAGTGATAATGTCAAAATTTAATTAAAAATATATTGTGAGATAATAATCTAAATTTTTAAATTATCTTCTAAAAAGATAAGATCTACCCACGGTAAAAATATCAAGAAATAATAAATGCCTTTGATGAATTTAGAAATTCAAAAATAGAAAAGTCGAACTTTGGAAATACTAATGTTAGAATTTTTATAAATTAATTATAAAAATATATGGAGCTTAAAATTTTACATAAGACTAATATTGCCATAGGGAATTCATACAAAAAGTTTATGAAATTTCTAACATGATATAGTATCCCAGATAAAAAAAAAACAGAATATACAAAATTATGCATAGTGCATTTTTAGAATTTTTAAAAATTCTAAAGACATCATCTCAGCCTGAAATTTTAACAGTATGATCTACCTTATCTCAAGTACATATAGTAAATTCCTCATTAATTTACCAACTACATAGGTAATGGATTCAGTGAACCAATTTGACCCTGCTTGTAGTCAAAACTGAAGTTCCCTTCCTCTCTCACTGCCATGCGGGTCCCATCTACTGTGCTGGCCCACCCGTCGGTCTCAACTCCCGTCTTCTTCTTCCTGCAATTGCCGAAGCCTTGAAGCCTAATTCCTTTGCCGCTCTTCTCTGCTGAGACAGAGAGACCTCCAATCAGAGGCTGCCGCGGCACCGACTCATCATGACGATGCTGCCACGTTGCTGCCCGGTGTTGCCTTGCCCACAATTCCCGCTACATCACCCATACCTTCTTCTATTCTAGCACCACAAAACTCCCGCCGTGTTCACACCAGACATTGAGCTCTTCTACAGAAAATTGCCGCCTATAAATAGAGCCTCAAGGTTGCATTAGAGTGCGCGTCATTTCTCATCTCTTTTCTTCTGATCACATCCACTGAACCATCATCAATTTCTCTCATTTCCGTTCTGCCCGAAGAACCCTAGCAATCGGATCAAGCCAGATATGAGGCGGTATATCGATCTGTTCTCAAATTGCTTCTCATGATAGCATATGTGACTTACTAAGATCAATACCCCTCTGTTATTTCCAGAAATCATTGACCAGAGCCTTGCGCCACTGTACCCCTTTCTTCTCCAGAACCAGTGCATGATGGTAGCTCAAACCAAGTCATCCCTGACACCAAAATCCGATAAAATGGATTGTTCTTGAACCCGTAATGCTTAATCTAGAACTGAATCCATCTGGATGGAGCTCCATCATTGGTGCAGTTCGCCGCCAAGGTCTCCATCGTGGGCTCATGGTGGCAGCACACCTTGGCTTGCCTTTGGCTAAATCTGTACCACCCTCGGGTGTGCACAGGTCCAGTGATGCTCACCACACCGCGCGACTCGCCATCTCCTGCATCCCTTCGTCGCCAGTGGCCATGAAAGCCGCCTCCCCTATCTCGAGTGAATGACACGCAGGACCCCCGTGTCAGTTGCAACAGCCTCAGAGCCTCACCCTCTCACTGACCGAATGGCCCCACTTGTCGGTTGGCTGTGTTTTAAATAAAACCGCGTATGAAAAGCCGTATTCAATATGATGAAAGCGTATTTTGTATTTTTGCAACCCGATCCAATTTAATTATTCATAACTTTCTCATTTTTAGTTCAAATGAGATGAAACAAAATTCTAAATTCATATAAAATTACTTTCAGAATATGCAAAAATATTTTGAAAAAGAGCACTGGGTAAATTTGAAATTCAAATTTAAATAAAAGGCTAAAATATAGTCTACATATAAAAATTTCACAAATGAACTTAAAATGAAATGAAACAAATTTTGATAAAATTTTTATGCTTCCAGGAACCCAAATATGTAAAAATATTTAAATTTCATTTGTGTTTGAATCATTTTCTACTAAAGGTTAACTACAATGCTATACATATTCAAAAATACATAGTTTATACAAGAGAAATCCAAAATGAGTAGAATCGTTTTCTAAATGCTATTGTGACAGTGAGTATGCTAAAATATTTAAGAAATAGTCTTGACATAAATTGTTTCAGGAATAAGAATGAGACTCTAGTGTAAAAGAAATATATATGTATGTGCTTGTATATTGAATAACTAGCAGTAAAATCTATGTACATGTATATATGCAGAATGGACCATGAAACTAATTTATTTTACAGCAACAAATGTTTAAAAAGTGAACTTGAGTTAGAATAAGACTTATGAATGGAATATGACCCAAATGTAAATATATGTATCTATGGTAGTATTTATGTATATACGTATATAATATCTAATAGCTGTACAAAGATATGAATATATATCAGAATGAGTAACTTATCACTATTGAAATGATTTAAAGTGCAGCAACAAAAGATTGCATGTGCATAAACTTAATGTGTATAAAGATCATAAGATTTATCCATGCAAGAGAACATATATATATGCATATTTATAACCTCATAAGTTAAGTAGCAGAACAGGTAAAGCTAATCTTAGCATATTCTTAAAAAGAAGATTATAATAGTGGGTAAAAGAGAGCTAATTCGAATTAAGTTTATAAAGGCCTTTAATATTGATATGTTTATTATAATCTATCACAGCTAAGATCAAAATAATGCAAAACTAGTTTTAAAACACTTTTAGGATCGTACTCTTCTAATGCCAAAAAAATGATTAAATAATTATGTTTAGTGTAGTCGCAAACTTAAAAACGAAATATGATTCCGCATAACGTCAACTTTGTGATCACTTAAGCCTTTTCGGCAGCCCGCAAAACATCTCGTCAAAATGTGAATTTTGTGAAGATCAGCCTAGAAATGATATTTGGGATATGATCTACCATAATCCGGAAAAATATTCTTATTATAGCTTGCTTTTCATCTAAATCCTGCTAGTACAATACCCCTAAGTGTTATGGTCATCGGAAATACATTATAATAATAGTCGAGCTTAAGAAACCTTTAGCTAAAATATTTGTGTCACAAGAAACATTACGTAACCATGCAAATACAGACAGTAGTCTTATTTTATAGATTACATCATGTGTAATCACCGTGCATGCAAAACACATAGGACTATGTTATAATTGTACACATTGCTAATCCAATTCTTTATAACAAGAATCTCTGATGTAACTTTTAAAATTCAGAATTGATGTTCTAGTGATTTCTTGAGATTATCTAGAATTTTATGCATTTTTTGTTATAAGATTTTATTATTGTTATGTATCTATTACTTAGGATTATATTAAAAGATTTCTCCTTTAGAGCAAAAATCAAGAAAATCTAGGAAAAATCAACAAAATCCAAAAATGCATAAAAAAGCATTAATAAATATAAGTAAATGCAAACATTTAATTTCTTAGTGTATTTTAAGTTCTGCACTGAAAAGAATACAAAATCAGTAAAAGATTTTCTTTAAGAACCAATATCCAGGATAACCTCAATTTTGATTTTTTTGATTTTTTCAAATTTTTTTGTTTTCTTAACTCTTCAATTTCTAACGATTTTTGAGTGATTTTTACGGTTTTTGTTCCACGAATTTCGAACCGATTTTTCAAAAACGGTTTTTAATCCCGGCTCAACTATCTACCTATGATAGCCATAGACTATAGTGATCTATCTATAATCTATAGATTTCACTTTGATCGTTTCATGTTGCCGTATCACGTAAAACATGGTAAAAAGCTACACATCAAAGTTTTTTTTTCCTTCAATTTACACATCTGATAAACACACACGTCAAATCGACAACTTGCATTTTGCAAAGAAAAGAAAGCATAAAGTGTAAAGAATTGAATCGGGGAAAAGAGAAGTGATAAGAGCAACTGAAAATTCCTCTTCCACTACCTCAGGTCCTCAGTACCTTCGCCCTGGCGGCCGGGCCAACCCTCCCATCCCCCTCCGAATCCCCACCACCGAAACGAACCCAAGTTGTTTCCCTCCTTCCCGCCAAGCACGAAGCAGAGGCGCGGCCACACACCACCATGCTACCACTCGCCTACGCGCCACCGCCACCGCCGCGCTCGCGACCGAACCCTGGCCCCAGCTGCAAGGCCAAGGTGCAGCCGTGCGCGCTCCCCTTCCCCGACGGCCCCCGCGCGGCAGCCGCCATCTCCCTCTCCCTCCTGGTCAGCGACGCCGCGGGCGTGGTGGGGGTGGCGGCGGATGCCCCGGAGATCTGCCGCGGCGGGGGCCCCGCGAGGGAGGCGGAGGTGAGGGCCGAGGCGGTGACGAACGAGCAGCTCGTGGAGGAGGCGTGGGAGGTGGTCAACGAGGGTTTCCTCCCCGACGCTGGCAGCCGCCCCTGGTCACCGCAGTTGTGGATGATGAGTTTTTGTTGCGGAAATATGATTGAACTTGGTGTGTTTAGTGGTTCAACTGCCCATCTTAAAGTCTGTACGCACATTGTTGCCAGACTGCTCAGTTTGTTTGTTAATTATGAACATATGTTATTCTCCATATATTTCGCTTCTATCTTGATGGCTGATAGTTAATTGATGCGTTTCAATGCAATGCAGCAAAAGGAAGCAAGATATTTTTCAAAGCTCAATCAGGTCCCGCTCTAGAGCCCATGGCCGTGATATCATTCGGAAAATGCTAGCTAGCCTAGGTGACCCATATTACCATATACAAGGTTCCTATCTCCCTCAGAAGTAAGGTCTTCACACGTGGCGCTATTCTATGCTGTTGAGTGTTGACTCATATGGTGGAAAACTTGACCCTATTACATGAATCACACCAGTCTTTTCTAAAGCTAATTTATGATTCAGAATAATTTGTAGTAATGTTTAGTCTGAAATTCAGAATAAGCTTGCCATTTTGCCTGTTCAATCTACTGAAGGTCATTCTTTTTTTCTTCTCACGATCCATGGTAGCATTTAACAGCTCCAGTAGCACAGGAGTTTCACGATATTGTCAATTCTAAATGCTAAAGTTGGCATAAAACAGATTTGTAGCTTCCCCTCAGGTGTCACTTGTCAGCATGAAGGGTCTTCGGTCTTCCCCTTTAGATCATCTAAAAATAAGGTATTAATATAGGTCAGCAGTGGTTTCATGATATTATCATTCCTTTATTTCTACTCAGAAAGTAAGAATAGCATGTATATTCATCATCAAAGAATTTTGTAGATCATCTTACCAATCTGACTACTTTTTTACAGTACCATGTGACTTGGACCTTTACTGATAGTTGCTGTTATTTTGTATGGTTTTTGGTACACCCTCTGGGATAGTGAATCTCTGTTTAGAGACACTACAGCAATGCAATGCCATCTCATGTTCTTTATTTCTTTTGCTTTCAGAATGATGGTAATCGAGGTATTAAATCACGATTTTCGCGGCTTCGTGGTAAAGTCCCAAAAAAGCTACAGCAGCTATCGCTAGCTTCGCGGGAACTATCCTTCATCGCGTTTTTAGTATTAACAGATTGTAAAAAAATTAAATATGTATACTGACGAAAATTAAAAGTCTGTTTATTTAGGCCCTCAATTATCTGTGACCATCCTCTATTTATGGGCCTACAAATATGAAGTCCATAATACAGAACAAAGCCCACTTTTATCTGAATAGTTAAGTCTTCGACCAGTTCAGTCAAGTTGATCAATAATTTTGCTTCACACTGGTTGTTCCCAACCAGTAAAATAGTTACCCCGACTAGTGAACTAGTCGGGGACAAGCGGTTATACCCGTATATGCCTTCGTGTAGATAGTTACTTGACAGATACATGCAACTACCTGAAAGTTATCGATGGAAAAGGCACCCTTTGGCTAAAAGGCACCTTTTTGTGAAGACATCTCTCGGTTATACGACGCCCCTCTAAAGAATAACTACCGCCTCTTCATCCAGTATAAATGGGGAGTCTATCCGCAGAGAAAAGGCGGAGGGTACTCATCCTTTTAGTCTCACAAATATTGTAACCTATATATTCTGTTAAGCCGCTTGGCTACTAAAGAACCAATCCCTATATACATTTCTTTTTATCATCTTGTTCACTAGGAGCTCACGATTATCATTTCGTAAGTTCGATTGAGGGACTCTAGGTCTTAAACATCAACATATATAATATAAGTTAGCTCCAAACAAATCATAAAAATATGGTACTTTAGAAGGTAGTAATATTTTTATAATAAGAATATGAGTCAAGTCCGAAATCAACAAACATATTAATACATGCCCAAATGACCATAAATGATAACTATATCATAATGTTTTTAACAATAAATACTTAATCACTAAGAAATATGGATGTTGGATTATTGAAAAATGACGAGATAAGGTCTTTTACTAAGTTTTCTCACAATTTAGCCTTATAAGAGATACATTTGGTCCTTTTAGTAATGTTGAATTTCAAAATAGGCCTAATATTTTGAACAATGGATACCTATATAGGATAGCGGAACTATCTCTAGCTACAAGTTACGTCAAATAGCGGAGCTATCGCTAGCTATAGCACTTGTAGTGAATATAGCGGAATATTGGCTTGTAGCTTCGCGTTTTGGGTCCAAAAAAAAAGCTATAGTGTACCTATAGCTAGCTATTTAGAACACTGATGGTAATACAAAACTATTTGGCAACGCCGTTCTTTTGCTTCAATGATTTTACTTATTGCTGATCGTTGTGATGAATATATGTTCTAATTGTAGTTTCAATTCTGATGTTATTTGCATATGTTAAATCAATCTGCTAAAGTTCTCGAAGATGTTGAAACATGACATGATGGGAATTGGATTAAACTTAAGGGAGATTCTTGATGACAATGGCTCTTTCAAGTTGATGGTATTAGGGATGGTATTGGATGGGCCTGCTCACTCTGCTGGCGTTAGACAGGTATCAACTGCTAGAGATATATGACATTGAATCGAGAATTTCTGTGCTTTTCAATGGGAACATTGCCTGTACTGTTTTGTTTACAAGACCAATAATGTTTCCTCTCTATACTTCTGCTAAGGAACCTTCTAAAAATATGTTGAATTAGTAGGCACTCAAACTGCATGATAAATGCATAATTACATTGTCATATGGGCAACATTTGATTGCAATCTCAATTTAAGATGCTCATTTGAAGAAATAATGCGGGCACATGCCTGTGCTTATACTTTATAAGTTTACATAAAAGATGAGTAATGGATTTTAATGCAGCTGGAAAGGAGGAACCATGTCTATATAAAACTTTGTGCTAAGAAGCTGCATTAAGCTTCACTCTCGAACATGGTATCTCCAGCTTTAGTTGTTTCTACTCCACTGCTAAACTTACATGTGTTACAAGTTTTTGGCAAGTTTTCTCTTGATTGTTCTCAATGTTTAGTTTGAAAATGCAGTTTTTAGTAATTTTTATTGATAATATTATTATGGCAGTACACTGTTATTTGGTATTTTTATGCCTGGTTGCTAGGACTATCAAACGATCCAATTGGGTGTGAAATATGTTACTCTCCTTCATCTGATTTGGATAAGATGCACACATTATCTAATCCTTTCAGGTCCTTTTATCTCCTATTAGGGTGATGAGCTTTTGTCAGTCAACGGCATTGATGTAAGGGGTAAATCTGCATTTGACGTGCCGTCCATGCTGCAAGGTCCAAAGGAAACCTTCATTACAATTAAGGTTGTGAGTGTTAGACGGTGTCCTAGTTCCCTTATATAAGAGATTGCTAGTTACCTTGTATAGAGATCGCTAGTTTTGTATAGATATTATCTTATATAGGTTTTCCTTCTATAACCTTATGTAGATATATATATACTGGCCCATTGATCTCATGTTCAATACAAGTGTTGTTCATAACATGGTATCACAGCCAAGTTAGGTTTACCTTTTTTTTGGCATTGCACTTGCATTGTTCGTTCGGATCGTTCCTTTTCCGAGGGCTCTTCTAACGCCGGTCGGCTATTTGTCGTTGATCTCGTTCACGCGTCCTGCCGGCAGCCTGCTGGATCTACTCCCTCTAAGCCTTCTCGACGCCTTATGTCGCCTTCGTTGGCCACCTCGGACAATGCTAGCCCAACACCGGCCGCTCTACTCTCGTCAGCTAGGGTTGTCTTCGAGATCCTCCGTCGCCTGGCCGTTGTCTCCGTCGTCCACGCGCCGTCTTCCTCGGCCGGCCTCCGCGCTACCACCTTTATAAATATTGCAGAGTCTGTCCTGCATCGTTTTATACTCTGTTATGTGGGGCCGCACCTATAGCCGCTGGCCAAAGGCAAGCTAGAGGGCTGGGTATTCGGTTTAGGTATGATTGGATTGGATTAGGTTTAAATTGATTTGGTTAAGATCAGGATTCCTTTTTAGGAGAGTTTGTTAGGAAAGGCAAATAAGGCTGCTGGCCTATATATGTAAGCCGCATGGCATGAATAAGAAAACAAGCAATAATTAATCTTTACCTTACCTCTTCCCTCTAGTCTTATCTCCTGCTATTCATCATTGATCGGAGGCGCCCCACCGACAATCATCACCTCCGGAGCCGAGGGCCGTCTGCCGGTTCCCCTTGCCACCGTGAGAAAGAACCACGGTCCATAATACTTGGTATCGGCGATCCACGATCTCGGCTCTGCATCACCCTCCATGGCCGCCGCTCGAGAGCAGGACAAGGCCATCTTGGATCAACTTCATTGCCATTACTCGGCTTCGCCAGCTCGGCAACATCGAGTGCGATCACCAGATTGGAACAGTAGCAGCAGCACGACCACCGCGCCATCGAACGGCTCGAGCGCAACAACAATGCCATCATCGCTCCGGGCAACGATGGCGGGCGCAACGGCGCCCTAGGGGTCGGGCATCTTCTCGATCGCCTCGCTTCCTGGCCGGACTTCCCCAAGTTCGACGGAAGGCGGATCCTCCTCTTCATCAACAAGTGTGAGTCTTTCTTCTTCCAAAGAACGCATCATGGAGGAGGAGAAGGTGCGATGGCGTCTTTCAACATGGATGGCCCGCTCAACAATGGTACATGCATCTCCGGCGAGAGGAAGGCACACCGTCCTGGCGACGTTTCGCGGAGCTGCTCAACACCCGTTTCGGGCCGCCCTTCCGCGCCAATCCCATGGGTGAACTCCACCGCCCCAAGACAAGCACATCGCGGAGTACAATGGCGGTTCATGGAGTTCTTTGGCGCGTCGGAGTCCTCTCACGAGCCTCAACAAGTCCGGATGTTCATGGCTGGCCTCCAAGAACCTCTCAGCATCGACGTGCAGCTACAAAACCCGATGTCTCTAGAGGTCGCCATCAGCGTGGCTCGGGCATATGAGCGGCGGGAGCAAGTGCTCATGGCGGCGAACGCATAGCGCGGGGCATTCTCGCCCACACCCCACCGCCAGTTCTTCGCCGCCACCGTTTAGCAACGCTTCGCGGCACCGGTAGCGGTGGTCAATAATGCCGCCGAGCCGCCGCCTCGCCATCTCGAGATGGATGAACGCCGCCATCAGGTTTTTGCTTCAATCTGCGACGAAATACGTCGCGGCCTGTCGGCTCTGCAGCGGCTCTTCGTCATGGAGATGACCTCGCCCGATGGCACGACCTCCCGACATCACCACCGACGCCGAGCTCGCGTGATCTCCTCCACGCTATCTCGGGTCCGCGCTGCCGCCGACGATGCAAGTCTTTGGTGCCTTCAAGGCCATCACTTTGCATGCCCTCCTCGACTCGGATCGTCCCCATAACTTCATCTCGGCGGCCGCGGCACGGACAAACGGCCTCCCTACGATTCGAGAGCCGCCTCTGAGCAACGGTGGCCAATGGGGAGCGGATCTCGTGCCTAGGGGTCTCTGAGGCGCCACCTTCTCCATCTACGACGAGCTGTTCCGTGAGGAAGTCTTCGTGCTGCCACTCGTCGGTTACGACCTTGTGCTCGGCACCGGGTGGTTGGCGACCCTAGGGCCGATCCTATGGGATTTCGGCACCCTCACGATGCAGTTCTGGCTCCGCGACCACAAAGTCCGTTGGCAGGGGTTGGGCAGTCCTCCACGACTCCACCAACTTGCGGTATTGGGCTCAGACCTCATGCCCGCTCTCCTCCAGGAGTTCGACGCCCTCTTCACTGAGCCGCGTGGGCTCCCTCCTCCAAGGCCATGCGACCACCGCATTCATCTTTTGCCAGGAACGCCTCCCGTTGCCGTCCGCCCATACCGCTACCCCGCCATGCACAAGGACGAGCTCGAGCGTCAGTGCACGGACATGTTGGACCGCGGAATCATCCGTCGCAGCACGTCCGCCTTCTCGTCTCCGGTGCTGCTCGTCAAGATGGCTGACGACTCCTGGCATTTCTGCGTCGACTACCGTGCCCTAAATGAGCGGACAGTGCGGGACACGTTTCCGATTCCGGTCGTGGATGAGTTGCTCGACGAACTCCACGGCGCCCAGTACTTCACCAAGCTCGACCTCCGTTCCGGCTATCATCAAGTCAGGATGTTCCCAGGCGACATCGAGAAGACGGCCTTCCGCACCCATGACGGCCTTTACGAGTTCTTGGTCATGCCTTTTGGCCTGACCAACGCGCCGGCAACTTTCCAAGCCTTGATGAACGAGGTGCTCCGGCCGTTTCTGCGCCGTTTTGTCCTGGTGTTCTTCGACGACATCCTCATCTTCAGCAAGACGTGGTCCGAGCATCTCCAGCACGTCCGCACCGTCTTCACCGCGCTCCGTGACAATGACCTCGTCCTCAAAAAGTCTAAGTGCTTCTTCGGTGAGCCCTCTGTCGCATATTTAGGACACGTCATCTCCCGCGACGGCGTCGCTATGGATACCGGCAAAGTCCAGGCCGTGGTCGACTGGCCGACCCCGCGCACGGTGCGCGCCCTCCGCGGCTTCCTCGGCTTGGCGGGGTACTACCGCAAGTTCGTCAAAGCCTACGGAGCGCTGGCGGCTCTCCTCACCGCTCTGCTTCGCAAGATGGTTTCGCTTGGTCGCCGGAGGCCGACGCGGCTTTCCAGTCCTTAAAGGGGGCCCTGACGTCGGCGCCTGTCCTCGCCCTGCCCGATTTCACCCTGCCATTCGTGGTAGAATGCGACGCTTCGGGCGCTGGCTGCGGAGCGGTGCTTCACCAACAAGCCGGGCCCGTGGCCTTCTTCAGCCGACCAATGGCTCCACGCCACCGGGGTCTTGCGGCATACTGGCCTTGCCGATCGGCCTCGTCCCAGCCGTCGCCATTAAGCCCCCTACCTTTAAGGCGCCCGTTCATCGTCAAGACGGATCACTACAGCCTGAAGTTTTTGTTGGACCAACGCCTCGCCACGATCCCGCAGCACCAGTGGGTGAGTAAGTTACTGGGGTTCGACTTCACCGTCGAATACAAGCCGGGCCGCACCAACATTGTCGCCGACGCTCTCTCACGCCGCGACATGGATGAGGGCGCCCTCATGGGCATCTCCGGGCCTAGCTTCGACATTGTCCGGGACCTTCGACAGGAGGCCGAGCGCGACCCAGCGATCATAGCGCTGGCCGCTCAAGTGGCTGACGGCACGCTCGGGCCTCCATGGTCTGTGGTGGATGGCATCCTCCTTCATGGCGGCAAATTTTATCTTCCACCGGGTTCCACGCTCCTACAGAAAGTGCTCCAGGGCGTCCATGACACAGCGCACGAAGGCGTCGAAAAGACCTTGCGGAGGTTCCGCAGGGACTTCCACACGCCGCGTGACGGAGCGGCCATCCAAGACTTCGTCCGCCATCGCTTGGTGCGCGGCAACAAACAAGGCGGAGCATCTCCGCTCGTCCGACTTCTTTGTTCCCTTCTGTGCCATCCACGGTATGGTCCGACATCTCCATGGACTTCGTCGAGCACCTACCTAAGGTGGGGGGCAAATCAGTGATCCTAACGGTGGTGGACAGATTCTCCAAGTATGCGCACTTTATTGCCTTAGCGCATCCATACTCAGCGGAATCCGTGGCTGCAGCGTTCTTCGCGGACATTGTGAGACTACATGGCGTGCCCACGTCGATCGTCTCCGACCGCGACTCGGTGTTCACTTCTACCTTTTAGCAGGCCCTCTTCACGCTTTTAGGCACCAAGCTCCATATGAGTTCGGCATTTCACCCGCAGTCGGACGGTCAGACGGAGGCCGTCAACAAAGCTATAGCTATGTATCTTCGGTGCATGACGGGTGACCGACCTCGGCAGTGGCTTAAATGGCTACCTTGGGCTGACATCTACAACACCTCCTTCCATTCAGCCTTGAAGGAGACTCCATTCAAAGTGGTCTATGGCCGGGACCCTCCGGCTATTCGGTCATATGAAGCAGGGGATTGTCGGGTTCCCGCGGTGGCCGCCGCCATGGAGGACAGAGATTTGTTCTTGGCTGATGTTCGGGCTAGATTGCTGCAAGCCCAAACCGTGGCTAAGAAATACTACGACCGCGGGCATCGTCAAGTATCATTTGCCGTTGGGGACTGGGTATGGTTGTGCGTACGCCATCGGACTCCCGCATCGCTACCAGCACTGCCCAAAGGCAAGCTGCGCCCCCGCTACTATGGCCCTTACAAAGTCTTGGCTGTGATCAATGAGGTGGCATACAAACTGGCATTGCCGCCACAAGCGCGTCTCCATGATGTGTTCCATGTGGGTCTTCTCAAGAAATTCGTGGGCACTCCACCAGCTGCACCACCAGCTCTGCCGCTAATGCATTTTGGTGCCGCCCAAGCTACTCCTGCCCGTGCGGTCAAAATGAGGCTTGCCCGTGGCGTTCGCCAAGTGCTCATTCAGTGGGCAGATCAACCGGCTTCGGCAGCTACTTGGGAAGATGTGGAAGATTTTCGTTGCCGCTATCCTACTTGGCAACTTGAGGACAACCTGCTTGTCGAGGGGGGGAGAGATGTTATGTGGGGCCGCACCTATAGCCGCCGGCCAAAGGCAAGCTCGAGGGCTGGGTATTCGGTTTAGGTATGATTGGATTGGATTAGGTTTAAATTGATTTGGTTAAGATCAGTATTCCTTTTTAGGAGAGTTTGTTAGGAAAGGCAAATAAGGCTGCTAGCCTATATATGTAAGCCGCATGGCATGAATAAGAAAACAAGCAAGAATTAATCTTTACCTTGCCTCTTCCCTCTAGTCTTATCTCCTGCTATTCATCATTGATCGGAGGCGCCCCGCCGACGATCATCACCTCCGGAGCCGAGGGCCAGTGCCGCCGGTTCCCCCCTTGCCACCGCAGAGAAGAACCCTGGTCCATAACATACTCCTTATTATCTAACTATCCCATTCTTAAATTATATTTAGGTTAAGCACAGTGGATGTGGTCCTGTTGAGTCAATGAAGCTGCAGAGACAACTCATTGCTCACACTCCAGTTTTCTATTGTTTGGAGAAAAGAGAAAATGATGATTCATCTGTTGGATATATTCACATTATTCAATGCAGTGGATAAAAAAGATTTGGTTAGTGTTGCTGGCTTGCTAAGCTTATCATCTGTCAATTCTAGCAAAATTTGGCTGTGATAGTTTTCTTAATTGAACCATTTTATTATCCTAACTATTGTGAATGGTCATCTAGTGTTTAATTCTTGTGCTAAGCTGATATGCATATACCTAATATATAGTTTTCTTCCTGATTAAAATGCTGAGCATCTGGAGAACTAAAATATTGCTTCCCCTTTTGCAAACTTCATGTGTTCTAAGGATGCTATTTCTTCTTCTTATGTATATTTTGCTTTCATGTAATTCTTTGATGTTACAAACTTACAATATTACCAATCTTAGCTGTATATACATCTTTTAATCTTTTTTTATGATAAGAGCAGTAGGACTAACATGTTATATCCATTTGACATAATTTTTCTCTTGCAGCACTAAAGCGTCTACAGAATTCAGGTGCCTCCTTTTTTTTGGATTTGAGGGACAATCTTGGTGGACCAGTGCAAGTATGCCATTTTTCTTCTCAATTAAATATGATAACACATCAGTCTCTGATCTGCTAGAACTACATGGTGTTTGGTGGGGTATCCTATTCTGCTTTGATTTTCGTAAGTCATAAGCTTCTCAAAATAGTTTGAAGCTTATGCATATGGCTTATGAAAGGAACTGGTAAAATTTGTTTGGATTACAGTCTAATGTTTATGTTTATATTAAAGGTTGGGATAGAGATTGCAAAGCTCTTCTTGAACAAAGGAGACACGGTATGGAACTATGGATTTTGCTTTGCTTCCATATTTTCAAATTTCAACTTATGGTTGCCTTTCTGTAATCCTGCTAAGAATTGATGTGTTTTTTTTTACTTTTTGATTCAAAATGGTGCTTTATCACTGGTTGTTTCCTTAAACTGCTCGCCTTTATCCATAGAAAGAACTTGTTGAAGTAGCCAGACTTTTGTTCGGGCATTAATTTCTTTAAAATCCAATGAACCTCTATATGTCCACTTCAATTAAAACTTAGTTTTCATGAGCTAACTCAAAATTTAAGTGCAACACTGTGGAAAGATGCTTCTAATTTTGATTGGAACTTGTAAACGTCAAATCATCATGCTAGTTGTTTCATGTTGTTGTGGGCTTCGACAATACTTACTACCGGCGCAGGAGGAAGGAAACCAGAGGCCAGGCGCAGGAAACACACACCGTGCCGGAATAGCAATAGTATTAGTTGTTACCTAATTAAGTCAGTTAGTATCCGAGTAAGACTCTAGTCCGGATTCTAAAAGGAGTCCGATTCTATTGTAATTCATGAACTCTGTTCATCTATAAGTATGAGAAATCAATAAAGAAAAGGCAACAAAGTATTTGCCACAAATTGTGTTTGGCGGTGCCTTCCGACAACAGGGCCGGTAGCTCCGTTCGCTAACCTCCGGCGATCGCCACCACGGCATCGTCATCTACCTCTCAACGTGCTGGGTTACGGCCCGGTACTCGGCTCTACACACAGACCCACAACAAATTGGTATCAGATTCCGATGGTCCTCCGGCCATGGCGCTTCCATCTCTGGATGAACGTGTTGGCCAGTTGGAGACCTCCCTTGCTGAGTTGAAGACATCCATCGGGGAACTCCTGGCCCTTTCCCGACCTGCACCTTCTGGACAAGGCGACACCGGCCACCATGGGCGCGACGCCGACGACACGGGACGGCGTCTGGACCTAGAGCGCCACCAACGAGATCGGTTCCATGCACAGCACCAACCGGGCGGTGGGACTCTGGGCTCCGCTCATCTTGGGCGGCCCCGCGCGATCGAACGAGGTTGCCGAGAACGTCAGCCGTGGGAGACGGGAGGCCACCTTCGCGCAGCTGACGACTTTCCGGACGACGTAGCGGATAATCACCACCAGCACCGCTTGAATCCACGTCCGCCACGCTTGGAACTTCCAACGTACGACGGCAGTGAAGATCCACTACTGTGGTTACGACAATGCGAACGATTTTTTCAAATCCATCGATTCAAATGCACGGAGTATGTGGATATGGTGGGTCTGCATCTTCGCGGCGAAGCGCAAGAGGTTTTGGATAATTGGATGATGGACGCGGCATGGATTTCTTGGGAAGATTTCTTCGATACCTTCTTGCAGCGATTCACTCGCCATGGCGGCACAAGCCCCTTAGGGGATTTGGTTAATCTGAAGCAGGGGACCTCACGCGTGGACGACTATGCCAGGGAATTTCAACGTCTGCTTGCTCGGGCTCCCCGCTTGCCACGCGCCGACCAGGTCGAGACGTTCACCGCTGGACTTACCAAAACTTTGGCAGCCGACGTCCGTCGCGAGCGACCACGTGATCTGCCGGAAGCCATTTGTTTTGCCAGAGAAGCAGAAGAACGCAGCGAACTGTGGTTGGCCCATGTCATGCCAAACTCTGCCACTCCAGGACGCACCCGACTGCCTTTTAGCCGGGGATTGGCTGCTTCTAATGCTTCTACCAATTCGGCGCCCGCAGGATCGTCGTTCCACCAACAACCACCTCTGGGGACCCAGGGCAGAACGACTCCTCCACCGGCATCCAGCATGGCCTCCAATTCATCTGCCCTAGCTCGAATTTGTCTCAATGCAGACCAATTGGCTGAACGGCGGGCGAAAGGCTTGTGTTATCATTGCGATGACATTTATACGCGGAGCCATCGGTGTAAGCGCCTTTTCGCTATTGAGATCACCCATGACGACGCTGAGGAACCGGAGGCATCTCCCGTGGAACTGAGTTTGCACGCAGCAGACGACTCCTCTACTCTTCCATCGCTCTCCTTATTGCCTGCTCTTGGACCTACGTCCGGCGCCACCATGCAGGTACTCGTACTCATGGAGGGACAGCGTTTACTCGGGCTCCTCGACACCGGCAGCACACATAATTTTGTCAGTAGCCACGCTGCTCTCTGCATGGCCGTCCACCAGGGACCATCATCCTCCCAACGGGTCAAGGTCGCCAACGGCTGCCAACTTCCTTGCTTAGGCGAGCTCCCTGCTGCTCAATTTGCCATCGCCCAGCATACATTCTCAGCGCCATTTTTGGTCATTCCATTGGATGGTTTCGACATAATCCTCGGTGTCCAATGGCTGCAATCCCTGGGCGACATCCATTGGAACTTCAACACTCTCACCATGACTTTTGATCATCGGGGTGCATCCATCACACTGGAAGGTATTCAGCGCCACAAAACTCCGCATCTTCTGGCGCTCCAGAGGAGCACAATTCAACTTTACTGCCCCTCCTGGAAGATTTCGCCGATGTGTTCAGGGAGCCGCAAGGACTACCTCCAGCACGCTCGTGTGATCACCGTATCTGTTTACAGACAGGCACTAACCCGGTGGTTGTGAGGCCCTACAGGTATCCGTACAGGCAAAAGGATGAAATCGAGCGCCAGTGCGAAGCCATGCTACAACAAGGCATTATTCGTCACAGCCGCTCCCCCTTCTCTTCGCCGGTTTTGTTAGTTAAAAAAGGAGACGGCACGTGGCGTTTCTGCGTCGACTATCGCGAACTCAACGCCCATACGGTCAAAGACAAGTTCCCTATTCCAGTCGTTGAGGAATTGTTAGATGAGCTTCATGGTGCCCATTGCTTCACCAAGCTTGACCTCCGCTCAGGCTATCATCAGGTGCGCATGTTTGACGACGACATTGCCAAAACAGCGTTTCGGACACACCATGGACATTACGAATTTTTGGTGATGCCGTTTGGACTGTCTAATGCACCCTCCACCTTTCAAGCTCTCATGAACGGGATTTTACATGATTTCTTGCGCAAATTTGTTCTCGTCTTCTTCGACGACATTCTTATATACAGCTCATCCCTGGCCGACCATTGGACACACCTCCGGATGGTTTTAGAGCGCCTGCGCCACCATCAGTTATTCCTCAAGAACAAGTGTTCTTTCGGCCAGCCGCAGGTGCGTTACTTGGGCCACCTCATCTCAGCGTCCGGAGTCGCGGCAGACCACGAGAAATTACAGGCAGTATCTGCATGGCCCAAGCCAACGTCCATCACAGCTCTCAGAGGGTTCTTGGGACTTACGGGGTACTACCGCCGGTTCATCTGCAAGTATGCCGACCTGGCCGAGCCGCTGACTGCAATGCTCCGTCGGGGGAACTTCCATTGGACTACCGCGGTGCCGAGATTGCATTCACCCAGCTCAAAGCGGCATTGACGTCTGCTCCAGTTCTTCGATTGCCCAATTTTCACATCCCTTTTGTCGTCGAATGTGACGCCTCCGGACACGGCATCGGCGCCGTGCTACAGCAAGAGGGACACCGGATCGCTTTTTTCAGCCGGAAGTTGGCTGACCGCCACCAGAAGCTTGCCGCCTATGAACGCGAGTTGATCGGGTTATCCAAGGCCGTCCGGCATTGGCGCCCTTATCTCTGGGGCCGCACCTTCATTGTCCGCACGGACCACGCCAGCCTGAAGTTCCTCCTCGAGCAAGCCTTAATCACACCTCCACAACAACACTGGCTCAGCAAATTAATGGGGTTCGATTTCACGGTCGAGTACAAGCCGGGCCGAAACAATCAAGCAGCAGATGCATTGTCACGACTGGAGGAGGTTGAGGCCACCTGCGCAGCTCTTTCTCTTCCCCTAGCTGATCGAGTCACCAAATGGCACCAAGCTCTGCGCACCGACCAGGAGATTCAACAACGATGCGCCACATGGGAGCACCAGCAGGCGCCAAGCCCTTCTTCCGGGGATATCAGCACCAACTCGGGACCCTCCACCGCCATGCAGTGGCACGTTCGAGAAGGCCTTTTATTCCGCAATAACCATCTGGTTATACCCGCACACTCCACACTTATTCCAGAGATAATCGCGGTCGTGCACGAACTGACTCATGAAGGCGTGCACAAGACACTACATCGCCTTCGGTCTGATTATTATTGGCCTCAGATGCGCAAGACGGTCGAGTAGTTTGTTGCCAACTGCGCCACCTGCCAACGACATAAAACGTCGTCACTTGCTCCGGCCGGTCTCCTCCAGCCCCTTCCTATACCCCATCAGGTCTGGGCTGATCTATCGATGGACTTCATTGTGGGCCTACCGCCAGCACAAGGGAAAACAACAATTATGGTTGTAGTCGACCGGCTCTCCAAGTATGCCCAATTCATTCCAATGGCTCGACCAGCAGCAGCTCCAGTGGTGGCCAACCTATTTTTTGACAATGTTGTCCGACTTCACGGCATGCCAGAAACAATAGTTTGTGACCGCGACCCCGTTTTCACCAGTCAATTCTGGAAGGACCTCTTCAAACGGTGTGGCACGACATTGCTACTATCCACTGCTTACCACCCACAAACGGATGGACAAACAGAAATTGTCAACAGGACGGTGGAAATGTATCTTCGGTGTCTTACATCTGACAATCCTCGCACTTGGGTCAAATGGCTTTCATGGGCGGAATTCTGTTACAACTCCTCCTATCATTCCGCGCATCGCATGACACCATTCGAGCTGGTATACGGGCGCCGACCTCCTTCGCTCATTCCGTATAATCAGCGAGCGTCGGCACTAACCATAGTGGATTGTCATCTGGCTGACCGTGATGAACTGCTGCAACAGGCGCGTTCCCATCTCCTACACGCCCAGAATAGGATGAAACAATACTACGACAATCATCACAGGGAAGTTTCTTTTGCAACCGGAGATTGGGTCTGGCTACGACTGCACCGTCATCGACAACATTCTGCGAGAACAGGGGACCGTCACAAGTTGTCTCCTCGCTTCTACGGGCCTTACCAGATCATTGAACGCATCGGCAAAGTTGCGTATCGGCTGCAATTGCCGCCAGAAGCCCGGCTACATAATGTCTTTCATGTGTCACTCTTGAAGGCTTTTAAAGGCGCCGCTCCGACCAGTTCCTCACCACTGCCGGACGAGATGTCGCCTCCCTTGGTGCCCCCATCCAAAGAACCAGACCTGGTCCTGGGTCATCGTGTTCTTCAAGGGCGTCGGCAGTTCTTGGTCCGTTGGAAGGGTGCTAACACTGAAGATGTCTCATGGGTACCAGCGACTACTTTTCGTCAGACATTTCCTACCTTCCAGATTGCGGACAATCTGGCTGTGGAGGGGGGGAGTGCTGTTGTGGGCTTCGACAATACTTACTACCGGCGCAGGAGGAAGGAAACCAGAGGCCAGGCGCAGGAAACACACACCGTGCCGGAATAGCAATAGTATTAGTTGTTACCTAATTAAGTCAGTTAGTATCTGAGTAAGACTCTAGTCCGGATTCTAAAAGGAGTCCGATTCTATTGTAATTCATGAACTCTGTTCATCTATAAGTATGAGAAATCAATAAAGAAAAGGCAACAAAGTATTTGCCACAAATTGTGTTTGGCGGTGCCTTCCGACAACAGGGCCGGTAGCTCCGTTCGCTAACCTCCGGCGATCGCCACCACGGCATCGTCATCTACCTCTCAACGTGCTGGGTTACGGCCCGGTACTCGGCTCTACACACAGACCCACAACACATGTTGACACTGATTCGAAATTCTGAACAAAGTTTGTAGTTCTATCTTGTTAACAAGAAAATGGGTTCACCACCCCCAACTCCTCTAATGCAGTGTCTCTATGAGAAACCCTCTCAGCCTTGATATTTGTCTCAGAAAAAATTTGATATCCTTGTTTGGCTAACAATAAGCTAATGCTCACACACCTGTAGTTACAATTCTTTTATGTGCTTTCAGTATAATCTTTGTTGAAATTTAAATATTTTTCTTGACATATTAAAAAGATTGAGGGTTTTCAGGCACGTGATTGCTTAAAACATGGCTATTTGTTAATTTGTCCTTTATGTCATTAACTGACTTTGGAGGTGTAGTATTTATGCCACTATGGAAATTCTTTAGGTAATTTCTATTGCTGCCGAGATCGCCAAGTCCGAAATACAATTGTTGCTGAAAATGGACCTTTGGTTACTACTCCTCTGGTGGTACATTTATGCTATGGTGATATAACTATTTCACATCGTACTAAGAGATCTAAAGCAAATACTAGTTTTACACGGTTCTGTTAAAATGTGGAACGGAAAGTGTGGAGACCTGCATTTACACATATACTCCTATCCACATTAAAGTTGTTAATGTGAGAATCTTCAAGTATGTCACTTTGTTATACTCAACAATGTGAAGATTTTCAAGTTGTAGAGCATTTATTAGTATACATGGCTGATTATGATTTTTCACTTTTTGATTGGCTGGTTCTAGAACTGGCATAATACAGATTCAGTTTTCTATTGTACTGAATTTCCTAGTTTACCGTATACTTCATCTTTTACTAAAATTTAGCTGAATCATGCCATATATTTTTGCCTGCCATGTAGACTCTCATTTGTATTTATCACATGTCCATCTACATATTATGGCACAGGTACTAGTGAATAATAGGACAGTGAGTGCGAGTGTAATAGTAAGTGGGGACATATCAGGTGAAAAGCACCCTTATCATGTAAACTCCGTGAAAACCATATATAAAAATTTTCAAAAATTGTCAAAAAAAAAATACCATACGTAGGGGTATCTTCCAAATGCTATTGAGTTTGTTCATCAAATTTTATAGGGTTATAGAAGCTAACATTCCTTATGTATAGTAATTTTTTGAGAATTTTGGAAAATATTTACATATGGTTTTTACTTTTTACAGAGTTTACACGATAAGCGTGGTTTGCGCTTCATATGTCCCCGTAATATTAGAACCATAACAGTAAGAGCTTACCAAGGTAACTACTTGTTTCTAGGTTGCTTCAGCACTTCATGACAACTGCAAAGCTGTTCTTGTAGGTGAACGAACTTTTGGCAAGGTTTGAACCACACAAATAGTGGATCCTATGGCAATGCCCTTTCTGTGACCAGCAGGCTTATAGAGTCCCATTTTTTTTGTCGCATTTGAACTTCATGATGGTTTGGGCATTGTCGTCATAGTTGGCAAGTATGTGACACCAAATCACAAAGACATCAATTGATATGGAATTGAACCAGATTACCTCCGTTTTGCTGGTGCTATTCACATTCACCCGATTTTCTTTTGTTACACTCAAAGTATGCAATGTAATTACCATTGGCTGAATTTTCTTTTGCGACATATTTTAATGAAGCCAGGGATTACCTTTTGCATCACCGAAGTAAGAAATTAAGCTGAGTGAAGTGCATTATTCTGAAGCTTCTCACACAGTAAGCAAATTTTATTTACTGCTGCATATTTGGTTCTTACTGTTCTGCATTGTTCTGAATAGTGTGATGAGCCATTTTCCTAGTGATAATTGACTGCTTGTAGCAATAGATGAGAATCTAATATGGTTGACTATACTTTGTCTATTTGTAGCAACAAAGGGCGAGAATCTAGCTTGTCGAGTGTACTTGTGTTTGATCGGTGTACTTGGTCCAAATCCTAAAGAGGAAAATTACTCTCTCTTTTCACTTTATGCGGTTAAACTCAGTTAGTTTCACAAAAACATTTCTATTGTGGTTGTGCACAATACTAAAAGCCACATGTGCTCACGCTCCAATAGGTCCACAAACGCAGAAATGCTGGCACTGGTATATGATCAGCTATTGATTGTATGTATCCATCTCATAACTATCTCTTCTTCCTGCTTGCTGCTGAGCATGATCCTAATGATCAACATAATCGAATTTCATAATTTTTTAATGTCTCTTTTGCAGGGTCAGATGAACCAACTCATCAGAAAGATGGAACAAAGCTGATGCTTAGGGAGATTGTACAATGATATATCGATGGTGAGCTGAGATCACAAGCTCCACACTTAAGCGTGAACACAAGCCAGTGCACTGTAGAGTGAGCCTGTCCTTCACTTCGCTGGTGTCAGTGCGGCATAGAAACATAAAACACTTGGAATTCATCGAACCACATCACAATCAAGATTGCACGGACTTCCATTGGATACACCCAACACCAATCCGTAAATTGTTTCTGGTCTTTGTACAACGAGCGGCCTTATACACCCAACACCAATCTGTAAATAATTTCTGGTCTTTTTACAACAAGCGGCCTTGTGACAACGCAACAATATAACTCGAATTCAAGCTTCTTGCTGAGATCCTATTGTCTCGTGGCTGCTGCACACCTACTCGATTTTGAGACACCAATGCCTGGCGAATGTTCCAGGTCCAATTTTTCTTATTATTCAACCTTTTATAAAAAATATTTTATTGATGACTTATCATCTAACTTATCTCCAAATATTGGCATATACCCGTTGCCAGGGCATGGCCAAAAGCCATTGTCTATGGTGTGGTAGTGTTATTTAGGGTCCGTTTGTTTTTACTTTTTATTCTGAATTCTAGTCTTAAAGTAGAATAAAAAATAAATAGCTATTTTAGAAATCGATTTTCACAATTCAGCCTACTTATATATACTAGTATTTACAATTCACTTCATATGTGCTTTTAGATTTCAATTTTTGAGAATCAGTTTCTCTACAACTATAATTAAAAATAAAAAACATACAGACTCTTAGTCACATCAATGATGTTGGACGGCAAGGTGTGGCCAAGTGGTCTTTTTTTTTTTTGGTTGTCCCGGTGCTATACTTACATGTGATGCGGTGGCTTTGTGTTGTCATGTGCCATGTTTGAAAATAAGTGCAATAGTTATTAATAAAACACTAGTGAAAACATGATTAAATAATAAAAATGTTCTCTATCCCGCGTCAGAATTCAATAAGGTTTTCCAAGTGATAAAACTAGTTGCAGGTATATTATGGTTCAGTTTAAGACAGATTCTGATTGTACTTATTTTAGATTCTCGAAGAATTAGGTGGTTGGTATTTTTGATTTTATGTACAAATCTGTTTATGATTGTAGGAAAGCTTCTCAAGAAACTGGCATCTACCTGATTTTTAAAGAAATTAGAATTTACATAATCAAAAACTATTTCAAACTAGGCCTATGTATCATATAGGCGAAGAAATCCCACGCCTCATCTTAGGATCGGCGATGTGGATGCACAGGTCTTGTTTAGGAGACTTAAAGCCAGCTTTAACTTCTAAAAATTCAGTAAACCTTCTAAACAGCTCAACTTCTAAGCGGCTTTTGACATAAACTAAAAGTTGAAAGTTAGAATAGGCCTGTTTTTGCAGGTTATTGTTGAGAAAAATTAGCTATTTATTACACAGTCTGCTACAGTCATTTTTCAGTTAAAAAAAAAACCAAAAAGCAGTTTTTTGAGAAAAGGTTCCTCAATCAGGTCCTAAAAGTCTTTAACCCGTGCATCTTTTTTCTAAGATGAACTTTATTTAGGTCGAAAGTCGAAACCGGCTCGATACCACTGTACCACACCGGACAGTCACTCACACCGCCCAAATCGCTCCCCGACCACGAGACAAGGCGCTCACTAGCAGCAGCGGCCAGCGGCGGAGAGACCGCGACAAGCAAAGCGAAGCTCGCATTTCCTTCTCCCATATTCTCGAAGCACCCACCTGGCCACTCCTCCGGTTCGCCGATTCCCTCGCCCTCTCTCCAGGTGGCCACCACTCCACCCATCGAAATATTCTCCTTCCTTCCTCTTCCTTTGCTCTCCTGAAACCGGTAGGAGTTGGACTCGCGCGTGGCCAAAAACTTAGCGTGCGGTGATTGGGGAGTCTGGCAGCGGAGCTGGGAAGGTTTGCTTCTGGTGTCGGCACCACTGGTGCTGCGATCTGATCCCCGACCAGCGTAGGTAGCTGTAGCTCTGCTTCGCTCGCTCGAACTTAGCAAGCGCTTCTGATCTGTACTCCTCTACTTTGCCTCGTCGTAGCGATCAATGGATGATATTAACTGTAGTCTAGATGATATTGACCGGTAGTTCGGTTTTTATGCATCAATACCGACAGTTGCCTTCCCATGTCTATTTGCCAATTCCATCCCAGGGGGTCTAGCTGTTTGAGCTTTGAGAGCCCCCGTCCTCAACTGATTGCGCTAACTGTATGTTCGGAGGAATCGGGATTGACATATCCCTCTGATCAGTGTGCATTTTTTATTCCTTGCACAGGTGGAATCGGAGGGAAGATGACCGATGTGGAGGCGCAGCAGCCGCCTCTGGTCAGCGGTGTGTCCAGGGCGCAAGACGGCGGTGCCAAGTTAAATTTGGGGAAAGAACACATCCCAGGGGGCGAGCTCTGGACCAATGGGCTCGTATGTGCTTTCGAGCTCATCAAAAGTCGCAGGAAGCCGGCTCAACACAAATCTTGGCCGACGATTGAGCTTATGCAGGAGAAGGAGCCTTCTATGTATACGAAGAAGCACATAAGTAGGAATGGGCATCACGTAGCGACCCTGAAACCAGATGATAACAATGTAGTGGAAAAACCCCGCCAGACGGAGTTCAGTAATGATCCTCCTGTGCTCAAAGATAGGTCACCATATTCTGGGGAAATTCTGGATCACAAATGGGTGCCCATTGGATGGTCTAGGATAGCCGAGCTGGTTCAGAGGGTTCAGTCAGACGCCAGCTGGGAGAGTGAGCAGGTGGAGGTAAGCGACACTGAGGATGATTACACGGTAGCTGACCTTGCAGCTCCATACTGGCAGCGTCCGGTGGGGCCTACATGGTGGTGCCACGTCACTGCAGGCCATCCCTCGGTTGACGCATGGTTAAATAGTGCTCACTGGATGCATCCAGCTATAAGAACTGCACTGAGAGATGAAAGTCGACTGATAAGCGATCGGATGAAATACCTTCTCTATGAGGTTGTCTTTCTGATTCTCAAATATTTTGAAATGCTTTAAATTATATGCAGTTTTCCTCTGCCTGTAATCTGTTTATGATTCAATACATTCTTAGTTGGTTACAATTGAATACCCTGCAATCTGCAGTGTAAGCACATTCTCTGCTTGCATTTTCAAACTTGATGTAGCTACATCTGTTTCCTTTAACCCTGCATTGTTTCATGTTTCTAGTGAATTCAGTGTTCCACATTCGTGAACTAATGAACTAATATTAAGCTATAGGTTCTTTTTTTTTTGTCATAATTCATTATAAAAATTTTCTGAATGCACATATCACCAACTTCTCATGATCAAGAGAGCACCCAACACTTCTTCACAATCTTGTGAGTTTTTTCATATGAAAACTATGTGATTGCTTCAGGCCTTATTGGATAATCATTATTATCATACCCACCCTTTTTCCTTGTTAGTTTGTAGTGACATAATAATCACACAATGGCCTAATTGGGTGGATCAGCCCAGCTCTGATATAACTACAGAACTTATCCTAGATTTGTCAAAGTTGAAGGGCTTTTACCTCCCAACACAGTGTCGACATTACCAAAATATTTTCCATTATGGAGTATATGCATCTCTGCTTCCGATCACACTGCATTGACAGCCTGAAGAAGTAGGCATATCTATACTTTTTGGTCAAATCGTTCCACATCTTTTTCTTTGAAAGTTCTAATGGCTGACGCCAAAATTATTGGTTTATCGAACTATGCTGGTGCTGAATGCTGTTAGCCTTTTAGTACATTTAATCTACCTCGTCATAAGTTACAAAGAAACAAATCTCAGATTATGATGCATAAAATAGTTCAATATGTAGCAGATCCAGTGTTGATGTGCTTTGCATGTCAGATTTATGGTTTAAATTTCTGTTAGCTATTCAGGTCCCAGTTAGAGTTGCAGGAGGACTGTTGTTTGAGCTTCTTGGTCAGTCAGTTGGAGATCCAAATCGTGAGGAGGAAGACATACCCATTGTACTTCGGTCTTGGCAGGCACAGAACTTTCTTGTAACTGCAATGCATGTCAAAGGCCCTTCGTCCAACATAAATGTTCTAGGAGTGACTGAAGTGCAGGTATCACCTGAAAGTTTTTAGCCTCTCTGTAATTTTTCATCTTAACGTGCTTATAAAAATTTGTCCAGGAGTTGCTTATTACTGGTGGAAGTCAAACACCTAGATCAGTTCATGAAGTAATTGCACATTTGATTAGTCGTCTTTCACGTTGGGATGACAGGTGCTTTTGATATTTGACCATCTGTTTTTTTTTGTTTGCTTAGGATGTTTGATTGTAGAATGAATCTTTATCAATAAGCAGATTATTCTTCGCTATGTCAGTGTAATCATATGGCATATTTTTTTACCAACCTTGAGCTTATGATAAGATAGGTTTTGAAAGAGGTTTCGATAGATTAAACTCAAATATGTATATAATTGTAAGCCTGATACAGAAATATGTATATAATTGTAAGCCTGATACAGATTCTTTCTTGCTTTGTCTTTTCTTTGTAAATGAGTCTAAACAATGAAAGTCAAGCCCGAAAATAAGAACTGCATGGGCCTTATCTTAATTTTATCTTGGTGATAAAACTTATGCCTGAGCCATGCCAAAAGTGTTATGTTTATTTTTTTATTTTTATTTTTTTGGATAAGGAAGCTTTTATTAATATCAAGAAAATTACATCGAGAAGATACAAAATCCTTGAAACTACCCAAAAGTGTTATGTGGTAATTAACATATCGTTGCAGGGCCTATGGGCCTGCACCAGCTCCCAGCCGCACATGAAGGCAGGCATGGGCGTCCAGTGAAGCTTGGAAGCTAAGTTAGTGCCTAGTTGGTTTTGATAAGATTAGATAGTTTGTTAAGTTGTTGATTAGGATCTTATCCATATAGATCTCTCCCTTAGCGGCCTATTAGAACGTGGCTGTGGCTTTGTATTTAGCAATCAAGAAATAAACCAAGCTTCTCTCATCATCTAGCCTGTTTCCCCTAACCCTTGTTCTTGCCCCGCACTGGCGCCGGTCACTGGAGCCAAGCCACGAGGGCGACAACAAGTGCGTGAGCGGCCTGGGACGTCTCATACTTACCGGTTTCATTCCCTCTCTCAGCAGGGGTGTGCGAAAAAGGGCTCATGGTGTTCTGTTTATTGGCATAGGCAAGCATTTAATTCTGGATGGGGACTTTCAAAACTCAACTTTTTTAAACATGCGTTCTTTCTTTACCTGATTATATTGTTGACATGACTGAAGGGGTATTGATGACAATGCACTTTGTTTGCTTCAGGAAGATGTTTTATTTACTTGATAAAGATGAAATGATAATTTGCAACCGACTAGTATAAGATGAAATGATAATTTGCAACCGACTTATATATAATTTTTTTACCACAAAACCTGACATTTTATCTATCATGAATCTTCATTGTTCCATACCTACAGCTGTACTTTGTATATCTAAACAGTGGTGTCTACTTACAACAAAGATACTCAGTTGTGTTTGCGTTGTTATTTCAGATTATTCCGGAAATATGTCTTTGGGGAAGCAGATGAAGTTGAATTGAAATTTGTGAATAGGTAAGTAAACTGAATGAACATGTTTCAGCCAGCCGCCAAAATATTTTATTTGAATTGATGTGTCAGTACCCTAAAATGAGATGATTTCATGACATTTAAATTAGCAATTATCTACTAGTTGCATATTAAAAAAAAATTCAACTCTCAGGAGAAATCGTGAAGATCTGAATCTAGTCAGTATCATATTGAATCAGGAAATTAGAAGGTTAGCAACGCAGGTAAGCATGCTACCCTAATTTGCCCTTTCAATATTATTTTGATTTTTCGATCATCATAATACTCATTGAAAATTTGTAAATGCAAAATAGAAACCAGTTTTATCTAGAGACTTCTGATTGGATTCTAAGAATATTTAATACGGTTAGAAGATTTAACCGTTAGGGTATTTGTGGTATTTCCTATTGTTCTATTGTTTAGCATTGCGTGTCTCATGTACTCTATATATTTGCCCCTTGGGCTATTGCAATACAACAAACATCCATTCATCTATTCCTCTCCCACACTTAAAATGGTATCAGAGCGAGTTGCGAAACCCTAGTCGCCACTCACTCGTCTTTCGCTGCTGCTGCCCTCCCGGGGGTGGCCACCTCCTACTTGTAGCTTAGTTTTAAGCAGCAGCAGCAACAATCAGTCTTGTCACTTAACTTCCACGGCTTCCTCAAGCAATCATCATAGACGGCCTCAGATCCAGGTCTCTTTGTCGTCATCGGCCTCGCTTCGGGCTAGATCTGCTTTTTGTCATTGCCAGCCCTCGATTCGTCGTCCTTGAGCTCGACCCCTGTCGGATCCATGCTCCCCGCCACTGGGAACCATTGTCTTCACCAGATCCGAACCTCCACATTGTCGCTAGCGTTGAATCGAGCTCGATCCTTGCCATGTTAAACCATCCCCATCATCACCAGCTCGATATCCGTCGCCGCCGACTCGTAGACATTGCTGCAATTCATCGTCTATGTCTTCTTTGGACCTCTCCCCATCAGATCCAGTCCTCAGTGAGGTTTTCACCTGTCCCCGCATGCAACGCTTGTTGTTGCTTCATTCATGGAGCATCGTCGCTGCCCTCCTTTCTTCTTGGAGCCAGTGGCGGAGCTTTCGGTATGGCAAGCTATGGCACCTGCCGTACCTTATTTTTTCTGCGATCATCGATCATCATTAGTCATTACGCGAGTACGCGACCATGCATCCCCTGTTGAGCGGCTGAGCCATACGATAGCTTTGCCTTTGCATGCATGGTTGCATGCAGCATGCAGCCATCAACCATGCACGTTGAGACTTAAGAGCTATGAGAGGACGCGAGCTAATTGGGCCAGGCCCATTGCATTGCATAAGACTCAACAGCAGTTAGCAGATAGAGAGATGGGAGTGCGAGCGTCGTTTCATGTCGCCGCGCCGCGGCCGCCGCCGCGGCCGCGAGAACCAGAGGCGAGTCACGAGTGTTGATTACTTGATTCATTGATTGATTTGCTGTTGTCTCTCATCTCATCAGCTCATCGCCATAGGCCACGCCGGCGCGCGCCAACGCCAAGGGCCGCGCGAAGACACGCACGCACACGGTGCTCCATCCATTCCTACAACAGGGAATTGAAGAACAGGTGCGCCATACCTTAATTTTGTTCCGTCCTCCGCCACTGCTTGGAGCATAGCGCTGCTCCAAGCCCATGGAGATCCTTCACCCTGCTCCAAACCCATGGAGATGCTTCACCGCCGCCAGCCCACCACGGAGGTCACCTTCTTCCTGCAGATCTACACCGCGTTGTTCTCCAATCTAGCTGCCACATCTTTGTTCTCTGCCATTGGTCGAGCAGAGGGCTTTGCTCTCTTTGATGCCTTTCCTGGCTTTTGAGTTGCTGCGTGGAAGGAGCTTTGCTAGCTGCTCTCCTTAGGCCTCTCCTTGGTGGTGCTGTTGCTTTTGTTGGGTTGTCGCTCCCTGCTTGTGCTCTACTTCATGCTGTGCTCCGGGCTGCTGCTGTTGGTGTGTGGGCTAGCCTTCTATGAGTTGATTTAGCTTGTTGGGCTGCATGTGTGGTACGTCTGGCTGCTGCTAGTTTAGCGCTGCTGTTAGTATTTCCTTTTGGGTCTTCCATTGTGCTCATCCAAGTCTTTAACATTATCTTTTATTTCATCCATGCCGTGCAAGTCCACAAATTCCTTGTTAGTCAGCACATTGCTTTTTTTGGCCACGAAGCGTCCATTGGATCCAGTGTGGCCCACTCCTTTTCACATGGCAACAGCTACCGCTCCTCTTTGAGCCAACACTAATTGTAGAGTTCATAATACTGTTACCATTTTTTTGCGAGCCGCCACCCTGAGCTTCTAAGGTTGCCGCGCTTCCCTTTTGTGCCACTGCCGTCTCGAGCTTCGATCGCCACCATGCTTCTATCTACCCCTCTTCGGCTTGATTTGACAACCTTTTCTATTTGTTTTGTCTTCATCATCTTCATTGTGTTGCCACAGTCTACTTTGCTCCCGCTTGCCTGTGCCTTCTCAGCCCTTGCACTTTGTGCTTTGTGGGCTGGCCTTATGACCCTAGATGGGAGATCATTTGACACTCGACACATTTTGTAAGAGCTGCATGTTGTGACGATAACTTCAAGGCTAGGACCTTGAATTTTCCATATTTTAGTGTCAACCATTCCAAATGCAATGCTATTGCATTTTAATGGTATTTTCTGGTGTTTTAGGGTTTAGTATAATGTCTAATGTATTCTATATATTTGCCTCTTGGACTATTGCAATACAATTATGGAAAAACTAGCAAACGTTATCCCATCAGATACTATCCCTACGGGATACAACTCCACCATTCGATACAGATGTTGCCTACTCTGGCCTGTTCTCCTAGCCACTCATGTACGTCTACCTTATCGAAACACCGAGAATTAGACCCCTCTCCCCCCTCTCTGAGAACTAGACTCCATTTCCCACTCTTTGAGAACCAGAATCCACCATCTTCTTACTCCCTTTCTTTGTGCACTCACATTGGGTGAGCTGAAGCGGTTGGGGAGGTCTTGGCAGTGCTCTGTGACCTAGTGGCAGGGGCCAAGTGCATGGCCGTTGAGGGTCGTGATCGGAGAGGGGCAGGCGGTGAGAGGGACCATGGCGGTGCAACCAGATCACATTACATTCGACGTTGTGTACAGAGAGGGTTGGGGTGGAGCAGTGGCTATATAAGGGCATGGTCGGAGAGGGGTGGGAGGCGAGGGGAAACACAACAGTGCAACCGCAGAAGGGCAGGTGGAGCGGCGACTGGAGAGGGGTACGGTTGGATGGGAGTGATGATACGGGCCACCTACACCATCCGCAGCAGCGACTGGTCACCGTGCATCTCCAAAGCCTTTGACTGTCTCCATCATTGTAACACCCCAATTTTCCTGTCTTTTAAAAATAAAAGGAACCATTTGCATTTTCTTTGAATTAAGTAAAGGTTAATTGGAATCTTTCAAAAATAAAGTGATTTAATTTGAGTAATCTAAACGTCCAACAAAAAAACCAGATTTGGTTGGGTTCCTTGTGTTGCATAGATTTTTTTGTATGTTCTTTGAATTATTTGGACTCGTTTGCTATTTATTTGGATTTTTTGAATTTCCAGCATTTCTTTGATTCCAAAATTCTTTCTTTTCCTCAAAATTCCCTTGGGCGGAATCTTGGTTGGCCTGATTTCTTTTCTCAGGTCTCTGGCTTGCCTGCTCCCTCTCATGGCCTTGCTCCCCCGCCCCTCGGCCAGCGCCTCCAAGTTGCCTAGTCGCCTCCCCGGTAGGGATGGCAACGGGGCTATTCCCCGCCGGGGAGTGCCTCCCGTCCCGTCCCGTTCCCATCTCGGGAGAAAATCCCCATCCCCATCCCGTTAAGATATCGGGGCCTGTCGAGGACCCATCCTCAAAATTTCATACAAGAGAAGAGCTCTTATAGCCATTTTAACTCTAAAATCATATCAATAGACAAGGAAAAAAAGATTGCATGCATTCATTGAAGATTATGTTGTCCCATTTATGAAAATGTGAATATGATGGGTTAGAGAATATGTTTGCAATCTAATAACTAAATTGGACTAAACTAAATTTAGATCCCTAATCGTCCTCATGAAAAAAAATTCCCCATCCCCGTCCCCGCCATCCCCGACGGGGGAATAATTTTCCCCGTTTCCATCCCCGCGGGGAACGATTTCTTCCCATACCCATCCCCTAATAGAGGAATTCCCCACCGAGGATCGGGGAACGGGTCCCCATTGCCATCCCTACTCCCCGGCTTACCTATTCCCTCGGCGTACCTCGCCAGCCACTTGGCCCGTTCCGCGCGCTCACTTAGCCCACCCTTTGTGAAACCCTAACCCTAGTCATGCGCGCTGCCGCTCCTAGGGTCCATGAGCCCCATGCCACTCGAGGCTATTTAAAGCCCTGAGGAACCTTCCATCTTGTGCCCCTCATCGCGCTGCCCCAGTTTCTCTAGCCGCCACCATTCATGACTCCTTCGTCGCAGCACGCATGCTCGCCGGAGGAGCTCCTTCGCCGTCACCATTGGAGCCGTAAGAGCAAGGTTGCCATCCTATCATTGTGCTGCGCCTTTTGCCAAAACCAACCGTGTCATGTCCTGTTCCTGAGCACCCTTCGATCCCCTCTATCAATTGAAGCCAAGGAGCTGTGAGCAAGGAGATCGGGAAATTTTTCCTCATTGTTGACCGTCGCCCTTTGCTACTCGATTTCGCCGCCAGCGGTGAGTTCCTGCCACCATCGTCTACACTTTTAGCTTTGCCTCGTTGCATTCTATGCAATGCTCCCATCGCCTTTCTCAGAGTCCCGTTGCTTCGCCATCGTCGTCGTAAGCCCCTTTGCGCCACCACCTTCGATATTGCCGTTGGCCGTTGTGGTTGCCGTTGGCCAAAACTGTTCACGTCGTCATCTCCAGCGTCATTTATTTTGCCATATTCGACCCTTCGGCCCTTCCTCATCGTGTTTTTGTCATCATCGGACTTCGCCAGTGTTCATCGAAGCACCACTGTGCCTTGGTTCCAGTGTCGTTGCCACCGCCGACGTGGTCATCCCCGTCAGCGCTACCTCAGCACAACTGTCATCATGTTGTTTTAGTCAGTGCCGTGTGGCCAGATCCAAAACCAAAATGGCATGCGGGCCCTGTTTGTCAGCTACCCGTGCCCATGTACTTGGTCCATCGTGGACCAGAGCTATTCCATGGACTTGGTCTATGAATCTGGCCCAATTGTTAGCCTTTTCCCCGAATTTCTTTTAATTATAAAATTCTAGAAATTTGTGAGACCCATGTGTTTGCCACTCAAGCCTTGTCCACCGAGTCCACCATGGACCAACACTAATTTGTGGACCCAATCCATAGACCGAGGGCCCACACGTCAGCCTCTAGCACTTTTATTTATTTAAACCGACTCTTTTCTCTCTTTTTCTGGTCTTTTCTCTCTTTTTCTGGCATTTTCTCTCCGACCAGACTTTAGAAAGTCCATTCTCATTCATACGATCTCTGACTGAACTGTTCAAGTTTATAAATTCATCTAAAATCGAACCCTACCTTCCAGTACCATCCAATCTCAATTTAGAGTTTATTTGAATTGTCTTTTTGAATTTTGCTTGTATTTGCATTTTCTCTCTGTTTGACGTCGATTCTGGGAGATCGATCAATGGAAATTAAGACAAAGAGAATCAAAGAGCAAGAGAGCATCACCATAAAGTATGCATTGGCAAGTTGTAACCTTTGATCATGTTGAACCTATGTTTGCAGAAATATTTTGTTTCATACAAATTTCATGCTACTTCCATACCAATGTTATTTGCCGGAGTAGCTAATTACTTGTCATTATGCCACCTTGTTTATTGTGTCACCATGGTTATCACGGCACCCCAGCGAGGTGAGTCACCTGCGGGGCGCCTGGACGCCTAGGCGCCCACCTAGGCGATAGTTAGGTGACCATTAATATACCGCAGCCACTCGCCTCTTTTGCTCGCTCGCTCGCTTAACCCCAAGTGACGCTTCTGCTCGGATTGCCCCACAGCAATACACCACGAAGCGCACCCTCATTTCCTCCGTCCTCAGCTCTTGCGCATGCCACGCCATCGAGTCGTGCCATCGCCGCCACCACCTTCCCTCCCCCGATCCCCCTACGCCACCACCCCCCTTTCCCTCTCCCAATCACCTCACGCCGCCACAGCTCCCCTTCCTCTCCTAGTCCCCCGTCGCCACCCCCGTCGACCTCACCTCGATCTTGCGACTAGCGTCGGTGATGGAGCAGAGGTGGCGCGGTGAAGCCCGGCTGGAGGTGATGCGGATCCGGTGTTGGTGAGCCCGGATCTGGCACCGGTGAGTCGATGACCGGTGATTCTAGCTCTAGATTTGGCGGAGAAGCGACGACCGTGAGTCGAAGGCGAGGCACGGTTCGCTCTTTTCAGCGAGGCGCCAGTCATGGCGCCCCACGATCCGTCTAGACGCCTAGGCAGCGACTAGGCGTCGTCTAGGCGATGCCGTGATAACACTGATTGTCTCCCTATGTTGGAACATTAATAGTTGGGCATAATTCTATTACCAATATTGGGCTAACGTAACTATGCTTAGACATGCTTAGTTGTACGATGTTATAAAATTTGTTATACTATGGCAAAGTATGTCATTGGTCTTAGTTAAACAAGATGGTTTTCACTCGGGCAAGTGATTATGCAGTAAAGGGGGTGCGGTTAGCACATTGGGGATGTAGATGTCTCGTCTAAGGCTATTTAAGGACTTAATGTTGTGCGTCATTAAATTAGACCTTATTGTGCAACCACGTCCAGTATGGAATAGATCTGGCTCAATAGCATATTGTATACTTGTGCTCTCTTGCATGGTTGATTGGAGGGTTATTCCAATGGGTGTGCGAGCGGAGGCTTACTTTGACTCGATGAGACATTGGTTGTACGGTGTCGATTGGAGGGTTACTCTATTCTCTCACAATGGTGAGCCTCATTAAAAATGTGGAGGTAGTCTGGCTAGGTTGAGGGGATAATCTCACTAGGCAGGGTAGTGCTAGCCTTGTCATCTCATGGCCGACATTAAGAGATGATCGTATCTTGTGGGTAAAGCAATACATACAGCCTCTGCAGAGTGAAACTATTTGAATAGCCGTGTCCGCAGTCATGGATGTGCCTGGAGGATTTTATACGAGATATAGAGTTTTCTAGAAAATGTTGGATGGTGGAATGGTTGGAAAGTGAAGTGAGAGTTCACTGGTGATTTGTTATCTAAAGTCAGCACTGGTGTCTTGACGATACTTTTAGATGGTGAAGGGTGAAGTCTTGCCAATCTAATTATTTTTGTCTAACCTTGGTTTAACTATCTATTATGTTTTCTCAAATACACTCTGAATCATTTATTGTATTTAAATTCAAGTTATCGTTTTCTGCAAAAGAATTATATGGCTATTCCTTTGCCAAGCCTTACATGAATACTTGCATCACTATTCCCTATGACCCTCTGAGTACATTATGTAACTATACACATCATTGTTTAGTTGCTAAAAACTTCGCCAACATAAAGATGGTTAATGAGGACTATTTCTTCAAGGATCGTGGAGAACTAAGTCACGCTGTCCAAGTCGATTGTTTGTGGCATACGAATGAGCTACAACTGAAGTTATCTTGTTTTCTTCCGCTACAGTTCAATCAAGTTGTTTAGCCCTAAGGATATTAATTTTAAGCTTTGGCCATTAGGTTGCTACTCTGATTTATTAGTGTTAATTGCCATTTTCATAGATATACGTATATGATCGATATTTCGTCTATGTTGCTACTATGTGCACTAGCGTGATCATGAACTAGCGCAATATATATACAGAGGGTTTCAACTTTGGTTATTCGGGTCCCTACAATCACCCGCCTCTCCATGTCCCTTCCCTGCATGGTGCTGGCTAAGATAGGCACAAGCACCACTGCTATCGTAGCCACGGTGAGATCATCGAAATTTGTCGAACTTTTTGGTCATTTTTTGTTGAAATTTGTCGATGCTCATCAAGCTTGCTGAAATTTCTTGAAACTTTTGAGTTGAAATTTGATGAAACCTGTTAAAACATACTGAAACTTCTTGAAAGTTTTGGTTGAGACTTGTTGAAACTTCTTGAAACTCTTTGGTTGAAACTTGAGTTCGAAAATCTGGAACTTGATCTTGAAGCTTTATTGGAATCTTTTAGAAACACGTGAAACTCACTGGTACCTATAGCATTTTAAAATATTTTAATGGAACTTCCTGAAACTTGATGAAACCTATTGTTATACCGTTTCAACAGTATGCCATTCTCTAGTCGCTTCCATACAATAAACATCATCCCTCTCCCACACTTAACATTAACATGACAAAACTTTTAACACACAACTTTCATGCATGCTATTTTACATTTGATAATATTTCATGATCTGGAACGTGTAAGAGCATAAACAACCCTGCTATAGGTAATCAGGGTTAAATGGTCACTGCATGCAAGAGAAGAGATCATACTTGAGCTTCTCCGACATTTGAGGGGGAATGCCACAAGGGCTATTTTACAGAGTATTAGAAAATGTACAAGGGAAATGTTGGAGGAGCAGGAAGCTGTCCGTGGTCGTTTGTTCACTATTCAGGATGTTATGCAAAGCACTGTCCGTGCATGGTTGCAGGTATACACAGTTCTGCCACACTTCGACACAAACTAGAGCTATTGTTGCAATCTCCTTGTAGACTTAACTTGGAATTGATAGAATGTCTAAATTCGCCCTTCTCCAGGATAGAAGCCTTCGTATCACCCACAATTTGGCTATTTTTGGAGGCGGTGGCATGGTTCTATCCATAATCGCTGGCCTTTTTGGAATTAACGTTGATGGCATACCTGGAGCTCAGAATACTCCATATGCATTTGGCTTGTTCGCGGGACTTTTCTTCTTTCTTGGAATCGTCCTTATTGGCGTAGGAATGCTGTATCTTGGATTGCAAGATCCAGTAACTAATGATAAAGTAAAGGTGAGGAAGCTGGAGCTCCAGCATCTGGTTTCAATGTTCCAGCATGAAGCAGAACAACACGGCAAGGTCAGGGAAGGTCTTAGCCGGCACGACTTGTCACCAAGTTCATCTGCGGCCTCTGATGAAGGCTACATGCTAATTTCCGGAGAGGGCAGATGAGCAGATCTCGCTAATGTACAAAGCCATGCTTGAAACTATGGGATAGAGTAGAAGAGTAGACACGATAAACTTAACAGTGTTCTAAGGATTGTAACCGAGGAATATGCTATCAAAATGCTCAATATGATTTGAGCAGAAACTTCTATATTCATGAGCAGCAGCTACCCTGCCCTTTGTCCGCGGACGAGCTCACGTGCCGTGAGCCACGGACACACACCCAAACGTGACACGTGTTTGCTCCTCCTTGTGTCGCTCGCTTCTCCCTTTCCTGCTCTATTTTTCCTTGGGGCGTCTACTGATTTAGACTGATTTGATACTTAATTTCCACGAGCACGTAAAGTTTTCAAGGTTCATGTAGCAACTCATGGTGCATGTGCACGGATTAATTTGACGGTCAGACGCGAACAATTTTCTAATTTGATGGACAGACGTGAACAATTTTTTGCATCTTGTATTTGAAAAAAAAAGTTTTAACTCGGAAACTTTCGACTGGAAAAATTTCTACTTGAGAAACTCGCAACTAGGAAAATTTCAACTCAGGAAAAATTCAAATCAGAAAAGTTTTAACTCGAGAAATTTCAAATTGAAATGTTTCAACTCATAAACTTTCGATTCAAAAGTTTTCGGTTCGAAAAATTTTGATTTAAAAAACTTTTGATTCGAAAAGTTTCGAATTAAAATTCAAATAAAAAAGTTTCGACTCTAAAAAAATTTAAATTCAAAACTTTCAGATTGTGATTCAAAAAAGCAACTAAACAAGAGACACCAACCGGTGATCACGTAAGCTGGAAATGTTAATTTTTTACGAGACACCGAACTCGTTCCGAAGCTCCATTCACCGGAAATGCCATCTTCCCTTTTTCCACCACACACGCCAGATCCACATGGCGAAGATCGATGCTCCCCCGAGCGCGTCCGCGGTTCAGGCCAGACTTCGCAATACTGAAATGAATTGGAAAATCAAAAGGAGGTTGGTACTAATTTTTGTTGAAAATCGCTTAAAAATAGTATAAATCGAAGGAATTGCAAAGTCAAACCGGTTTAAAATCGGTGATCAAATCAGCAACGAAAACAATCGAAAATCGACTGGTTTTGCTGATTTTTGAACGATTTTAGTTAATTTTCAACTGGTTTTCTTCGAAAAACAGCAAAGTGAAGGAAAAGTGGAAAACAAATTGTGGAAAATTAGAAAAAAAAAGTTGTAGAAAATGCTGAAAATTTTGTAAAAACTCGGTAAAGGCCTAAAAAATCAAGAAAAATATTATAAATATAAAATTTTTTGAAAAAATATGATAAAATTTTACCATGACCTTTTCTACATTTTAAGGCAATGTCAAGTTGTAAAGTACATATTTTGCAATAATAGCATAACTACGGAAAAATATAAAAAAAATATGAAAAAAATTTGGCATAACTTTTGCTATATTTTAGACAATCCCAAGCTATAAAGTAAGCATTTAACAATAATATATCAATAAATAATATTTCATTTCAATACCATTTACAAATCAATCAAACAAGTCCACATCTCAATGTCCATGACATATAACATTTGAAATCAATATTTCTCACTGAAAATGAATGTTCGCATTTGACATAGTTTTGTCGTCTTTCCACTGTCACACATATGTCATGTTAGACCTAAAAAATACTATGTTAGTAAAAAAATCGAGTTGAAATGAAGTGAAACATTACCTTTGAGGCTACGGTAGTATTGTTGAGTATATACTTGGTTGGCCATGTTGTACTACTCGATAGACATTATCACCAATCCTTGTGAAGCTAGCAACTCCGCATTGTATTCGTTCAAGCTTTGTTCTATTCATAGGCTAGTCGTTTGCTATTGTTGGTACTACATAGCACAAAATTTAGGATTTTGCCACTTGTAAAATCATTGGGTGGGAGGTTGTGCATGAGCATTCAGGATGGCGTAGTCATAATGGCCATATGAGCCATAATTCCTTTGCGTCTTGGTGCATCACGACTATGTCGATGGCCCCTTCCCTGCAGTAGTCGTCCTACGTGGTTGTTAAACGCTATGGTCATCGTCTTGTGCAGCATGAGTATACTTGGACTTCCCTATAAATTCTATGGGACGCTGTCCTTCTGAGCAAGAAGTAAGGGATGAAGACACCGTCACCAAACTCATCGCTATCGCTGTCCGTTTTAGAGCTACTATCATTGAATTCTTGGTACGGCGGGCTCCGACGGTCTCCGGGAGTGATATCAGTCATCACTCTCTATATAATGTTCCTTATCTGTAGAACACTTCCTCTTTTCTTTCGAGGGAGCTCTTCCTTTTACAATATCCCTCGTCACCACTACTTGGTGCTTCCTCTTTCCCATGTGACTGTCATCCACTATCTTGTCTGCTCATTCGGGGATGCTTGCAACCCCAGTGTTCTTTCAGAACGTAGTAAGGTCAATTGGGTTTATTACAAGGTGTGATGGAAGAGGTGTTACTCTCTGTGTCCTCATCAAGGGTTTAACATTGGACCTCTCTTTCTTTATCCACTGTCAGATTGGATTTTCATCATCACACAGTGTAAGCTCTATAAGGCGCTGGAATGGATCATTTTCAGTTGTGC
Source organism: Guadua angustifolia (assembly GCA_036346375.1). Lineage (NCBI taxonomy): Eukaryota > Viridiplantae > Streptophyta > Magnoliopsida > Poales > Poaceae > Guadua > Guadua angustifolia. Next base: position 30,185,455 of record CM070500.1, on the reverse strand, counting down.
ACCTTTGACTTTCTTCAGCTTGAATTTGCAGCTGCAGATTATAGTTAACGTACACTAATTTATGGAGCTTCTTGTAGGAATGGCAATTGCAAATTTCAATGTGGATGAACGCAAACATACTCCAATTGCGCTCGCATCCACTAGAAGAAGCACAATACAAAACGATCCGCTAAGCAAACTTTTGGAGCTTGGGTGTGTCCGAACCGAACATACCCCACCAATGTGTTGCAAGTTAACAAAGACAACAGTAAGTACGAGGTAAAATATGAGTGGCATTACATTTAAAATGACATAAGGGAAATACCAAGGGAAGTTTTGGGATCATGTGTCATCCTCTCAACTAGTACACTCGCAATGTTTCAACCTTCCTTCTGTAAAGATCGACCTCGTGAAAAGCTTGAACAGTGCTATCAAATCATCAGCAATCGCTTCAAAAGCATTCTAGAGATATGGCAAAAAAGTGTTGGTCGTGCTATATGCATAGTGCGTCCAGGTGTTCAAGGTGGTTTCTGTATGAAGTTCAACGGCACATGTCAGTACAAGTATGTAATGTATGTGCAAGTATAAGAATTTTGTTCTAGATAAGAATATATTAGTAGCATTCGTATAGATTTCTCACGTTAGGTCGGCTATTCTTGGGTCCATGATGTTTATGTATTGGTTGAATGTAGCTAGAGCGTCATATAACAAGCTATCATATTCCTGTCACATTATGTTATACTGTTGTCGGCGTATTCCGCCCGACAGGCCCGTGATCTACAGACCCGGGTTTGGTTCGAAAGGAGGGCGTCTTCGCAGCTGGCTAATCCTAGCGAGGGGAAACCCTAGAGACCCCCGCACGGCGAACCTTGGCGTCTACGAACTATGGCGGCACAAGGATTTTACCCAGGTTCAGGCCCCCTTTGCTCGGGTAATAGCCTTACTTCCTGCTAGATTGCTTTCAAAGAGTGTTTTGAATCGTGCAAGACAAAGCTTGGGAATTACCAGCCTCTCCTTGGGCTCTCTTGCTATATTCTTGCTTTGGTTGTCTTCGACCTCTAGCCCTCTCCCTTTTCCCCATGCACCCGAGGGCCCTTATATAGGCCAAAGCTAGCAGGAGTAGGTGAAAGAGAGGTCATCATGCCGATCCATACACATTTAATACGCCTTCTGTCTGCCCCTGCTCCTCCAAATCATTAAATGCCGACGCATGGCTTCGCCTTGGTCCCGCCCGCGATGTGACCCTTTCCCGACAAAGTTGGTGAGAGGCGCCGGAGGAATGGGCTTGTTGCGTAAACCCTTGCGGTGATAAGCTCGCCATGGCGAGCTCGCTGCTCGACATGGTACGCAGTAGTGGAAGGAACCTTCGAGGCGGCCACCGCGCTCCACCTCTTTGCCTGCGGCGCGGCGAAAGCGGCGTGTCCGCCACACTGCTCACGGGCGCCACGTGGATTACGCGCCGGCGGCGGCGTGCTTCGCCACCGCCACCGGCGCCACGTGGATTACGCTACGGGCGAAAGCGGGCGCGTTTCGCCACTGCCGCGGGCGCCACGTGGCCGACGCCGACGGCGGCCGTGATCGCCGCCGATTGCCAAAGCCGCCACGTAGCTGGCACCGGCGAGCGGCGTGCTTCGCCACTGCTCGCCGGGCGCCACGGGGCCGACGCTTTGGGCGGGCGCGATTACCGCCGATTGCCGTGCCGCCACGCACTGGCGCCGGCGGCGGCGTGTTCGCCCACTCGCCGCCGGGCGCCACGTGGGCCGACGCCGGCCGGCGGCGTGATCGCCGCCGATTGCCAGGCCGCCACATGGATTGTGCCTTTATGCGGTGGAGAGGGTACCCTAGCGTGTAATACGCTGACAACTGTAGTAGCATCTCGCTCAACGTAGGTACCATGTCTTGATCGACGAAACGCAAGAAGGTGTACAACGGTTCCACAGAGTTAACAACTGATTGAAAGATGTCCCACTAGTCTAAGCTCGAGAGGCAAGAGTACATGAATCTCCCCTCTGCGGTATCAACAAAGCGCGATGATAAAAATTCTTCTAAGGCCGTCCATTGTATGAATTTGTCTTTGCAACGAATGAAACTGTCCAAAAACATATAGTTTGTTCCAAAGCGAGTAGCATTCAACTCGACCAACTCACCCCCAATATGCTTCTTCATCGTAGTGTGAAGCTTCGAATGGTTGTAAAGACATCGAGAGATTTTCCTTGCACTCTCAATTACAAAGACGTGGTCAGGAAACTCCAATCTACTTGAGCATCAAATTAGTCATATGGGCCACACAATACTGCAATACTCACATATGATGAGTCTGCATGCCTTCTTATAGTTGCCACCGTTGTTTGCGACAATTCGTAGAGCATTCCTCAGACCACCTCATCGATCACTGAGGTAATTTTCTGCATCAACAAACAAAATAAAAATCTCTATTACATGATGCGTACTTTCAATAGATTTCAGAAGATGAGCAATGAAACAAAGTACCTTACGTAAGTACGAGGCATCTTGAGTTAGGCTCGTCGTATCGATGGACTTATGGAAGAATATATAGTGCCATTGCAGTATATTATAAAGTTGATAATGCTCATACGTATCGGCCTAGTTCAAGAATCGCACATTATTGTTACACCATATGTAGGCTATTCCTGCTTGAACTTTGTCATCTTCTCCCGTATATCCATATCGTTGGTGCCTAAAAAGTTCTCGTCTATGTCTCCCAGTCGAAGATGGGATACCCTCGTCTGCAAATAAAGTCATAGGATGAAAAATATAAGCTATTAATTGTCGTGCAGCTGCATAAAAATTTGAAAGCTCATTTACCTTATTTTGAGTTTCTTGTATGGCTCTAACAAAGTAGAGATTGTCTGCTTTCCTCTCCATGATACCAGCTGTGTGGAAAATTTTAGCCCAAGCCAAACCAATCGCTTGCTTCGCATTCCTCCCCTTCTACGTCCATTGCCTAGTGTTAATACTTATTTAAACAGGGCCATGGATCCTACTAAGGTTGTAATCCACCATGACCAGTCTTTCCCGTTGCAAGGAACTCTGAAACATCCTCGACAGTACACCGCCGCCCCTCCTCTAGCCCCCTAGAGGTGCCACTACAACCACCGTGCTCATACCTACCACTTGACTGACTGATAAATTCTGTCTTCGCCTTGGAGGCAGCCATAGCATACTAGAGTTGGTACTCCTCATCAACATCATCCGTGTACTCTCAATATGCACTTCTCCTCGATGGGGAATCTCCGGCTGTTGTTTTCTTTCTAAACCTCTCGTCCTTGTTTTTCTTCTTCTTATCCTTTGTCTTGTTTAGGTCGCGCTAAAAGTACTCGTGAACCTCCTTAGGAATTTGACTGCAATGGACGATATTTATACTGTGTCCTACCAAGTGTCACTTTAGTCGGGTTGCACCGCCTCATTTCTTGTCTTTGTGATAATACTTGCATCGAAATCCGGTCTCCGTCTTACCATTGTGCTTCCACACAATATCGTCATGGTCTGCCATCTGCCAATAGAAAACAAAAAATTCATGCATGCAGTTCACGTACATGTATATATATGCAACTGTTGATGCCTACAAAATATCAGCCATTTTGATAATGATGGTAACCTCCAGTTAAAGCTTGTGGTATATGGTTCAATGCATCCTATGACCTAATCCTTGCCTATTAGTCTATGATACAGAACAAATTAGAACATACATTACACTTAAATTTTTGACTTCCAAATGAAGTTACTGAACCACTTTGAGGAAGTAATCACAATACACAATTTTTTTTCTACTGCTAATTGGTGCATTCATGCAAGTGGTTCAATGATTCACACATGACCAAGTAAATGCAACATCAAGCACACATATATAGCCACCGCTTAATTCATGAGCACAACACACTCATGAATCACACTAACTCTAGCCCTAAAAAGAGTTATTACCAATTCATTCATACCATGTATACATATATATAGCCTAACCCTCAAATCACACTAACCCTAATCCTAACAAAAATACACTGAAGTATGATATTGTACTGTGTAAGGCTGCAATCAGACAACTAAATCGAAAATGAAAATACTAATCACAAGTATACTATTGTAGCACATCATCTACTGCCATTCATTCACAAATTACCGAAAATCAAATGAACTTACTGAAAATCGATCGGTTTCAGTCGAAAATCGACGGGTTTTGATGAAAATCGACGTGCCACGAGCCCTTCAATTTTCGCTACTGGGGAAGTGATTACCGACTACTGCCACTCAATTTTCGACCTTCGGCAGCGATTTTTCAGGCTAGCAGCTTCTGGATTTGGCCGGAGGCAGCGCAAGCTGGGCGGGAGGGTGGGGAGGGGACTCGGGAGCTCAATAATTGTGTCCGAAACATCAACAACCTATTAAAACGTGCTATGTTCCATTCATTGGCCGGACTAGGCCATTGGGTCTCCTACCGTGGGCTGCAGCTGGACGAACGTCTCGATCGGCGTTAGCCGAGAGGCCAGGGGTACGGTACAGTGTCCCACTACTCAAGTACTATCATGTGCAGCCGAGCGGAGTGCGGCAACGCCGGCCGCCACCTTCGCGGGCTTTAGTTCGCCGCTGCCTTGCGCAGTCGCGCCTGAGCATTCGTCGTGTGGACCTCGCCGAGGAGGGTTGAGGCGAGAGCCGAGAGCGCGGCGTTCGCCTCGCCGGCCGGTGATTGTGAATGACTAGCTAGTGTGTCCAGATATTGTGCGTGCGTACGTGTACTGGGATGGTTCTCTTCTAGTCTTTGAGCTTGGTTGCCTGCACCTTGCCGGAGGCTTTGCCCAAAGAAAAATTCAGCGCAATGGCTGTTCGATGCCATCGATTCATGTGTTCAAGATTCTGCGACACTAGGTGGCTGGCACCTGGCAGCTACTTCGCATTCGCACGGCCTGCAGCGCTGCGCCCACTGCAATACCGCTTGCACAGCGGCATGCCGCACGACCTGGGGATAAAAAATATAGTACCTCATATTAATAACCATGAGGATGTAAAATATAACCTGCAAAGCCATCGCCTTTTGCCCCCTTATTCCTACCCTAAAGCAGCCATTAGCAATAGAAGATTTGTGCACCTACTCAGTATATGAGGCTTGCTGAACGGTGTGTAAATTTATGAAGTGCAAGGGGTGCAAGTTATTAAACTCAGTCCTGAGGAAGGTGGCAAAACTTGCAAAACAAGCAGGCGCAAATCATTGGCATCCTGTAATCATGTGCAAAAACCAAAAACTAATCACCGAGTGCAAGGGCCAAACAGCTGCTTTGAATTTTAGCAGTCACGGGGACATTTCAAGACTGAAGCATGCAAAATTGTGAATGATTAGTGCCAACTGTCACTAATATCAACTAATCTCCCACAAAACGTAATGTACTCAAGTGTTTCTAGGCTCTTCAGTGGAAGATCACCTGCATGCGCAATTGTGTAAACACCTTAAATCCAAATAAATTAGGGGAAAATAAAGCTTCTCACATGGTATACCAACAAATTTACGCTTTTATGGTAAAATTAAGGATCCATAAAGCATCTATACAAGAGTAACAAAATCTGGTAACTATAGTCATGCCTTTGAAATCAGTTCCTCCTGGTAGCTCAATGATAAGACGAAGAAAGAACTTCTATGCCCCCCTAAAAGAACTACACATATCCTAAAGTAAATGAGTTGAAGGACTCATCCACAGAAAACAAAGAGTAAGTCCATTCTCTTAGGGGAGTATAGAAGCACTCCTCAAAAAGGAGAAAAAAAAGGGATGAGCAGATTGCTCCTAACTGATTTTTCTGCCATGGCCTCCAGTATATGCAAATTGTAAACCTGTTTCACTCACTCTATTGAAGCATTGAATATTGATCAAATCAGCTGTTATTATCAATGACTTCAGGGGTCCTTTTCCTGTGCTTGTTCAGAATTGGAGCTTCAGGCATCAGCATTGTTTGGAATCTCCTCTAATGACTGCTGTGACTCGATATCAGTGCTTCCCATCTGACTGTGCCTTTTCTGATTAACAAAAAGAAAAACATATAGTTAGTACAACTTATGTTATAAAAACAAAAGCTCCAAGGAGGATGCTAGCAAGGATATGAAAAGTACTTGTTGATATGCATTCTGAACTGATTCAAGCATTTGGACGACTTGACTCATCTTTGGCCTCTTATCGGCATCAGGATCAACACACTTCAGGCCAACCAATATTGCCCGCTTAAGGGCACGCTTAGGTGGTTTAATCTCGAGGTTTGTATCCACTACTTCCTCTGCCCTCATATTGTTAACCATCATTTTCAACCACTCTAAAAGATTCACCTGAAACAACAGAGAAAAGAGGTGTAAGGACTAACAGAGAGAGTGGTTACACCAATTGCCTGAAATGGGAAAACTGAAAAGCTCTACCTCATCTGCAGGTTTACTATAATCAACTGGATCCCTAGCTGTCACAGATTCCAACAACACAACTCCAAAACTGTAAATATCACTCTTTTCATTTAGCATGCCACTATTCGCATATTCAGGTGCAACATACCTATCACCAGGTTAAGAAGAAGAAAATTAGGAGACTTCTTTGCAAATGAACAAAAAAATTAATAGTGGGACAAAATGAGCTATACCCATATGTTCCAATCACTCTTGTATTGATATGGCTTGCGTCAGAATTCAGAAGTTTGGCCAACCCAAAATCAGAAACCTTGCTGTTGAATTCATTGTCAATTAAGATATTACTTGACTTAATATCACGGTGCACGACTTTGGGGTCTATGGCTTCATGAAGGTATGCAAGCCTGAAAAATCATGAAATGGCCTACATTAGCATGTAATAGTCAACAGTCCTGAGTGAACTTTAGCTGCTGTTGTTTGTTAAAACATGATGTCAGGAAATAATCTTGAAAGAGGCCCAAACTCCAAACTTACGCTTTTGCAGTTCCAAGGAGAATCTTTATACGGTTTTCCCAACTAAGGATGCCACGTTGACTCATGGCCCCATGAAGCCATTGGTCTAGGTTGCCATTGTTGACATACTCATAGACAAGCATCCTGCAGGTTAGGATGAAAAGCTTATGTTAGGAACTATTTTTATTATAGTTTGAAACATGAAACAACGGAACAGGGAGATCAGAAACTAGCATTATGCAAAAGGGAAAAAAATTCCTTATCATGGTATTAACTATTCATTTTCCATTCGGAACCTTCAATACAGGTCCAGTAGAGATATCATGATGAGCATTGCACAAGGTGGATGCATACAAACTAGTTCTAGTAGCTTTTATAATATTTCAAGATGGAAAGCAAACTAAAAGGAAGAAATGGTCACCTATGTATCCCTTCCACACAGTACCCCAGAAGCCGCACCAGATTCTTATGCCGAACATGACCGATGGCTTCAACTTCGACCCTAAATTCCTTCTCTGCCTGCCCCCTGCAAACCCAGTTAACAGATCTTAGTTCAAAATTAACATCACAGTAAATTTACTACGACAACATACACTTACACGTTGTTAAGGATCTTCTTCACAGCTACCTCCGTCCCATTCACCAGTCGACCCTTGTAGACAACTCCATAGCCACCCTCTCCAAGGACATTACTCTTCGCAAACCGGTTTGTTGCGTATTCCAGGTCCCTCAAGGTGAACCAGTGGCCCCAGCCCAAATGTGATAACTCAGGCAGGCCATCCAGCGGTGAAGCTGAGGCGTACCCATATGGTGAGCTGCCTTTCCTTTTCGGTCTTGAGCTACTGTAATCTTCAGAGTATGAACTTCCAGCCTTCTCTATGTTGTACAATGAGCTGCATTGGCTGAATGCATCTACATCCACAGATCTACTCTCTGCCAAATGTGTTACACCCTTCATCTGTGTATATGTACCATGCACTGGCATGAAGGACGCTCCACTGTCATGCAGACTTTGTGCATCAACTCTGTCAACGTTGATTTCCTTTGACGCAATAGGGATCTCAGCTTGTGATGCAGTGTCGAATCCTTTCTCCGCCTTCTTTTTCCTTAGGAACGAAAGCCACAATGCTATGATGAACAAAATTGCCATTAGTATCCCAATGCCAATGGCAATCAAGACCCATACTCTCAAACGAAACACGGGTGTCGTCCGTGACAAGGCTGCACTGATGGAATTGTTGGGTGACGACATGTTCTCTTCAATCTGTCTGATGAACGATTGTATGAGATCTTCGCGTAATTCAGAATCGTGTGACGATTTGCCAAATGAATTTACAAACTTATCCTAATTGCTCTATCTGTGTAAGAAAGAAAAGGTACATTAACCAACACTGAAACCTGAAGTAGTAGATGAACAGAACTGTAAAAGTAAAGGGTAAATTTGTCTCTACAAGAAAAAGGTGAGCACATGATAGATTGATAGCCCAATTCTTCCATGTGGGGGAGAAACTTATCATTTGCATATTACTGGACAGAAGGTTTCGCACAATCAAACTGATCAAACAGCAACATGGTTGTTGCAAAGTGAGACCACCAATAACGCGTGAACAACTCTGAACTGCTTATTCAACAACCACGCTTAAACAAATTTTTAAAAACATCAAATGCAACATACAGGCCGTTTGAAAGAATCTGGGCAATGTGCAAGGAATTTCAGTTCTGCCGACATCACAAGACACCATAAATCACAAGTCCCAACAAATTTAGAGGAACAGGACAAGTCAACAACGCAAAGACAGAGGCCGATGGGTCCAAGAGAAACATGAACGGGAGAAGAAGTTACTTTCACAGGATTTCCAATTCAGCCCCATTGGACAAGAATTCCATCAAGAAGTCCGCCGCGCCCCCTCAGAACTGGAAAAGCTGGGTGCTTGCTGGGCGCTGTTCTCACCTGCGTGGAGTGGCACCACAATGTGGACATGGGAGAAGGGTAAGTGGCCTTTGCTTCTTTGCAAAAGAGAGGAAGCAGGAAAGACGAACACAGAAGTACAGAACACACATGCACACATGAAGAGAGAGAGAGAGAGAGAGAGAGTACAGGGGAAGCAGACGGAGGAGGAGGAGGAGAGGTTGCAGTGTTTGGAATTAAAGGTAAGGTGGGACGAGGAAAAAGAGGGAACCCATTAAAAGAAGGGTAGTTATTAGGAAATAAGAACGAGGGAAGAGGAAATTAATGATGGGAATGGTTGAGACTTGGGAGCTGTATGTGGCGGGTGAGGGAGAGTCACACGACCAGGGTTTCGCCCCCCAAACTTATAATATAATACTCCCTTCGTTCCCATATGTAGAACGTATAATTTTTTTTGCGAAGATCAAGATAAATCATCAATGCGTTTTATTTTCTTGATTTCCTCTAATTAATCATGATTAATTATGCCTCGTTCACTCTGCATACAGCGACCATTGGCCATGCTCATGCATGCATGCAGTTGGTAATTACTCCTAAGAGCACCTATTGGCCACGCCCATGCATGCATGCGGTTGGTAATTACTGCTGCCAATTAATTTGCTTATGCATGTGCTAGTTAATGCATACGCCTTACAAAACAGAACTTCCAATAAAAACTAAAACGCCCTACAAATAGGAACGGAGGGAGTACTGTGTTACTATTTCCTCGGTATGGCCAGTATGTATAATTTTGTTATCTAAAATTGTAGTAATAATCCTGTGTTTCGTATCAATTTCAATATCAGTCATACTATCTCGATACCGGTTAATACCGATCATACCTACGGAATTGATAATGCCGTTTATTAACTATATATTATATTTGGTGCAAACCACCAATTCTGTGAAAACTACCCGTAAAAATTTTGAAAAATTATTAAAAAAATACTATATGTAGAGGAGGTGAGCTTCTACAATCCTGCAAAATTTAAAGATGAAACTAAATCGCATTTGAAAGATATAAAATTTGGTATGCATATAATTAAACATGTATATATTTATAACTATATTATTATATTAAGTCTAGAGCGGTACCTAGCATAGACTGGCACTAAAATGTACTATTCCAAGATCCAAACCGCTATAATCATTGGTACGGTGTTGACAAGTATTCTTTGCCCAACTTTGCCGCTCTCGATGGAAATGCAAATCTCGTTGGCAACATCACACTTTGGAGTTAATTGGGGCTTAATTTTACCATCTTATCCCTTGGTTAAGGCGTCATTTTCCTATTAGTCCCATATATGACATAAGGGCTCATGCACTCCATTTAATTTTTTGAAACACTTGCCTTTGACCATCACATAGCTTTGATCAGCTGCCAAGTGTGTTACTGTGACGTATGCATGAGTTCATACAAATATACAATCCTTTCGTTTGATGAAACATGTCGATTTCAGTGGCTCCAATGTACCATTGTGATGTAGGGGTTCATGCAACCCTTCTAGTTTATGAAACATGCGGTCCTAGCTAGTTAACGAAGCATGACGAATTGATTTATCCGCTTTAGAAGAGTTTAATAATCAAAAATCAAATTCCACGCTGGTCAACTACTTGAAAAAGTCAAGTTTGAGTACCAACCAAAGAAAACATCCTCTCACAAGCAGCGCAAGAGGGACAAAATAGCACTCGTGTAGCAAATCCAGCTTTCATTCTGGTAATTAACATTTTTTACACGTCACAGTTCATTGATTTTTGCCTTTCTATAGTTAAGAAATCATTATTTTTCTAATTCCATAGTAATTTTTTGGGTAAATCTAATTTTTTTGTAGATATAATTATAAAAATAGTCTCATACCTAATAGCGAAAACACTATAAAATAATGCATACCGCCTATCGCGCTTCGCACTTTGGAAGCTAACCTGGCAACTTCAAGTCACTAAAGTTGCTACGTTCATAGACCACGTTAACGTTAGGTTCTCCTGTAACCTGGGGGTGCGGAAAGAGACGTGTTTCTACTGTCAAGAATAAAACCATTTTTTCAATTATATTCACAAAAAATGCTATAAAAAATAAATGCGGAACTTAAAAAACAAGCGACCATTTCCGTCGATGATTCGGAAAAAGCCTGCTTCACGTCATACGTACTCTGAACCGACAGGCGATTGCTTACGTACTCATGACTACATCTTTCGGTGCAGCTCAAATACTACTTTCACATCGCTAACTGCCTCCTGGCTGCTACAGTTAGGTACCTTTTTTTTTCCCCTATGTACACATCGAATAATCACTCGACAAGTGCCCATCGCTTGCAGCGAAAGTTTGGTTAGGTTTGGCCGCACTCACGCTCACTCTGGATCATGCTGCTCTATTCTAGACCATACATGCATGCTTGCTTAGAGTTAGTTACCACTCCCATCATCATCTCTCCTTAATCATAAGAAACGACGCACACTTAGTCCCAAACGCAATAATGCTAATAAAGGGATCATATATAGCACAGTTCATGGAGAGAGCCCCTGGGCGTCGCTTTTCTAGCTAGCTAGCCTGGTCATCATGTCATGGAAAGAAAATTAGTACAACAAGTTAGCAAGATCCAATACGATCTTGGTTCATATATACAAAATGGAACACAGGGCACCATGATTTCAAAGCTAGTGCGAATTCAGGCCAAATATCGGATATAATTTTTGATAGTTTTAGGTATATATCCATCTATAATAATTCAAATGAAACGTAAACATTTGAAAAAATATGCTCAAATTCAAATATTTCGAATGAATTTAGATCATATGTTTTGCTAATTTATATATGCGTTGCAACGAAACTCAAATATATGATATTATAAATTCTAAACTCTGAAATAAAATAATCCAAGTTTCTCTATATGCACGAGTTGATTGCTTTGTGAAACTCAGAATTTTACTAAATATAGTTGATTACCTATGTTGCCACACGGAATGAAAAAAAAAAGCCGTGCACGCCGAGTCATCGATCGTTATGATTGCGATAGATTTTGAGAAGAGTCTCACGTTGTGCCTCCTTCTCGACTAGTGTGGGTATTTTTAAACCGAAATCGAATTACCGAACTGATTTAAATTGAATTAACCGATTATTTCATTTTTTTTAGTTTTCGGTTTGATTTTTGTTTTGGTATAATTCAATTTTCGATGTTCGGTTCATTTTTTTGCTTCCAAAAACTGAAATAACCGAATTACCCATATACAATACCACTTTTCTAATATTTTTCCTGAAACCACTAAACAATTCTCATGTTTTAATCAGGGGCGAAGCTATGTGTGCTCATCGGGGTCAGCTGACCCCGATGAATCTGTGGAAACTTCTTATACCTGTGATTTTTGGCCACGCATTTACCCCAAAAAAAAAAATGCGACCGCCCAAATTTCAAGTTAACAAAGGAGAAATTTCAGCAAATTAGGGATGATAGTTGGGATTCTCTATTAGGGACTGTAGTGTCCTTTTGTGAAGAACATGGCATCCCGAACTTGGACATGGAACAAGAGTACATTGATCAGTACAAACCAAGGAAAAAGACCAACCGCACCAACTATCAACACTATAGATATGATTGCTTGAACCCGCTTATTGACTTGCGTACTACATGTAATTTAGTGACCGCTTCAATGAGGTAAATTCTGGATTGCTTACCCACGTTGCCGCTTTTAGTCCTAAGAATTCATTCAATGCTTTCAAATTTGAGAGCTTGATGGAACTAGCTAAAGCATACCCTGATGATTTTGATCTAAGGGAACTAAAAGATCTTAGTCATGAGCTTCATATTTACATTGATAATGTGCGGACTGATGCAAGATTTGCCCAATTGGGTACTATTTCTGAGCTTGGTAGATTGATGATGGATACAAAGAAACATCTTGTTTTTCCTTTGATCTATCGGTTCCTCAAACTTGTGCTAGTTCTTCCTATCGCCACTGCATCAGTGGAGAGGTGCTTTTCAGCAATATGCCAACATTTATTTTTCATTGTAAAAGCTAATTATACTGCAATATGCTAACATTTATTTTTCATTGTGTTACAATGTAGAAGTACACTGACCCCGACGGTAATATTTCCTGGCTTCGCCCCTGGTTTTAATACATTTATGCATATGTTTGGTATATTCATATATTCTATTATGCTTATATTATAATGACTTATGAATATTGTGTGGGTTTATCCTTATTCTGTGTTGCGATATGAGAATGACTAAATCTAATCTACCTAGTCTTTATTCATATTTTTATTAATCGAAAACCCGAATTAACCGAACCAAATATTTCAGTTAATTCGGTTTGGTTTTTATTTTGGTCTGAGAAATTCGGTAGCCAGTTTTTAAAAATTGAATTATTTTAAAACCGTAAAAAATGAACCAATTAGATAAAAAAACCGAATACCCACCCCTATTCTCGACCGTTGTGCAAGCTCCATCCCTATTCACATCGCGGCTCCACCGCCTACCTACCATGGGTGCCCCCACTTCCCATGGTATAAGTCAATAACAATTCTAAGATCTCCAAGGAGGATGCAGGGGAGTACGCCGGTGAGAGGGTGGCGTCGTGGTGTGGGGAGGAGGAAGTGGTGCCACCACTTCCCCCCTCAATGCCCCTAGCACTAGGACCTCGACTTGCAGCTGCCCTCTTCCTTTATGCTTCCCCTCTCCCTTCACACCTCCTTTGCCTTGTTGATAAATTATCGGTCTCCACCGGATATCTTTGCCACTGGCCTCAAATCCCAGTGCATAGGAAGTCTCCCTATCGTCCTTGACTCTCTCCCTCTCTAGATTTGCATTCTCCCTATCATCCTTTCGGCGATACTCCAATGTGACATGGTTGAAAAAATTTAATCAGAGCCCTTTATTTTTTTATATATCTTTTTTCATATATAAAATGAGTATATACACAAATTATGCTATAAAAAGTGAACTTCTATATATGAAACTTTTCATAGAAATCATTTTGGACTATCTTATAATCATTATTAGAGTATGCTCAAAAGGATAAAGATATATAAATTTTTGTTTAAATGGTATATGCAAGGTGAGAGTACGTACACCTCCCTTACATATACTACTTAAATGATATATACTTCTTTATCCTTTTAAGTATATTTTAATACTAATTATAAGATACTCTAATGTGAGTTCCATAAAATTTTTTGTCATAGTCCACTCTTTATAGCATAATTTGTGAATATACTCATTTTATATATGGAAAAGGGTATATAACAAAAATAAAGGGCTTCAATGATTTTTTTTAACCATGTCACACATTGGAGATCTTAGAATTGTTATTGACTTATACCAAAAGTGACAAAGGAGCATAACACATTTACTTAAGTGGTATTGTCGGCGTATTCCACCAGACAAGCCCAAGTCTACAGATCGGGTTTGGTTCGGTAGGAGGGCGTCTTCACGGCTGGAAACCCTATCGACTCTCACGGAGGATTCCGGGATCAACAGACCAAAAGAGACACAAAGATTTTTACCCAGGTTCAAGCCCCCTAGGCGGGTAATAGCCCTACGTCCTGCTAGATTTTGGATAGAGTGTTTGAGGCTAGTTACAATGCTCTCCCCTTACAAGTTCTTCCTCCTCTCTTTCTCAGAGTTCTCTCTTCCTACAGCTATTTTGGATTGATCGTTCGCTTGATCCTATCGGAGTCCAGTCCCCTCTCCCATGCACCAGAGTGCCCTTATATAGGCCGGGCCAACTCGGGTAGGTAAAGGGGGTGTCATCATGCTAATACATGATATATTTATTACACCCTTCTGTGTTATCCCGTTCCTTTTAGCCTCATTTAATGCCGACGCATGGTTTCGCCCGGTCCGTCCGGGATGTGACTTCTTTGTGATGGGTAGGTGTAAGGTGTCAGAGGAATGGGCTTGTAGCACAATTCCTTGTAATCGATGAACCTGTCACAGCAGGCCCGTCTCTGACATAGTACGATAGGGGAAGGAGACTTCGAGGCGAAGCCACCTCGCCCCACCTTTTTGCCTTTGCGGCCGGGCGAGCAGGCGCCCGCCCACCGGTCGCTCGAACGCCACGCGGCCGACACCCGGCAGTAGGCGTGCTCGCCCACCGCCGCTGCATCGCCATGTGGGAAGGGCGCTGGCGGCATGCGTCTCGCCCACTGCCAGACCGCAACGCCACGCGGGCCGACACCCGGCGGGCAGGGCGTGCTCGCCCACCTGCCTGCCAGGCTGCCACGTGGATACGCTTTTGTGCGGCGGAGAGGGTACTCTGGCGCAAAGTACGCCGACAGGTATAATGGAGGTGGGAGTATGCACTCACTTGAGAACCAAAAAAGGCTTTATATACTGGGCACCATGATCCAAAACATGTATATTCCTCTCTGTATTGCAGGCAAATTTTTTTGAAATTTTTTATGATATTGAGTTTAACTAGTCTACTAACTAGTTCAAATAATTTTGAACTGAAATTCAAACTAAAGTTTCCCTTTTTAATGATAGTTTGATTGTAAGTATACGCTTATTTTATATTTAAATCAGCAAATCATGTGATCTAAATTTGTTCAAAATCTTTGAATTCTAGTATATTTTTTTCAAATGTATGTGTTTCGTTTATAGATGAGTATATGCCCTAAATTATTTTTTTTTAAAAAAATATATACTCAAATATAACTTAAATTCACACATTTGAAATCGTGATGTCTATGCTTCGTGGTGCCCCATTCCGACGTTTCTTCGTGTATTTTCTTTAAGTTCCTGTCTCCGTTATGGAAAATGTGCGGCCGCGCATGCACGGATCGCGAGAGTTGTTCACCTGCAGGCCGCGGTTTGTTAAGCGACGACCAACAAAACACGACACGCGAGATTACTGACAAAAAAGAACCGAAGAAAGGAATTTTTTTTAAATAATATTATTTTAATTCGAAATTGCGATATTAATACACGCATTTAAAAAATTGCAGAAATAATATCCGGTCGCCAAACCGTTTGGCGATAACAGGGTCATCGCCAAACGGTTTGGCGATAATAGGGTAGTCGCCACACGGTTTGGCGACTATACCGTAATCCCGCGTGTCAGCCCGGTGACAGCCAGTTGTCGCCAGGTCAGGGAGTGGTCGCCACACCGCTCGGCGACTACAGAGTAGTCGCCAAGCCGTTTGGCGACCACTTGTAGTCGCCGAACCGTTTGGCGACAACTGAGTAGTCGCCGAATGGTGTGGCGACAACTGCCGACACTCTTTTCGTCAAGACGGCCAAGCTGCTGCCGCTGCCGCTAAGAAACGAAAAGAAGAGCGACGGCGAAGCGGAGAGGAAGCGGCGTCTCACAAGGAGAAGAAGAGAGGGAGAGGGAGGGGAGGAGAGGGAGGCTGCGCGGGAGAGAGGGAGAGTGAGGCGCGCGCGGGAGAGAGGGAGAGCAGCGCTCGGGAGAGGAGGGAGAGAGAGAGAGAGGAGAGGAGAGGAGGGAGGGAGGAAGAAGAAGAGGAAGAAGAAGGAGAGAAAAAAGGTATTTTTTTTAATTTTTGTTATTTATTTTTTTAGTGCAAAATAATTTAGAAATTTTAGATATTAGATAATTTTAGAAATTTTAGATTTTAGAAATTTTAGATATTAGAAAATTTAGAAATATTAGAGATTGAAAAAGCGGCATTAGGCGGCTGCTCAGGCGGGACTAGGCGGGACTCGGCGGTACAAAAGCGGCGCTCGGCGAAGAAAGGCGGAGCTGAGCGGTGTCAGGTTGGATAAGAGGGGAAAACGGAAAACTCGAGAGGGGGAAGGGAAGCTAGGTTACCGGGTCGTGCGGGGGAAGAGGGAAGGGGAAGCTAGGTCGCCGAAGATCGTTCTTCGCCGGCGAAGATCATGGTCCGCCGCGAGTGCCCTTGAGATCCTCCCCGCCTCCCCACCGCCAGCATCCGAAACAGGGCGTTCAGCAGAGGAAAATTATGGGGAGGGGGGAATTTCATTTGGTCGACTGGGGGTGGGGGGAATTTCATTTGGCCGACTGGCTAGCAGTAGATCAGTAGTAGTAGCAGAGAATTTCATTTGAGAATTTCTTCTGAGAATTTCATTAGGCATTAGCTGAGTAGCAGTAGATCAGTAGTAGTAGGAGAGCAGCTAGAGCTGCTTCATTAGTAATATGGTATGAATTCACTTCTTTATTTCATTGCAACATGCCTACCGCCTAGCACTTTTTTGAACATTGTTAGTTAGTGATATTAGTGGTGATCTGAAAATCAATTTTGTTTATGTGGTCGCAGAATGCTCTGGATGCAAGTGAAATTTAGGTATATTACGCGATGGTGAAATAAAATTGGGCGTAATGGTGTTGATTTGAGCAGCTTTGGTAAATACAATGGCGAACACTTATGTCTCGATAGAGTTAACATCCGTGATATAAAGCTTTGGTTGACCAAATATTTTTCCCTCGATGCAAGTGTTTACTCTGTTACTATTCAAGTCGATTCACGCAGTAGTAAGGGTGACCCGGCTATGTGGGAGTTGAAGAAAATAGATCGGACGTACTTGTGGCAGAAATGGTTAAGGTGGTGCAAGGGATCTAGCCTTGAATGTGTAATGCTGGTGCAGGCGTGCCCTAGAGAAGAGGTGAATATTAGCGACGTGGGCGAAAGCAGCACGTCGGCTACAGCTGAACAAGTTCAGGTAGTGGTGCCGGCTGAGGTAGCAGCGGAGGATGATAACAGGGATGCAGCAAACGCGGAAGGTCGGGCAGATGAAGGGGAGGAAATCGAGCAAATTGTTGATCAATTGGAGTTGGTGGACCATATGGCGAGGCAAGATGAAGCTGAAATGTTGGAGTGTGATGATGACATCGACGAAGATGAGGAAGAGGGAGGAGATGATGAAATGCATAGTAGTACTGGGGCAACGGATGTACCCATCCCTGACGAGTGGAACAGGAAAAACAAAGCTAGTATGGAAGTTTTGTGGGGGCATGAGTCGCGTTGGGAGTATGGTAGCAATGCCGTTCGGCTGAATCAAGTTTTCGCAAACAATTCTGAGTTGAAGTTGGCAGTGAGGCTGTGGGCACTATCGCAGCAGAGAGAGTTCCGAGTTGTTTTGTCCACCCGTATAGATACACAAAGGAAGTGCGAACCGGCGGATGTGAATTCGAGTACATGCTTATGTCAAGTGCGAGACATTTTGGATTGCATCACGAGTAGATGGGCACACATGCGCACTAGAAAATGTTCTCGTGAAACACCGCAACTTGAATGCGGCTCTAATCGCTAGCGTGATGTTCAATGAGATCATCGAGAAGAGGGACATTGAGTGTTCTTATATTCGTAAAGCAATCTTGAGAACATTTAAGTACCGATAAGTTACTCGATGGCTCGGGCGTATGGCAAAAGGCATTAGAGAAGAGGTTTGGGACATATGAGGCTTCAGATTGTAACCTACCTCGTGTGCTTGATGTCTTGAAGGAAACCAACCCGCACGCATAATCGCTTTGAAGAAAGTGAAGCGGATGGTAACGGGTCTCGATATTTCGTCGAGCTTTCTTCACTGGTCCTTGCATTGCGCTATTCGTGCATCGCCGCCCATTGTTGCAAGGCGTCGATGGTACATTCTTGATCGAAAATACAAGGGCGATTCTAACGGCAATTGCAATTGATGGGAACAACCACATACTTCCATTGGCCTTTGCATTTGTTGAGGGTGAGAACCGGATAGCCGGGTCGTGGTTTTTCGTACATTTGAAGTTCGGGTAGTTCGTGATCGCCCAACGTGTGCATCATCCATGACCGCCATAAAGGTATCATTTCGCAATTAAGACTCTACAGAGGACCTTGATGAGCCTTTTTCCGTGGCGTGACATGCGAAATAGGTGGTGCATGAGACATTTGGGAGCAAATTTTTCAGTGCGGCTCAAGAGTAAGAAGTCGATGAACCTATTTAAGAGGTTATGCAAGCGTAACCAAGCACGAAGTTCAACGCGATATTGGCCGAGTTGGACAAGCACACTACCGCACGATTGAAGAGTCAAGAAGCAACCAAGAACGCCAAACGATTGCCCACCGAAAAGGCTATCACCCCTGAGCGCCGATCCTCCAAATCGAGGAGACGATCGCCAAGAAACATTAAGTGTTTCTCGTGACCGGATAGAGGCGAGCTGTTGGAGAAGTGGGCATTGCTCCATGACACCGAGGCGCCAAAGTTAGTATACTAAATTAACATAGCCGTGGACGATTGAACAATTAGAGTTATCGTGCTAATCGATATGTTTGAACAGTTCGTGTCATGACAACGAATATAGCCGAGGTTTACAATTGGGTCATCAAAGGCTCGCGTCCGCTACCACTTGTGGCCATCCCGAAGGCATGC
Source organism: Guadua angustifolia (assembly GCA_036346375.1). Lineage (NCBI taxonomy): Eukaryota > Viridiplantae > Streptophyta > Magnoliopsida > Poales > Poaceae > Guadua > Guadua angustifolia. The sequence continues at coordinate 30,166,299 of CM070500.1, read as the reverse complement.
TGCACGGCATCGCGGTACTTCCGAAAAGGCATGCGGAGGTCAGATCGCATGCCACGACATTGCAAACGCCAGATCGGCGCGGATGATGGCCTCACATGGAGGAACGCGACCAAAGAAAGCTCACCGCATATGGTGCGTAGCTTCGAGTCACCGAGTACCGCTCAAGTGACTCTCCGTGTAAAGGGGATTGGGAACCGACATACGGTTATTACACACGAGGTTAACCTAGGCCAAGGGGCCACCGGATGGTGTGAATGCACCGCAACAAGCCAAGACTTCTTCATATTCCTCGCCGCATGTGATCGCAGCCTTGTGGACAAATTGGGATGAGCACGCGCAAAGACGTGTCCCCTTTCTACCAAGGGTCATGCTCACAACACCGTCCGGTGAGTTCCGTGGTTTTCGAGCACATGGTGATTTCACCGCCATTAACACGATGTGCGATATGTCTACCGGATACAAATTTACGGAGGTGTGCACCAGTATAGCCGGGCCGTCCACGCCTAGGCGATTCGCAATGACATGGATGAATCAAGTGGGTGGCCTGTTAGGAGGTGTTCTCAAGCAGGTGAGTACGGGCACAAGGCAACGCAATGCCCTTAGTGTTATGTATTGAATTATGTAATGTGTATTCAATTGTGTAATATGTACCGCTTTTATCCTATGTTAGGTATTTGCAGTATGTTGGACCTTCCATCATGTTTATGTAGTGAATTATGTATTTTGTTTTGAATTTCGTAATATGAATCGCTTTATCTACGATTGTACATTTTGTCATGCTTTCGTATTGAATTGCGTAACATGTCTGTCGTTTGTTTATTTATGTCCAACTCTTTAGTCTTTTGATTTACATTACTAATCATACTGTTTTCATGTTTACTTGCAGGATGGAGCACTTTGAGCCCGAGTCACTCCTTGACTCTTCGTTGATGACGGCACCGCATGCGTTCGTCCACACCACACGGGGCCTTGAGCACGTGCCTCTGCTGCGGGTCCGTGTGCCCCGCAGGGCATGGCGGCTCCACCCAGCCTTCTACGCCAGGTGAGTTGCACTACATTTACATGTTTCATTGCTCGCACAATTGCATTTCTTCTAACAATTGAATTTACATGTCGATAGGTTGGCACGCGGCCGGGTTGCTTCCTCGCCGCATGATCGAGGCCTCACCGAGGACGGGCCGAGGCTCAGATCTCGCGAGGGCGACGACGGTCCGTGAGCGGTCACGGCGCTTTTCCGCTCGACCGAGCTCATCGTCTTGTCTGGTGGACCGCTGGCGCCGGAGACGCACACTTTCCACCGCTGCTCGGGAGGTGACGGCCACCCCGCAGACGCCGCCATGCTTACAGGTTGCCGATCGCTGGGCACCGACGGACCCTGGTGGCTCCTCGGGGGTGGCAGTCGACCGCAGGAGAGGTTCACGGAGTTGCCCCCACTAACCCTGATACCCGCCGCTAGGAAGAACCACGGGCCGCTGAGGAGGTGGTCGCCCGGCCGAGGTGAGTGCTTGTACATGTATATGTTATTCTAATTTTTGTAACATTATTAACATATTACTATATGTTAATTGTCACAGTGCAAAGACATGGCGGCGGACCCCACGCCGCACTGTGGACCGACACTTCGAGGCCTACCGCTTTGGTTGTTTGGGATGGTCATGTTCACGACCACGCCGGAGACAGCGTCGACGACGGTGGATAGCTCTACGACGGGCTATCGCGACGCCGCCGACCTGCACTGTGTCCCGCCGGTGTCCCTGGGTTCGCGGTTCTTGCCGCACGCATCAGCGCCTTTGCGACGCAGCGCGTGAAGCCAAGGACACCGCCAACCCGACCGATGCCTCTACCTCCAGCTTTTGGTCGCTCGAGGCTTCCCAGCTGGGTCGACCTTGGTCTTCCATGAGTGTACACCGCCGAGATGTACGGGCGACGACATCGACCGACCGACCGTGGGCTCGCTGGACTCGGCGACGGTAATTATTTCTTTTACTTGCATTTATCAATTTGTATTTGCAAAGCATGTGCTTCAACATATTTTTTTCCTTTTGCGCCCCGCACAGGCAGATGCAGAGTGCGCACGTCTGCACTCCCTTCACGGAGGCGTCGACCACCCACACGCGAGTGGTGTGGACCCCACACAGAAGCGCCGTGTCCACGACAGAGCGCCGCAATGGGATCTCCGCGCTTGGTAGGGACCGTGGTTTCGGCCGACGACGAGGAAGATCGCCCTCGACGCCACGTGGAGGACTACGCACGCACCGAGTCCTCGACAGCCGACCTAAGACACCGGGTCCCCGTTCCTTAGGGGGATCGTGTACCGTCCGCAGTACACACGTGAGTTATCGGAACTAAAATATGTGAAATAGTTACGTCGTATGTCTAATAATTTCGATTTCTTTTCGTGGTCGCCACCCATGGCCCTCCGAAGAGCCTCGCCCACCTTGCTACGAAGATGGAGCCGGGTCGGGCGCAAAGGGGTCGGGCGCAAGAAGACGTCGTCGATGAGGCCACACCTACGACGACTACTGCCCCACCAGCAGAAGACTGCGCCGGTACGCGTTCCCTGACGCTGCGGTCCGCTTCCTCACCGTGGAGGAGGTTCGCCGGCGCAGACGCCTCCCAGCGTGCCGACTTTGTACCTGTGCGCGCAGAGCGGACATGCACGCCATGGTAAGTATTAATTTCAGAATTACATTGTGTATTCTTGACGCAAAAATTCCATATGCATATCACTTTCGTGTGTGGTGGACCACGCTAGGAGCCGCACACGACGATCCAAAGGTCTTGTCCAGCACGACGGAGTTGCCATCTCGCCGACGAGATGGCGAGGCCTGGGACGCATGGTGGCTTTACCGGGTGATCGTGGAGCTGGTTCTTGTCGGCACGCCGACGCTACCGACCGCACACCTCGAGACGGCCAAGCGGTGCCTACACACCCCACAACTGACTCCCTCGTTACACAAATGAGGCGAGTGCGCCCACACCCTTTGCCTCCGCCCAAGTGGTCGAGGGTCCGGCCGCAGCACCACGCGCCCCACCATGGTCCCCACGCCAGTAAGTCGAGCTACTTACGCTGAGTTTTTGCATCACGTAACTACAATTAAAAGGTATTATCCGAACGCGAGTTACGTTGAGGGTGGAGGCCGCTTCTCGATCCACGCACTCCTCGCCACGCCGAGCGGTGAGTTCTTCGCGACCGCTTTTCTTCGGTGCACGCCAGACGCTTCCCGCACCGACGCAGCGACGCAGCCTCGCACCGACACGCAGGCACGCACGCACTGCACCGACCACGCTTCACGCAGCCGAGTTCGCACCTTAGGGTACACGTTGTTCCCCGCGATCGCCGATCGGCGGCAAATAAATACATGACTTCGGACTACGGGCAAAGGTGCCATCGCAGATCGGCGGGGCCATCGCAGCGCTTCACCCTCGCCTCTTGACGATGCACCGCCTCAAGACGTAGGGTCAAGAGGGTCGTCGTGAGGAGGGGTGGCGCCGACTAGGACTCGCTGATAGGGTGTCATTCCTACTTTTGTTCTTACTTTGTACTATTTTACATTGTTTAGAGTGTTGTTCTCGCTTTGTTACTTTGTTTGTACCGCTTTACAATGTTAATAGTGATGTTCACGCTTTTTACCTTCCGATATCAATGCACCCCGCCAGACCGAGACGACAACACACCGCACCTCGCCAGATCGAGACGACAACACGCCGCACCCCGCTTCCGGATCGAACGACAACACGCCGCACCACGCCGCCGGCAGAGACGACAACACGCCGCACCCCGCCAGATCAAACGACAACACTCGACCACGCCGCTCGGCCGAGACGACAACACGTTGCACCCCGCCAGACCGAGACGACAACACGCCGCACCCCGCCAGATCAAACGACAACACGCGCTTTGATGATGGGTGACACGTCGTTCGGAGTAACCCTCACCACCACTATAAAACATGGCCGGGGGTAGACATCCAACACAGCCAAACCAAAGAATCAACGCCACCGAATCTACACAAATTTGGACACAATGTCGTTTCTATCGCCGCTTCTTCAAAGAAGCGTAGTCATCCCGCCCAATATCCGGATGCCAAGAGCGCCGACGCCCGCTTCGCCGGAGTTGCCCGACCAAAATGCGATCAAGAACCTACCGCGAAGATTGAGCAATCTACCCATGGAGCGACGGCCACCACTCTCATCTGTGTTCGCACCTACGAGGTAAACCTATCGTGTCCACACAATACATGGTAACACTACCATCTCATGCTTCGTTTTTCTTTTCTTAGCACAAGGACCGTGTTGCTTCTTCCAATGGATCGATGGGTCCGAACGATGCGACTACTTAATTTCTCAACAATCGCCATGACAACTACCCCGCTTCGCCCGAGAACTTCACCCGGTGGGAGAGGCCGCCAGGATATGTCCCATTTCTAGATCGACCAGAGCTTAGGGCCGGTGTGCAAGGGGCTAACCGATCGGTGAGTTTCACGCGACATACTCATGTTAAACTCACAAAGTAGTAGTTCTAAACCAGTTCATCGCACACAGTACTTCAAAAGGGCGTTTTGAACATCAACAAGTCGAGGAGGAACCTCCTCCAGTACACACCCGAAGCCCCGACGCTCACAGACATGGCTCGGAGGCAAGGGTTGATACCGCCAGGTGATCTAGCGGACCGGAGATTCTACCGTGCCCTTGGCCGAGGAGGAACGGTGGCCGGTATTTCAACTGGTGGACCCGGAGACGCATTCACCCACATCTCGTGCAACTCGCATGGGATAACTGGGGAGCAACCTCTCCGTGGTGCCACTACCGCCCGTAAAAGCCGACTTCGAGCACGCCTTATGGTGTTATGCAACCACCAAAGCGGCATACCGCATTGAATGCAGGCACGCCCGCTTGTCCAACCATAAGCCCAACACACACCTCCCGCACCATACAAAGGAGTGCGAGCCGAACAGAGCAGGCGCCCGCATGTCTCCGGCTAACGCCAACACAACAGAGGCGCAAGAGGGTTCCTCCTCTCAAGAAGAAGGGACAAGGAAGCAATGTCGGGCCCGCACCACGCAACAAATCCTCGACGCTTGCGCGACCATCCGGAACCCGTGGTATTAACATAGGGGCCGAATCGGATGACATGCCCATATGGGAGGCGAAATCCACATAAAGAACAACCAAAATTTAAGTCTTATACACCCGAGACGTACAAGATAGGCCACCCAATCGGCGATACCGGGAGCACCGCGGAACCCCATGGAGTTCTTTTCATAGTAGGGATTGAGCGTGTCCGAGGACAAATCGCAAAATTAGAACGGTCGTAATATGCGTAAAATGTATGACATCATTCTCGTTGTACCCAGATAGGCGAACGATCATTTGTTCCACCACGATTTAACAAGGCTTTCCTTATTAACCTCGCCACCGTTGTAATGCCCTAGTAATATAATATAATCTAATCTATTGCTTATTTTCTCATCGAACTTTCGTGTATGTACCCTTATATATGTTCAACAAATAATTTAAGTGTTCATAACATGAGTTGTTGTCGACCATAAAATCTTGAAAATTCCTGTCTGTGATGTTCATAACAATAAAAATTAAATTTTTATAAGTTCATAACAATCAAATTTTATTGTTTGAATTTAAAACATTGTTCAGATCTTCAAATTATTTGAAATTTTTATGGTAATATCACTGATTTATCAGAACCTCCATAAAATATTTCACAATTTTCCGACGCCGTGGTTGTCCAATTTAATTTTTATACGTGTTCGCCATTCTACCCATGAAAGTGCCTTTTCCGATTTTCGCAACAAATGGTCGGGCCAACGTCTGGCTATCTCGCCCATACGTAAGTGGTAGCCCGCATTGCGTAGGCCGCCCTAGAATTTTTTCGTAATTTTTGGACCGTGTCTGGCCTTTCCCGCGGGGCAACGAAAACCCCTTAGTGCCCACGATTTCCGTGGTTTCGTAGCCGTTAGTGCCTTTTCCGACTTTCGCAACAAAATGCCGGAGGAACGTCTTGCTATCTCGCCCATATGTAAGTGGTAGTCAAGATCGCGAGGGCCGCCTTCATTTATTCATTTTTTTTGACCGTGTCTTGCCAATCCATGGCTATGAAAATACGAAAGTGAGATGCGATCACTAACTAACTAAAATAATTCTTCCCGCCTATTACATGACAAGAGTTTTTTAGTTTTTTCCTGCTTAATATAACAATTATTGCATAAACAGCTCACAAAAAAATTACTTACAAATTAATAAATGTACAAGATATCGCCAAACAGCTTGAACGACTACTAGTAGTCGCTACACCGCTGGCGACTACTAGTAGTCGCCAATCGGGTTGGCGATTACTATGTAGTCGCCGAGCGTGTGGCGACTACTACCGACCGGCGATAACCGGTTGCCACCGGCCGTCACCGGCCGACACGAGGATTACGGTATAGTCGCCAAACCGTGTGGCGATTACCTAATATCGCCAAACCGTTTGGCGACAACCCTATTATCGCCAAACGGTTTGGCGACCGGATATTATTTCTGCAAATTTTAAAATACGTGTATTAATGTCGCAATTTCGATTTAAAATAATATTATTTAAAAAAAAATTCCCGAAGAAAGTATAACAGTGATGTGTATGTAGCAGGGCGAAGAGCGAGATGTGGGCGACATGTCGCGCGTGATGCGTACGTCGTGCCCCGTGGCCGTACTCAGAATTCTAGCTAGGGATCTTGTGTTCGGGACCTTGACGACCAGGATGGACGGCCCCGATTTGCTTGCTGCTCAGTTCCATCAGGCAACGTACGGTCAGGATGAATGGCAATATGGCATGCATGGCGGTGGAATTCAGGGCTCAGGATGGTCTTGAGGGGCGCTGCTAGATTAATTGTTGGTCATCGGTTAATTGCTTCACGACTGACGTTAATATGTATTTTAGGTGGTTTACCGGATCGTCTGACAAGGCATGCAATTCTTCCCATGCCTAGCGTTGTCTAGCTAATAATTTGCTGGAATTAATCTTGCATGTCATGTACAAGTGCAAAGTGTGCACGATACTTTTGTGGTAGCTGTATGCATGTAGTTGTGTTTGTCGCATGTATATATGTAGAAAGATTAAAGATAGTAGAGTGGTTAGTTTATTTCGGAGAGATTTCAGAATTTGCCATCTTTAAAATTCGTTTTTTCGATATTTGACACCCTGACCCACTGTCATAGACTCAGATGGATCCATATATCATACACAGGAGCTGAAAGGCATACGAATTAGATGTTATTTTCTGAAATTCCCCGTTTATTTAGTTAGTGGACCACTTCTCGAGAAACGTGGCGTTAGTTTGGGTATGCTCATGCATTAATCTAGCTTATCTATATATATAACAGAACAGAGAGGAGAAGAAAAGAACGCTGGGTTTCGCGTCACCAAAACAAAAGGCTCGATTGTGAGTTATTGTCCTTTGTGTCTTCATCTTCTTCCTTAGACAGTGTGTGAGTTAATTCGGAACTTAGGGGTATTGTTGGTGTGAGTGGTGTAATGGTTGGATGATGTGAGTGTGAGTGGTGTAATGGTTTGATGTAATTGTTTATTGTGAGGTTTTTTCGGGCCCGATTTTTTCCCGGAAAAAAATTGGACCATCCCTCTTTTTCTTCTTCTTAATATATCTTGCGGCATCTCTCATGCTGCTCTTTCAAAAAAAAAGTTATCTTTGGGCCGGAGAGGTGTGTGTGAAGTACATCAGGAGAGTTAGGGCCGGGAGTGATTCTCAACATTTAGTATCATAGCATGATTCAATTATAAGAATGTGTTGAAGGTGATGATGACTAGACGTTGGCTCGTCGAGACTAGCGGTGAGAGGTTCATGATGGCACGTTTGTGTTGAAGGCTGTAGACAGTGGTATGAGGTTGTGTTCGTGGAGGTGGTGGTGTGAGATCATTGTGAGGAAGAGTCGTTGTGATGCCGACAGTAACGGTGGTGTGATTTTGCTACAAGGAAGTTGGCGTGGTGTTGACAATGATGGCGCAGCGGGGCTGCTATGGCAACAATAGTGGTATGAAGTTGCTACGTGAAGATGGCGGTGCAAAGCCGTTGGGAAACATGCACAAATAGTTATATGAAGCTGTCGAGAGACAATTTTGTGTGAAGCCGACGGTCATGGTGTGAGGCTATATACTATTGTAAGAAAGATTAGCATGGTGCCGATGGAGACCATTGGTGTGACGTTTCAATGTGAAGCCGATGATGATCACATGAGTAGTCGATGCGAGGCCGACAAACGCACTTGACGGGCCACAAGCAGTGGCGGAGCCAAGGCCCGGCCAGGCCGGGCCCATGCCCGGGCTGTCGCCGCAATATTGCATGCAGGAAGTCGGCGGAGGAGAGCGCCTCGTCGTAGCCAGACTCCATCAGCAGCTTGTATATCCTCGGCACCCAACTCCTCTGCCATTGCCGGCCGGCGGCTATATCTATATATTAGCATGGCACCAATATTCTTTCAATATTTCTTCTCGTAGGCTCCGGCCAGTGGTCCATCGAGGTGGGCGCCTGCCTTCAATCTCCTTTTGTTTTTCTTTTTTAAAACACAATAAAAAGTACGTCGAACGATGAACGATGCAAGAAGGAAGATCGATGGATGCACTCCACAGTTAGGGGGTGAAAACACATCGAATATGATCAGATAGTAGGTCATTTCGTACAGTGGCAGAGCCAAGGCCCGGCCAGGCCGGGCCTATGCCCGGACTATGGTCAGCTCCGTCCATATGTGCATACAGTGGTGGAGCCTGTTCTCGGCAACCCTCGACGGCTGCTCGGGCTTGCCGACGAGACCTTGTCTAGTCCTTCCTCTCGCGTAAGACGGTATTTGCCTGACCAAACGTTTGCTGCTGTTAGGCTTGCCCAGGCTCCAAAAAATTCCTAGCTCCGCCACTGGCCACAAGAGCCATGAGGAGATGGCATGGCAGTCGATGTAAAGCCGATGCAAGGTGACTCGGTGCGAGATGGACAATGGCACGATGAGTCACGGAATTAATTAGGCACCTGTAGAGGAGGCATCGATTGGAGTTAGTTGAGTGGTTAGTTCGTTTAGTTGGTGGACCACTTCTTGAGGAACTTGTGTACGAGTCCGGGTGAGGCTCTTAGCCCATGCATATAATCTAGCTTACCGGTTTAAGAGAACAAAGAGGGGAAGAAAAGGATGTTGAGTTGCGCGTCACTAAAAGAAAAGGCTCGATTTTGTGTTTTTGTCCCTCGTATGTATGTTGGTCTTCTTCCTAACAATGTGTGAGTTTTCTCCTGGAGAGGTGTGTGAAGCATAGTCTAGAGAGTTAAGGAGTGATTCCCAACATAATTAAGATCAAAAGAAAGACTAGCTAGCTAGGTGCATACTTGTTGATGATTTTTTTTTAAAAAAACAATCTTATTGACGATTTCAGATCGACGGTATAACAATATATATATATATATATATATATATATATATATAGAGAGAGAGAGAGAGAGAGAGTCGACTTCAAAGCAGATCATCCGTGCTCAAGGCGATTTTCAAAATCCGTGATAAAAATGTTTGATCCGAACCATTCATCTTCTTCATCTTGTTGAAATGTAGCTACAGACCAAATTTCGTATTTTTTTGAATTTGTTTACTATTTGTTTTGCATTTTCTAAAATCAATGGCTGATTTTAGAAAATGCAAAACAAATAGTAAACAAATTCAAAAAAATACGAAATTTGGTCTGTAGCTACATTTCAACAAGATGAACGGATCAGATCGAATATTTTTATCACAGATTTTGAAAAATCGGCCTGGAGCACGGAGATGATCTGTACTTTGAAGCTGACGGTAGCAAAACTCATATATATATATATATATATATATAGAAAATGATTCTATACTCCTGGGTGTATGTACTTCCACCTCTAATATACCGTTTAAATGATGTAATTATACCTCTTTATCCTTTTGAGTATATTCTAATACTGATTATAAGATACTCCAAAGTGAGTTTCATGAAAAAATTTCATTAAAATCCACCCTTTATAGCATAATTTGTTTACATATTCCTTATATACATGGAAAAGAGTATGTAGCAAAAAAATAAAGGGTATGCTGAAATTTTTTTAATCTTGTTGTATTGGAGTATCTTAGAATTATTATTAGAGTATACCTAAAGTGATAAAGAAGTATAAAATATTTATTTAAACGGTATATTAGAGGTGGGAGTACTACACCTGTGAGTATGGAACTATTTATATATATATATATATATATATATATATATATATATATATATATATATATATATATATATATATATATATTATAACAGAGCCATTACTCGTACATGTCAAGGAAAATGTACATTCGCGTCCTGATAGTTTTATAAAGAAGCATGGATCGGAAGCTAATTATGTGTGTGTAATTGATCCGGTGCATTGTTTTGATTTGCTTGATGCTAAGTTAGTTACGATTAGGTGGGGGTGCTTTCGACATGTGATGGGGAATTTTCAGCTTCACGCTGGTGTCACAGATTACATCTGAACTATCTCTTCGCATGTCTTTTAGGGCATGTTTGGGGTATTAAGTCACTTCAGCTTATAAAAAACTAACAAGCGCCCTTCCAAACGCTCAGTTTTTAAACAGCTTTTGGTATAAGTTAGAATTCATATATAACTAGTAAAAGTCAAAAGCTAAAAGCTGGGTTGTATCTGCTTTTGCAACTTATTGCTAAGTTGAATTAGCTATTTGTTAAGCAGTCTCTTGTAAAAAGCTGTAGCTGCTTTTTAACCTAGAAAGTAAAAAAATAGTTTTTCAAAAAAGCTACATCTCCTCTAAATAGACTCTTAGTTAACTGGAGTAGCATTCTTTATGTACCCACTTGATTTAGAAGAACTTGACAATCTTACTACTTTATCGTGGTATAGAGTTGACAGCAATATCGAGTATAATTGGACAGCAGCTCAGTTCAAGACTACAAGCACATATTCAATAACCTAGTTTTGGTTTCAACACACGTTTAGGATGCATAAACTTCATAGGAATTCTGCAAGAATTCCTCAATGAACAATACAGTTTGACCAGAATTCATGTCGAACTCCCCTGTGCAATTGGGCCATTGAGTCCTTGTTGGTTTTTACGCAAAAATGGCACCCGAAATTTGCACGAAACAAAAGAGGCGAGCATTAAAGAACAAAAAAAAATGGTGTCACGAGACGACGCAAAACTCCATCCTAAACAGTAAACACAAGGCGAGTTAAATATAGTGACTTATATATAGCCCTTTTAGGTATTAGAAAGATGTGCTAAATGAATCCTAATAAGACTAAGAATTTCTAATCCTAATAGAAATAGTATTCCTATTTACTTTAGAAGAAAACTAGAGATACTATATAAACCTAGAGGGAGGTTATAAAGAACCAAGAAACCAAAAAACCGTAAGGCCACTCATCTAGAGCAAAAAGTTAAAAAATTATTTAGCACTAGTTTCTTGTATAGGGTAAGGATCCAAAGACCCTAAAAGATTCGAGAGATCGTGACCTTTTATTCTGTTCAACCCTTTTAGGGATTTGCGAAAGCAGTGTTACTAGTCCGCTGATAATTGTTGAGCAGAATAAAAAAGTAAATAAAATTAAAGTGCTCCAAATCAGCTGAAAATAAAATAAAAAAATCCAACAGCCAGTGGTGACCGGAAAAAAAAACAGCGCTTCGGCTCCACTGAATTTGCATTGTACAGGAGCTATCCTCGCAAATTCATCGCACTAATAGCCACTTTTTGAATAAATTCAAGCACGAAGCTAAACCAGTAAAAAAAATGAGAGAGTATAACTGTTTGCACCAAATTTTGGTAACTGACAAAGAATCGGCTAGATTCAAACAGTTGAGGAAATCCTGGCCGACGTGGACTCTTGCGACGTGTCAGAGTTGGACTCAGATTAGCGCTTTTGGAAAGAAGCTAGGTAATCGCAGAGACCAGTCAAATACGCCGATATATGGAAACAGTATACAACAAGGAAACCGTGAGTTTACCACTAACTCCTCTCCGTAATGGTGAAGGACTCGGACCGACCGGTATAAAAGAGAAGCCAATGCTAGGTTGAAGATCATCAACAACAGATCATACACTTTTATCGTTACTTTTGTTCTTTAGTCTTTCTTTTAGTCTTGTAATACGTTCCTCTGTAAGTCGATTTCACTCAATAAAGTTGCGATCGCCGATTATTGGTTGTCATCGATTTCCTTCAGTTCGACGGTTTCGTCTTTGTTGCGCATCGCTTTTCGTAGTTTATCCGCCTCTTATCTTGCACTAAATCGGCCTTCTAGCCGATAGGTGCCGAGCCGATCATCCGTGAGGAATCGGCTTTGCTTCGGATTCACATTCTACCTTGTCGATTGGCAGGTCAAGTCGACTGGCACGCCTCGAACCAGGTGTTCGTCCTGTGTGTTGGGGCCAGAAACCCTACTTCACGTTTTTGGCGACAACATATTTTGGCACGCCCGGTGGGACCAGATCAGAAAAGATGACGGCGAGCAGATCTACTGCGCCAGCCGACGTCAACGCTGACGCGATAATCGTCCCCACTTTGGACGATTTAACTCCAGAACAACGCAAGGAAATTGAAGATCGGAAAGCGGCTCTGGAAGAATTAATGCTTGGGTGTTATCAGAAAACGCGACGAGGTGTCACGCAGAAGACGGCACTTCCAACGTTGAATAACCTCGGCGACGCTGGCGTCTCCGCGGATCCGGTAAGCCAATATATACCAGCACAGGCCGAGTTATCTGCTATGATCGAGCAATCTGTGCATCATGCATTAATCAACCAGTCATCGGCTTTGGTCACTACATTAAAGCCGATGATAGAAAATAGTGTTAAAACAATAGCGCATGAATTAGCAGAGTCTGGGGGATTGTTAGAGCCAATACGACCACTTCCAACATACCCTGTATATTCTGTAGCACAAAACACCAACACAATGAGAGTATCGGCTCCAACACCATCGCTAATGCCAACTCAGCCCACTGTGTTGACACCAGCAAATACTCGTCCGATTACCCAATATTATGGATATACGGATGGAGCAAGAATAGATGCGCCCAACACGACATTAGGAAACACGGGTGGACAGTCGGCTTCTCAGCCGATCGAGCTCGACAAAACTCCCAACACTCTAGGGCCAACCGTATTAAAAAATCCAGCCCCACATAGGGTAGTTTCATACGCTGAACCTTTTGTACCGTATTAAAAAATCCAGCCCCACATAGGGTAGTTTCATACGCTGAACCTTTTGTACCTTTACATGAGTTCTCAATGGGGAAGAATAGTGGGTATGATCCACTACCCCGACAGCACCCGTCGGCTAATGGGGGCCGACAGGCCGAGTTTGCACTCGGGGGGCAGGATACCTTGCATCATAATTGGATCAATCCCGTCCATGCATCGGCCAATAATATTAATTGGGCCGATCAGATCTCTACGGTTTTGAGGGATCAATTTGGTCTGCAGCCGAAGGGGAAAACTATCGGCTATAGAAAGCCGTACCCAGATTACATAGACCGAATGCCATATCCTCACAACTATAGAATACCTGATTTTGCAAAGTTCTCTGGGGATGATTCGGTGACTACTCTTGAACACGTCGGACGATTTATAGCTCAATGTGGGGAAGCAGCGCAGTCCGACGGTTTGAAGATTAGGTTATTTCCTTTATCTTTGTCAGGAACTGCTTTTACATGGTTCACAAACCTTCCTCCAAATTCGGTCCATGTTTGGAACGATTTGGAAAGCCGATTCCACGAGTATTTCTTCTCTGGGAGTTTAGAACTTAGAATATCAGATCTGAGTTCTGTCCGACAGAAATTCGGTGAATCGGTTTCCGATTATCTCAAAAGATTTAGAGAAATACGCAATCGATGCTTCAATGTTACATTGCCCGATAATCAATTAGCCGATCTAGCCTTTCAAGGGTTGATTCCATCACTTAAAGAGAAATTTGCTGGGCAGGAGTTTTCCGATCTGAGCCATCTGCTTCATCGTGTATCAGCACAAGAAAGCCGATATGCAAATAAAGAGTTCAAAGACAAGTTTAGGTCAAATGGAAACAGTAAGGACAAAGCAAAAATAAACATGGTAGATTATAGTTCAAGTGAAACTTCTGAGGATGAAGCAGATGTAAACATAGCCGAATGGGTAAAAGGACCTAAAAAACCTCTTATCTGTTCTTGGCTCAAGCCGACAAAGAGCAAATCAGAGGTCAAATATGCTTTTGATGTGTCCAAGTGTGATCGTATATTTGACTTATTATTACAAGAGAAATTGATACGATTACCTGAAGGGCATGTCATACCATCGGCTAATGAGATCAAGAAACGGCGATATTGTAAATGGCATCACTCTTTTTCGCATAACACTAATGACTGCAACATTTTTCGACAGCAAATACAGTCGGCTATTGAAGATGGCCGTCTTAAATTTGCGGAGGAGCCGGCCATGGAAGTGGATGTCAATCCTTTCCCGATCAACATGGTCCAGTGCTCACGCAAAGGAAAAGAGCCGATGAATGAAGAGGCGATGCCTATAACCCGGCTTGACGATCAATCAAGTTCAAACAATGGCACGCTCAAGATAACGATCGGCTCGCTGCAGATAGAAGCCGATCAAGATGGTAAAAACTCGAGGACAGTCAAACCAAAGGGAGACTTGGAAGTTGGACGATGGTATAAAGCCGAAAGGTCACCACCACGGAAAACAGCATTCAAACCAAGGCCAACTTTTACGCAGCTGCTCGAAAAGTATGAAAGAATAAGCCGACGGCAGAGACAACAACCACATCGGCCAAATAACTGGCACAGACTAGAATCGCATTGGCCAGATAGCAGTTATCGGCCAAACCATATTGAGATAGCTCACCAGAGATGTCCTTTCTGGCAGTTTTGCTGGGAAAAAGGTATGGCCTTACCTTCTTCGAAAGCGTGTCCTATGGAGCATTATCCACAGGATAATCGGCTGAGACAACCAGTGAAAGAACGGCTGTCTGCACCAATACCAGATCGGAGTGAGCCAAAAAACAAACGACCAGTAAAGGAAAGACTTGGCACGCTGAGGCAAGAAGGTACCCAAAAGGAAGAAGGATCAGAAAATCTGGCCGGTAAGATTCGTAAGCCGATTGAGCCCAAACCAAGATGGTGTCCGACAGGACTTAGCCGATCTCAACGAAGACGACTTCAGCGGTTGCGGACGCAGGAGATGAGGGCTGCCGAAGAAGAAATACAAAGAGATGAAATGTTCAATGAACTGCGGCCGATAAAGGTTGTAAAAAAGGAGTGGAGGAGAAAGGAATAGACTGACGACGAGACAGACTTCTCGGACGACTTACTGTCTCCGATGATCCGAGACGATACCCCCCCATGGACATCAATATGGTTTTTACTTTGCCGGCCGAGTTCAAAATTAAAACAGAATCGGCTAACAATGCGTTTGCTCAGTTATGCCTAGGCGCTCAAGAAGCTGTCTTCGAGAAGCCACAAGACGATCATCGGCACTTAAAGCCGTTGTATCTAAAGGGCCACATAAACGGAAAGCCGATTTCCAGAATGTTGGTCGATGGAGGGGCAACAGTAAACCTGATGCCATTCACAACCTGCAAAAAGTTAGGAAAAACCGACGAAGACCTGATCAAGACTAACATGGTGCTAAATGACTTTACTGGTGATCCTACTGAAGCAAAAGGAGTAATGGTGACGGAATTGACAATCGGCAGTAAGACTTTGCCGACTGCGTTCTTTGTGGTTGAGGCAAAGGGGAATTACAGCGTGCTCCTCGGACGAGATTGGATACATGCCAATTGTTGCATCCCGTCGACTATGCATCAACTCCTTGTGCAGTGGGACGGAGATAGAGTGGAAGTCGTCTAAGCCGATACATCGGCTCATATAGCCTTGGCAAGCTCTGATGCTAACTGGCCACATGAAGAAGCTGAGTGCATATCAGGGAAGGCTTTGGATGACTGTGATTTCATATGCGTTGGCAAAACTGGCTTAATGCCGATCAGTGTCAGGCCTGGCACATTCGATCGGGCAAATGAAGTTTTGAGACGATGGAGTCAAAAATAATGCAAGACCTACAAAGTAGGATGAAAAGCTATCGGCAAATAAACTTTTGCGAAGCTATCGAAGATTTTCAGGAAGAGAAGTTGGGCCAAGGTTTCACTTCTGCCGATATGCTTGAAGAAGTCGACATAGGTGAAGGTGATAGGAAAAGACCAACTTTTGTAAGTGCAAGACTGGGTGCAGAATACAAAGCCAAGTTGGTCGAAATTCTTAAAAACTATAGGGATTGTTTTGCTTGGGAATATTATGAAATGCCTGGGTTAAGCCGACAACTTGTTGAGCATCGGCTACCCATAAAACCAGGTTATCGACCTTTTAAGCAATATCCTAGACGATTCAACCCAGAATTGTACAATATGATCAAAGAGGAAATAGAAAGATTGCTCGAGGCCAAGTTTATAAGGCCTTGCCGATATGCTGAGTGGGTGCCTAATATTGTTCCCGTCATGAAAACGAACGGTAAGCTTCGGGTCTGCGTAGATTTCAGGGATTTGAATAAAGCAACGCCTAAAGATGAGTATCCAATGCCTATAGCCGATATGCTTATCGATGCTGCCTCAGGCAACAAGATTATTAGTTTTCTTGACGGGAACGCCGGATATAATCAAATATTCATGGCGGAAGCCGACGTCCCCAAGAGCGCCTTTAGATGTCCTGGTGCCCTAGGTTTGTACGAGTGGGCCGTGATGACGTTCGGCTTGAAGAACGCAGGTGCTACTTACCAACGCGCGATGAATTTGATCTTTCATGATCTGATCGGCCATATTGTTGAAATATATATCGATGATGTGGTGGTCAAATCTAAAGAAGATTGGCAGCACTTAGCCGATTTAGAAAAAGTGTTTGAAAACACTAGAGCTCACGGGTTAAAAATGAACCCTTTGAAGTGTGCATTCGGTGTGTCGGCTGGCCAATTTCTTGGATTCATGGTGCATGAAAGAGGAATTGAAGTCAATCAAGCAAGGGTCAAGGCTATAACCGATACTCAACCACCAACTTGCAAAAATGAGTTACAAAAATTGATCGGCAAGATTAATTACTTAAGACGGTTCATTTCGAATCTGTCTGAACGAATAAAGTCTTTTACCCCATTGTTAAAGTTGAAAGATAGTCAAAATTTCATATGGGGAGCCGATCAACAGAAAACATTTGATGACATAAAGCAATACCTGGCATCGCCGCCAGTTTTGGTTGCGCCAAGAAAGGGGATCCCGTTTAGGTTATATGTGTCGGCTGAAAGTGAGACCATTGGAGCAGTTTTGGCGCAGAAAGTTGACAGCAAAGAACGAGTGGTGTTCTATCTAAGCCGATGACTCTTGAAAACTGAAGTCAGGTACCCTTCGATGGAAAAATTATGCTTATCATTATATTTTGCTTGCACCAAGTTAAGACATTATGTTTTAGCGTCAACTTGCGTAGTGGTATGTAAAGCCGATATTGTCAAATATATATTATCCGCGCCAATCCTTAGAGGACGACTTGGTAAATGGGCTTATGCCTTGTCCGAGTTCGACCTACAGTATGAATCGGCCAAAGCTGTCAAAGGGCAGGCTATTGCCGATTTCATCACAGGGTATGACACTACAGTAGGCCTAGTCAATGTGGCTCCTTGGCTACTTTATTTTGATGGATCAGTCTGCCAGGAAGGTAGTGGAATTGGCATCGTGCTGATATCTCCACAGAAACGTGAGTTTGAATTCGCTTATCGGCTTAATAGCCGATGCTCTAATAATCAAGCAGAATATGAAGCATTGCTTCATGGACTCCGATTGATGAGCAGTATCGGCGTGAGTGATGTACAAGCTTACGGCGATTCACTGTTGGTAGTCCAACAGGTCAGGAGCGAGTTTCGATGCAATGATGAGGTATTGTCATGTTATTTGAAAAGTTGCCTTGACGTCATCAAAACATTCACTTCGTTCACTATCGGCCATGTGCCCAGAGAAAGGAATGAAAGGGCCAACATACTGGCGCAAGCTGCGTCGGGCTATAGGGACCACAATCGGCATAATAAAATCGAATTAGTAGATAAAGCGATTTTATGTGTCAGTACTGCCGATTGGAGAACAGAAATAAAAACATACTTAGCCGATCCTTCCAAACCGACTGAACGCAGGATCCGGCGACAAGCATTGAAGTATGTTATCTTGAACGATGAACTATATTATCGGACATTGGAGGGTTTGCTTTTAAGATGTTTGGGCAGCGAGGAGGCTAAGGTAGCTATGGGTGAAGTTCATGAGGGAATTTGTGGTTCCCATCAGTCGGCTTACAAGATGAAATGGATGTTGAGGCGAACTGGGTATTTTTGGCCGACAATGTTGGAAGACTGTTTCAAGTATTACAGAGGATGCCAAGATTGTCAAAAATTTGGGAATGTGCAGATCGCCCCGGCGTCGACATTACACCCAATCATCAAGCCATGGCCGTTCAGAGGATGGGGTATAGACATAATCGGCCAAATATTCCCGGCGTCAAGTAAGGGTCATAAATTTGTCCTTGCGGCTACAGACTATTTCTCAAAATGGGTAGAAGCCGTTCCGCTCAAGAAGGTCACCAGCGCTGAAGCTATCGGTTTTGTTAGAGAACATATCATCCATCGATTCGGCATTCCGCAGACCATTACCACCGATCAAGGGACAGTTTTTATGTCAAATGATTTTCAAGACTTTGCGAGAGGATTGGGCATTAGGATGTTGAATTCATCACCTTATTACGCACAAGCTAATGGGCAAGCCGAATCATCTAACAAAGCGCTTATCAAGCTAATCAAAAGAAAGATCGACGAAAAGCCTAGAAACTGGCATACCACGTTATCAGAATCTCTATGGGCGTATCGGCTATCATTTCATGGATCGACCAAGTTATCACCCTATCAATTGGTGTATGGTCAAGAAGCCGTTTTACCTATAGAGATCAACATAGAATCAATGCGAGTGGACAGACAAAATAACCTTTCGACCGATGAGTACAAAGATTTAATGATGTACAATCTAGACGATTTGGCGGAACTAAGGTTGATTACGTTAAATCGGCTTGAAAAGAACAAGGCAAGAGTGGCAAGAGCCTACAATAAGAAAGTTGTACCAAAATCATTCAGCGAAGCCGATTTGGTTTGGAAAACTATATTACCTGTCGGGTTTAGAGATAGCCGATTCGGCAAATGGTCGCCTACTTGGGAAGGTCCGTATAAAGTAAATCGGCTGGTCGGAGGAAACGCGTATGTGCTTGAGACACTTGAGGGGGTAGTGCTACCAAAGGCAATAAACGGGAAGTACTTAAAAAGGTACTACCCCAGTATCTGGGTCGGAACATAGAGGGCAGAGAGATTGCGTCAAGCTTGAAATTAAAAACATAATCGGTTAAACAACCGATTGCAATGCATTATAAAACAGGCAGATTGTGAGAATGAAACATAATCGGTTAAACAGCCGATTAATAATACATTACAAAATTTGTTTTTCACGCGAAGTTTCGCAACATCACAAAAGGCCAAATTACAGACCCGAGCCAGGAAGCCTAGCGCCCAAAGCCGACAGTGCCCCGGCGGCCTTGCCAAGCGCTGTCTGGATATCGTCAACAATCTTTTCGTCGGCTTGAGCATTTCCGGGCACAGGGACTATCTTAGCGTTTTGCGCCTTGACACTGGCTATAGCTTGGGCGATCTGCTTCCTCTTATCAGCAAGAGAGGTGGTCTTGGCAGACAGCTGGGTTTGTTCAGCAGCAAATTGCTTCTGAAGATCGGCCAACTGATCTTCAAGTTTTTTCTTGGCCGATTCAGTCTGCAAAAGCTGGGCCTTCAGGGATTTCAGGGAAGCAGTGTCTTTGTCAAAATTTCGCTTCAGCCACCAGTTTATCTAAGAGCTGGCGATCGGCTAGCTGCGCCTCCCTCTGAGCAATGCGTGCACGAGCAGCCTCGACCTCCTCCCTCTTCTCGTCCAAGTGGCAAACTCCTAAAAGTGCGTCCATAATCGCCGGAGGAAGGTCGGCTTGCACCGCAGCCATCGCATCCCGCAAAGGTTGAGTGTTAGCAAGGATTTGTGCTTCGGGCTGGTTGACCTCGTTAAAAAGCCGATTCAGTTTTTCCTGCATGCTTGGCTCCGAGCGAACGACCGAAGCCGATGCCTTTGAAGATACGTCTATGATTTTGCGCAGGGAGTCGACGTAATCATCTGTGGCAGTCACCTCTAGGTCATCCAGTTCATCTAAGGTGAAGCCAAGCAGGTCCATAGGATCGGCCAGATCTTCTTGAGCCGACTCGGCGATGGTCGGTGGTGGTGGCAAGACAGCAGGAGGTGCAACAGGAGCCGACGGAGAAGGCAGGACAGCCTGGAGCGCAGTAGGAGCAGCAGGAATCGGCTGAGGCGGCAGATCAGCCGGAGAAGATACTGCAGGAGTTGCAGTAGCGATATCGGCCACCACCGCAGCAATGTGGTCAGAAGGGGTCGACTGAAAAGTTTAAAAGAAGAATCAGCATAGCAAAACCACTTAAGCTTGTAAACCAATCAAATGAACAATGCTTACCCCGCCAACGTTGACCACCGCATGAGAAGAGCTCTCAGCACTTTTCTCCTTGGGTTTGTTTTTTCTCTTGGTGATCACCTTTGTTTTAAGCCTCTCTGAAATCAAGCCGACAAAGGTTAGGAAGGGACGCGTAAGGGAGTGCATCAGACGAAGGAGGAGAAACTTACTAGCTGCGCGCTCCTTGGTGATCTCTTCCAGCGATGGGCTTTTTACCCCAAGGGTACCTGATGTATAGCCAGTCAAGCCGACTGACTGTTGCGGCCTCCTCTTCTTCAGCCCACTCTCCGACGGGGCGGCGGCAGCCTTGTCACTTGCAGCCTGTAGAATTGCGAACAAAGGGTTAGCCGACAAACAAAAATCGGGGCCGTAAGCAAGGCGCGCGGAAAAGCCGATACCTCTACATCTACCGACGAGTCAGTATAACCCGAACTATCTTCGCTCGAGCTGCTGTCACTGCTATCGCTGCTATCAGAAACTACCGTCGGCTCATGATAATCCGGTAGGAGTGTTTGAATAATAGACGACGGTTCGCGGTCCAGGTAAAGGGCATCAGCCACAAGTGCCCACCATACGGAAAATTGACTAGACCGACGACTGTTCAAGATGAAGTGCGGTAGTTCTGTTACTTGAAACTCGTCAGCAAGCTCTAAGATCACATTAGCCGATAGCTCGTTTGTCACTTTGGCTCTGGGCTGAAGACAGTCGAGAAGAGGTAGGGAAGGAATCACTTGACCAAAGCCAAGCTGACGGGCGTAAATGGTGGGGTGATAGAACTCATAGGAAGGAGGAAAGGTTCGGTTCCTGGAGTTTAAGCCGACATGAAGAATGCAAGGAAAGATAAAGATTCGGTAGAACATCAAAGACAGCTCTGGCATTTGAGAACTATCGGCTTCTAAGTGAAGAAAGGAGGGCCATTGAAAATCGGCTTCATCACTGTAAGAAAAGAAATCTTGCTGAGAAAAAATAGAACTATCTAGACTCAAGAAGAAGGATAGGTATTTGTGCAGACCGGCAGGGGTTATTCTGATATCACCACTTGAGCACATTATTAGCTTCTCGCCAAAGGATCGGCTTGCCGTGAACTGAGGAGTAGCATCTTCTGGGTAGTCTTCGCGAGGGAAGGTCGAACCTTCATCAGGGTCCGAAAGAAGCTGTCGGCTAAAAGTGTTATACAGCCAGAGTTGGATGAACCAGAGCGGGCCGCCAACATTGCCAACCATAAACTGTGCAAAACCAGAGAAGAGTCGGCTTCTGATCATGTACATCATGTTGAAAACTGCGCCAAGGAACATCTTCCCCAGAGCCAGCCGATGGCCCTCCAGCAACCGCTCCGCTACAAGCTGATATATTTGAGTCGCTCCGAGCGATGCACCGCAGAAGAGGAATCGTTCAAGCCAAAGGTTTAAAAAAGCCGCATGCTCTTCGTCCGACATAAGCCCGTTCACCTTATTGTTGTGCTGGATATACTTCGACCATCCTTCGCCCTTCTTCTGGATCAGCTTGTATCGCGGCTTCCCACTGTAAGCCGATATTTGCTCTCCTTCTGGCCGAAGGCAGCATAACTTGGCCACATCTAGGAGCGTTGGGCCGATAGGACCGGAGCGGAAGAGGAAGGCGTTAAAACTATCAGACCAGAAATAACAAGCCGTGGCCACCAAAGGCTCGTTGGCTTCCGGGCAAGCTAGACTCAGAGGAATACACTCGGCTATGCCCATGCGCTCCCATTCAGCCCTCTTCTGAGCCGACACGCGTATGTACCAATTCCTCCAGCCCTTTAACGCTGTCGGCCAAGCTCTAAAGCTCTTCTTCCATGAGTCGACATTATAGCCTTGGGCTGACAGCGGAAGTCTAGGGATGTCTTGGTTAATGACGGTGTCGGCATCTAATGTCCCTACCGGTCCTAAATAGTATTGGTCAGCACTATTTGGAATAGGGATCAGTACCTTCGATGGATCCATCTAGCCGATTGAGGAAGGTGGAAGGGAAATGACCGCAAGGAAGTAGAAGCCAACGAGAGGAAGCCGATCAACGGAAGCCGACTGCAGACGGATCGAGAGCTGGAAAGCGTGAAAATGACCGTGGGGGGGTCCCGCATATTTATAGCACGGTAAAAGGTGAAAAGGCGGGAACGGTTATCAAAGCGACACGGCGATTAAAGATGCATTGAAGCTCAGACAACATGATAAACGCAGTTAGCTTGTCGAAGATTATCATGAAGTTACTAGAGCAACTCCCGGGGCCATCCCGCAAGCCGACAGACTTTTTGCCATCCCGCAAGCCGACAAAATTTTTGGGAAACAATGAAATTGTCTCCCAAAAATGGGGGGCATATGTTTGCACCAAATTTTGGTAACTGACAAAGAATCGGCTAGATTCAAACAGTTGAGGAAATTCTGGCCGACGTGGACTCTTGCGACGTGTCAGAGTTGGACTCAGATTGGCAGTTTTGGAAAGAGGCTAGGTAATCGCGGAGACCAGGTCAAATACGCCTGGATATATGGAAACAGAAGGCCAACAAGGAAACCGTAGCCGACACGAACTCCTCTCCGTAATGGTGAAGGACTCGGACCGACCGGGTATAAAAGAGAAGCCAAGGCTAGGTTGAAGATCATCAACAACAGATCATACACTTTTATCGTTACTTTTGTTCTTTAGTCTTTCTTTTAGTCTTGTAATACGTTCCTCTGTAAGTCGATTTCAGTCAATAAAGTTGCGCATCGCCGATTATTGGTTGTCATCGATTTCCTTCAGGTTCGATTTGCTCTGTCTTGTTGCGCATCGCCTTTTCAGAGTTTATCTGCCTCTTATCTTGCACTAAATCGGCCTTCTAGCCGATAGGTGCCGAGCCGATCATCCGTGAGGAATCGGCTTTGCTTCGGATTCACATTCTACCTTGTCGATTGGCAGGTCAAGTCGACTGGCACGCCTCGAACCAGGTGTTCGTCCTGTGTGTTGGGGCCAGAAACCCTACTTCACGTTTTTGGCGACAACAATAACACGACCTTACGGAACGGCAGAAAAGGAAGCAGATCTCAGAGCCCATATACACTCGCAGATAAAGCCGGTCTACCGCCGGTCAGATTCGGCTTGGGCGGACGGTTACGCGGCCATGGCCCGTTCGGCCATGCCACCGACCGAAGCCTCTGGATGGGCCCTCGGCGACCGTTACGCCGCAACGCCCGGCAAGCCCCGTGTCAGGAGCTGCTAAGAAGCGTAAAGAGTAGTTCAGAGTTTTGCTGATAATTGCGTTGCAGAAGAGAGAGTCGGCAAGGAGGAAGGAAGACGAGCGACTACAAGTTTACTGAAAGGAAGGCTGAGATTTATTCTTAAGGAAACCTTAAGTGGAATCCAACGGCACGTGTTAGAAGTAGTAATTACTGAGCACAGTAAATCTATTGTCGTTTTACGATTTGTCGTTTATTTCGGTTTGTTCCATTTCGCTTCTGTTCCGGTCCTGACACCCCGCCACGTTGCCTGTCACCATAGCAACCTGCGCCCCACGTACGCATCGCAACGAGCCCCGAAAAGGATAGCCTTTTTATTCGGTAGCGGGCACCGCTAGTGGTTGGTGGATCACCGCCGATCGATCGATCCGTCAAAATGTCCGCCTCGCCGTCCCGCCGTCGGCGCAGGCGCCCGCGCTGCGCCGGCCGAAGCCGAGAGCCGGCAGCACTGGCAGCAATGCCATCGCCGTCACCCCGGCCGCGTTGCAGACGCGCGCGGTCAGGTCCGGTTCTATACCACGCGGGTCTCGTCGCGTGTCGTGTAGCTCCTCAACAAAATGCTGCATAGTTCGTATCGTCGGGGGATTTTGTTGTGTCTGTACCTGCGTCGGTTTTCATTGGTGTGGTTTTCTTTCTGGCGATGTGCAGGGGATGCTTGTCTCTGCCGCTGAGGCCGTCGGGTGTGTGCCAACCGTGGTGGCGCCGCCGGGGAGACGCTGCCGTGTGCTGCGCTTCGGCGCACGTCAGCGCCCAGACGATGCAGTGGATCTCCACAGGGGCCACCGCGTGAGTACTGTAAAGAAAGCAATCAGCTTCTTTCTTTTTTTTTTTTTTGGAAGAGAAGGCAGGAGCTCTGTCAATTGCATTAAGAGAGGATAAAAGCACATAACAAGTTCACAGAAAGGGAAAATAGGAGACTGAGAACGAAGAGACTGAAACGAAACAGACCAGAGAGAGGAGAGGGGGGAACAGCCCCGTTACATGACCCGGGGATCGGGCCTAGGAACACCTAGAAAGAAGCAATCAGCTTCTTTCTATGTGCATCTGTGCATGCTTACATTTTTGTTAGTTATTACTCATGTGTCTGCTTGATGAGTTGATGGTAGGAGTGTGCAGCAGCCAGTAGGGACTAACATGATCGTGGTGTGATATGTTTATATTGGCTAATGCGATAATACAGGTTTTGAGAAAATTTGTACATTGCCACACACACTTGTATCCATCCTTAGGTTGCCCTGGAACTTGCTGATAAGTTTTTCTTTTTCCTACAAGATCGAGTTATTGGAGTTGCTGATGTTGTAGACTCAGATTATGCAACTCATAATGATGATGAGCAATCAGATACAATGTGCAGATGCATTTCACATGAAAATAATGTTAATTTGGTTTTCGGTTATAAGCATGGTGCAAACTGCAAAATAAGTATTATGCGCCTTACTTTCAGTCTGATGCTACTGATCAAATGCTTTGGACTATGAAGACATAATACTTAAATGTGACTTCACAATAATCTGTACAGTTTTAATTCTAAGACTAGATGTGTCATATTTTTCCTCTGCAGACTACTGATGCTTGCCAGAGGCACGGCCGTACACAAATCTTTCCTTGTCCCTTTCTTTGCTCTACGAGCACCTGCTAGCGTCATCTCATGGATCAAGTAAGGTGCCACCATTTGGCAGAATATAATAAGCATTTCACTTTTACATTCCTCTTATCTGTTGATACCTGCTTAATTTGGGACATCAACTTTCATTGTTAGGGGTGATTATGGTCAGTGGACCGCCTTTCTTGCACTTCTTGTGCGTTTGCTATACTTCATTCCAGGTAGGGTAACAGTAGTGCTGATGCAAAGCTTACTTAACATTTCCTTCTCTTGCTATAGTGATCTTTTAGTTAGAAAAACATTTTGATTTGCCGTTTTCTTGATGATACTTCCATTGGCTTTCCTCAGCTTCAGTTAGCCAAAATTCAGATATTTGACTTGGTTGTAGTACCTGCATCTTACTATTGCAGGTGAATTAGAGCTTCCTTTATCAACAATGCTGTTCGTTAACATCACTCCTTACCAGTTAATGAACTTGAGGTAAGGACGATGCTACCTACTTTGGAAGTAAGGTGTGTGTAGTGATAAGTCATGACTTGTTAAGAAAGAACTTCTCATGTGTGCAATTATGGCTTTCATATGCTTGCCTTTCTGTATTATGCCGTGTATTTCACTTCACTAAATATCAGTCTGGCGTCTGGCCACCACAGTTCCGTACGATATAGCGTATGTCATGGATAAACTGTGGCTTTTGCATGCCAGTTCGACTGTTTCTTCACTAAGAAACAGGTCCATGAGACGTTATTCAATTTCACTTAGCTTGTGTTATGTTTTTGGGCAGGGGGACTCAAGATGGTGCAATACTGTGCTTGGCAATTGCAGCTTATCTCACGTTTCAACATTTCACCCGGGTAGGAGGCATGAGTCAGGCCTTTGATCATGGAGCGATAGTTGCAACCTTGTCCATCATCTGCATCACACTTGTCGCCCTATTACAGTTGTTCTGATCCCGGTCAGGTTGTGAAGCCTTGCTCCTCGTTGCAACCTGATAAACTGCAGAAAAATAAAGAGAAGTTACAGAACATTGCATTGCAAACCATTAGCTTGCAGTCCTTTTCCTTTAGTGAATAATTTAGTTTTATGAACATCTTGTTCAATGGCATGAGTTGCTAAAGTTTTTTAGGCAAGGTATGGTATAGCTTTTCATTTATCCATATGTTGCCTTGTCTGTTGAGAAGGCGGAAAATTACTGTTAGAGTGTGTTCTGTCAGAGTGTTATGGGCCTTGGTGGCAGGCCCATCCTTTGTACTATTAATACTCTAACAGTACCATGCAATACACAATCAATTTTCCCTAACGGCTCCCGCTCCTACTGTCGTCGCTTCCTCAGCGGCCCCCTTGGCGGTCTATCGTCGACGTGACTCTACGCTCCCGCTGCCCCTGTTGGACCCCCTCCACAGGCTGCTGCTAGCGGGGCACCTACACCTACACCTGCGGCAAATGACCATCCCATGGTCACCCGTCGCAACTCTGGCACCCAGATCAAGTGCCCGGATCACCTCAACCTACATGTCTCGGCGCTTCCTCCTCCTCCCACGTCGTCTCGTACAGCTCTCGCCGATCCCAATTGGCGGGCTGCCATGACGAAGGAGTTCGAGGCCCTCCGCGCCAACAACACGTGGGATCTTGTCCCGCGCCTGTTAGAACAAGCGTGGTGGCCGCAAGTGGATCTTCAAGTACAAGCTCAATGCCGATGGCACTCTTGATCGGTATAAGGCCCGCTGGGTTCTCCGCGGCTTCACACAGCGCCCTGGCGTGGACTTTGGTGAGACTTTCAGTCCCGTGGTTAAGCCTGCCACTATTCGGACAGTTCTTTCTCTGGCAATCTCCCGCGGTTGGTCCATCCACCAGCTTGATGTGAACAACGCTTTTCTTCATGGATTGCTCGATGAGACTATCTACCGCACTCAGCCCTCCAGGTTCCTGGATCCCAGTTGCCCAGATCACGTCTGTCTCCTTCGCAAGTCTCTGTATGGCCTCAAGCAGGCTCCTCGCGCTTGGTACAACACAATTGCCTCCTTTCTACGCTCCCTTGGATTTGTCGATGCCAAGACAGATACGTCACTGTTCATCTACAGAAGGGGTACCGAGACAGCATATCTACTGCTTTACGTCGACGATATCGTGTTGACTGCGTCTTCGGATGCTCTCCTGAGCCGCACGGTATCTGCCTTGGAGCATGAGTTCTCCCTCAAGGATCTTGGGCCTCTGCATCATTTCCTTGGTGTCTCGGTGTTCCCACAGTCTGGTGGCTTTCTCCTCTCCCAAATGACAAGACATCGTCTTCATTCGATCGCGAGCATGATCGACCGCAAGCCTGCTCCACTCCGGCTGACACGAGCTCCAAGCTATCAGCATCAGGGTCCTCGGTTGCTGACGCGACTCTCTATCGCAGCTTGGCAGGCGCGCTTCAGTACCTGACACTCACGCGTCCGGACATCACCTATGCTGTTCAGCAGGTTTGCTTGTTCATGCATGACCCTCGGGAACCACACTTCGCTGCTCTCAAGCGCATCCTGCTGTACTTGCGCGGCACCTTGGAGCTCGGTCTTCTCCTTCGCCGCTCCACATCAACGAGCCTCACGGTCTACACCGACGCTGACTGGGCAGGCTGCCCAGACACCAGGAAGTCCACCTCGGGGTACGGCGTCTTCCTCGGCGACAACTTGGTTTCCTGGTCATCCAAACGCCAGCACACGGTCTCCCGCTCAAGCACGGAGGCTGAGTACCGCGCGGTCGCTAATGGCGTCGCTGAAGCCTGCTAGCTTCGCCAGCTGCTCCAGGAGCTTCACAGTCCATTAGACAAGGCCACCCTCGTCTACTGCGACAACGTCAGCGCGGTCTACCTCTCCACCAACCCAGTGCAACATCAACGTACCAAGCACATCGAGATTGATCTTCACTTCATTCGTGAGCGCGTTTCTCTCGGACACGTCCGCGTGATGCATATCCCGACTCGTCTCAGTACGCTGACATCTTCACCAAAGGCCTCCCAAGCACAGTCTTCCTCGAGTTCAGGGCCAGTCTCAACGTCTGCGTTCCAACCGTTCAGACTGCGGGGGAGTGAATGTGTGCTTTGTGCTTTATGTGCTTTGTGCTTTATTTTTTCAATCTCTCTGTTGTTCACCTTTGGGGAGTGTTTGTATCAGTCTCAACGCCATGCATGCCGTTCAGACTGCGGGGGAGTGTTAGAGTGTGTTCTGTCAGAGTGTTATGGGCCTTGGTGGCAGGCCCATCCCTTGTACTATTAATACTCTAACAGTACCATGCAATACACAATCAATTTTCCCTAACAATTACTGTTACCAGATCCTGTCCTCCAGTTTCTGAAAGGCAACAGTCTCGAGCTGTTTCTTCAGATATTTGAAATAGAACATGATACCAATACCAGCATGGCAAACCGGCAAAGACTGCACCCCACCAAAAGTTTTTGTGCTGCAAAATCAGATTCTGGTGTCGTAGTCGGTAGATATCAATATCCAAAGTCATCTCAGATGGATTTATGCTACAAATATCTGGGAACAAAAAATAATATTCTGACATCAAGCGGTAACACTGGCTTTTTTTATTCTCTTTCCAGCTGTTAATTTGGCTTGCTGTTGAACCAAATCGAAAGAAAGAAAAAAAAAGACACTGCCTCCGGTTTGGGCAGATAAAAATGGTTTTCCCCTTCAGCAAAAGTATTGCATTGCACTGAAGATTATTAGTTAAGAGCATCTCACTGAAGCTTATTATGTTTATGAGCTGTAAGTAGCTTAACTGCTTAAGGCTTTCACTCAGATTTCTGAGGCTTCTGGTTGCTCTCCTGCCACAGCCGACCACTGCAGATGTACCTCTCAACTCTTGTTTTCTGAAAAGGATGTGCTGAATTGTGCAAGTGTATATTCTTGCAGGCGGCACACGCATATATAGATTTGACCATGAATGCTAAACTGCGACAAAAATGTCTCCACTCCAAGGACCGAGGCACAGGACTAGTCAAAGTCTTTTTTCTTTCTTGTCTTGATGTGTTCTTTAGCCCAAAAATCCCATCAAATGTGCCATTATCTTTGCTATGTGTTGTTACCCTGCCAAAATAAACCAGAGCAAAAACACACTGCAATGAGATGCAGGTGGTGAACAAAAAAATTACCTACACAACGCACATGAGATAGTTCTATTTAAATAACGGAATAATTCTGTCTAAACAATCAAACATACAGATAATTTTTTCTCGTACAAACAATCAAACACACAGCTTTTTGAGAGGATGGGCCTCATACGGAACACATGTAAATTCTACGGAGGACAGTTTGTTTCACGGCCTGACCAGATGGGCAGATCCGCACGCAGCGAGTACCAACCAAATCGCCAGCACCAACCTCCTCTCCCTCTCTCTCTCCGCGCTCCACCCCGCTCCGTCCCGTGATCCCTGGGCCGCCCTGTGGCATCTCAGGCTCTCAGCGCCGTTCGTCCGCGTCTCCCCTGCCCCGCTCCACGCCACCTCGCGCCCCGGCCGCCTCCCTCTCCGGTAAGCTCCGCGCTTCCCCTCCCCTGGTATCTAGACGCAGGGCCTCGTCCCACCATCGGTTCGCGTGGCGAATCGGGCTCATCCCCCGCGTTGTTTTTGTTTTGTGGGGTGCCATGTCGATCCTGCTGTTTCTGCTGGATTCACGATCCGCTGAAGCCTGCCGTTTCGGCGTTAGAACAATAGCAAGCGGTTTAGGATGATCCCTTGGCCCAGAGGGCTGGAGTTCTTGTTGGAGCTGCGGAGTTTCGGCTCCATGGATTCGTGGACTACAAGTGTGTGTATTCGAGGATGTGATTGCGTTGTATCTGCACAGATTTTTTCGGGCTATACGTATGCAATAGGTCGTAGCATGCATGTTTAGGACGTGCACCTTTTAGCGATGAACTGGAACGACCGGGAATAGCCTGTACATTTAGGATTTTGGTGTTGTGATCGTGCGATGCCGTTTGGTCCCTAGATTCTGACGGGGGTACCTCCTTTCGGCCGCATTTCGCTGCTAGGAGTAGGAGCTAGTAGAAGACATTTTTTAGTGCAGTGGTGCAATCGGAAGATGCAGAATGGTTCGTGTAGATTTGTGCTATTAGGAATTGTTTTGGGTGGAGTCCAGAACCTCGTCGTTTTTCTGTGTTGTTATGTATGGCTTGCTCTTGGAAGAACTGCGTCCACCACAATTCCATTTGCTGAAATTAGGAAATAAGATCAACACTTTGTTGTTTACAGTGGAACCATGTCAATTGTTTAGCCTTGCTATGATAATGATGAAGCAACCGCATGAAGGTTCGAAAGACTAGAGGAGCCAAGGATAATTGTTTAGTTTGACTTAGTGTGTTGTTGAGAATCTGCTTGGATAAATTTGTTATATGCAATTGAAATTCCTACCAACACAGGACAAGAAAACTGTATGGTTACTAATGAAAATATAGCTACAATAAATTATAACAACTGTATTTTCTAAACTGTCATTTAGATTTGTACAATCTATATTATCTGCAACATCTTTGTTTAAAATAAATATTAATGTTTGATATTGTCGGTTCATAACTTTCTGTCGACACAATGTCTCAAGCAGATTATTAAATGTGGTTAGCTGGGGTACTTGAGACATGAGACTGCAATCAATCTCAAGCAGATTATTAAATGTGGTTAGCTGGGGTACTTGAGACATGAGACTGCAATCAATTTCAAGCATGTTTTTGTCCTTTGTCCTCATTTGCACAATGCTTCTATTCGGTACATTGCTAGATCATTGGTGTTGTATCTTTTATGAATCTTCTATTGAGGGCTATTTGCTTGTTTGGAAATTTGGGATGTATTCTGGGAGCAGAATTTTGGTTCATGGAAAATCCAGATTGATTTAAAATTTTAAGCTCTACTTTAGTTGTTCCAGAATAACAACCTTGCCATTTACAGAGCCTCTTGTTTTCTCCATGGCTCTGATTGAATGGGTAGCAATCTTGTTGCAACAAACAGTAAGCTGACATTGATTTTTGGGTCAGGAAATACTTATGCCGGACACATCCCTTCTCTAAAAATAAATTCTATGTTGATATGCTACCACTGTGGCGTTAATGAAGGGAAAAGAGTTTGTATTCTGGTTCTTATTTTGAGAAAATATGAGCACCTTCATTGAAAATGCAAAATCATTCTTTTCTTCTTCTTTTTTTGTGTCTATATTAGCTAGTGTGTACATCTTAAACAAATTTTGTTTCCACCATGAGTGTGAACCATAAATCATGAAATCAAACTCTTCTCTGGCAGCTTAAGTTCACTATGTCTGGAATGCCGTCTGATGATGCAACTGGTCAAGTGAGGCTTGAAGGCGACGTTTCTGATGAAAAGGCAGAAGAAACTCAAGACCTGAATGAAGGGAGTGGGATGCCCTCACCACAAGAGGAGGTACTTTCCTTTCCTATCACCATTTTTTTTCGTTTAGTGTGTATATAATTATATGACATTTGTTCCATAAAATTGTGTGGATACCTATTAAATTGCTCAGTGATACCTATATGAGTATTTGCAGGAGGCAGCAATCAAGAAGAAATATGGAGGAATATTGCCCAAGAAGACACCACTCATATCTAAGGTCAGTTCCACCAAAAAAAAAAAAAAGGGGGCCCCCTTTTTTCAAATTTTTCTTCAAAAAAAAAACCCCAAAATTTAAAACCAAAGGGTTTTTTCCCTGGGTTTGGAAAATTTTTCCCTTCCCCGGAATTTTTCCCAAAAAACCTTTTTTTTTTTCCCCGGGTTTTTTAAATTTTTGGGGGGGGGGGTTTTTAAAAAATTTTTTAAATTTTTCCCCTTGGAAAAATTTTTAAAAAAAAAAAAAACCCCAATTTAAGGGAACCGAAACCCCTTAAAGGGAAAAAAAAGGGGGGAAAAAAATTTTTGGGGGGAAAAAAAAACCCTTTCCGGGGAAAAAAAAGGGGCCCCAAAAAATTCCCCCCTTTTTGCCAATTTTTCAAGGTTTTTTAAAAAAAAAAAGGGGGGGAAAAATTTTTTTTTGGGGTTTTTTCCCCCCCAAACCCCCCTTTTTAAACCAAAATTCCAACCCCAATTGGCCAACCCCTTTTTTTCCCCAAAAACCCCAAATTTTCCCCCCCAAAATTTTTTTTTTTAATTTAAAAAGGTTTGGGCCCAATTTTTTTTTTTTTTTTTCCCCCCGGCCTTTTTTCCTTTTTTGGGGGTTTTCCGGGGTTTTTTTAAAAACCTTCTTTTTTTCCCTTTCCCTTAAAATTTTTTTTTAAAATTTTAAAGGGGCCCCCCCCCCAATTTTTTTTAAATTGAAAATTTTTTTTTAAAAAACCCCCTGGGAAAGGGTTTTCCCAAAGGGCCAAATTTTTTTTCCGGTTTTTTTTTTTAAAAAATTTCCCCCCGGGAAAAAAAATTTTTTAAAAAGGGGAAAAAAGGGGGGGGGGGTTTTTTTGGGGGGCCCCTTTTCCCCCGGGTTTTTTCCCCAATTTTCCCCCGGGGCCCCCCCCCCGGGGGGGTTTTTTTCCCAAAAAAAAGGGGGGGGGAACCCCGGGTTCCGGGAAAGGGTAAGGGTGGGGAAAAACCCCAAAAAAAAACGGGCCTTTTTGGGACAAACCCCCAAAAAAAATTTTTCTTTTTCCCCCCCCCCCCCCGGGGAAAACCTTGGAAAGCTCCCCCTTTTTTGGGGGGGGGGGAAAAAAAAAAGGGGGTTTTTTTTTAAGTTTCCCTTTGGGGTTTTTGGTTTTTCCAATTTTCCCGCCCAAACCCCGGCCCTTTTCCCCCCCCTTTTTTTTTCCCTTAAATTTGGGGTTTTTTTTTTTAAAAATTTAATTTTAAAAAAATTTTCTTTTTCCTTTTTTCCCCCTTTTAACCCCCAAAAAATTTTTTGGGCCCCCCCCCTTTTTACCTTTTTTTCCCCTTTTTCCCCCGGGAAATTTAAGGGGGGAAAAATTTGGGGTTTTTTTTTTTCCCCCCTTTTTCAAACCTTTTTTTTTAAAAAAATTTTTCCCCTTTTTTAAATTTAAACCCCCTTTTTTTTGGGGCCCCCAAAAAACCCCCCCAAAACCGGGAAAGGTTTTTTTTGCACTTGGTTTAAAAAAATTTTTTTTTAAAACCCCCCCAAAAAAAAGGGTTTTGTTTTTGGGGGGCCCAAGGGGCCCCCTTTAAAATCCAACGGGTTTCATAAAATTTTTTTTTGGGGGGCCCCCCCAAATTTAAAAGGGTAGTTTGGGAAAGGGGGGGTTTTTTTTTAAAATTTTTTTTTTTTTCCCCTTTTTTTTTTCCCGCAAAGGGCCGGTTGGCCCTTTTGGGGGGGGGGGGCCCCCCGGGAAAAAGGGGGTCTTTTCCCCCTTTTTTTTTTTTTTTTTCCCCCCCCCTTTTTTTTTTTAAAAAAAAGGGTAAAAAACCCAAAAAAACCCGGGCCCCCAAATTTTTTTGAAAACCCTTTTTTTAAACTTTCCCCCTTTTTTTCCCCCGGGGCCTTTTGGTTTTTTCCCCAGGGCCTTTTCCCCCCCCTTTTACCCCTTTTTTTTTTCCCCCCCCGGGAACCCCCTTTTAATTCCCCCCTTTTTTTTTGGGGGGGGTTTATTTTTTCCTTTTTTTTTGGGGGTTTTAAATTTAAATTTTTTTCCCGGGGGTTTGGGAACCCAAAAAAAAATCCCCAAAGGGGGTTTTTCCCAAAGGGGGAAAGGGGGGGTTTTTTCCCGTTTGGCCGAACCCCGCCCCAAAAAAGGGGGGAAAAATTTTTGGGGTTTTAAAAAAAAATTTTTTTTCCCCAAAAAATTGGGGGGAAAAAAAATTTTTTTTAAAAAAGGCGGGTTTTTAAAATTTTTGGGAAAAAAAAGGGGGAAAAAGGGGGAAAAACCGGTTTTTTTTAAAAAAAAAAGGAAATTTTCCCCAAATTTTCCAAACCCCAAACCCAAAAAAAAAAATTTTTTTTTCGCCCCCCCCGGGGGTTTGGGGAATTTAAAAATTTTTTCCCCGGGTTTAATTTGGTTTTTTGGGTTTTTCCCGGGAAATTTTTTTTTAAAAAAAATTTTTATTTTTGGATAAAAAAAAACCCCCTTTTTTTAAATTTTTAAAAAAAAAAATTTTCCGGGTGGGCCTTTTTAAACCCTTTTTAAAAACCCCTTTTGGAAAAATTTTTTAAAAGGGGGAAAATTTTTTGGGGTTTTTAAATTTTTATTTTTAAATTTTTTTTTTTTTTTTTTTCCCCAATTTTTTTCCCCAAAAAACCCAAAAAAATTTTTTAAAAATTTAAAAAAGGGGTTTTTGGGTTTAAAAAAAAACCCCCCCTTTTTTCCCCTTTTTTTTTTTTTTTTTTTTTCCTTTTTGGGGTTTTAAAACCCTTTTCCCAAAATTTTAAAAAATTTTAAAAAATTTTTTAAACCCTTTTTTTTTGGGGAAAAAAAAAAGGGGAATTCAATTTTTTTTAAAAGGGGGTTTCCCTTTAAAAAAATTTTTTTTTTGGGCCTTTTTTTTTTTTTCCCCCCCCCCTTTTTTTAAAAAAAAAAAAAAACCCCTTCCAATTTTTTTAAAAAAAAAAAAAACCCTCCAAATTTTTGGGGGAAATTTAAATTTTTAAAAAATTTTTTCCTTTTTTAAACCAAACCCAAATTTGCCCCTTTTCCCCAAATTTAAAATTTTTCCCTTTTTTTTCCCTTTTTAAAAAAAACCTTGGGGGGTTTTTGGGGTTAAATTTTTTTTTTGGTTTTAATCCTTTTAAAAATTTTTTAAAAAAATTTTTTAATTTTTTTCCCTTTTTTTTTCCCCTTTTCCCTTTTGGTTTTTTAATTTTTTAAAAAATTTTTAAAAAAAAAAATTTTTTTTTAAAAATTTTTTTTTAAATTCCCTTTTGTTTTCCCCCCCCAAAACCCATTTTGCCCCCCCTTTTTCCCCCCCTTTGGGGTTTTTAAGGGAAAAACCCCCCCAAATTGGAAAATTTTTTTTTTTTTTTTCCCCCAAAAGGTTAAAATTTTGGGGGAATTTTCCCCCAAAAAAAATTTTTCCTTTTAAAAACCCCGGGAACCTTTTCCCTTTTTTAAAATAACCCAAATTCCTTTTGGGGGGCCCTTTTTTGGGGGCCCCCTTTTTTTTGGGTTTTTTAAATTTTTTAAACCCCAAAAAAAAACCCCTTTTTTTTAAGGGGTTTTTTCCCCTTTTTTTTTTTTTTGGTTTTCCCCAAATTTTCCTTTTTTAAAATAAATTTTAAATTTTTATTTTTTCCCCCCCAAAAATTTTTTTTCGTTTTTTTTTTTTTTTTTTAAAAAAAAGGGGGGCAAATTTTTAAAAATTTTAAATTTTTTTTTTTTGCCCGGGTTTGGTTTTGGGCCCCCCCTTTTTTTTGGTTTTCCCTTTTTTAACCAAAATTTTGGGGGGGTTTTTTTTTTTTTTAAATTTTTTTTGGCCCTTTCCGGCCTTTGGGGTTAACCCCTTTAAAAATTTTTCCAAAATTTTTGGGAAGGTTCCCGGGTTAAGGGGGCCTTTCCCTTTTTCCCTTTAATTTAAAAAATCCCGGGGAATTTTTTCCCCTCCTTTAAATTTTTTAAAAACCCCCCCCCGATTTTCCCGGGTTTTTT
This sequence comes from Guadua angustifolia, assembly GCA_036346375.1. Classification (NCBI taxonomy): domain Eukaryota; kingdom Viridiplantae; phylum Streptophyta; class Magnoliopsida; order Poales; family Poaceae; genus Guadua; species Guadua angustifolia. Next base: position 30,130,296 of record CM070500.1, on the reverse strand, counting down.
AAAAACCCCGGGGGTTTTTTTTTAAAAAAATTTTTTTTCCCCGGGAAAAACCCCCCAAAAAATTTTTTTAAAATTTTCCCTTTTTTTTTATTTTTGGAATTTTTGGGGGGTTTTTAAAACCCGGGTTTTTCCTTTCCCGGGCTTTTTTTTTCCCCCTTTTTTTGGGTTTTTTTTTTTTCCCCGGCCAAAAAATTTTTTTTTTAAAGGAAAAAAGGGGGGGCCCCTTCCCCCCCCCCCGGGGGGTTTTTAAATTCCCCTTTTTTTTTATTTAAAAATTCCCAAAAACCCCCCCCCTTTTTGGGGTTATCCCTTCAAAAAATTTTTTTTAAAAAAATTGGTTTTTGGGGGGGTTTTTTTTTTCCGGGCCCCCCGGGCCATTGGGAAAATTTTTTAAAAAATTTTTTTTTTTCCCCCCTTTCCCCCAAAAATTTAAAAAAAATTTTTTTCCCCCAAAAAAAAATTTTTTTTTTGGGTTTCTTTAACCAAATTTTGGGGGGGTTTTTTCCCAAAAAATTTTTGGGGTTTTTTTTTTTGGGGGGGAATCAAAATTTTTTTAAAAAACCCTTGGGAAAATTTTTTTAAAAACCCTTTAAATTTAAAAATTTTTCCTTTAAATTTTTTTTTTTAAAAAATTTTAATTTTTTTTTCCGGGGGGGGAAAAAAAACCCTTTTTTTTAAAATTAAAAAACCCAATTTTTGGGGGTTTTTCCCCCTTTTAAAAAAAAAACCCCCTTTTTTCCCCTTTTTCCCCCCCCAATTCTTTTTTGGGGGTTAACCCCCTTAAAAAAACCCCCCAAAATTTTTAAATTTGGGGGTTTTTAAACCGACCTTTTTTTTTTTTTTTTCCCCTTTTTTTTACCCCCCCCTTTTTTTTTTTTTTTAAACCCCTTTTTTTTTGGGGTTTTTCCCCGGGGGTTAAACCCCCCCCCGGGGGGGGGGGGGTTTTTTTTTTTTATCAAAAAACCCATTTTTTTTTAAAAAAACTCCCCCCCTTTTTTTTTTTTGGCCCCCTTTTGGGGGTTTTTTTTTGGGGGGGGGGCCCCCCCTTTTTCCCCCTTTTTAAAACCAAAAATTTTTTTCCCCTTTTTGAACCCCGGGGGGGGTTTTTTTTTTTTTGCCCCGGGCCCGCCCCTGCCCCTTTTTTTTCCCGGCCCCGGGGAAAGGGGCCCCCTTCCGGGTTCCCCTTTAAATCCTTTTGGGGGCTTCCCCTTTGGGGTTTTTTTTTTTTAAAAAAAATTTGGGCCCCCCCGGTTTCCCCCCCCTTTTTTTTTTTTAAATTTTTTTTTTTTAAAAAAACCCCCTTAATTACCAAAGGTTTAAAAAAAATTTTGTTTTTAAGGTTTTTTTTTAAAAAAAAAAACCTTTTTTTTAACCCCCAATTTTTTTAAAAACCCCTTTTTTTTAAAAAAGGGGAAAAAAAATTTTTTTTTTTTTTTTTTTTTTTTAACCCCTTGCCCCTTTTTTGGGTTTAATTTTTCCCCAAAAAAAAAAGGGGGGGAAAAAAACCCAAAATTTTGGGGAAAATTTTTGGAAATTTTAAAAAATTATTTTCTATAATGATAAAAAGTAATCAACTAAATGAACAGGTAAATGTTATATAACCTGTCAATCAAGTAATATTCATCTCATTTCCCAGTTTCTGCTAGCCGGCAACAAAGATCAGCAATGGTTGTCAAATTCTGAAACCTAGAGTTTGTAGGTACATCATGTTTGTAATGTTGTAATTGAAACCTCAAGGTACTTCTTTCTTACTCTCAAAAATCAACAGGGTAGAATTTTGAAGCTAGAGAGCACACATCATCAATTTTCAATGAGCTGAATGAGTAAAAAATTGGATGCTAGACCTTGGATACTTGGGCCTGGACCTTAGATGCTAAAAGCCTGAAACGGATCACAGGATCAAATGAATAGCGATGAATAAAAAAATTTTACCGCTTTCATTGGGAGGGGCCATGGCCCCTGCAGACCCCCCTGCCTCCGCCACTGGCTGTGTGGGAGCGTAACGAGGTGCTGTCCCACGGGGACGTGTTGCGCCGCGTCCGGCGACATCTCCGCACCCCCAGCAGGTGGCTAGGCGAGCCAACCTAGTCGTCCAGGCGACGATCCGCTCGTAAGATGCCTCGAGCTCAACGGCGCTCAGGTGTATGCCCGCCAGACGCCCAAAGATGGACGTATTTCCACGCAGCAGCCCCCACGAGATGTCCTTGCATGTAAAGCCGAGTTGATATTAAGTAATTTACATGAAAAAGACGTAGCAATGTAGCTTCAATTTTGACACGTACCAGGGAGCTGTCCCTCTACGACATCTGCGAAGGGTACGTGTCCCTCACCGATGCCTGATGTGCGACATACGGTGCTGGTGTGTACCCCACCCTGAGGTGAGTCCGCGGGGCGAACCACTCCAAGTACTCATCGTACGTGGAGTGGTCGTACGGCCGGGTCTCGGTGACCGTCTCGTCGAGTGCGGCATCCCATTCCACCGCCCATCGCGTCATGCGGTGCGCGAACTGAGTGCCTGCCACAGCACCCATCCGGGTCATCCTGCAATGCAAAAACAGGAAATACATACAACATCTACTCCGCAGAAATGCTAAGTACTGAGCTCAGAAGACGTACCTGTGAGCGCCACGTGCGACAACGTGACGACGCGGCAAGGGAAACGACTGCAACAGGCCGAACTGCCGCATCACTCGGTGCAGTGAGTACTCCTCGATACACAGGTCGAAGACAAGAACCTTACGGGTGAGCCAGAACGGCTCATCTCGCGTGCAAAGCACGGAGACCCCGTAAGGTGCTCGGGCGTAGACGTCGTCCGTGCTGTACGGTGTCCACCGCACGTCCTCGTCGTGGAGGTGGTCGAACTCCCGAATGAACTCGAGATACGACCTCCTCACCTGTCGGTGCGCGTACGTCCGCTGCAAGAAAATAAGAAATGGCGGATGTTATGGAAGTGCGTAAGTGTGGAAAAAGATACGAGGGAGCGTACCTGTCGTCGAACCCAGTAGTGGCCCATCGTGGGCCACTCCACCGGGTCGTCTCCGTCACAGTCTGCGCGGTACAGCCAGCGATGTCAACAAAGCAGTTCGCTGACGGAGAAGCGCCCCAGACCACAATCGAGCAAGAGGACGCAACCGCACATCGCCGCCCCCGGTTCGCTTCAGGAGACGACGCCGCAGTGCCTCTCAGACGCCGCCGCAAGCACAGCAGAGGCCCACGACCACCGCGTCATCTGTTCACAATGAGGAAGTTAGACGTGTCGTGCACAGAAGAGATTTGAACAGAGTGTCCTACCTCCTCCTCCGGGGTGTCGGCGATGTGCTGGGCGAACTCGATCAGGTGCCGATCCACCGTGTTCCCGTGGGAGGACGGGAACATCACCCAACTGAACAGCAACAAGAGGTACGCCTCCAGGTGGCGGGCCACGTCGCCCTCCTCAGCCGCCGGGTGGACCAGCTCAGCATGCAGCATTTCGCACAAACATTTTCAGCAACTTAGCGCTTCTCTGTTAATTTGCAACGAAAGAGGTACTAACTGTGGAATCAAAATACCACACCTTCGCGGGCCTGCAGGTGCCACCCCGCCTGAGGGGCCGGTAGGGGTGCCCGGGTGCCGCCAACTGGCAAACCGCGGACAACTCAAGGTACACGTGATTTGGCGCGCTAAGGCACAATCGCAGACCCACGGAGGGGAGTCCTAGGAGGATTATGTACAAATTATGTAACCCTAATTCTAAACCCTAAATTGGATTTTAGCCTTAAATGATGTATGTCGGTGTAAACCCTAAACTTTAATTTGGATTTTGGCATTGAATTGTATTTGGCCTTAAATTGTATTTTGGCCTAAACCATAACTTGGATTTCGATCTTAAATGATGTATTTCGGCCTAAACCGTAATTTTGATTTTGGCCTTGCATGATGTATTTAAGTCTTAACTCTAAAACCTAACTTAAGAATTTTATGTGCAAATACTTAGTATTTTGCATTCAAACAGATAGTAAATGTAGATAAATACTTGTATGATTTTTTCATATATTTTCCAATTTTTTCTAGTCTCAGGAGACCATTTTACAAGAGGATGAAAATCACCATAATTTTGGCAAACCCAAAAATTCAGAAAATTTCACAAAAATTTCACCAATTTTGGCCGAAAATTCGGTTTTCTCGATTTCAAATTTATCAAATTTTAAATTCTGAAATCTCACTGAAATTTTGAATTTCGGCCACTCAGAGATGTGATCCGAAAATGAAATTTAAATCCTTACGCCCAGCGTATGTTTCTTGGAAGAAAGTCCTATCATCATAAATGATAATATCTTCTCCACGGTTCTTTACGAGCGTGCTACTCTTGTAATGGTTGGCCCATGGACTGCTCTCATATACATATAAAGAGTCGAATCAAACATTGCTGTAAATGACGATGCAATATGCAAATCAGGATATCGAAGCTAACCTTTTTGTTTCAATGTTCAGATTCTACAAGGATTAAGGTTTAGAGTTGAGGCAAATCTATGCTTCCATCATGTACGGTACAGAAGGAAGAGTGGATGACTCATTTTCAGTCAATCATGCGCTCAACCGTAGTCCGTAGTACATCCAAAAAAGAAGGAAATGTAATACATGCAAGTATCAATTCTTTAGTAGCCTCTGCGTGGTCGGGAATCGCGATACCCATATCACCCATGTCCATGGTACTGCAGGATGATGACAAGGATGAACCGATTGTCGAGATTAACGTCATCGAAGACCATCTGGTTCCTACTTTTGCAAGTCCTCACAAACTAGCACAAAGGGCAAAATGGATGATCTCCCTATGTGTGATCAGAAAAAATACATACAGCCTCAAAGGTGCAAAAAGTCCCAAGGAAACGTACATCCATCACGGCATGCCCATCTCCTGCACAGGGATCATCAATACAGTATATCTTCTCAGAATAGAGAGGAGGAAAATGTCTTGCTCCTGCACTCCTACTGAGGAATCCACGTTTACCAAAAATAGCAAGACCTCTAATGTTTCTAACCTTCACATTTACAAATGAAGTCCTTGAGTAGCTCTACTAATGGTCACACAGTGAATAACACAGATCCATCGGTATTACACAAAAACCGAACGAACTCACCTCAAATCGTGATTTTCGCTCCAGTTCTCAAAAACCACGGCTCTCTCGAAAAACCGCAGAAACCGCTCGGTTTTCAAGTTAAACCACTCGGTTTTCCCTTCTTCGCCGGTGGTTTCCTTGATTACGGTGGCCGGAGCTTGTCGGACGGTTTTAGTCGGCAAGCACGCAGGAGCGGGAAAGCGAAGCACCAATTATTGCAAAGGAACTCGGTCGGAAGGTGGTCGGCAATGTCAGGGACTTTTAGCGCTGGGTGGGCGGCCGCCAGATGGGTTAAGGCTTGGGTGGCCACCAAGCCAATTCGCCTGTGGGCTAAATAAATTTTTTTTTCTTTTTTTTTAATTTTCTCAATTTCAAATAATTTAAATGGCTCAAAAGGTATCTCAAATTTGTTTTCTCATAAAATTTTCATACCGAGATCATAGATCAATTAATAATAATTTTAGGAATTTTTGGTTAAATTTTTCTAAATTTTTGAAATTTTCAAATTTGAATTTCAAACTGCATTTAAAAACCGAGTGGCTCCAGTTCTCGTCTCGGTGCGGTATGGATGAAAACCGCGGTTTTCGTGCGAGAAATTGCTGTTTCGTGAACCTTGGTGTGATCAAAGAAAAATACATACAACCTCAAAGGCACAAAAGTCTCAAGGAAACATACATCCATCACGGCGGCCCATCTCCTGCACAGGGATCATCAATACAAGATTATCTTCTCATAACAGAAAGGAGGGCCGTGTCCTGCACTCAGAGAGGAATCCACGCACCTTAGGCCCCAGCCCATAGGTCACAAGAAACACTGGTCCAAGGTGGCAGGCGGACCACACATCCACTTGCGCCTTGCACCTAAACAAGCAAATGATTTGAAAGTGGCAGACACTACCTGCCCAAGACACTACCACAACGGCAATTCTTGGAGAAGTTATTATTGGCCAACTCGATGTCAGTGGCGGCCATCGCACGACCTTGTCGGATGTCGGCTTTCCTCCGTGAGTCAGAGGTGGTTTCTAGTGATTACAGAGGAAATGGGGAGATGGAATACATGTACATTAATCCATTAGAAAGAAGTGATATTTAGAAAAAACCATTTATATATAAATGTAATACATATCTTCACTAAGAAAAAAAGGAAATGTAAGTACATGTACTTAAAGTTTTCTACAAATCCTTTAGGAACGGGCATAGAGCGTGTGATAGACTTCTACTTGCTGTGATGTTAGTTCAAACACTGACCACCGGTGAGTCCAATACACGCCCAAGCAGGATTCAAAATTTCAGCGAGATTTTGTGAAATCTCAGATTTAGGCTAGGAACAATATTCAAAATCCCAACAGAATGAAAAATTTTAAAATTAGGTCTCACTACAATGATTTCAGTAAATTTTGGCGACATCTCATGATTTCGGTCGAAATTTTGACATTTTGGACCACTTTACATGATTTTTGGACCGAATTTCACACCAATTTTTTTTAGAGAATTGTAATGCCTTTTACAAGGAATACATATGAAAAGTTTGCAAAAATATATATATATATACAAATTATGTAACCCTAATCCTAAACCCTAAATTGGGTTTCAACCTTAAATAATGTATTTCGGCCTAAACTCTAATTTGGATTTCAGCCTTGAATTGTATTTCGGCCTTAAATTGTATTTTGATTTAAACCCTAACTTGGATTTCGACCTTAAATGATATATTTCAGCCTAAACCCTAACTTTGATTTCAGTCTTAAGCTTAAACCCTAACTTAGGAATTTTATGTGCAAATACTTAGTATTTTGCATTCAAACAGATAGCAAATATAGATAAATGCTTGTATGATTTTTTTCATATATTTTTTCTAGCCTCAGGAGACCATTTTATGGGAGAATGAAAATCACCAAAATTTTGGCGACACCAAAATTTTGGAAAATTTCATTGAAATTTTGTTGATTTTGGCTAAAATTTCTGTTTTCCTGGTTTCAAATTTACTAGGTTTCAAATTTACCAGATTTCAAATTAGTTTTTTGAATTTCATCCAAATTTTAGTTGCAATTCTGAAATCTAGCCAAAATTTTGAATTTTGGCCATCCCGAGATGTAGTCCGAAAACAAAATTTGAAACCTTGCGCCCGGGACAGCCTGTTTTTGCGTTTGTTTCTTGGAGGAAAGTCTTGTCATCATCAATGATGGTATCTTCTCCATGGTTCTTTGCGATCGTGAAACTCCTGTAAATGAGGATGCAATATGCATATCAGGATATCGAAGCTAACCTTTTTGTTTCAATGTTCAGATTCTACAAGGATTAAGGTTTAGAGTTGAGGCAAAGCTATGCTTCGATCATGTATGGTACAGAAGGAAGAGTGGACGACGCATTTTCAGAGTCAAATCATGCGCTCAATCGTAGTACATCAAAAAAAAGAAGGAAATGTAATACATACTACATGGCTACATGCAAGTATCTGTTTCTTTAGTGGCCACTGGGTGCTTGCGAATCGCAAATCGCAATACCCATGTCACCCATGTCCATGGTACTGCAGAATGACGACAAGAATAGACCGATTGTCAAGATTAACGTCGTTAAAGACCATCAGGTTCCCACTTTTACAGGTCCTCACAAACGAGCTGTTGACGCCAAAAACGTGAAGAGGGTTTCTGGCCCACAACACACTAGACGAACGCCGGGTTCAAGTTTTGCGCAAGCGTGCCAATCGATTTGACCCTGCAATCGATAAGGAGGATAATGTAAAATTCAATCAAGCCGATCCTGGAAACGAATCGGCTAAAGCAAGAATCAGCCAGAAAGCCGATTAGAAGAATAACTAGATTAGTCAATCAAGACTAATCCGCGGGTAAAAGATAGATCGATTCTAAAAGGCGATGCGCAACAAGACAGAATAAATCAAACCTGAAGAAGTCAATGACGATCAAACAATCGGCGATACGCAACTTTATTCGATCGATGTCGACTTACAAAGGAAAGATTATAATGCTAAAAGGCTAAGAACTACAGAAAGCGAAAACTAGTAGATGTGTTGATTGTGGATGATCCCCTTCAAGCAGCCCCAACGTGCCTTATATACCCGCTTGGCCGATCTGAGTCCCGGTCCAACACGACGATGCAATCCGAATCGGCTTCGTAGTTTCCTATTTGGACTCTGTTTCCAAATATTATCTGTACATTATCCAAATCCTTTGAGGCGCTTCGTGTTGTATCCAAACTCACTTTTTTCTGCCGATTCTTCTCGTAGTTTCCAAAAATTGGTGCAAACATATGCCCCACATTTTTGGAAGATAACTTGTTTATCTTTCAAAAATCAATCGGCTTCTTCATCTATCGGCTTCAATATCCATCGGCTTCGTTTTTTTCAAAGAACTGCTCCGGTAACTGTTGTTTTAATTGCGCCGTAAAAAATCTCGGTGCGTTTTAATGGCAGGTGTCGCCAATTCACTTCCCGCCACTTTTGCTTTTCACCGCGCTATATATACGCGGGACCCCCATAGTCATTTTCACGCGCTCCTGCTCTCGCATCCTCTGCAATCGGCTTCCTTTGTCTTCTCTGCCCTGGTGATCAACCTCTCAGCTCCCTTAGTCGGCCGAATGGACCCTTCAAAGGTACTCATCCCGATCCCCAAAGTAATGACCAGTATTACTTAGGACCAATAGGGAACTTCAATGCCGATACTATGATTAACGTAGAAATCCCGAGACTCCCCTTATCGGCCCAAGGTTACAACGTGAAGGAGTGGGGCAAAAGTTTTAGGGCTTGGCCGACGGCGCTCAAGGGATGGAGAAGCTGGTATATTAGAGTATCGGCCCAGAAAAGAGCAGAGTGGGAGCGGATGGGCATAGCCGAATGTCTTCCTTTGAGTCTAGCTTGCCCGGAAGCCAATGAGCCCTTGGTGGCCACGGCGTGCTATTTTTGGTCCGATACATTCAATGCTTTCCTTTTTCGTCCTAGCCCTGTCGGCCCAACCCTTTTGGACGTGGCCGAATTGTGCTGCCTAAGGCCTGATGGAGACCAGCTATCGGCTTACAGTGGGAGACCCCAGTTCAAGCTGATCCAGACAAAGGGTGAAGGATGGTCGAAGTACATACAGCACAACAACAAAGTAAACGGGCTTGTATCGGATGAGGAGCATGCAGCCTTCCTCAACCTCTGGCTCGAGCGGTTTCTCTTCTGTGGTGCATCTCTTGGGCCAACCCAGGTGTACCAGTTGGTAGCAGAGCATCTTGTAGAGGGTCGTCGGCTAGCTCTTGGAAAGATGTTCTTGGGCGCAGTCTATCAGATGATGTTCGTTATTAGAAGCCGGCTTTTTTCTGGCTTTGCTGAGTTTGTTGTCGGCAATGTTGGAGGCCCGTTGTGGTTTATTCAGTTATGGTTATACAATCTTTTCAGCCGACAACTCATTTCGGAGCCACTTGAAGACTCAGCTTTTCCTCGAGAAGATTACCCTGAAAACACTACCCCACGATTTAGAGCGAGCCGATCCTGCGGTGAGAGGCTCATAATGTGTTCAAGTGGCGATACTAAGATTACTCTAGGTGGTCTAAAAAAGTATCTCTCCTTCCCGGTTTAGACAATGCAGTTTTCACTCAACAGGACTTCTTCTCCTATTCTGACTTAGCCAATTTTCAATGGCCTTCTTTCTTACATCTGGACGCCGATAGTTCTGAGATGCCGGACCTGACGTTGATGTTCTATCGGCTTTTCATTTCTCCTTACACTCTTCATGTCGGTTTAAATTCCAGAAACAGAACCTTCCAACCCTCATATGAATTCTACCACCCTTCTGTCTATGCTCGCCAATTTGGCTTTGGCCAAGTGATTCCCTCCTTACCTCTCCTGGATCGGCTTCAGCCCCGAGCTAGAGTGAGGAATTTGTTGTCGGCTAACGTTGTTCTGGAGATTGCTGATCAACTTCAAGTTTCCAACCTACCGCACTTTTTTCTAAATTCTCGCCGGGCTAGCTGTTTTACTGCGTGGTGGTCACGCATTGCCGAGGCTCTCTACTTGGACCGTGATCCATCGGCGATCATAGAAAGGTTCTTGCCCGACTATCATGAGCCGTCAGTAGTCTCCAGCAGCAGCAGCGACGATTCGAGTGAAAGTAGTTCCTCGGGTTATACCGACTCGTCGGTAGCCGTAGAGGTATCGGCTTTTTCTAAGTAGCTTTTACCGCTTCACTCTCCATTTTCCGCCGGCTAATCTTTCCTCGACCTATGCAGGTTGTAACCACGCACGAGAAGGCCGCTGATGGCCAATCGGGAAGTGGGAAGGGCAAGAGGCCGCACCAATCGGTCGGCTTGACTGGCTATACTTCGGGCAATCTCGGAGTAAATAGCCCGTCGCTGGAGGACCTCACGAAGGATTGGCAATCGAGTAAGTATCTATTCTTTTGTTTGGTAGGAATTGTTTCTCTAAGTTTCTATCTGACCTTTTATTGCCGATTCCAGAAAAACCAAAATCCACGAAGGTGATCACCAAAAAGAACCCAAAACGTAAAGAAAAAACTGCCGAAAGCTCCTCTCAAATACCGGCCGATATCATTGAAGTGAGTTAACCAATCTCACCGTTTTTGTACTTTTCAAATGTGGCGATACTAATCCTCTGCTTTTCCTTCAGCCGACAGCATCAATTCAAATAGCTGGCATCTTAGCCGACCTTCAGGGCACATCTACTGTCGACCCCCCGCTGCCTTCTCCAGATCGGCTTCCCGCTGCTCCTCAAACCACTTTGCCGCTCCAGCCGATTCCTGCTGCACCCCAAGCGGTCTTACCTCCTCAGCCGACTCCCAACGCGCCTATGGATGATGTGTCAACCGACCCCATGGACTTGCTTGGCTTCAGTTTGGACGACCTCGATGATCCTGAAGTGCTAGCTTTAGATGATTATGTTACGGATCTTCGTAATATTATCAATGTATCCAAGAAGGCGTCGGAGATGGTCGTCCGCTCGGAGCCCAGTATGCAAGATAAGTTGAATCGGCTCCTTAACGAGGTCACCACTCAAGCGCAAATATCGCTAACACTCACCACCGAGGGACGCCATGGCGCCAGAGAAGCCGACCTTCCTCCGTAAACCATGGGGCGATCTCGAGTGTGTCATCCGGACGAGCAGAGGGAGGAAGTAGAGGTCGCTCGGCGCAAGACGCTCATGCGGAGGCCCAAAAATCGATCATTGTTACCGGATCGCTAGTGGCCGATGCAAAAAAGATGAAGCAGCAGTTTGATAAGGATGCCGCTTTCTTAAAATCCACTAAGGCCGAGATCGTTCAACTGGAGTCGGCCAAGAAACAACTTGAAGAAGAACTGGCCAAGTTCCAAGATCAGTTGGCCAAGGAGCAAGCACAAGTGTCGGCGACGGTGGCTTCCCTTTCTGAGCAGAAGCAGAGAATCGGCCAAACTGTGGCGCAGGTTAAGGATCAATCTGCCAAGATAATTCCTGTGCCCGGCAACGCTCAAGCCGATGAGAAGATTGTTGATGGAGTCCAAGCAGCGCTCGCCAAGGCCGCCGGCGCACTGTCAGCTTTGGGTGCCAGACTTTCAGGGTCGGGCCTGTAATTCCGTCGGCGTTGTAATGTTGTCCTGTTTAAATCGGTTGTTTGACCGATTTATTCCTTAATTTTTTATGCTGCATTTCAATTATGCACCGATCCAAACACTAGGGTGGTACTGTTTTAGATACTTTCCGTTAATTGCCTTTGGTAACACCAATCCTTCAAGCGTTTCGAGTATATACGCATTTCCGCCAACTAGCCGTTTTATCTTATATGGTCCTTCCCAGGTAGGTGACCATTTACCGAATCGATTATCTTTAGAGCCGATCGGCAATATTGTTTTCCAAACCAAATCGGTTTCACTGAAAGATTTGGGCACAACTTTTTTGTTGTAGGCTCTTGCAACCTTTTCTTTATTCTTTTTAAGCCGATTTAAAGTCACCAATCTTAGCTCTGCCAGGTCGTCTAAATTGTATAGCATCAACTCTTTGTATTCATCGGCGATAGATTATTCTGCCTTGCTACTCGCATTGACTCAATATTTATTTCTACGGACAACACGGCCTCCTGGCCATATACCAACTGATATGGCGATAATTTAGTTGATCCGTGAAACGCTAGCCGATAGGCCCACAAAGACTCCGATATGTAGAATGCCAAGTTCGAGGCTTTTCATCAATTTTTCTCTTAATCAGCTTGATCAAAGTTTTGTTAGACGACTCGGCTTGTCCATTAGCCTGAGCGTAGTATGGTGAAGAGTTAAGCAATTTAATGCCCAAGCTTTCTGCGAAGTTCTTAAAATCGTTAGACATGAACACGGTTCCTTGATCGGTTGTAATAGTCTGAGGGATACCGAATCGATGGATAATATGTTCATTGACAAAGCTGATAGCTTCTATATTGGTGACTTTTTTGAGTGGAACGGCTTCTACCCATTTTGAAAAATAGTCTGTGGCTGCAAGGATGAACTTGTGGCCTTTGCTTGATGCCGGAAATATTTGGCCGATTACGTCTATCCCCCATCCTCTGAACGGCCATGGCTTAATAATCGGGTGTAAAGCCAATGCTGGTGCAAGTTGCACATTCCCAAACTTTTGACAAGTTTGACATCCTTTGTAATACTTAAAACAATCCTCCAACATTGTTGGCCAAAAATACCCGGTTCGTCTTAGGATCCATTTCATTCTGTGAGCCGATTGATGTGCTCCGCAGATTCCTTCATGAACTTCACCCATAGCTACCTTTGCTTCTTCATCGCCTAAACACCGCAGAAGTAACCCTTCCAATGTCCGATAGTATAATTCTCCTTCTAGCACAACATACCTCGGTTTTCGATTTAATTCTTCGCAGTAGGTTTGGATGGGTTCATTAGATAAGTTTTTATTTCTGTTCTCCAATCGGCATTAGCGACGCACAGAACTGTTTTGTCAATCAAATCATACGCTTCATATTGGCTTTTTTCCTTGTAGCCTGAAGCTGTCTGAGCCAATGTGTTGGCTTTGTTGTTCATTTCCCTAGGTATATGGCCGATACAAAATGACGTAAAAGTGTTGATGATATCAAGGCAATGTCAGAGATATTCGATAGCATTTCATCGCTTGCATTTAAACTCTCCTTTAACTTGTTGCACCACCAAAGAATGAATCACCGTATGCTTCCACACTGCTCGCCCCGACACTGTCTATCAACTGCAGCCCTTTGAGCAGTGCTTCATATTCGGCCTGATTATTAGAGCATCGGCTTGTAAGCCGATATGCGAACTCGATGTTATATCCTTTTGGTGAAATTAGCACAATACCTATTCCACTCCCCTCTTGACAAACCGATCCATCAAAATACAGTTGCCACGATGCTACATCGACTATTCCTGCCATGGTATCGTATCCAGTTATAAAATTGGCTACTGCTTGGCCTTTAATGGCTTTGGCCGATTCGTACTGCAGGTCGAACTCGGTTAGAGCATAAGCCCACTTCCCAAGTCGTCCTCTCAGGATTGGTGCAGACAGCATATATTTGATGATATCGTTTCTGCACACTACTATGCAAATTGATGCTAGTATATAATGCCTCAATTTCGTACAAGCAAAATACAAGGATAAGCACAATTTCTCTATCGGTGGGTACCTGGTTTCGGCTTCCAGGAGTCGTCGGCTTAAGTAAAATATTACTCGCTCTTTGCCATCGATTTCTTGCGCCTAATACAAATTTCGATGGTCTCGCTTTCACCGATATATATAACTTGAAGGATTCCTTTTGCGCGCTGCCAAGACCGGTGGTGACGCTTAGATATTGTTTTATATCGTTGAAAGCTTTTTGTCGATCGACTCCCCATATAAAATTCGATCATCCTTTAATTTCAAAGAATGGCATAAAAGCCTGAATTCGCCAGCATGATTTGAAATGAATCGCCTTAAGTAATTAATTTTACCGATTAGTTTTTGCAATTCATTTTACACGCTGGTGGTTTTGTATCGCTATGGCTTTAACTCTTGTTTGGTTAACTTCAATCCTCTTTGGTGAACCATAAACCCTAGGAACTCGCCACCGATACACCAAACGCGCATTTCAAAGGGTTCATTTTAACCCATGAGCCCTTGTATTTTGGAATACCCTTTCTAAATCGCCAAGTGTTGCCGCCTTCCTTGACTTCACCACAACGTCGTCAATGTAAATTTCAACAATGTGGTCGATTAGGTCGTGAAAATCAAATTCATGGCGCGCTGATAGGTGGCGCCAGATTCTTTAAGTCAATGTCATTATCGCCATTCAGATAACCCTATCGCACTGTGGCATCTCAAGGCGCTTTAGGGACATCGGCTTCGCCATGAATATCTGGTTATACACAGCGCTCCGCAAAGGAAATCGATTATCTTATTATCCGATGCAAAGATCGATAAGCATATCGCTATAGGCATCGGATACTGCTCTTTTGGCGTGGCTTTATTCAAATCTCTAAAGTCTACACACACCCCGAAGTTTACCATTCTTTTTCATGACAGAACAATGTTGATACCCATTCGCGCATCGCAAGGTCTTATGAACTTGGCTTCCAACAATCTTTCAATTTCTTCTTTTATCATATCAGATAGTTCCGGTTACAACGCCATGAGGTTGTTTATATGGCCGATACCCTGCTTGATAGGTAGCCGATGTTCTACTAACTGTCGGCTTAATCCAGGCATCTCATAATATTCCCAGGCAAAACAATCTCTGTATTCTCTAAGTATTTTGACCAACTTATTTTTGTATTCTGGTCCCAAGTTTGCACTTACAAAAGTTGGCCTTTTCCTGTCACCTTCTCCTATATCGACTTCTTCAAGTATATCGGCAGAAGTGAAACCTTGCCCCAATTTCGCCTCGAAATCTTCAATGGCTTCGCAGGAGTTTATCCTGTGCCGATAGCTTCTTGCCCTGTCCTGTAACGCTTGGATCATTTCTGACCCCATCTCCTTAGAATTTCACCTGCCCGATCAAACGTGCCTGGCTTTACGCTGATCGGCATCAAACCTGACTTCCCAATGCATATG
This sequence comes from Guadua angustifolia, assembly GCA_036346375.1. Taxonomy (NCBI): domain Eukaryota; kingdom Viridiplantae; phylum Streptophyta; class Magnoliopsida; order Poales; family Poaceae; genus Guadua; species Guadua angustifolia. Next base: position 30,115,180 of record CM070500.1, on the reverse strand, counting down.
AAATCACAATCATCTAGAGCTTTACCTGATATGCACTCTGCTTCTTTATGTGGCCAATTCGCATCGGAACTAGCCATAGCGATATGGGCCGAGGTGTCGGCTGAAATGACCTCAACTTCATCTCCGTTCCACTGAACTAGCAGCTGATGCATGGTCGATGGTATGCAGCAATTAGCATGTATCCAATCGCGTCCGAGGAGCACACTATAGTTTCCCTTTGCTTCAATCACAAAAAACGCGGTCGGCAAGGTTTTGCTGCCGACGGTTAATTCTGTAACCATTACTCCCTTTGCCTCAGTGGGGTCTCCTGTGAAATCATTAAGTACCATATTCGTCTTTATCAGGTCTTCATCGGTTTTTCCTAGTTTCCTGCAGGTGGTGAGTGGCATCAAGTTCACAGTAGCCCCTCCATCAACGAGCATCCTGAAAATCGGCTTTCCATTGATGTAGCCTTTCAAGTACAACGGCTTAAGATGCCGATGGGGATCTTGCGCTTTTCAATACAAAGATCTTGCGCGCCTAAGCATAATTGAGCAATGTCTTTAGCCGATTCAGTTTTAATTCGAACTCTACCGGTAGGGTGAATACCATGTTGATATCCATGGGAGGCGGTCATCTCGAATCATTGGTGACAAAGAAATCATCTCAAGAATCGATTCTTCGTCGGCTTGTTGTTTCTTCCTCCACTCCTTTGTAACAAGTTTCACCGCCGCAACTCATTAAACGCTTGATCTCTCCGCTTTCTTCTTCGCCTCTCTTATCTCTTGTGTTCTCAGCGCTGAAGCCGCTCATGCAGATCGATCGAGTCCAATGGCACCACCTGGGTTTAGGTTCCAATGGCTTGCGGATTTTACCGACCAAGTTCTGTGCTGGTTCCTTCTCCTTGTCTTGGTCTAGTGTGCCCAGTCTTTCTTTTACCGGCCTTCTATACTCTGGCTCGTTTTGATCCGGTATTGGCCTACACAGGCGCTCTTTCACCAATCGTTTCGGCCAATCCTTTTGCGGGTAATGTTCCATGGGGCATGTTTTTGCAGATGGTAGTGCCATACCCCTTTCCCAACAGAATTGCCAAAAAGGACATCTCTGGTGAGCTCTTTCTGCGTTGTCTAGCTGATACCAATTATTAGGCCGAAACACAGTGTTTGGCCGATGCGATTCACCTGATCGATGAAACTGCTGCTTCTGCCGATGGCTCATCCTTTCATACTTTTCGAGTAACTGCGAGAAGGTTGGCTTGGGTTTGAACACCGGTTTTCGCGGTGGAGTTCTTTCAGCTTTGTACCACCGTCCGACTTGTAATTCCCCTTTTGGCTTTACGGTCTTAGAATTTTTTCCGTCTCGATCGGCTTCAATTTGAAGCGAGCCGATCATTATCTTCAGCGTTTCCCCTTGAGAGCTTGATTTTATGTCGACTTGCCGTGTCACTCTGGGATTCTCGTCGACAATCTGCTTTCCTTTGCTGGAGCACTGGACCATGTTAATTGGGAAAGGATTGACGTCGACTTCCATGGCCGGCTCCTCTGCAAACTTGAGCCGACCATCTTCAATGGCGGCCTGTATCTGCTGTCGATAGATATTACAATCGTTAGTGTTATGGGAAAAAGAATGATGCCACTTACAGTATCGTCGCTTCTTGATCTCATCGGCTAAAGGCATGGTATGCCCTTCAGGCAGTCGTATCAGTTTTTCTTGTAATAACATGTCGAATATGCGGTCGCACTTGGACACATCGAAAGCGTATTTAACCTCCGACTTACTCCTAGTCGGCTTGAGCCATGAACAGACAAGTGGTTTTTTAGAACCTTTTATCCATTCGGCTACATTCACGTCTGCTTCATCTTCAGAAGTTTCACTCAAACTATATTCAACCATATTTATTTTAGCTTTATCTCTCCCATTGTCATTTAATCTAACCTTATCCTTGAATTCTTTACTCAAATATCGGCTTTCCTGTGCCGACACACGATGAAGCAGGTGACTTAAATCAGTGAATTCCTGTCCAGTAAGTTTTTCTTTAAGTGGGGGAATTAACCCTTGAAAGGCTAGATCGGCTAGTTGGTTATCGGGCAATACCACACTGAAGCAGCGATTTCGCACTTCTCTAAATCTCCTAATGTAATCTGAAGCCGACTCGCCAAATTTTTGCCGGACAGCACTCAGGTCTGAAATTCTTAACTCTAAGCTGCCGGAGAAAAAGTATTCATGGAATCGACTTTCTAAATCGTTCCAAAAATGGACCGAATTTGGAGGCAGATTGGTAAACCAAGTGGAGGCAGCTCCTGATAAAGACAAGGGAAAAAGCCTAATCTTTAGCCCATCGGACTGAGCTGCCTCACCACACTGAGCGATAAATCTCCCAACATGCTCTAAAGTGGTAACTGAATCATCCCCCGAAAATTTCGCAAAATCGGGAATCCTAAAGTTATGGGGATATGGTATGCGGTCAATGTAATCTGGGTACGGCTTTCTATAGCCGATTATCTTTCCTTTGGGCTGTAAGCCAAATTGATCTCTTAAGACTATGGAAATTTGATCAGCCCAATTAATATTGTTAGTCGATGGAACACTAGGGTTTGGCCAATTATTTTGGGTAGTGTCCTGCCCCCCGAGTGTAAACTCGGCCGGTCGGCTTGCTCTAGTCGATGGATACTGCTGTCCTAAGGAAACATACATCCATCACGGCATGTCCATCTCCTGTACAGGGATCATCAATACAATATATCTCCTGCACTCCTGCTGAGGAATCCACGCTCCCTAGGCCCTAGCCCATAGGGCACAAGAAACACTGGTCCAAGGTTGCAGGGCAGACCACACGTCTACTTGCGCCCTTGCACCTAAACAAGCAAATGATTTGCAAGTGACAGCACGCTACCTGTCCAAGACACTACCTGTGAATGGCAATTCTTGGAGATGTTATTATTTGCCAACTGATGCTGTGGCGGCCACTGCACGACCGTGTCGGCTGTCGGCTTTGCATCCGTAGCCGTAGCCCGTAGGGTCCTCCGAGATAGGAGCTTCGCAATGATCCTTCTGCAGAGATCCTGTTGGGGCTGCCACAGCTTTCGGCTGTGTTGCCTCTTCGGTTCCGTGAGCGCAACGCTAGTGTCATGTTGTCCGATTCGCCAGCGACTTCCTCCATCTCTCGCCCTGACTTCAGAGTACTGCACAAGCAGTAGTATTTAACTTGGACTTTTCTTAAACGTATCCTGCCATAGAGTACCAGAGTAGTTTTAAACCCCTACACCAAAGATAGTTTTGGGGAGATGATTTGGTAGTCTCTTGTAAGAAAAATGCGAAGCTAGCCTGATTAGCCCAGTATCCACGTCACCATCTATCAATATCTATCTAGCCAATAGCCCAACGCTGAAAAAAAAATTATCCCCTATGCATCGAATTCTTACCGGAATGTAAAGAATTTATTTATTATTTATATTACGCCTACTATGACCCCCTATTTTAGATTTCTATGCTTTCGGGATCGATGCTGGGTTAGTATTAATAGGTAGAGTCGTGCGTTACACCACACCGGGTGAATTTTGGTGGATACTTTTTCAACCAGTAAGATGACCTTAACGTAATTTTGATTTTCTTGGGTGGATTTTTGCAAGATAGGACGGTTAGAGCTGTTAAAGAATTTGTGAAACCACGAGGACTTTTCATGAAAAAAAACTAGTGAAAGGACCTATCCGCAATTTCAGGATTCTAGGGGATTTTTTGTGAAAAAGTGACATGACGTGGCTCCCCGTGCTGAGGTAGAACTAGGGGTGCCAGTATGCCCCAAAGACCCTAAAATTTTGAGAACTCAAGCTGTTAGAGCAATCAGCACAGGATTCAAATACTTCATGCAACAATCCACAACAAAGCTTCTGCAAGAGAGCCGAGACAGCGCCTGAAACAAAACAGCAGAGCACCGACAACAGAGCAACAGCAATGCAGCACAATGGAGCTTCGCAAAAACAAAGGAACTTTAGAATTCAGAGAGAAAACACCAGATCCTTTTGCGATGTGAAAACAGTCCACATCCTTTTCTATTTCTCTTCTTATTTATAATCTATAGATTACAAAAATGGTTAGAGATTCTACCGGACTCTTGCACGCAATAAAAACTAATCAACAATTGACTAGTTATGTTATACTCAAACATGTCCAGACCGACAACCAGATATTTATCTGTAACAACTCGTTTTACTGTTACTAATCCGGCACATTGCCGATACTTAAATGTAACAACTCTGAACTCTTATCCCAGACTCTGAAAAAACAACTAAACTGACACAGACTTGCTTCAAGATAACAAGATTAACTCAACACAAGCTACTCCCAGGCGAGCGGCACGGCAGGTGTCGCGGCGGCTTGGTTGGGCGGCGACGATGAGTGGCTCTAGCGGGCGGCAGCGCGGGGGCGGGGTGAGCGGCATGGCAGGTGGTGTGACAAGCAACTCAAGCAGCCGGTGGTGCGGCAGTTGGTATGCAGCTCGGGAGAAGAGAGGCCTGGCACGAGCGAGTGAGCGGCGCAGCAGGCAACGCGCGGACCATGCGAGCAACGCGGCAAGCGGCTCAGGTGGCAGGTGGCGTGGCTCGGGCGGGCGGCGGTGCGGTGCAGGCCGAGCGGGTGGCTCGGGCGGGTAGCGTGGCCACACCCTTTAGAAAATTTCTAGTTCCGCCACTGCCTCGTGCGATTCACTTCCGACGTAAGCTAGCCAGATTAGGCCGGTGACCATCTATCAGTATCTATCCAACCAATAACCCAACGTTGCAAAAAAAAAGATGGTCCCCTGTGCATTGAATTCTTTCTGGAACGTAAATAATTTATTTATTTATCTTACGGCCTACTATGACCCCTACTTTAGATTTCTATACTTTTGTTTGATCGATGATGGGTTAGTATTACTAGGTACAGCCACGTGCTACACCACGTCGGGCGATTTTTGGTAGGGTTTTTCCAGTGGGATGATCTTAACATAATTTTGGTTTTTTCATGGGCTTTTGCAAGATAGGCTGGCTAAGAGTCGTCGGAGAATTTTTTGAAACTACGAGGCCTTTTTGCAAAAAAACTAATAGGAGAACCTGTTTGCGATTTTGAGATTTTCAAATGGTTTTCTTGCCAAAAAAGAAAGGGACGTGGCTCCCGTCACGCAATTCTCTTCCGTTGTAAGAGTAGTAGTATTCAAACACTTGAACCCTACCCGGGCTTAGACCATTTCGCTAGCTTGGCTTCCTGATCATCTTACCACATACCGCACGACGAAGAGTGGAAGCTGAAGTAGTACTAGATGCACTCCGGCCTGCGAGTTGCTACGGGTGCAATGAATCGTTGAGACAGACACAGATTTTATCAGAAAGTGTGTTTTTTCGATTATACCTCCCAAAATAGGGGAGAAGTACGAGCACCATCATAAGATTTTTTTAGAAATCACAAAAGTTCGATCATGTTCCAATTTTTTTACGGTAGCTTAGGCACACTCTCAGAATCTTTCTCATAAATTTTCAGAAATTTACAAATTTAGTAGCTCAATTAAATCATTGAAGTTGCTTTAAATGAATTAGCTCATCGGAATTTTTAAAAATCAGGTAAATCTGATCATGATTTGAATTTTTTATAGTAGAGTAGTCATGCTCTCAGGACCCTCCTCCAAAAATTCCAAGAATTTGCAAAGCTATCATTTCACTGTAGAAGCTACAGTCAAAAGCGTCGCATGACGGGTATGTGGGTGGGTCACCGTACCTTCCCTAGAATAGAGAGTTATATAGTTGTAAATACCGCTAGTTGCCGCGAGCGCTCCTTGAATTTTAACAAAGAGAAAAATTGCCTAAAAAACCTCCCCAGCTTATATAGATATAGATACCACTTGTTGCCGCATGTGATCCTTGAATTTTAATAGAGAGAAAAATTGGTTAAAATCTGAGAAAGAAAAAATAAAAATTCCGCTGGTTTTTATAATTTTATTTTTGGAAGCTTTTTTTATTTTTTTTCAGAAAAATATTTTTTGGAAATAATGTACTATAGAAATTTCATTTAATAGATATAGATATCGATCGTTGTCATGGGTGATCCTTGAATTTTGATGGAGAGTAAAATTGCCTAAAAACTGAGAAAGTAAAAATAAAAATAAAAATATTGTCAGTTTTATTAATTTTTAAATTTTTGGGATTTTTTATTTTCGTAGAAAAATATTTTCTGGAAATTATTTACCATAGAAATTTGATTTTAAAAGTCTTAAGGAAACAAAAATATTTGCAAAAATTAAAATAATTTTTTCCTATTTGTTTCTTAAGAAAATAAAAAATCAAATTGACTAAAAAACTAAGAAAGTAAAAAATATTGTCAGTTTTGATAATTTTTAATATATATATATATATATTTTGGGACTTTTTTCATTTTTTTGTGGAAAATATTATCTGGACATTATTTACTATGGATATCCCATTTTAAAAGTATTAAAAAAAGGAAAAAATATTTGCAAAAAAATTAAAATTAAAATTCTTTTCCTATTTTTTTCTTAGGGAAAAATATTTGAAAAATATCAAAAAAAATTTATGCGAAAACGAAAACACGGTTACTGTAGCAGCTACTGTTCAGCTTGAGTGTTTAGGAAAATTCATTCGCCAGGCGGGGTTCGAACCCGAGACGCAGCACACGGGTGGCAAGGCTTCGCCCAACTGAACGAAGCGGCAATTATTGGTGGAATTGAGCAATTGTTATACGAGGCAATATAGCAAAGCCGACGGGCAATATCAGCAAAAGTTTGGCCCTCACGGGACTCGAACCCCAGACCTCGCGCACGCACAGAAAAGATTCGGCCAAACTGACCTAAATGGTACATGTGAAATAAAATGGGCAATACATATATGAGGCTACTCAGACTTTTACTGTAGAAACAGCTCGTGGTGAGACGGGTACAAGTAGCTGAGACCCTTCGCTGCCTGCTCCTGATCATCTCGCGCACAACGAAGAGCCTAGACCACTTCGTTGGCTGTTCTCTTATCTGGCACACAACGAAGAGTGGAACTGGACGCCATGGAAGCGCAACCACCAGTAAGTTTGAATTTCATCGTTCGTTCATGTCGTTCATGGTTTTTCTACTCACAGATCACTTCACAGTTCATTGGTCAGCTTCTCCATCGTTACCAAAGTATGGAGGAGCTGAGGGCGTCGCTGACATTGGCTTTCGAGGAAAGGAGGCTGCTCCTGAACGAAGAAGCCCTTGCTATGTTGTTGAATCCACATCCATTTCTCTGGCAAGGAGAGCTGCACGACGAGTCGATGACAAGAGACGCATATTTCTTCGTTGGGTCTGTGCAGCAACTGGTAGATGCGAGGAATGCGGTGGGCGCGGACGCGGAAGCGAACAAGTGGCCGGGATACAGTTTGACCAAGCTAATGGAGGATCGCTACGTCGGGATAAAAAAGAACAACCCCAAGTACCGCCGGCGCGACGATCAGGAGCTGGCGCTTCCTCGATACGAGGTTAAAGGTAAAAATCGTCTCCGCCGCCGCACCTTGCTCCCCCCTAATTTCGAGCAGATCTCTGGTTTTGCTGCTCCATTTCCGGACCTCATGGTGTTCCAATACCTGAGGTGTCCGGACCACCCGAGAGAGCACCGGACCGCCCACGTTCGGATGCTGGAGGAGATGGAGGACATGCTCAGATTGGTCTTCGGAGAAGACTACATCCCGGAGCAGCCTGGTCCTCCACGACCACCCGGGATCTTAGCGCAAGCACCGCCACCAGAAGCGCCGGCCGGCCCTGGTGGGCGCGGTGCGGGCCGTGGACGTGGTGGGCGGGGCGCGGGCCGTGGACGTGGTGGGCGCGGCGCGGACGTGGAGCTGAGGAAGCACCGCCGGCCTCGTGGCGCGGGCGCCGCCGCGACGTGGTGGTCGCGCCGCCGCCTCGGACGTGGTGGAGCGGCGCGGCCGTGGAGCTGAGGAAGCACCGCCGCCCTGGTGGACGGGCGCCGCCGCGACGTGGTGGTCGCGCCGCCGGCCGCGGACGTGGTGGTCGCGCCGCCGGTCGTGCCTGAGTGCTGCAGATCCGCGTCGACGAGGACTCCGGCAAGATCGTCGACGCCTGCTTCAAGACCTTCGGGTGCGGCTCCGCCAAACAGCTGTCAAGTATCAGGTTCCAGAGTCCGAATGTGATGGAGGGAGTCCAGTTGTTTTTGAAGATCTTCTGTTTTGCTCAGTTTGACAGCGAGATGAGGTTATGTTAAATGAAGGGTTCAGATTAGAGTATAACGTTTAGTGAGATCCGAAGGTTAAGAGTAATTTTGGTTTTTACTGTTTACCCTAATGTAATTGTCGGTAATTTTGATTTTACTGAATGGGGTTGGCGTCAAAGCAGAAGGCTGTACTTAGCCTGGAGTTTGTTACGATCCGGTCATATCTGGAATGAGAAGTTTTGCTAGCTTTTGCTTTCCCCTCTATTTCCTGTGTTCATCTACTTTCCGTTTTTCCACTTATTTGCATTTTCCTGCTTGATTTAATCCTTGCGATTCTGCCTAGAAGTTGGATTTCACTCGGTTCCTGACAACAGCTTCCTTCTGGTTCCTCTCACTTTTCCTCTCTGGTTTGGCTTTAGACTTAGCTCTCTATCCCGTGCTATCTTAGAGGTGTTTTTGATGCTGAGCTTCTGAGAATTGATTTGCGGCAACAATTGGTTGGTTGATTATTATAGTGATACTTTCGTTTTTAATAGGGAGGGGAAGTGCGAAGGATGAGAGATTTTAGCTAGTTGCTAATTATCGGGTTGAATATTTGCAAATGGATTGGGTGCGGTGATGATCTATTCCCGATTCCTGACTCTGTAGGCGATAGGGCATTTCTGAGTGTGAAATATGACTATCTGAGATGGTTGATTAGATTGGTAGAGATGCAGTGCTAATGTTAAATCTCTAGTGATGCTATATAGTAGCTTATAAATTGCCCTTTGTTTGGGTCTATTTTTTCTTCTGGGTTACCAAATTGGTGTATTGCGTTTAGTTTTGTTTGATTTCAATGTAAGCATGTCTTTAATTTTGTGGGCAGATGTTTTCATACAAGCTTTATAAGGGGAAGTTTGTGTAGGGAGTTGTGGTTCATCTTTAGTCTTTGCTTAGCCCAGGGTTGAATTTCTTATGTCGTTTTGCTGGCTTAGGTATACTATGCTAATACTGAGATGTTCTTATGAGCGACTATTTTTTATTATGCACCTTTTCCCTGAATAATCTTGTGCATGGAAGTTCAGGGAAAGAGTTTGAATTAGGTTTCGGTTTATCTGAAACAAGCTCCAGAGTCTCGGTTTTGTGCACAGTCCGTGTTGTTTCGGTGTAGTCGGAACAAACTTCATAGTCTTATGTTTTCAGAGTCTGCTAGTTATACAGGAGAGTGGTTGTTACTCAGTTTGTTTTTGCCGGAAGGGAAACAGTTGTTTTTCCCGGTTGAAACTCTGAAGAGATTGATTAGAGTCTAACTAGTTTAAAGCAGTCCGGATTGTTAAATTTAACTAAATTCAGTTTTGCTTGTAATCTCTAAATTATATAAGTAATGATGAAGAAAATCAGAACAGCTGCAAGCAGTATTTTGCTAGCTAGCAGAACCAGAATTTCTATCAGAAGCCTAAAGTCCAAACCAAAACATCGTTAAGTCAATGGTAAGCAAATAGTTTTAATTATCTGACGCACAAATAAATTCAGTGAGCACCAATTTCTTGGGACTCGACTCAAAAGAGTTGCATGTGTGCAGGCGTAATATATTTTTTTTCTCATTATGTCTTAATATACTTGGCCCCAAAACCCTTGACCAGACAGAGTAATCAAAGCAAGAATACAGCCTGAATTGCACTTTGAAGTCTAAACCACAATTGGCCTTGGCAGTAACAATACTAAGTCTGAAGTCTGAACCATACAAAACTAGTCAATAGCATATTGAAATACATGCATAACCTGAATTGCAGCTTCAAGTCTCATCCACATTAGGCCTAGGCAATAAAAACAAACAAGTCTTAAGTCTGAACCAAACAAACTAGCCTATATTTAGAAGATTGAAATGTGTACCTCACAGCCTAGGCAATAGCTCGTTCATACACCCAGAAAAAAAAACTGTTTGCAGCATGACTAGGCAAGGGACGCTTGGCAATAAGTTCCTGGTTATTTGGAGAGATCATCATAAATAATTAAATTGGTGCAAATATGTACAAAATAAAACTTACAATCTAATTGTGTTTGCATCATGACTCTGAATGGATAAGGATCAAAAGAAGTAGCACTTGTAGAAAGAAGGGGCTAGTGCCGAGTAGGGAACCCATGAAGAAAAGAAAGGTGGAAGTTCGGAATTTTCAGGGGAAACACAATTAGTAGAGCGTCTTTATTTAGGTGTCAGATGTAAACAAAAAAAGAGAAAGAAATACTAGTAGTTCAGTTGGAAGCTTATATATATGTACTGTACAAGAAAAGAAGTACTATTTACAAGATACAAACTTCTTCAATTTCTCCGGTGATTATATTTACTTAAAATGTGTACCCATGTGACCAGATTGATCTTTTTGGACTCATTCGCTAAATGATTTACTGCCCCATTTAAGTCATCTTCAGAACCTAAATAAAAACACACCCAATTAGGAAAAAAAAAGGAGATAATACTCACTTTTGTGGATTACGACAATAGATATAAAATTACCTGGAAGAAATTGCACATTCAGGAGTTGCATGCCAATTCTGAGTGCAACTTAACAGTCATGGAGGGGTAAATGAAAGTACATTTTTCAATATAGCATCCAAACTTTCTTTCGATTTATACCAGCAGGGATACAAATCAAGCAAGAATCATTCTGGTCAAACTCCTGCTTGTACGCAAGGAGGGAGTAGCAAAAAGGTTATTTAGTTTGAAAACTAAAACCAACAGAAATATTGTACTGAAACCAACACGACCAAAAAAGAAGTGAGGGTCTGACATGTAATCGCGCGCTTCTTCTGAGCCATAATGGCTCCAAGTTTCAATTCCTTGTCAGAGTAAGGATCCAATATACCATAAGGCAAAATAACTGATCATAGTAGCGGGTTTTTCAGGCACCTTAACAAACTCTTTCCGACACCTCATATTTGCATTACACTATTGGAGACACGATCAATGTTACGGCAACAATTGAAAATCAGCCTTTAGATGTCCTTCGAAATAAATCATTAGAAAAGAATAATTGTACCATATTTTTTAAGCTAACAAAAATATCTGACAAAACTATGCTTCTAAAATTCCATTCTGTACATTGAACTGACAAAAGCTAACAAAAATATCCTAATATATTCTAATCTTCCGCCTTTTCCTGTTGGGTGATGTTGTCTCTTCATGAAGTAAAATCTTCGTTGATTGGAATATTGTAGAGGACCGTAAACTTAGAGATATTCCATGAGATAAGGTCAAATTTAATTTTTCAAAATAGTATTCCGAAAAGGGAAGAAATAAGATCCTAAGAGTAAGGTAAGCAGAGATAAGCTACTAATTACCAGTTTGTTGATTTGATTTCAAAAATAACTTTGAAATTCTAACGACCATTCTAACTAGGGTTGCGACCTACAGTCGATATGGCTCTGATACCACCTCTGTAGGGACCCGGATTACCAAATCCAACCCTTCAGATTTCAACCGCTTAGTCCAGAACAAATAAGCGCACAAAGATTACAAATGATGATAACACAGACATATCATAAAGTAAATAACAGTAATAATCAAAAGAGTGCAACATCATCATCACATTATTACAAGTATGGAGCCTTACGGCTTAAGTGAAAATGTAGCAGCGGAAATGTAGAACAAAAAGAGCCAATCAGTGTGCCCACAGGCAACCGACTGGGGTACGCTCCCTAGAAGATCGAGTCGTCCTCCTCATCGAAGTCTTCACCACAGATGTCGAACGGTGGATCACAGGCTCTTTGATCACCCCTTCTCCCATCATCTGCTTTATGGAATAAGCAGCCCCCGCAATAAAAAGCGAGGGTGAGTATGCAACATACTCGCAAGTCTCGGAAACTTAATGCAAGTAACTAAATGCATGGCTTAAACAAAGGAAGGCATAATATGGTTCATTTGCATAAAGCGAAAATGGAAGTTTAAATACAAGTAATAATTTCATAAAGCAGTATTTAACAAAATGTAAATAGCATAATTAATAAAATTGAAGTATAACAATTTTCCAGGTTCCAACTACCTGGTTGGCTCTAGCCGCCAAACTAAGATCCGGGAGCTCTAGCCGCTCGCGGATTCCCAACCACATTTTCATTTTTAAACCAAATCATCATTTTTCCATTTAAAACAAAAACCAGAAAATCTACTATGTGAAAACGTTCCACGCTTACCCTTATCCGTGGGCACGGCTACTCAAGTAGTTTTAAGACTCTGCAGAGTGGTACACTTTACCCACACGACATGATCAACCCGCTTTTGCTGTGCCAAGAACACACTTCCTTTGGTGTGTCGGCAAGGAGATCATGACAAGGCTTTTACAATGCATATACCACTACCGACTTCACCCGCTAAGGTTTCGCTCTCACAAATTTCTTGCGCCTTGCAAGTGTCATCCCGACAAACTCGCATGACCCAATCGGGCGAAGTCAAATAACGATACATGCAAATTACTTAGCCAGTCGCACCCATATAGACATGTGGTTGTATCAGATAGCACGCCCATGGTAACACACGACCGGTCCTTAATTGACTAGGGCGGACACTCACATTCCAAAATTTTGTGCATCCCGCACCCACCATTCAACCATTCCGCCCCGGTCTAAATCATTTTTCACTTTTAATTTCAAACTAATACCGGCAACACCAATTGCCATAAGTTTCACAATTCATTTTGAATCAAGAATGAAATCATTTCCATAATGGTAAGGTACCGACATGATTAAGCATGGCCAAGCATTTTCTACCGTTCCCATAATAAAAATGTTTACCATTAATTACAATAGTTAGTTTTCCTAGGGTGTCAATGGTTGTCAACATGAATTTCAATGTGGTATAACAATTGGCATTTATCTAAGCATTTAAAATGACATTAAAATACAATACGTAAATCAAATAGCATGCAATAATTTAAAACAAATTAATATTTCATAAACTTGGGTTCAATATGGTCAAGGAGACTTGCCTTCAACCTCTCCCGCTGCTGCTACCCCCGCTGGATGCTCCACTCGCTCAACCGATGCGTCGTCTACACGCGAAACACGCAAATCGAGGCAACAATAAATAAAACCAGAAATAAAAAAAATTCAAAAATTCATAAAAATAACACCAACAGATAGATCTTGATTTTAGATGAATTTAGGAATTTGAATCGTTCAAATCGGAGTACGAACGGAGGAGAACGGGGCTTCCAAAGTTTAAATGGGGAGAAAATCAGGAAAATGATTAAGGGGTGACAAGTGTCGTGCTGCTATTGGTTGAGATTTCTGATTTTCGGAATGACCAAGAAAATAGAAAACTCTAGAGGCTGACAGGTGGGGACCACGAGTCATAGACTCGGTTTACGGTGAACAGGGTTCACCGAAAGGACTTACGGTCGTCGTGGCAAACCCGCGTGAGCTAGGGCACACGCGGCGGTGAGGTGGCACACACGTGGCGAACACGCGGCGCCAAGTGGTGGCTTAGGGTCGACGTGTCGGTGACGTGGCGGTGACATGGCGCGACACAGCGACGAGACGATGTCGTCTAGGATGCCACGCAGATCTAGGGCAACGTGGCGGGGATGTGGATGGCGTGGCGATGCCATGACGCACATGTGGCAATACGTGGCGATGACAAGGCATCAACGTGGAAATGATTCAGCAGTCTGGGCTCAGAGGCTTACTGTGGGAAATGTTGACGCAGATCCGGACCGTTGAAGGCCGATCGGACGGACGGCGTTGAAGGAGGGAGTTCGACGGCGCGGAGCAGTGCTATCCCACCGGAGTCGGAGAAGACGGCACGCAAGACGACGAAAGAACATCGGATCAAGCGGAAGAGTTAGCGGATCCGGAGGAGAAGGATGAGATGAACTCAACGGTACAAGACTTGTCACCGGAGACTCACCGGAGAGGGAGATAGAGGCGGCGGAAGGCTCGGAGCCGCTGCTTGAACTCCGGTGAGGTCGCACAGCCACGAGAAGGCGTCTCCGCCGGCGAGACTTGAGGGAAAAGTTGCGGCGCAAGGTGGAGAGCACGGCACGGAAGTCGGAGTGGGCTTAAATAGCCTAGGGTTGCGGGAATGGGCGCGGAAAGTGAGGTTGGTCGGGCGGCTGCACTGTGCGGGCGGCGGCTTGAGTGGACGACGTGGCGTGACGAGAGCCATTGATCCAGCGTAGATCCAACGGCTAGGAACGAAGGAAAATTAGGGTTTTCACCATGGTGGGCTGCGTGGGAGTAATGGGCCGGTGAACAGTAGCGGGCCGACGGGAGAAATAGGGATTTCGGCCCAACGGAAGAAAAAGAATTTAAACTCCTTTCTGAATTTAGGAAATTCCAGAAAAACCGAATAAACTCCAATAAATCAAAATAACTAGCAATTAAATTCCGAAAAATCTCCAAAAATACAAAAAAATCAAATTAAGCACAAGGAACCCAAATAAAATAAGAAATAATTAATTTGAAGTATCGATTAATCGAATTAAAATCTTGTTGACTTTAAAAATTAAATTTAAGCTAGATTAAATTCGAGAAAATTTTCACGGGTTCGGATTTTGAAATTCGAACACAAAGAATTCAAAATTTTGGAATGTTACACAAACCTTGTTAGTGGATCCAAATTATCAGTTCAAATTAAACAATCTCTGAATGGAATGTTCATATTAATAATCAAGCTGGTGGTAAAAAGAAAAAAGAAAAACAATGTAACAAAACAAATCCGTGTGGCTTCTAAGATTGGAACCGCTCTCACCAAATTTTTTGATAAATTGAAGAATGATACATTCCTATGCTACAGAAAAATAATGACAGATAAAATTGGATGTAAGAGTATATTCCTATGCTACAAAGCAACATGGTATACAAATACAACATTGCCATTATTTCCTTTTAGACTTGGATAGGATCAAAGTCAGAACGCACACATACAATATACATGTTTGGCTTAGTTCAAGGAATTAGAATTAGTATATACAAGACAAATCAAATTTGATCAAAACTGTACCTGTATCTTGCTTGTTAATAAATCAAAATTAACATTTCTCAGTATAATGTCGCCTAGAGGGGGGGTGAATAGGCGAATTAAACTTTTAAAACTTAATTGCAGCGGAAATAAAACAATCCAAGGTTTTCAGTCCGGAGTGTCCGGGGATTTTATCCGGATACTCCGGTATAAATGTCCGGACTATCCGGGTTTTAGGTTCGGATACTCCGGATTGGAAACTTTGAATGGCCGAGGGGTTTAGCCCGGACTATCCGGGGTTTTCCTCCGGATACTCCGGATATTAAGTCCGGACTATCCGGGGTAATTGTCCGGATACTCCGGACTGGGCACCTCGAGATGAAATTTGAAATTTCTCCAGCTTTTAAACAATCTACTTGAACACAAAGATGATAAACACTAGCAGGAACCTAGATCAAGTAGATGCCTAGCGAGAAACTCAATAATCAAATAGATCGGGCAATTTCAAGATTCAAAATCAAATACTAAAGCAAGAATAAAAGTAGGCAAGAATGAAAGGCAAACTTGGAGACGATGATTTTTCACTCAAGTTCGGATCCTTGAGGATCCTACGCCTCTGCTGAGGCGCACCAAGCCGGGTCTCTTTCAACCCTTATCCTCCCTGTTGCACTTTGCACTCACGGGCGTCTGGCCACCCAAGACACGGGAGTCTCTTTCAACTCGCTAGCCGCCTGGTGTTGCACCTTGCACTCGCCGGCTTTCACTTCTTTGATTCCTTCCCTTGCGGAGGCGGAATCGAACCTTCACAAACTTCCTACGGCACACCACACAAAGAACCGGTGGCTCGTAGGCGACCTCCTAGCCGTCTAGGAGTCCTCAACCTCCAAGAGTAACAAATGCTCACGAAGAACGAACTTGGAGATGAACTCAAGTGCTCAAAGATCAAATCTTGCTCAACACACACCTCTTCCAACTCTTCTCAACCCTTCTCACTAAGGGGATCACTTAGATCTAAGAGTAGAGAGGGATTTTGGGCTCAAGAATGAAAGGGATACTCAAATCTCACTCAACCTAGCACCTCACTCCTCAAACTCTTCCCAACCCTTATCACAAAGGGATCACTTAGATCTAAGGGTAGAGGGTGTTTAGGGGCTCAAGAACAAGAGGAGAACACCTCAAACCATCGGAATAACGACCACCTTTCAAATGGGAAGGAGAGGGCTTTAAATAGAGGTCCCCAAGCAACTAGCCGTTGAATCAAGCAAAGTCCGGACTATCTCGACATATAGTCCGAATATCCGGACTTAAGGTGATTTGGAGGCGAACCGAGAGGGTTAACCCGGAGTGTCCGGACTAAATCCCCGGATATTCCGGACATTTACCCCGGAATGTCCGGACTAAATGTCCGGATACTCCGGATTGGACTCAGCAGCCCGACGAAAACGAGCATAACTTTTGATTCCGGACTCCGATTTCAGTGATTTTGGACTCTATTGAAAGCTAAGAACAAGGGCTACACAAATAACAAGGTCTCACTACCCAAATCCCAAAGGATAAATTCATATTTCACCAAGAATCCAAGGGAGACCTACAATTCTCACTTTCCGGCAACACCAAAACCACTCTTTCTCTAAATTTCACAAGGATGGATCATTTGAGCACTTGACACATCTAAAATTCATTCAATGGAGCATCCTCTTAATAGTACGGCAATCCTTAGACTCAAATTCAAACGAGAAATCTAAGTCTTACATTCAATCCAGATGCCGCCTTTCTCCGTGGATGCAATGTGCATGATGTCTTTACCAAATGATTGATGATATCTTCGCCTTGTCCAACTTGACTCGATTCACCTCATGAGACTCTTGTCCTATCAACCTTGACTTGATCATCCTCTCTGACGATCTCCACGCCAAGTCGATCTTGACTTAGTCCTCAACTCTTGGTGACACCGCCGTCTTGTTGACCTCGGCTTAACGATCATCCTCCACGATACCTTGGTCATCATGCACACTCGGGACCTAATTCTTTCCAAATCACTCATGAAAGACATTAGTCCCAAAAGCTCAATAGATGTGAATAAATTGATATTTGTGAGCAATTGATTGCTACAAGTGTTTCATATAAAGAAGCATAATATAACTGAAAACACTTGACATAAGAAATATTCTCTACTAAGTGCATCATGATGAATATGTAATTGATCTATATGCACTAGAGAGATAATTGCCAATATGATGAGTCAATTAAATTATGGCAAGGATCACAATCTTTATTTAAATGAAGCACATGATAGAATGTACACGAATTGTACATATGCAAATAATACTTGGAACAAGAGTAAATATGTGATCCAACTCTAGATTAAACTTCACTAGGAGAGGTGCATGAAAAGATACACAACCAAACACATGCATGCACCAAGTCAATCTATAGCAATGTGAAGTTTAACTCTAGTTATTACATGCATACTAAAAGCAAAGCACATAATGAACTCAAATGAACATATATGCACAAATAAATATGATATGAACCATTGTGCATATATACAATCAACATACTACTTGGAGTTCACTATGCATTTGCACAAAAGGAATGCAATAACTAATATGGAAGGGATACCGAGATTGCATACCTTATCTTTGCTTAACCATCCACTTGATTTTCCTCTAAATAAATGAGACTAATACTCAACTTGGCAATGAACATGTTAGTCTCATAGCAATATAATCATATTAGAGGTTTGTCATTTGTTAAGCACTAAGTTAAGCATTTACACAATTACATAGATTGTCATTATATGCGTTTGTCATTAATCACCAAAATAACATAAGTGCCTAGATGCACTTTCAATCTCCCCCTTTTTGGTGATTTATGACAAACCTATTATCAATTGCACCTAATGACAATATTAAGATATTTAGCATTAAAACAAGCATGAAGAAACAATAAGAGATCATACTTACAAATTATCCCTTTTTGTCAATCGATTAGGGGACAATTGATAAATCCATAAATTCTCCCCCTTTTGTCATTAATCCCAAAAAGGTGCTTAAGAGATCCTTATTGTTCATTCAATAAAATCTATTCTCCCCCTTGATTGCACACTCAATAAAAAGATTAGGGAGAACAAGATATAAATAAGGAGCTAGGAATAGTGCAATGATATTAAGCTCCCCCTAAATCTAGGCAAGATATGATACCAATTATATCCAAGATTTAGGTAATGGATGTTTCCAGTTATACCAATTTAAATGTAGTCATGATTCACAAAATGTAAGTGGTTCTTAAACATGACACATGAATATGATTCCATATGGCAAATTGGATATGCTCATGATCATATAGCAAAATTATATATTTGAAGCATATGCTTATGATCAAATTAAATTCTAAAAATCAAGATCATATAGAGTAGATTACACAAGAAGAAATTGCTTATATGATCACAAGATTTATACAAAATCACGAATCAAGATTGTATAAGTAAAATGCGCTTTCATGATCAAAAATTTCATAAACTTATCAAGGGCATACCTCTTTGCAATGTGTCACCCATATATACCTTTTAATTCTTGACAATGCCAAATGCAAGTTAGATGACACTTCAAAACAATTTAGAATTAGATGATACCTCTCGAAAGATACCAATTAATGATACCAATTGAAACATACAATTGAAAAATACAACACCATTTAGAATGACACAATTTAGCATAATGGTGTGCAAAGACATTATTGAATGTGGTCAAAAAGAAATACGTCCCTTTATCGGTTCTTGTCCATCATATGCTCGTATCGGTCATGATCACCGCGCCCGGCCTTAGATCCCTCGGACAATGGAGCTCCTCTCCATTTCCTTCATCCCACCGTCGAAGATGACCCCTTTTCCAATACCTTGAACATCAATAGACAAGCACACGATTTCCGGGAACAAATATCTTTCAATTTGACCCAAGTTAGTTTGATAATGTCTAAGTACAACATGCACGATACAGATGATAAACATGATAATACTATTTGCATGCAATTTGAACAATTCAAGATACCAATTGAAGATTTCATTATACCAATTTACAATGAAAATATTTGAAACTCATTCAAATTTAATCTTGACATCCACTTGTAAGAGAGACAATGGGTAAAACACGTTCAAACTCACTCTTGAACTTACAAGGGACATTTTCTCTTTTCCACAACAAACTCCGAGTTATGCAAGAGAGAAAACATTTTGAGGCTAAGATACAATTAAATCCAATTTCCAAAAGAACTTAGCCAAAAGATGCACTTTCATTCGAATGAAAACTTAAATAGATATGCTCCACTTTGAAGCTTCGAGCAATGAATGAGTTCACTTAGTTTTCATCTTGAAAGGCTTGCCAAGATTCCAATTTAACACTCTCAAAATCTCAAAAGATACAAATAGCAGCACAAAAACGATTATAACTTTTAAACCATTGCTCAAATGCAAAAATCATCAACGCGGAAAAGATTCGTCTCGAAATTATCTTCGAGGGCTATGAAGACCGAAAATTCATTTGAGCAAAGTAAAACCCCGAAAACTTGAAAATAGAGAATGCTGAATCGAAAGTTTCGAGAAAAGAAATCTCGCTTTGAAATGGTCCTAAGGATGAAAACAACATCAAATAAGCTCCCAAATGATTTTAGATGAATCATGGAGCAATGAATTGAGTTACTTTAGTTTTCATCACAAGGAAATACTCAAATCATCTCAAAGGTAGGCAAGATTTCAAAAGTGCAATGTGTTGAAAATTCAGTTTTGACATTCCATTTAAGCTTTTTGACAGGGCTGAAAGAAAGTCCAAACAAGGTTCATAAATTCTGAAAAAATTAGAAAATGAAGTCCAACTATAGAGGATCAATTCTTATAAAGGTGGTCCCCTCAAATTATGAACCCATTTGGAGAAAAAAAAAATCACAAAACAGCCCCACAACCAGCCTAAAACCTGAAATTTCAGCAAACTGAACATTTTGAATTTGGGTCAAATCTTGATCAAATGAAGTCCAATGATCATGAGATTTTGCAGAAAGGATCCATGGACATCCAAGAAACTTCTCCAAAAAGAATTTCTCAAATATCACCCTCCAATCAAAAATTAGGCCTTTAGGAGCATTGGAGGTTTAGTTTTGACACAAAGTCAAAATAAGTCAATATACTTGCAAACAAGTTCAACTAAATTTGGGAATTTCCAGATCTGAACTTAGGATGCAAGAGAAGGTTTTCCAACAAAAATTTCCTGAAAAGCAATTTTCTTTCAAAAGATATGGCAGATTGCGCTTTGGAGGCGAAAAGAGAAGTTCAATTTGCACTAAATGCTCAAAATGCATTCCGACTTGGATTTAATGGAGATTTGAACTTTCATGGCTTTGTTTTTTTTTTTTTTTTTTTTTAAAAAAAAAAATTTTTTTCCCCAATTTTTTTTTTAAAAAAATTAAACCCCCCCTTTTTTTAAAAAAAAATTTTTTTTTTTTAAATTTTTAAAAAATTTTGGGGGAACCCCCCCCCCTTTTTTTTTTCCTTGGGGGGGGAAAAAAATTTTAAAAAAAATTTTTTTTTTTAATTTAAAAAAGGGAAAAAAAACCCCGGAAAATTAAAAATTTTTTTGGGGAAAAAAAAAAAAAATTTTTTCCAAAAAAAAAACCCCTTTTTTTTTTTTTTAAAATTTTTTTTTAAAAAAATTTTTTAAAAAATTTTTTTTTAAAAAATTTTTTTTTTTTTTTAAAGAAAAAAATTTTAAAAAAAAAAAAAAAAAATTTTTTTTTTTTTTTTTTGGGAATTTTTTTTCCCTTAAAAAATTTTAAAATTTTTAAAAAATTTTTTTAAAAAAAAAGGAAAAAAATTTTAAAAAAAATTTAATTTTTTTTTTTTAAAAAAAATAAAGGGAAAAATTTAAAAAAAAAAAAAAAAAAAAATTTTTATAATTTTTTTTTTTTGGGGAAAAATTTTTTTTTAAAAAAAAGGTTAAAATTTTAAAAAAAAAAAAAAAAAAAAAAATTTTTTTTTTTTTAAAAAATTTTAAAATTTTTTAAAAAAATTTTTTTTTTTTTTAAAAAGGGGGGAAAAAAAATTTGGAAATTTCCCAAAAAAAAAATTTTTTTGGGATTTTTTAAAAAAAGGGAAAAATTCCCAAAAAAAAGGGGGAAAAAAAAAAAAAAAAAAATTTTTTTGGGTTTTTTTTAAAAAAAATTTTTTGGGGAAAAAAAATTTTTTTTTAAAAAAGGAAAAAAATTTTTTTTAAAAAAAAAAACCCCCCTTTTTTTTGGGTTTTTTAAAAACAAAAAAAGGGGGAAAAAAAATTTTTTTTTTGGAAATTTTTTTTTATTTTTTTTTTTTAATTTTTTTTTGGGGGGAAAATTTTAAAATTTTTTTAAAAAAAAAAAAAAGGGGAAAAAATATTTTTAAAAAAAAAAAAACCCAAAAGGGAAAATTTTTTTTTAAAAAATTTTGGGGGGGGGCCGGGAAAGGCAAGGGGGGTTTTGGAAAACCCTTTTCCCCGGGGGGGAAAAAAAAACCCGGGGGAAAAAGGGGGGCCTTCCCCAAAAGGGGAAAAAAAGGGGGAAAAATTTTTTTTTTTCCCCCCCCCCGGGGTTAAAAAAGGGGGGCCCCCCCCCGGGGGGGTAACCCCAAATTTTCCCCCAAAAAAAATTGGAAAATTTTTAAAAAAAAAAGGGCAAACCCCAAAGGGGGCCCCCCCCGGGGGGGGGAAACGGGGGGGGGGGGGGGGCCGGGGGGGGGCCCCCCCTTGGGCCCCCTGACTTTCCCCCCCCGGGGGGGGGGGGGTTTTTTCCCCCCACCCGGGGGGGAAAAAACCCCCCCCCCGGGGGGCCGTTGGTTTTTTGGGGGGGGTTTTTTCCCCCCGGGAACTTCCAAATTTTTTTTTTTTAAAAAACCGGGGGCCCCCAAAAATTTTTGGGGGGGTTTTTGGCCCTTTTTGGGGCCCCGGGGGGGTTTTTTTTTAAAATTTTTTGGGGAGACCCCGGGGGGGGGTTTTTTAAAAATTTTTTTTTTTTGGGGGGGGCCCGGGAAGGGGGCCGGGGGGGGGGAAAAAATTCCGGGGGTTTTTGGCCCCCCCCCAAAAAACCCCAAAATTTTTTCCCCCCGGTTAAAGGGGGCCCTTTTTTTTTTGGGCCCCCCCCCTTTTTTTTCCCCCCTTTTTTTTTTTCCTTTCCCTTTTTTTGGGGTTTTTTGGGTTTAAAACCCCGGGGGGGGTTTTTTCTTTGGGGAAAGGGGGGGGAAAGGGAATTTTGGTTTCCAAAAAACCCGGGGGGGGCCCCCCCCCAAAAAAAAAACCCCCAAAAGGGGGGGGGGGGGTTTTTTGGGGGGGGGGGGGAAAAAGGGGGGGTTTTTTCCGGGGGGGGGGTTTGGGGGGGGTTTTTTTTTTCCCCCGGGGGGGGGGGGGGGGGGGGGGGGGGCCCCCCCCCCCAATTTTTTTTTTTAAAAAAAAAGGGGAAAAATTTTTGGGGTTTTTTCCCCCTTTTTCTTGGGGGAAAAAAAAATTTTTTTTTAAAAAAAGGAGGGGGGTTTTTTTTTTTTTTTTCCCTTTTTTGGGGTTTTGGGGTTTAAAAAAAGGGGGAAAATTTTTAAAATTTTTTTTTTTTTTTTTTGGGAAATTTTTTTTTATTTTTTTTGGGGGAAAAAATTTTTTTTTTCCAAATTTTAAATTTGGAAAAAAAATTTGGCCTTTTTTTTTTTTTCCCCTTTTCCAAAAATTTTTTTTTTTTTTTTTTCCAAAAATTTTTGGGGGAAAAAAATTTGGGGCCCTTTTTTTTTTTTTTTTTCCCCCCTTCCAAATTTTTT
Source organism: Guadua angustifolia (assembly GCA_036346375.1). Classification (NCBI taxonomy): domain Eukaryota; kingdom Viridiplantae; phylum Streptophyta; class Magnoliopsida; order Poales; family Poaceae; genus Guadua; species Guadua angustifolia. The sequence continues at coordinate 30,092,271 of CM070500.1, read as the reverse complement.
TGGGGTTTAAAATTTTTCCCCGGAAACCCGGGGGAAAAAAGGGGGGAAAAAAAAAAAAAAAATTTTTTAAATTTTAAGTTTTTCCCCTTTTTAAAAAAAAAAATTTAAGGAAAAAAAAAAAATTTTTGGGGTTTTTAAAAAAAAATTTTTTTAAAAAATTTAAATTCCTTTTTTGGGGAAAAATTTTTTAAATTTCAAAAAAAAATTTTTTTGGTTTTTTTTTTTAAAAAAAAAAAAACCAAAAAATTTTGGGAGGGGAAAAAAAAATTTTGGGTTTGGGGAAAAAATTTTTTCCTTTTTTTTTGGGGTTAAAAAAGGAAAAAAATTTTTGTTTGGGTTTTAAAATTTTAAAAAAATTTTTTTTTTCCCCTTTTTTTTAAAAAAAGGGGTTTGTGGGGTTTTTTTTTTTTTTTTCCCCCCCAAAAAAAAAAAATTTTTTTTGGGGGTTTTTTTTTCCAAAAAAAAAAATTTTTTGGGGTTTTTTTTTAAATTTTTAAATAATTTTTTAAATGGAAAAAAAATTTTTTTTTTAAAAATTTTTAAAGGAAAAAACCCGGCCGGTTTTAAAAGGGGTTGGGGGTTTTAAAAAAAAAAAAAATTTGTTGAAACCCGGGGGAAAAAGGTTTTGGGGGAAAAAACCCCGGTTTTAAAAAAAATTTTTTTCCAAAATTTTAAAAAAAAATTTTTAAATTTTTAAAATTTTTTTTTCCCCCAAAAAAAAAAAAAAGGGAAAAGGCCAAAAAAATTTTTTTTCCTTAAAAAAAAAAAAAATTTTTTAAAAAAAAAAAAAAAAAAAAATTTTTAAAATTTTCCCCAAAAAAAAAAAAAAATTTTTTTTTTTCCCCCTTTTTGGGGGTTTTTTTTTTTTTTCCGTTTTAAAAAGGGGCCCCAAAAAAAAAAGGGTTTTTTAAAAAAAAAAAAAAATTAAATTTAAAAGGTTAAAAAAGGGAAAAATTTTTTTTAAATTTTAAAAAACCCAAAAAAAAAACCCCCCCTTTAAATCAAAACCCCCCCCAAAAAAAATTCCCCAAAATTTTAACCCAGGCCCAAAAAAACCCCTTTTTAAAAAACCCCAAAAAAAAAAATAATTTAAAAAGGGAAAATTTACCAAAAAAATTTTTAAAAAAAAAAGGGAAAAAAAAGGCCAAGGGGCCCCCCCCCCGGGGGGGGTTTTTAAAATTTTCAAAAAATTTTTTTAAATATTTCCCAAAATTTTTAAAAAAAAAAAAAATTTTTTTTTCCTTTTAAAAATTAAGGAAAAAAATTTTAAAAAAAAAAATTTTTGGCCGGGGTTTAAAAAAAAAAAAAAAAAAAAGGGGAAATTTAATTTAAAGGGAAAAACCAATTTTTTCCCCTTTTTTTGGGCCCCAAAAGGGAAAAAAAAAAAAAACTTTTTTAAAAAATTTTTAAAAAAAAAAAATTTTGGAAAACCCCCGGAAAAAATTTTTTTCCCAAATTTTTAAACCCCCAAATTTAAATTTTTTGGGGCCCAACCCCGGGGGGGACCAATTTAAATGTTTTCCCCCCTTTAAAGGTTTCCTTAAACCCCCCAAAAAAACCCCCAAAAAAAAAAGGGAAAATAAATAAAAAAACAAAATTAAAAAAAGGGGGTTTTTAATTCCCGGGTTAAAGGGTTTTTTGGGGGAAAACCCAATTAAATTTTTTTTCAAAAACCCCCCCCTTTTTTTTTTTTTAAACCCAAAAAACCCAAAAACCCCAAAAATTTTTTTTTTTTTGGGGGAAATAAAAAAATTTTTTTTTTAAAAAAAAAAAAAAATTTTTTTTCCCCCCCAAAAAAAAGGGTTAAAAATTTTTTTTTAAAAAAAAAATTTTTCCTTTAAAAATTTAAAAAAAAAAAAAAAAGGGTTTTTTGGGCCCTTTTTTCCCCCTTTCCCTTTTTTTAAAAAAAACCCAACCCTTAAAACCCTTTAAAATTTTGAAAAAAAAATTTAAAAAAAAAAAAAAAATTTTTTTAAGGAAAAAAATTTTTTTTGGGGGAAAAAATTAAATTTTAAAGGGAAAAAAAAAAAAAAAATTTTTTAAATTTTTTTTTTTGGGGGGGAAAAAAAAATCGCACGTGATTCTACTCCCATCCCGTGAGCCACTTCAAAGAACCTAAAACAGAAGCAAACAAGCGTGAGTCCAAGACTCAAAGAAAGTGCAATCAAGTAAGAAAAGTAATGAATTTGTCTAGAATATAACTGCTTCACGAGTAAGTAAAAGTTTCTTTAATTTGATAACCATAAATAAAAGAAGCAATTTGAATTCATATGAAACCAAACATAAGTGCACAACTATTTCATTATTTGACATAACTAAAACTAAATTGAAATCATCCGGTAAAGGAAGCAGTAACTAGCCCCATTTACCACATCCAACTCGGAAACATAACTAAACTGTACTCATGTCTCAACAATCATTCCAGGATGAGTCCACGACTCAATCCTCAACCTGTCACTTCCATTCTCATCAATTAACACTTAACAAGTGCAACACATATAATGAAATGCGATGCTTTTATGCATTCATGCTCATAATGCAACCTTTTAGCCTATACCAGTATAGCTGAGTGCACACCCGCCGATGTGCACCCTCAATCCCACCCATCCGTGGCGGGCCTACTTTCTCGACTCGCTCCCATCCGTGGATGGGACTACGAGGTAGGACTTTTGTGCTCACTACGGGTGAGCACCGAGCCCCGCATCAACATGGGACGCCTCGTCCATCATGAATGCAATTATGCAATTGACGTGAATGCATTTCATCACTATTCATTTTCACCACACATAGCCACAACCAATATAGAAGTACCAATTAACTTGCTATTTCCCTAGTGTGATTCATTCGAGAGTAAATAAAGTCATGAATAAAATTCAGGGAAAGGCATCACACATAATTTCTATAAAGTAGATCAATTTACAGGTATGAACAACTAGGTGATTATAGTGCAAGCTTGTCCCTACACTTGCATCAACACATCAACATAACCATACTCATTCGTACAATTCGTAGTGCAATACAATAAATGGGAATTGAATAACTTACTTACCAATTTGCTAACATCCATCCATCCTCATCATCATACTAAAAACAACTTGTAGATATACTATTAAACATAACCAAACCATTAGAATTTTCATAATCTTATCGCAAGCAAAACATGCACTTGCCTTTACCGACACGAGAGGCAACTCGGGGTCAAGACCACTCCCGAAGACACTTTCCCTGAAAACAACGTTACGCACAAGAATGGATCAAAGTCCAACTCAATACCTCAATGCGCGACGAAAACTCAACTCTTGCCAAAAACAGTTCCAATGCACACTAATAGAAATTCCGAGCAACCTACTAGACGGCAGACATTAAACCTTAATAATAGGAGAACACATTGACAACTCTCTCAATTTGGGATCTTATTCAAAACCATTAACAAATTAAGCTAGCATTCAAAGATCCAACTCTTCTCAATACTTCATAGATCAAACAACATAAATGCTCATGCTAATTGTTCAAATTTAAGAAACATATCCACATTGCAGTATGAGTAAATAGGGAATGTACCAAACGTGAACTAACCTTTAAATAGAGGAATAAGAACTGACAATTGAGATATTGAACCGCAGATTATCATACAAGTGCATGTAACATAATAACCTAATTGCACTCTGTGTTACCAACATGGGAACATCAGTCAGACAACTTCCTCAAAACCAGAATGCAAATCATACCAACCTTCATTTAGCACTTGCTCTCCTTTATAACTAAATTTACCAGCAAAGGTATAGTGACCATATTTCTGATTTCACATGGCCATTGGAGGAATCAAGACATGAGCATACAAAATAATAGTAACACATCATTCACTATTCTAGGGTTTCAAATACTATCATTCTTTCAGCAGTAATTATCACACACTAGGACAAAATCCCACACTATACAATCTTAACAACAAAAGAACTCAGAAACCATACATGCAATTAGAAACTTTGTGCTTCTAGCCTACTCAACAGAGACAAAGATAAAACACATCGCCTAAGCTGCTACTAATGAACTCCTCGCATTGCAGGAGATCTACATGTTACTTGAAGCTCCCAACAGCGAACAAATCTCAAAATTAAATAGAAAACACATATATGGTATCCTCATGTCCCACATAGTAACAAACATGGGCTAATATAGAGACATGCTCTTTGTGAGCAATTCATCAAACACATGGCATGCACACCATTTAAACCCCAAAATCCCTAGGGTTGTTACCTCAGATTTTTACTCATGGAGGAAGGGAAGTGGGGATGCTGGCCGGAGGAGAGGGAAGGTCGCCGGAGAGAGGCCTAGGCGGCGCCGACGGGGAGGAGGACCCGAGGCAAGATCGCCACACAGCTGCTGCTGCTTCCAGCCACTGCCACTCCCATTCCGATGGCTCACGCAGAGTGCCACTGACTCTGCTGCCCGCCACTTGTGTCATTGCCGATGCTCTTGGCACGAGGAGAAGGGTGCCGGCCATGGGAGTCTTCGGCAGCAGAGGAAGGGGAGAGCAGGGCACCGGCTATCAGAGGGCGCCGGCGAGGAGGAGCAGAGGCCGAGCGAGCCAGGAAGAGCAGACGCCGATCGAGGACTAGGAAGGAGGCGCAAGCCCTGGAGTAAGCAACCAGTGAAGGGAAAAGGAGGGCAGTCAGCAGGCTGATTTGGGGGAAGAAAATTCGGCCAAGGGAAAGAAGAGAACGACAGCCACACAAAAAGGAGTGATAAGGTTAGGTGGGGGAGGGGAAATCCCTAAAAACCGCTCCAACTCCAAAATCCAACTTTTAACCATATTGCGAACCAATAATTTTTAAATTCTTGGCGCGAAATGACAAATAACAAGAAAACAAACTTGCCGCCAACCTATACGGCTCGGAAGAAAACACCCATTCCGATAAGTTTCACGGAAAACCCGAAATCTTTAATAGAATTATTAACCGCGCGACGGCAAAACCTTGAATCAAGACGGAGGAAAACATTTCTGGCGAAAACCCTGGCAAAGAAGGTTTGCGGTATTACAATAACGGCCACCTTTCAAATGGGAAGGAGAGGGCTTTAAATAGAGGTCCCCAAGCAACTAGCCGTTGAAACTGCGCAAAGTCCGGACTATCCGGACATATAGTCCGGAATATCCGGACTTAAGGTGATTTGGAGGCGAACCGAGAGGGTTAACCCGGAGTGTCCGGACTAAATCCCCGGATATTCCGGACATTTACCCCGGAATGTCCGGACTAAATGTCCGGATACTCCGGATTGGACTCAGCAGCCCGACGAAAACGAGCATAACTTTTGATTCCGGACTCCGATTTCAGTGATTTTGGACTCTATTGAAAGCTAAGAACAAGGGCTACACAAATAACAAGGTCTCACTACCCAAATCCCAAAGGATAAATTCAGATTTCACCAAGAATCCAAGGGAGACCTACAATTCTCACTTTCCGGCAACACCAAAACCACTCTTTCTCTAAATTTCACAAGGATGGATCATTTGAGCACTTGACACATCTAAAATTCATTCAATGGAGCATCCCTCTTAATAGTACGGCAATCCTTAGACTCAAATTCAAACGAGAAATCTAAGTCTTACATTCAATCCGTATGCCGTCTTCTCCGTGGATGCAATGTGCATGATGTCTTTTACCAAATGATTGATGATATCTTCGCCTTGTCCAACTTGACTCGATTCACCTCATGAGACTCTTGTCCTATCAACCTTGACTTGATCATCCTCTCTAACGATCTCCACGCCAAGTCGATCTTGACTTAGTCCTCAACTCTTGGTGACACCGCCGTCTTGTTGACCTCGGCTTAACGATCATCCTCCACGATACCTTGGTCATCATGCACACTCGGGACCTAATTCTTTCCAAATCACTCATGAAAGACATTAGTCCCAAAAGCTCAATAGATGTGAATAAATTGATATTTGTGAGCAATTGATTGCTACAAGTGTTTCATATAAAGAAGCATAATATAACTGGAAACACTTGACATAAGAAATATTCTCTACTAAGTGCATCATGATGAATATGTAATTGATCTATATGCACTAGAGAGATAATTGCCAATATGATGAGTCAATTAAATTATGGTAAGGATCACAATCTTTATTTAAATGAAGCACATGATAGAATGTACACGAATTGTACATATGCAAATAATACTTGGAACAAGAGTAAATATGTGATCCAACTCTAGATTAAACTTCACTAGGAGAGGTGCATGAAAAGATACACAACCAAACACATGCATGCACCAAGTCAATCTATAGCAATGTGAAGTTTAACTCTAGTTATTACATGCATACTAAAAGCAAAGCACATAATGAACTCAAATGAACATATATGCACAAATAAATATGATATGAACCATTGTGCATATATACAATCAACATACTACTTGGAGTTCACTATGCATTTGCACAAAAGGAATGCAATAACTAATATGGAAGGGATACCGAGATTGCATACCTTATCTTTGCTTAACCATCCACTTGATTTTCCTCTAAATAAATGAGACTAATACTCAACTTGGCAATGAACATGTTAGTCTCATAGCAATATAATCATATTAGAGGTTTGTCATTTGTTAAGCACTAAGTTAAGCATTTACACAATTACATAGATTGTCATTATATGCGTTTGTCATTAATCACCAAAATAACATAAGTGCCTAGATGCACTTTCAATGTTTCATTACACAAAACACCTTAACACTTAACAGAACAAAACACATTTATAATGCTGAACTAGGTTTTATTACACAAAACTGCCTAACACTTATTTGAACAATGCACACATTTATATTTCTGAATAGAACATACAAAATTTACTTCTAAGATGCAATGTTTTTTTGCTGCTAAATTAGCGCATTTTCACTGATATGCAAAATTTGATGGACCCCCACCCTAAAAAAAACTCCTACTAACCTTAGCTACTCCTTTTATAGGTTGACTCTTTCTTAAGCCAACAAAACTCATCACCATACTAAAAATAACTCATCCTATCTACATGACTATTGAAGTGTGAGAAGGAAATAATGCAAATATGTGAAGATGTGCTATTCTAATAAAGAACTACAACAAAAAGAGCCATGAGATATGTAACAAGTACATCTTATCAAAAATTAGAGAGTCATATAAGATTCATCCAAGCCATATGGAACCCAAATTCTCTAAAAATCCTCGATAAAAAGTGCTAATTGGAGCATAGTTTCTTCAGCATAACAAGCATGAGGAACAAAACAGCACCTAAAATTGACTGCAAGTCATTTCTATGTCTAAATCTGAAAATAATCTAACTACAAAATTTGGAAGTCTTACATAATAGCAAGTAAGTGCGCATCGAAAAATTTATCGCAAGACAAAATGATGCATCAACTAGATATTTAAGAATTGGATCTTGCACAATCCATAGCTCAATGCAACAAAGGAAGATAGTCTACAAAGACTTGGATTTAGACAACAAAAAAAGGCATGAGCCAAACAAGGGATTTGAACTAGGAAGCAAAGCAAACAATGCAGATTAAAGCACAATACAATTGTTTGCACCAGAATTTGGTAAGTGCATTCCAAATTAGGCAATCTGGAGCCAATAAGATGCAGACGGGATATGGACAGAAGATAATTGGAAACCAAGTCGGTTATTAAGGAAAGACCGAGGCCGATACGAATCATATCTTCTAACGTATTGTAACCGGACTCGATCGGCCGACAGGTATAAAAGGAGGACTAAGGTACACAGCGAAGGCATCCACAATGTTGGGACCCGAATATGCAAATCCGGACCCTCTGTGTATATTGCACTAGTCCAGAATCACGCTAGTGCACACAGACTCAACATAGATGTTATCACAATCATACACAACGGAATATATCATAAACTTTAAGAATTAATGATAACTATGGTCTTACATGATTATTGCCTCATAGGGCTTAACTAAGAAATACCAAATACACAAAGGATTTGAAATAAAATAACGTAGTAGCTCCTCGATCAAAGACAAGCAACCGACGAGGCTCGAACTCTAAGCATTCGTGATCCTCACGATACTCTTCTTACAAGACAGCAAAGCTTCTTCCTCTTACGAAGTTGTTGTTGTGGGTGAGTACATAAAGCACTCAACAAGTTGTGCACAGAAATGCAAACCTAACATAATATATGTATGGCTTATTCCAAAGGAACGGCTAACAGGGCTTTTTGTAGTAAAGCAACATTTATGAAAGATTACAGTAAATAGATTGAAAAGCGAAAAACAAATAACAGTAAATAATAGTTTCAACTTTTCAAGTAAACAAGGTATTCAACCTAAGTCAAGTTCCAATTCTCCATGGCAATCCGCCATCCCAACACGCTTTCATTTAACAAAAGTCTAACCCTTGACCGTAATTCCAGTATTGCCCAATACCGTGAGCACGGCTATTCAACAGATTTTACACTCTCAGAGGTTCTCAGACTTTACCCACACGATAGAACCAAACACCACCAAGGCGAGTGATCGTAACAAAGCCTTTATAATGCTCTGCCTTGACCCAGTACCACTCAATAAGGTTTTAACACTGAAGGGTGAAACCATCACAACAGGGCCCCCCTCTTGCGCCATGTGAGTTGCTCCGTAAACCTGGGACTCACTATACACCATAGTAGTACCGAAATCTGAACATTACAAATTAGTTGGCTAGGCTATCCTATTCCAGACATATGGTTGCATGAAAGACTCAGGTCAAAGGCTTGCAAGGTTAGGTCCTTAAAGTGATCGAGGCAAGACTTCCACATACCTCTACCCAACAGGCCCACCTTGGCATGCTGCCCCTTGCCACCTGCTCTGATCTAAAAATGATTACCACCCCAGTTGATTACCATGCATCACGTGCCATCATCAATTCAATCTAGTTGTGTGACCTCCTCGCCACAACAACTCAATATCACTGTGTGACAACACATGACACACAAATTCATAAACATTGTTCCATATTCCATTAGTCAAGATTAAATATCAATCATTCGAGTATATGTGATGATGTGGCATGGCTAAGCAAGCTAACATGGTCTAACCAATCCCATGTTGATTTCTAACATTAACCAACTAGTAACTCATTATCCTAGGGTGACAATTAGATCATGGCATACAATTGGCAAGGTAGGGTTTAATTCAAGGGTTAATTAGATATATGCCACTGCAGGAATCGGTTATTCGAGAATTGCCATCGTTCCTTTCGTATTTCTGGATTTGCCATTACGAAACCGTGTTTATTCGGCATATGCCATTGCAGGCGACACGTGCCCTGTCCGGTCAAACCTCTCGCCCAACTCACTTCCTTTGGACGATTTTGCCCCCCGCACCGGTTCACAAGGTCACTGCCCTCCCCCATTCTCTGCCGCGCCACCCAAGAGCCAAGAACCCTAGAACATCCTCCCCCATTCTCTCCCGCGACGAGCCTAGCAAATCCAGCGCCGTTCGCCGATTGCTTCCATGGCGGGCTAAAGGCGCGTCATTCCCACTCCGCTTCGGCTAATCGGATGTCCGTGGCGGCAATGGATGCGGCTGGCAAACCTGGTACGGCCCCCGTGCCACGTACTTCAGAGAAGTAAGTGCTGAGATTGTTGGCATGGTAGTTTTGATTGTTTGCATAGGAATTTAGCTTGGTAAATTAGATGTAGTTTTGACTCTTTCAGGATTTCTATAGGAGCGATGATACCGAGGCAAAGTTTAGGTAGTTATTCGTGGAGGCCTTCTCCACAATAGAAAAAAGCGTAGGAAGGTGTACAGAGGGTCAAGGAAGTCGACATGGTTAATCGATGAGAAGGATATTAACTTGCGGTCACTGAAGCAAGCTTTGCATACGCATATGACATGGGGACTCAACCAAAAGTGTCATTTGTACTACTATGACAAGCGGTGCGGTGAGGATGCTGAATTCACTGAGGATACTGATGTCAGGAGCGTGATTGAGATGTACAACATTGAGAAGGAAATCACTTTTATATGTTTTGCTGTTGATGATGGAGGACCAGATCCATTTGATAATGCGGAGGAGTATGTTGGTGTAGATGATGAAGTCTTGTACAGGGATGCTGCAGGCACTGATCACTTTGTGGTGGAACCCTCTTACATGGGTGAACCTAGTAGCTTTGAGCCTGATGAAGCAGAGATGGCAGATGACGATCCCAAGAGCTGACAGTTACACATGATCTTAGCAACCCAACTATTGTCAAAGGGGCTATGTTCCCTGGTATAGTTGCTTTCAGAAAGGCTATTAGGCATTATGCAATCCTGAATGACTTTGAAATAAAAACAATCAAGTCTGACCAAAGTAGGTATATTGGTGAATGCAAACATGTGGGTTGTTCTTGGAGAGTTCATGCTTCTAAAGTGCAGGATGGATGTGCCATTATGGTAATTCACCTTCCTGTGTCTCAGATATATGTGTTGCAATGTGCTAACATCTGTGTTTCTTGTGTTTGTAGATCAAAACTCTTAATTCAAAGCACATTTGCCCTAGTACAAAGATGATGGAGGGAAGATGGCTACACAAGATTGGGTGGCGCATGTAATAGGGGACTGGTTGAGAAAGAACCCAAATAAGGGGGCAAGAGAGGCTCAGAGGAAGCCGCAGGATGAATACAAGATCAAGTTGGGCTATAGTAAGACATGGGCGTATGCAATTAGCACTTAGACAAATACATGGTGCATATGAGGATAGCTTCCAAATGCTTTTCAACCGAAGGTGAGATAGAACATAGTAGTCCAGATCAATTGTAGAAATAGAACTCAAGAAGTATGGCAATAAGATGTGTTTCCACTGAATGTTTGTAGCATTTAAACCTTGCCTAGATGGATTCTTGAGAGGTCAGCAGGCGCATACATTGGTGTGGATTCCACTAGCCTAAATGGTACATATAAGGGACAACTAGCATCAAGAACTCAGAGATGGCCATAATCGGCTTTTTATGTTGCTTATGGTGTTTTTATTCTGAATCGAGGACAACTGGACATGGTTCATGAACCAGCTTGAATAAAGTCAGAGGAAGTCCCGATGGTTTAGTGATATCTAGTGATGCATGTAAAGGGTTAGAGTCACCGTAAAAATGTGTTCCCTAATGCCGAGCACAATGAGTGCATGAGACATTTGTATAGTAATTTCATGAAAAAATTCCATGGCAAGGTCTACACAGATAACTTATATCCCGCCGCTAGGTCCTACACAGATTCTAGATTTCATGGCACATGTCCAAAATTTTTGAGCACCGCCAGATGCTATAGATTATATGCGTACATCACCATGGTTTGTGGTATAGATGTGGTTTCTCGAGCTTAGCAAAGTAGACTACCTCACAAATAACATATCTGAGAGCTTCAATAACCAAATAAAGGACATCAAGGGCCTGCACCTTCATGAACTTGTGGATAGAATAAGAGAGCTGATAATGAGCAAGTTTGCTGTTAGGAGGAGTATTGGCAGGTCAATGGAAGGAGTGATCCTTCCTAATGTGATGAAGGAGTTGTTTGTGGTAAGCAAGCAAGCTGGGCTTGCTCATCCAAAGATCACCAGGACTGATGATACTGAGGCAGAGGTCACATTTGAGAATGAATTGTTGGACAGAAGGCACTCTGTGAAGTTAGATGAGAGGTCCTATACATGTAGGCAATGGCAAGTGTCGGGGAAGCCTTGTAAACATGCAATGGCATTCATCTGTTCTATTCGTGGAGCAAGCATAGAAGATCATGTGGACAGCTACTACTCAGTTGAGAGGTTCAAAGAGGCTTATCAAGGTATTATCCCCACCATGACAGACATGACCCAGTGGAAGCATGTTGATGTTGGGCATAAGGTGCATCCACCAAAGCAGAAGAGGGTGGCAGGCAGGCCAAGGAAGCAGAGGCTGAGGAGTTTCCTGGATCCAACCAAGAGAAGGGTTAGGTGCAAAAGGTGTGGTGCCACTGGACACCTGCAAAAAACATGCAAATTTGAAGCCCTGTTTGATGCTGGCACTTCTGAACAACCTGAAAGCTCCATGAAGAGGTAATGCTATGCATGTCCTTTGGTGCATTACAGATGTCTTTGTTGTCTATACATGTCATGCATATGGTTGTTTTTTGCAGAAAAAGGGCTCCCACAAAAAAGAAGGCTGCACCAATTAAGAAGGCTAAGGGAGCAGAGGATGCATCATGCAACACACCAAAGAAGAGGACATCTTCAAGGAAGAAAGCAACACAGGAGCCCGCAAGCAGCACACCAAGCAAAATGGCATCACCAAGGAAGAGGGCATCTGAAGATGCTGCAAGGAGCACACCAAGCAAAAGAACATCACAAAGCAAGCCATCATCAAAGAAGACCCCTGTCAAGAACAAGTGGGCAGAATGGCTAGATAAAAAATTCCTGTAAACCTGATGCTACCTCACTTTTGTAAACCTGTCAAGAACTTGTTGTCAGTCATTACAACTTTTGTAAACTTGATTGCATGCCAACTTTTGTAATGTATGGAACATCAAAGAAGACCCCTGTCAGGAACAAGATACCTGATTGCATGAATTATGTATGCATGGGCTGATACCCTTGCCTATTTTATCAGGAAGTTCCATTGCATTAGTTGTTATATTTGTTACATTTTATCAGGAAGTGCCCCTGTCAGGAAGTTCCATTGCATGAATGATGCATGAATTGAGAGTTTCCCATTCAATTGGTTATATTTGTTTCCATTTCATCGAAGTTCTAATGTCCACACGAGTTCGCTTAGAGCAAGAACAATTGACATTATCATCACCAATGTTACATGCCATCATGCCATCATTCAGAATGTTACATGCCATCATTTAGTTACAACAAATAAACTGGGCCTACTTCAAAGAAACTGCTACAACAATTGACATTACGAAACAAGAGAAAAAAATCCACATTCCTACAACATTCTTCATCCAAGAGACACTGCAATCAATTCTTCATTTTGCTTCTTCAATGCAAAGGACATCCACACAGTAGTCGCTTCAAATGCACACAACCTTCAATCGAGCCACATTGCTCGTCAGATTTCTCATTCCACTCATTCCATGGCCACATGCAATGATTCATCCTCCCACATAAAAAGTTGCACACATCATTGCTCGCAATCCTTAATAGCAACAAAATGCAATCAAAACACTGGCAATCAAACCAATAACTCAGCAAATAAACAATCAAGTTGAAGACTAACCGGGCAATTGTTCTTGCACTTCAAGAAGTACCTACCAGAATTTCTTTCACTCCTGCTCCTTAGCCTAAGCATCGAATCTTGCAACGCGGCAACAAATCTTGCATTTTGAGGAACGTACCTCTCATCCCCGTACGACCCCAAAGACCAAGACCTTGCAGACTCCATGAGGCAAGCTACTCCGATGGAAGCAATCGGCGAACGGCGCTGGATTTGCTAGGCTCACACGGAGAGAATGGGGAGGATGTTCTAGGGTTCTTGGCTCTTGGGTGGCGCGGCAGAGAATGGGGGAGGGCAGTGACCTTGTGAACCGGTGCGGGGGGCAAAATCGTCCGAAGGCAGTGAGTCGGGCGAGAGGTTTGACTGCACGGGGCACGTGTCGCGTGCAATGGCATATGCCGAATAAACACGGTTTCGTAATGGCAAATCCAGAAATACGAAAGGAACGATGGCAATTCTCGAATAACCGATTCCTACAGTGGCATATATCTGATTAACCCTTAATTCAACTAGGCATATTAGCTAGATCCCAAAATAATTAAAATCATTTGTACATATGAAATAACATGCATTAAATTAAAAGACAATATAGCGAATTTGCAAAACTAGGTGCAATATGATCAATGCACAACTTGCCTTGGAATAGGTTCTGATCTTGCTCTCCACTTGGGTCTTGAAGCGATGAATCCTCCTCCGGAACACCGAGCAACTCAACGTTTACGCGAATCGAGACAAGAATAGCAAATAAACACCAAAATAGAGAGAAGATAGACTCTAAAAATCAAATAAAATTGACCATTAAATAGATCTTGATTTTACAAATTTTTAGAAATTTGAATCACCCAAATCCGAGTTCAAATGCAAAAGATATGGCTATTCAAAGTTTTAATAAATTTTGAAATTAGAAATTCCGATTTTCCTGAATTATTTTTATAAAGAAAACTCAGATATTGCACAAGTTTACACGTGGACCGCTTAGACGCCGACACGCTGCCTCGGTCTACGCACCGATCCACAGAACCTCCTTGGTCTACCCGTACCGCCACGCGTCGCACATCCACGCAACGATCCAACGGTTACCGTTCTAAGCCCACGCGGACTATCTCAACGGCTAGATCTAAACCGACTACCGCCGCATTCGAGCGCCTACTTCGCTTACCAAGGCATGGCACGATCCCTACCACTTACCTCAAATCGGACGGCTAATCTTATCGGGGACGTTTACTGTTGACGAAGCGACGTGACACGATCCTGGCGATTCGATCCGATGGTCAACAGCTCCCGATCTCAGCGATGGCAACACGGCGACGCAGCTTCACCGAACTCGAAGACGATGATGAGCCCAACGGCAAACCAGGCGCCTCTGGTGATGAAGAAGTGGCAACTCCGATGCGTCTTGACGCGGCGAGTTCGGATCTGGAACCCACACGGCGGAAGACGGCTTGACGGCATCGGAAAACGAAGAAAACGAACGGTGGCGCCTTCGGGAACTTCGGCGAGCTCTAGTGCTTGAACGAGGGCGGCATAGTGACGGCGGCTAGGGCTATGGATGCGCAAAAAAGTGGCGAACCTCGGGGTACGGTCTGCGCCTTAAATACCCCTAGCGAACGCATAAAAACAGCAACCCTAGGCTACGCGGTGGCAGCGACGTATTGGAGGCGGACTCGGAGTCCTGATCGAAGACGACGACCGAGGATCGTTCGATCTGTGATGAACAGCTGCGATGACTCCCGAAGCAATACGATCTGATCCGCACCTTCCAAATCCAATGGACGCAATCAGATCTTTCCTAACTAACGCGACACAACCTCCTCTGCATGATCTTGATCCGACGGCTTGCAGGCATTAGGGTTTCCCAGCTTCATCTTCAAATCACGAACGCACCTTCCCGATCCAATGGCTGGCCGACACGGACGACACGGCTTGATGAAGACCACACGATGAAGATCCAACGGTCGCCAGCGACGATGCGGACAAGGCGGGCCAAATGGGCCGCACACACACAGTGCTGGGCTTCGGCCCAGTACTGTTCACAACGGCTTTTCTCAGGTTTTTGATTTAAAATAATTACAGAAATTAGTTTAATTAGTTTTTGGCAATAAAAATATCAGGAAAAATCAAAGAAAATTCTTATAAATACTTTGAGATATTTTGAACTCAAATAAAATATTTTTGGCAAAACTTTATATTAGTTTTATTTACATATAATTAGTTTTCACAAGAGGTTCAATATTCTTAATTAAAATAAATTCAAATAAATTCCAAAAAAATCCAATAAATTCAAAAAAAATCATAAAATGCACAAATGACAATAAAAATAAAATTATAGGCCAATTTTGGGATGTTACAAACCTTCCTCCTTTAACAGAATCTCGACCACGAGATTCAGGGCTGACTAGGGAACAGGTTTGGGAATTCTGACTTCAGATCCTCCTCACGCTCCCAGATTGCCTCATTCTCGGAATGATTACTCCACTGAACTCTACAAAAGCGAACAGACTTATTTCTGGTCTTGTGATCCATGATATCCAAAATTTTGATTGGCCGCTCCTTGTAGGTCAGATCTTTTTGCAGTTCAATTGCTTCCAATGGCATCTTCTCCGCTGGCACTCAAACACACTTTTTAAGATGTGACATATGGAACACATCATGCATACCTGCCAATGACGGTGGCAATTCCAGCTGATAAGCAACCTCCGCCGGCGGCCTAAAATTTTGAATGGACCAACATATCTTGGAGCAAGCTTTCCCTTGATGTGAAACCTTTTAACACCTTTCTGAGGAGTAACTCTAAGATAAACAAAATCCTCTGGCTCAAAACTCAAATCACGATGTCAATTATCAGCATAGCTATTTTGCCTTGACTGCGCAATTTTTAATCTTTCTCTTATCATAGCAACTTGTTCTTTAGCTTCCTTGAGAATATCAGGTCCAAATACCAATCGCTCTCTCGTCTCATTCCAATTCAACGGGGTACGGCAAGCACAACCGTATAGAGCCTCAAATGGTGACATCTGCAAGATAGCCTGATAATTGTTATTATAACTGAATTATGGAAATGGCAAACATCTATCCCACGAAGTAGTATAAGCTAATTCACAAGCTCGTAACATATTTTCGAGAATCTGATTCACTCTTTCTGTCTGACCATCTGTCTATGGATGGTACGCTGTACTAAAGTTCAATCGTGTCCCCATAGCTTCATGTAACTTATCCTGAATCTTGAAGTAAATTTACTACACCATGACACAATTTCATCCACAGCCTATCTGTCGGCAAAGGCCACGTAATGTGACGCATTATCTGCTTCAAAACTTTTGCCGACAGAAAAAAACAGTCGGAAGAAGTCCTGTCGGGAAAAACATTTACCGACAGATATATTTTTGCCGACAGATGATCTGACCGTGTTGTAAGAGATTTACTGATAGATATATCTTTCCCGACAGACAGACTTTTGCCGACAGAAAAGAGTAATGCCAACAGACAGTCTTAGGGTAACCCACAGTAGTGCAAAACCATGCATTTCTTAGACTAAAAAATGACAAACATTATTTTACTAAATATTATAGATCTACCTAATAAGTAATTCATATTTACACCATATCAGAGTAGAAAATGATTCAATTAATACATCCATTCAACTTCATTCAATTAGAACATACAAATTTGTCCATCAATTAATACATCCATTCAACACCATTTCAAGTTCATTCAAGTAGAATATACAAATTTGTCCAAAAGCCCAGTCTTTCTACAGTTAACCATCAATCCTTTACAAAATACAACCCTGCTGGATCTTCAAAGCTAGGGTTAGCTGTCTTCCACCACATGAGGTGTTAAGTATACAAAATGATCACTTAGTATATATGTGACTAGTTGTTCTACACAAAAGCATCTGTATCGATTAGTTTGATGGTAACACTAACTTTCTAGGCCCTTTCAATTCTACCAGCAAAGAAAACACTACCAAATTTAGTGCAAGCACATAAACTTCAAGAGTAGAGTACAAATATAGCGATGCAACTTTCTTTTGCACACAGCGATGAATTCACTGTGAGTTTCAAGTTTTAGTAAGGTAAAGTACAAATAAAGTGACCAACTTATCTGTAAGGAGAAAACAGTTGTAATGCAACAAATTTATAGACTAGATGTGACATTATAGAATGTGGCACTACGGTGCGGGGTTATACCGTGTTTTTTTTGGGCTTTTCCGGGTGATTGGGCCTCCCCGGGGGAGTTTGGGCCTTGTGGGAGTTAGTTTGGGCCTTGTGGGAGTTAGTTTGGCCCATGAGGGGGGAAAAATCCTGCCAACCCTTTAGGCCTTGTTTGGATACTAAGGGGAGCAAACCCAGGGCAGGGAAATCCTGAGCGGGAATGTTTTTGACACATGGGATCCCCGTGGGAGCACATCCCTTGAGAGGATATTTCCCTGTGGTCGTTTGGAAGAAGAGGAGATACAAATCCCACCAATTCAAAAAATCCAAAACAATTGAAATTCGCACAAATAAAGTGGTCCATGTTCCCGTTGTGTCTAGTCGTAACATTAAGAATCTTACTACAAGCTGAAACACAGCGTTCAGAGTTATCTTATTACAAGCTTTATAGACTCCAGATTAGCAAACATACACAATTATTTACTGTAGATTAAGAAGTGGCAATACAAGAGCTTCAGAAACCATAGGTTTTGCTGACAACGTAAGCAAAGTTATGTTTCTTACTGGCTCAGTGTAGAGCTTGTTTAGATCATCTATAAATTTGGTCTTTAACCGCCCTCTTCACTCGAAAAGGGCGGTCACCATCCTGCACTGGAGTCCATGGTCCAGGAAGCAATAAAATCTTTGCTAGTATTTCAAATTTCTCAAGCCTTGCAGCTTTCATGGCCTATGCAATTTGAACACATCGCGTTAGATGACACTGGATGACTATAAATTGGACCGTTGCATGAAAAAATGGAAATAGCAATAGATTAAACAATTCTCATGCAAGATGCTAACTTCATATACTATATAATATATGCAGAGTTCTGAATGATAACAACATATTAACAAGACATTAACAATAGTTCTGAATGATAACTTCATATACTATATACTATATGCATAGTTACTTTATGTTATGAGAAACAAGCCTTGATTTTATATCATCGACATATGTTACAGCTCACATGCTGGGTCAACATGAAACAAAATTCCTTGACATCACAAAAAAAAGAAGAAAAAAATATTGCATTGCATCAAACATCCAAGGAAGGATTTAGCAAAGATCACTCAAAAGCCTAGTAGGGCTAAAGCTCTTAGGTGGCAATCATAATGTTATGAGAAACAATCCATGATTTTATCATCATTTGCAATGCGCCATAGCATACAAAAACTTCCTACAACAGGTAAGATCAGCGTTAAAAGCACAACAAATAGAACTAAGAAAATAAACAGGCTCAAACATCCAAGGAAGGATTTAGCGAAGATCGACTCTCAAGCCCGGCAAGCGAAAGCTCATGGGCGGCAATCGAATGTTCTCGAGAAACAAGCCTTAAATATTTCTTCATCACCATAACAATATTTAGTATCAAATAAACTAGATAAAATGCAACCAGATTGGTTGGACATGAGAACAGAATGTAATCACATTATCACAAAACCACTCGTGGACCGATTGAAAAGTGATCCTGTGTTTCTATCAACATGTGAAAAGTCGAAGACCAACTCTGTTCTGGCTAATCATAGCATCACCAGTAAATGCTCAGTCGATTAAAACCTGATACAATAGATAGAAAAAAAATTAGATCAAGTTGCTATATCATCTGATCTCATTACTAATTCATACCAAGACTCAAAACATGAAATCAAATAGAGAAGAGGAGTGGTACGATTAAAACCTGGTAGGAAGGAGACTCAAACCCTAGCCATGCCAATTTGTTCCCACATGATCCAACTCAGCCACCGGAGCTCTATGCCGTCTGTCCAGTCGTCATCTCCACCATGATCTACGAGAAGACACGGGATGAGGTGTGAAGCCCTAGTGGGATGAGGATAGGAAGAAGAGGATTTCACCAAAGAAGATCCAGCTTGTCCGGAGTAGAAGGAGGCACACAGTGGAGGCAGTCGTCAGGAGGCAAAGTCGAGGACGAAGGTGGTCGTCAAGAAATGGGATGAGAGGCGGAGGCGGACCCCTGGGGCGAGATGAGGGGCGGAGTTCTCGACCTGCATACATCGGGGATAATTTCCCGTGGAAATGGTGTGGATCGGGCCGGCAAATCCTCGTGACGTGGGCTTCCAAATACACATTTCATTTGAACCGGGAAAGCCCACCCCATCGTTTTCCACCCCCGGGAATGGGCTGGGATCCCGGCCGGGATTTGAGTTCCCAAACAAGGCCTTAGGGTTTCCACCCCATGCGCCCACCCTCTAGCCACCCCTAGCCCTTGCGCCCTCCCCCACCAAGCCGCCACCCCTCCCCTTGTGCGCCCTTCCTCCTCTCCCCACCTCTAGCCGGCCCTAGTGCCCTCCCCACGCAGCCCTCGTTCTGTTTGGGAGCCTTCCAACCAAGGGGATCCGACGACCCCGGCGAATCGCTGCGGATCCGAAGGAAGGAGCGGCCGGGAGGAGGAAGGAGTTCGTCGTCCGTTTGATTCTCCAAGAAGAGGTAACGATTTGTGGTTATTGTGGTGGTCTAGGTGCTGTTAGGTGGGGGAATCCATGCCTAAAACCCTTGTTTAGGTGTTGTTAGTAGATGGATTTAGGAAGACTGCAAACCTGTCATGCGTTCTGTCCTCGGGCAGATTGGGCGTCCAACTTAGGGCTTGAGTTTTGGGCGTGTTAGAGTCCTTTCCTGGGGGACCGGCTGTTGCAAAAGTTGTAGATAATCGAATTACCTTTCAATGAAGATCGAAATCACTAAATTCCGTTCAGTCGTTTAATAGTTATGGTTATTTTACCGAGCGCTGTCCAATCTGTGTCGCGATTGGAACAGTCTGTGTTCAACTGTAGATTAGAGGGTTTTAGAGGCCGAATCAGTTTTTGTGAATACTTAGAAAAAGATGGGAAATTTCCTGAGGTTCGAGAAATGTATTCATTTGCTTGATTTGGAGTTGTTAAACTCAAGTTATGATCGTTAGAAGTCTGCTGTCCCGTTGGGACAGATTTATGTTTTTTTCGGGTTTTAGGAGTGGGTTGCGAAGTCGTTGTAGTTGATTGGTCTTGTGTTGTTTTGTGGGCATGTTTTTGAGTGTATTATACCTTTGTGCAGGTGGTGTGACCCTGGGAGTGCCATCAACATCTCGCCACTCCGTCTCGCGGGGGTTGAAGGCAAGTGTATTGGGATGGTTTTGGAATTGGGTGACCATATAGATTCGTAGCGGTGCAATATAACTATATGCTGTGTTAATTTGCTATGTTTGATCCTTGCATGTGAAATGGTGATCATGATTAGTTTAATGGTTATGCAGTTGTTATATTGAGTATTTATGCAAGTTAAATCATGTTTATGGCATATGTGCATTCATAATGGAAGAGGCGACCCATTCTGATGCGGGCCTCTGTGTTCACACGTAGTGAACACGAAAGACCTACCTCATAGTCCCATCTACAGTTGTGAATGGGAGCGAGTCAGTAAGTGTAGGCACCCTCCACAGGATGGAAGGGAAAGAGGGTGCACACCGACGGGTGTGCACTCGGCAATACCGGTATGTGCTAAGCAAAGAGACATGAGCATCGCATTGCATGAATGAAGATGTTAATGAGGAAGTTTTATGTTGTTCCCCATGATTCATGATTGACATAACGTGTGTATGTTAGCTGTTATTATGTCATGCCATTGCAATACACTTTGCTGAGTGATGAACTCACGCTTGTTGTTTGATGTTGTTTTTAGGTACCTCGAATTCGGCATACGGGAAGGGGAGCTAGTGTCACGTCTCCACTTAGCTTCACTCAATTAGACAACACTACAACACGGATATAGCTTTCGGGGCATTTAATTTTACATGGCATTTGAGTCAAATGCCACCAAATAAAGCTTTTGCGGCATTTATTTGGATTTAGGGGCATTCAATTGTCTGGCACATAATATTTGCCGGTGAAAGAATTTCCTGGCATAAAATATATGCCGGCTTATCTTTTTATTAAAGGGGCATTTATAAATGTCGGCTTAAAATCTATGCCGGCATTTATTATTTGCCGAATAATATGGAAAGAGGGGCATATAACAAATGCCGAGATAGAGTAAAGATGGCATTTTTTATATGCCACGCAATGCAAATGCCGTGGATACTCGGTTTTAGGCGCGAACGAAAAGTAGGGCGCGCGCAGAGGGAAAAAAGAGAGGGAAAAGGCGCCTTGATCGATGCATGCCTGCATATCTCTCTCAGCTGCCGCCTCTATCATCGATGATGTCTCACATATTATCTGATCCCTAGCTACGCCTCAACGCTCTCGCCGCCACCGGGCGCGGCCGCGCCGCCACCACCTCGCCACCACCCACCGCCCCACCTCGCTGGCATAGCTCCCGCCATCGATCCCCACCGAGCCCTCCACCACCGCGCCTCCTCCACCGGTTCATGACCCCACCGAGCCCTCCCCACCGGCGCCTCCTCCTCGATTCATGACCCCACCGAGCCCTCCCCACCGCGCCTCCTCCTCGGTTCAGAACCCCACCGAGCCCTCCCCCACCGGAGCCCTCCCCCACCGGCGCCTCCTCTCCACCGGGTTCGACCCCCACCGAGCCCTCCCCACCGGCGCCTCCTCCGGTTCGCGACCCCCACCGGAGCCCTCCCACCGGCGCCTCCTCCTCTGGTTCACGACCCCCACCGGAGCCCTCCCCCCACTCGTCGACTCACTCCATCTCCGGTCCCCTCCCCCACCAGCGCCTCCCAACAGGTAACTCCCTCCATCTCCGGTGCCCTCCTCCTCAAGTTCTTGCTGTAAACACTAGACAATTAGTCATGGCACTTGTCCTCAGGCTTGAATTCAGGAAATTTTGATTGAATGAAAGTGATATCCTCCCACGTAGTTTCTGCTGTGATAAATTTATCCATTGAATTAACCATTGAGCCGCAACCTTGCCTTTCCTTGAAATCACTTGATGATCTAGAACTGCAACCGGCGGTGCTTTCACCCGACCTTCAGAATCCACCTGAAGTACACCAGGCAATGGGACAACTCGGAGCCCTAGATGCTTCTTGAATTGGGTAACATAAAAAACCGAATGCATATTTGTTTTAGGAGGTAACTGGAGTACACCACATTTCCAATCTTGCGACCTAGGTCTATCTTGGAAAATGCTCCATAACTGATCCATACCAGCATGACATATCTCTGAATTTTGATGATTGGTTTGTTTATGTGCTTGGTTCCAACACTTCAGAATCTTTAGCCAAAAAAAAGAAGAAGCACGTTGGACTAGTTATTCATATCAAATTATTATAACTAATTGTCTGGATTGATAGTGAAAGGTAGTAGGAGGCAGAAATTAAGTATAGCTATCCAATCAAATAAGAGAAAATAGCATGTTTTTGCCTTTTCTCACGAATCTCTACTGGAAGCATTCTTTCAGGTCATTGGTTTGGTAGCTGTAAAAAATTGGATTTTTCATTTATAAAAATCACACAATCCTTCTAAAGATGTGATGCAGTAGTTCATTTTTCTTTAGTATGGTGGAGATCTTTTGATGCAGGAGGCAGCAATGTAGGAAGGTCTGTCTCCAAAGTTAGACGTTTTAATATTCATTGTGGTTGGGATTTTACCAGCAGCAACCTGCATTATTTGACTAAGAATTGAACTAATACAGCTAGAACAGCTAGTTCACTGAAAGCAAAAGTTAACCTTAGAACCAAACGAGGAGTTTGCAGAAACAAACCTCCAGCGCTGTTGCTGTTGAGCTATCCTTTATTTTAATAAGCCGTGCAACTACTCCTTTCACTTTTGATCTGTCAAAATTCTTCTGAGCTATGGAATAATTGTGTTGCTAATTCTTCTGGCATATTTTGGAGAAAGCGGAGGAGGATGCCATAGTGGAGTTGTTGCTTGTGACTACCCGTTGACATTGTTGGCTGCAACGACTTGTAACACTCCTGCATGTTCTGTATTGGTGAGTTCAAATTTAATATGTTTTACTCTTGTTGGGTGATATATATATATATATATATATATAGCACAAACATGGACAACAAATGGATGCATTTATCTAGGCACACAATTGAGTACGAAAATGGCATCAATTTATTTTTGGAGTTTGCATAATGCCATTGTATATCTTGCTAGCATAATCTGCAATAGCTACAATGGTAAAAACACCTGGGTTACAAACTGATGGTTGATCTCCATGTACCAAACAAATGTCAAATAATCTTGACTTTCTTTTATTTGCACTCAGTTTGCTCAAATCATTGATCAACATGTCTGTTAGGTTTTATATTCCCTCACTAATGATAATTGCATGCTTATCCTGAATATACTCTGGTTTAATTCTTAAAACATTATTGAAGTGCTTCCATGCTTTTTCTTTTCATAGTTGCATAAATATTAAAACATAAATGAATAGTAAACATTATTGAGAAGTGCTTCCATGCAGCTGCAACTGATTGAAACTTGTATTTTTTACTCACATGAATCTTTAGTCCTAAATTTTCTGTGCATTCCTGAAATTGGTGCAAACTTCAACTCTCTAGTCTTCACATCATCTGTTTCTTTAAGGATGAAATACTTGTTTTTGTACAACAGCAGCACACAGCTTGATAGCTTGTGCCGAGCCACAGCAAAAGGCATGCAAATGGTATCAACAGGCCTGATATTGTAGCAATCAATGCCCAGCTGCTGCTGCAGCACTCATATTTTGCAAACATACACTCATTTCAGAAAAAAAACCTGGCATGATTTTTTTCTTGACTGCTATCCGATCCTATTTGGCTTGCTGCAGGTCACACACGAAATCCCTAAGTCCATCCTTGATCTATCCCCAATCAGGCAACGGTTCATCAAATCCCAATCTACCATTGGCTAGTGGTAAGTGTAGTTTTCCGCGTTCATCTAAATTTTGGTTAAAATCTCTAGTTTTGGGTAATTTCTTGATGGAATTTGTTGCTGTTCTCTCCTTGCCTAAGTAGGAATTTTGGTTAAAATCTCTAGTTTTGGGTAATTCCGCGTTCATCTACATTTCCGCTACGCTCCGGCAGAAGTTGGCCATATCTCTGAATTTGGATCATAATTTAACACAATTAATTCCCCAAAAGATCTGATGTATCAAAGCTTGAAATAGCTTGAAATGTAGGAGGGGCATTGCATAACCCAAACAGCATGACATATCTCTGAATTTTGATGATTGGTTTGTTTATGTGCTTGGTTCCAACACTTCGGAATCTTTAGCCAAAAAAAGAAGAAGCACGTTGGACTAGTTAGTCATATCAAATTATTATAACTAATTGTCTGGATTGATAATGAAAGGCAGTAGGAGGCAACAATTAAGTGGAGATAGGCTTCGCGCTGGTCTATGTAGTATAAATATCCAGTAGTAGTGAATTTTGTTTTGTTGATAGATCAGTTGCCAAATAATTGGAACCGCTCTGGTGTTACCTATTATTGCCTCCTAAACTCATAGTACAGTGCTGGATAGCATCCTTATCTTGGTCAATTGTTGAAAAGCATAAGGTTGATTACAGTACCTAGTTTGAGACTGGGAAGCTGCATATTGTTGAAAACAAATGCTATCACCAAAACTTTTGCGCAATTAAGGCTTGAATAAGATTCTTTTCTTTGCAAATTACCTTACATCCATTTTTTCTTACGAGTTATGTTGCTGGCCTTAAAGTTCTGTCTTTTGATTCAGTTGTGAATGTAAAAGTTCTGAAAAGGATATCTAAATCCTTCAAATGGTATAGATATATGATGATAAATTATGTCTGTGAAAAGTCAAACCTTAAAAGTTCACTTTATTGTTTTAAATTTAGTTGTACTAAGTAGCTTTGGTGATGAGTGCATATGGACCTTGATTTTATTTTTGAACTAAACTGAAACCTTATGAACAATTTGTAAATCCGTATTTCTAGGGTAAATGTATTCTTGAGTAGGATCTCTTTTGGGCTATGGTGAAATATATTCAATAATTTGTAATGTTTTAAAATTTGTTGGAATGTGACTCCAAGTTTCTTTAAAAATGAGAATTCTATACTTACATCATGTATTTTTCCCTGCAGATTAGGAAACGCCACACACCTGTTTTGAAGGTCTGTATGTCTCCCTACATATATTTCAGTATGACTTGGTTTAATGCATCAGTGCATCTTCTTGTTTTTACAAAGTTGGTTATTTTGCATCTCTGTAATTTTGTCAACAGAGCATACATTTTTTTCCTTTACGGTTTAAGTACCAATCCTTACAGCTGTCTTTTGACTTTTGTCTTTGCTAAAAAGTATCATGTTCTGATTGTAGAATATTTGATCTTCAACATGTGTTTGCACTTTTTTTAATTGTTTTAGTGGATACGACATAGTCATTGAAATTACCTAACATTGAGTTGCAAGTAAGAACAGTGAAGTAAAATCTGCTGGTGAAGAGAAAAACACCTTCGGACCTTCCAACGAAAGAGAGCATGTTAATGAACATGTATGATCATTTGATTATTGATTCTTTCTAATTTATTTAAAAGCTTATATTGGGATTGGACTTGGATAGCTGAATCCTGATGCTCTGCATGTGAGAATAAAAAATCATGTTAATTGTTGACTTTGACTGTCCAATGTGAGCTATATTTTTTTTTCTGTTTACTGTTGAAGTAGCATCATGTTTTTAGGATTGCTATGCCCGAGTGTGTCCTTTGACCATGATCATTGAGTGATGGGTAACACAAAATTGTGAAACATTCCAGATAAGAAGACAAGCTCTAACAAAAATCCAGAAGTACTAACAAGGATATTCAAATATCCTAACAGTAGCAAGTACCAATGAATGCTCCAAATTCATTCTCCTTTTAAGCAAGCCAGGTGCCTATTCGAGCAGTTGAAACTTAAAACTATAAATATAATTCTTCTGAGCTATGGAATAATTGTGTTGCTAATTCTTCTGGCATATTTTGGAGCAAGCGGAGGAGGATGCCATAGTGGAGTTGTTGCTTGTGACTACCCGTTGATATTGTTGGCTGCAACGACTTGTAACACTCCTGCATGTTTTGTACTGGTGAGTTCAAATTTAATATGTTTTACTCTTGTTGGGTGATATTGATATATATATATATTATATGCAGCACAAATATGGACAAGAAATGGATGCATTTATCTAGGCACACAATTGAGTACGAAAATGGCATCAATTTATTTTTGGAGTTTGCATTTTCAAAATCAGCACAAGGTGGGACAATCCGCTGCCCCTGCAACATTTGTGCTAATTTGTATTGGTTAGACAAGACCACTATATATAATCACTTAATATGCGATGGTTTTTTGGGAGGATACAATGAATGGGTGTTCCATGGTGAGGATTGGTGTTTTCAGCTTGCTCATAACTCAGATCCAGAGGGTAATCCTGCTATGGATGATGAAATGGAGGCAATGCTTAGGGACGGGCTTGGGTTCTTTGGTGACAGTACTAAAGATGTCAGCAATAGTGATGACATGGGAGAGAGAGATATGGACACCGAAACATACTATATAGGTTAGCTAATGAAGCTAGTAAGGAGTTGTACCCAGGATGTGAGAGGTTTTCAAAGCTACAGTTCATTGTTAGGCTCCTTAACATAAAAAACTTATGGGGAATGAGTAATGCATGCTTTGATGAGCTTGTCACACTATTAAAAGAAGCATTTCCTGAAGGTGAACTTTTACCCAAAAACTATCATGAGGCAAAAAAATTTGTGAAAGATGTTGGTGTTGGATATGCCACTATTGATGCGTGCATAAATGATTGCATACTATATAGGAAAGAGCATGCAGATGCCATTTCATGTCCAACTTGTGGCACCTCTAGGTGGAAAAGCGAAAAAATTGGTCTAAGTGGAAAACGTGTGCATAGAGTTCCAATAAAAGTTGTTCGTCATTTTCCACTTAAAAGAAGACTTCAAAGAATATATATGTCACCCAAGACAGCATCTGATGCAAGATGGCATAGTGAAGGTCGTACAAAGGATGGCTTGTTGAGGCATCCAGCAGATTCAACTGCATGGAAAGACTTTGACTTTAACCATCCTCAGTTCAGTTCAGAATGTTGCAATATTAGACTTGCTTTGGCGACAGATGGTTTCAATCCTTTCAGCACATGTAGTGTGTCTCATAGCACATGGCTCGTTATTTTGATTCCGCATAATTTTCCACCTTGGATATGCATGAAGCGCATAAATTTCATCCTCTCTTTGTTGATCTCTCGGGCCAAAATCTCCGGAAATAATATTGATGTTTATCTCGCAACTATTAATTGATGAACTTAAGGACTTGTGGCGTGAAGGTGTAAGGACATTTGATGCATCTTGTTCGAATGGTTCACACTACGTGCTTGCATTAATAGGGACTATTAGTGAATACCCGTGCAATGCTTACCTATCTGGAAGGAGAACTAATAGAGAAGTAGGTTGTGCTTCATGCCACACTGGAACATGTTCATTACAATTAAAGCATGGCCATAAGGCATGTTACATGGGGCACCGCACATTCCTTCCTTTGAATCACAAGTACAGGAATGATGCAAAATCATTTGATGGTACCAAAGAGATGAGACTAGCTCTTGTCCCAATTTCTGGGTATGATGTGTCCGAGGAAACAAAAGATTTACATGTAGTCTTTGGAAAGCTAGAAGAGAAGAAACGTGCAAAGAAGCGACGGCGTGGGGATAAGGAGATTGAACCAAAGTGGCACAAGAGATCTTGTTTCTTTCAGCTACCCTACTGGGAGACCCTTCTAGTACGACATAATCTTGATATAATGCACATAGAGAAAAATGTGTTTGACAACATTGTGAATACTCTTCTCAATATTGACAAAAAGTCAAAGGATAATCTTAGTTCCCGACTAGATCTCCAAAGAATGGGTATAAGACCAGAACTCCACCCAATATCGCAAGGAAGCAAGACTTATTTACCACCGGCAACCTATACAATGAACATATCAGAGAAGAAAATGTTCTGTGAAGTGCTAAAGCATGTCAAATTTCCAGATGGATATTCATCTAATTTGCACAACAAGGTTCTAGTTGATCAAAGGAAATTAGTTGGTCTTAAGACTCATGATTGTCATGTTATAATGCAGCACTTGCTCCCTTTAGCCATAAGAAGAATTCTGCCCGAACAAGTTTGCAGAGCGCTAATTCGTTTAAGCAACTTTTTCAAATAGATGTACTCGAAAGTTATTAATGTGAGTGATATGGAAAAGTTAGAATTTGAAATTGGTGAAACACTTTGTCTCCTTGAGAAGATATTCCCACCATCATTTTTTGATGTCATGGTTCATTTGTGCGTCCATCTTCCAACTGAAGCTAGGCTAGCTGGACCAGTCCACTACAGAAATATGTATCCTATCGAGAGGTGCGTATTGGCTAAATTATATTAATGTATTCATATTTATAGACTTGTGTATCGACTAAAGGGATAGGTTTAAATTGTAGGTACCTTAAGAAGTTAAAATCAATGGTTAGGACACGAGTCACCCGGAAGGATCCATTGTCAAGGCTATCTCGCTAGATGAAAGCATTACCTTTCGCTCACGTTACCTTCATGGTTGTCAAACTAGGTTCACCATGAGAGGCGTAATGATGACAATGGTGATAGCTGCACAAGTGAACTACCATACCTTAAAAGATTAGGCCGTCCCTTGGTTGGTAGTTATAGTACCAGCTTTGGACAACATACCATGGGTTCAAGCTCACAGATATGTTTTAACAAACTATGAACACATTGGGCCATATGTCAAGTATGCTATCCTCATTCGAGTTCCATATTAATTATTTTGCTTTACTTGCACTAATTTTTAAAATAAATGCAGCAAACATCTTGATTTTCTAGCAATGCACAAACATCTTAGAAAGCGAGACATAAATAGGATTCATCATGAAACATTCCATACATGGTTCACTGAATATGTAAGTATATTTTTTATCTTGATGAGACATGTAAGAGCTGTCGTATGTTGTTGTAATATGCTTATTATTATTTATCATAGGTCAAACAATTGCTTAGTCAAGGTAATGAAGTTCCAGAGGAATTACAGGTCCTAGCCAACAAACCTTATATAATCGTGACCAAACATAGCAGCTATGCTATAAATGGCTATAAGTTTCAAACAAAGTGTTACGGTGTTGATAAGACCACCCAAAATTTTGGTGTAGTCGTTGTTGCACAAACATCAAGTTTTTCTAGTGCTAAAGATCAGAATCCAATAACATCAGAAGTTGCCTACTATGGTTTTATCAATGAAATTATTGAGCTCAATTACTTTGACAAGGGATCAATTGTGTTGTTCAAGTGTGACTGGGTTGTTACAGTTCAAGGTAGAGGTATTCGGAAAGATAAATTTGGCATTACGCTTGTGAATTTCAATTATTTGCTAGACAAAGGTGAGAACATCTATGATGAGCCATTTATACTTGCCACACAAGCCACACAAGTATACTATGTGCAAGATCCCATAGACACAGAATGGCATGCTGTGGTTTTTGCAAATCCAAGAGATATTTTTGACTTGGACTCAAGAAATGACAATGAAAAGGATGAATACTTTTGTATTGAACCAAGAGAGCCTTTAATTGAAACAATATCTATTGATGTTGGTGATGGCGATAATTGTGCTAGGATAGACATTAATGGGCTAACTATTGATGAGCCATTGGATGAAGCAATTAATTTGAAACGGTATAGGCTCTGTTTCATAACATCTCTTTTATTTTTATATGCTATTATACCTCAGTTTTATTAATTTTTACATGCTATTATACTTCTGATATTGTAGGAACAAAGATGGCAGGAAAAGGAAGAGAACAAACCAATAGTAAAAGTCCTTATGAGCTGAAGCGTGACGAAAATATTAGAAATAATAATGCATTCCTTAAGAAGTTGAAACTTAGAACAATGTTGATACCTGGTGAAAGTCCTTCTCAGCTCCAAGACATGGACAATTTGGTAAAAGCACTATGCTTTTATTGCAGGCTCCTTAATTAAGAAGTTGAAACTTAGAATGATGTCTTACTAATTTGTTAATATACGATTTAACATGATTTTTTATGCAGGCTTCCCTTCCTAACATGGAAGACATTGCAGATCCAACCTATGTTGTGGAAAATGAAGAAATAGATGGTGAAAATGATGATGATAATGATGCTGTGGATGACAATCCGCAAGATGAAGTGTGTTGTGTACCAGTAACCAAAAGAAGGAATGTAAGGGGTCCTACAACGATGAAGTCAATCATTGCTACTCAGGGAAAGGTCAAAATGAATGTGAAGATCAATAGGTATGGCCAACCATGTGGGATAAAAACTAGTAATTTCACAAATTTCATTGCTGTCCTAGTCAAGGGAGGTGATGTATCCTTAAAACAAAAAGATTGGAGAATGGTTCCAGCTGATGATAAGGAGAAGATTTGGACTCTAGTTAATGTATTGTATCCTTTTTATTTTGTCACTTCTATTTTATATGTTTGTATTGCATTTTCTTTAATGTTCATATTCTCACTATATTATAAAAATTGCAGAAATATTTTACAATTGATCCCATGTAAAGAGTGGGTTATGGCATCTGCTGCAAAGAAATGGCGTGATTATAAAAACACATTGAAGAAAGCGTACTTTGATGAAAATCTATCTAAACAGGTGAATATTAAAAATGGTTGTAACAATAGGATTCCAGGGCCAGAATGGGCATGGCTGGTGGAGCATTGGTGCAAGGAAGAAACAATGGTTTGTATGTTTTACATGCAATGAGAATTTTCAAATATTTCTATGAGTAATGTGTACTGTTATGCTATTAAAAAACTCTTATTTATGTCAGTCTAAAGCTCAAAGAAATAAAGTAGTCCGTCAAAACCAAGTCAATGCACTTCATACATGTGGATCGAGAAGTTATGCTGTAGTATCTCACCAATTGGTAAGCACAAGTTCTATCAGATTTTTTTACTACTTTTCTATGTATTACAGACTGTGTGAATAATCTTTTATGTTGGTTATATATCTTATTTAGGAAAATGAACTTGGCCGCGAACCATCCCGAGCTGAACTGTATGTTGTTACGCATACAAAGGCAAATGGAGAATCCCTTAATGAAGATTGTCAACAAAAAATTGTAAGCTTCATTGTTCCTTATTCACTAATTCTTGTTTACTTCTAGTCAATAAAATGTTAGTTGTTCATTGAGAAGAAAGAAAGGCTGATTATAATAAAAAAAACTAATATATGATACTACATTATATGATTTCACTGTTGTTCATTGTAGGATGTCATAAGAGAACGGATTGAGAATGATGAGAGCCTTGCAACAAAATCAATAGAGGATGGTGATTTGTATGCTGATTTGTTTCCAAAGGAGCAAAAAGGAAGAATTTGTGGGCTAGGTTTGTTACCAGGTGGATCTAAGTCTGTTGCTCTTGCAAGAGCTACCGCAGTCATGAGGCAAATGGAGGTTGAAAATGAAGAACTCAGAGAGAGGATGGAGAATGCAGAGCGAAGGTGTGCAATATCTGAACAACATTACACCGAGCTAAAGAACATGCTACTAGCCATGCAAGGAGCAGGATCACCGGAGTAGGATCTCTGGTGCTAACAATGGAGCGAGAACTCATTGGTGTGGATGATTGTGTAAGGTCTTGTGGGGTGACCAAAATGGACCAACAGATGTTGCTATAGATAGAGCTCCTATTAACGTGGATAAAGGAAGTGCAAGGTCTAGTGGGCTAACCAAAATGGACCAACAGATGTTGTTTGTAGGTAGAACTCCTATTAACGTGGATAAAGGAAGTGCAAGGTCTAGTGGGGCTAACCAAAATGGACCAACAGATGTTGCTATAGATAGAACACGTATGAACGTTGATAAAGGAACCACATCTGTTTGTGTCAAAAATGGAGGATAATCTTTTGCCAAAGGAAATAGAAATGTTGCTCCTAATAGACATAAAGAAGGAACAATCACCAATAACAATGTGTTGGTAATGTACTTTAATTGTTTTTACTCCAATCTTTTAGTTTATTATTGTTAGTGACTTATTAAAAATTTTAGGGTATGACTGGAACAAATGGCCCGCATCTGCCATCATCATCTTCTGACAATGGACCTCTTGTACATGGCTTGGATCAAACAAGGATAATGAAGCGTGGACAAAAACAGGATGAGGTATAGATTGTTGCAAAACTCAGTTATAAAATTGGCATGATGATAGAGACTAATTTATAAAATTGACATTTATTTTGTAGGATGTTAAGGAAGTTGCTTTGCGTTCTTTAACTGGTTCTATGATTGTGGCATATGGTAGACTTAAATGCACTAACAAAAAGGCTAAAGGTTTGGATGGACTGCCCTTAGGTGATTATTATGAGGTCATAGTTGATGTTGTGCTTGATAAAAATGTGTTACTACCTCGAGTGCAAGGGCAAGCTACCAAGTTGGGTGCTGCTATTGGTCGTTGCATTGCTTGGCCATTCCAAAATGTATGGATTGAACTTTATGGATTAACCAAATATATTACTTGTGCATAATTCTTGCTGATGGCCTATCATTCTTGTTTATAGGTTGTTCAAAAAGATGGATCACCACTAAACAAGTCCAAGCATGCAATAGGTAACTACCACATGACATGTGCAAAATTCTGAATTACAAGTTTGCAAAAGTACCACTTAGTCCTAATTTTGTTTTTTATCTTTGCAGATTTTCGAAAGACATGAGATGGATGCAATGAGCCTTTTGCTAAAGGAGGGTTAGCTTAGTATTAGAGTACTATGACTTTTGTGAATGTAATCCAAAGCAAGACTTATTCTTTTGTCCTGCTTAACTAAGGTAGCAGGAATGTATATATAGAGTACAAACTATTTGGTGCCTTTTGCTAAAGGAGGGTTAGCTTAGGAGTAGAGTACTATGACTTTTGTGAATGTAATCCAAAGCAAGACTTATTCTTTTGTCCTGCTTAACTAAGGTAGCAGGAATGTATATATAGAGTACAAACTATTTGGTGTCATTACCTTGAATTCGCTTTTGTGATATATTACTTTTGATATTTGAGATTAGTTGGTTGGATTGAATTTCATAACAAATGTTGAATCCAAGAATGGGCGGCGGTGCTGAGGCGGTGCTTGGGGCGTTCTCAAGCACTTGTGCTGTGTTTGTACCGCTTTGCTTATGTTCTCATTTTCCTAAAGCTTTCTTATAACACACTTTGTTTTGGTTGACTACTTACCAATTCCATTTATTTTGGAGGTATGGGATGGGCATTAGCTTATTTTGGAGGTTGTCGAAGCACATCCTCAAGCAATTTCAAAGATCGCGATGCCAAAGTTATTCTGCTTTGAACACTTGCCTTTTTTATTGTCACTTACCAATTCCATTTATTTTCTGTTGAGTTGAAGCTTGCTGTTCTCTTCCGAGTTGCGGAGCCAGGATGGCAAGGTTTTTTCTTCTAACTTCGTTGAATAGTACTATGATGCAATCTGGACTTTCTTTCGACTTGGTACAGCAGCTGATTGTTGGTTAGCATATATGGACCGACTCTTAACAGATGAAGTTGATGAAAGCAAAAAGGAATCGATAAATAATAAGATGATTAAGTTAGTTGACATTTATTATTTTGCTCTGGATGCTCCATAGACTGGGATCAAGGTTAGTTCCAATCTTGGGCTTGCGTAATTTGTAGTTTCATATTCTTTCATATGGTATATGGTTCCGTGAACATCTGCACTTCATATTATTCGCTTTTTTCATATTTTAAAACCGAACTCCTGATGTTCCTGCTATCAGCCGGTATTTGGCTACAAAACAACCAAAAGAAGGGAACATACAACCTTTTGTTTCTCCTGTCCAGGTCCAAGCATCACTTGCTGCAACAGAATGTCAACTTATTGAGGTGAAAAAACAGTATGACCTCATGCTTGAAGGTAAACAGATAGAGCTATCCAAGCATTTCTGTAGTCTGTACTAACGAAATCTGGATAAAATGTAGAGGTCATTGTCGTCAGAAGGAGCAAGAAGCTCAAATAAAATCACCAATGTACAAAGACGAGGAAGATTGTCGAAACTTCGTGACTAACCGAGCTTCGAAGTCAAAGGTAGTAACTATTGGCATTTTTGTTGTTCAAGGCGCTTACCTAAAAATATACTTGAATATTGTTTGGTGCAGGAGGAGAAGCAAAGAGCACTATTACGCTCATAAAGGAAAGTAATGGGTGAAAATCAACAAGTTGACCAAGAAGTGAACTCGAAAAGGTCTTCTCGCTTGCTATGTTTGATATAATATGACATATATTCAATGTTCTCACAGATCGGTTGCATAGCATGCTAAGCCTTCTACGAAAAACATAGTTGCCTATGTTCTCACTAAGTGAAATGCTGCTTGATAATCTCATGTAACACATAATTCATGCAATTGGGTGTTTTCCTGGTTAGTCCTGAGACACATAATGTAACACACCAGCTTCAACTGGTTAGTCCTGAGACCAAACGGAAGGTAAGATATCACTCTCTTTAATATCAACTTTAAGATGCTGCATTTTAGAAACTTCAAATTTGAATGTTCTTCTATTGTGTTTCAGGATTTAAACTTACCTGGAATTATACAATCGCCAATTTCAAACATTCTGAGAAAGGTAGAGAAAGGAACTCAGGATATTCCTAAACATAGAAAGGTAATTTTCATCTGTTTTTCTTTAGCTTGCATCAGGTTTTATTTTGGAATGAGTTAATATGAAAAACCAATATTTTCATGCGGTATGTGAATATATCTTTTTGGCATCTTTCCTTAAACTAGGTAACACACCATGAATATGAAGTGGACACAGCGAATGGAAGAATCACAAAACGCAGGAAAACTAGGAGCACCGTCATGTTTGGGGTACAAGCTTTTCCTCTTTATTTTTCCTTTGTATTTGATTAGTTTTGTGCTTCATCCATGTTAATGCTATTTTCACTCATCCAGGAACCAAATACTCAGAAGTCATTGCATAATACTGCTGAGAAAGATGTTACGAAAATGAGAGAGGTGTGGATGTTTGTATTATAAGTAACTATGTTCAACTTCTTTCCAGTACTACATGCTGAGATCCTGCTGAAATAATTTAGAAAGAAACTAATGAATTCTAGTTATGATAAATGAAGACCTGATCTGAAAGATACATGTATGATCTGAAAGATTGCATACATTTGCACTAGCTTTTATGCACTGGATGCAGAATGAATTCAACCAGTACAATTAGCTGGAGATGATATAATCAATGCGATCAGTTAATTTTGTTTCAGCAACCTTTACAGCCGATAACAGACTACTGAGGCCCTATTGACTGACTACTTCAGTGTTAATTACTCTTCATCTTAGTGTGTCCACAAGATATCACACTTCTGTTAAAATGGATATCTATCAAATCTTTCTAACTGATAACACAATCAAATTGCTCAAGTAGTCAATTTGTTAATTAGGATGATTGTTGGTCCTATCAGCACATATGCACAATACAGCAACACTTTCATTTTCCATTCTTTTCTTTATAAACTGACAGCAGCAAGGTAGCATGACATATCAAATCAAAACTTTCAAACATACATAGAATGGAAAATAGTATAACCTGATATCTTTGATGTCTAAACCTCGTGCAGCAACATCTGTTGCAACCAAAATAGGAGACCTTCCGATCGAAAATGATTCAGAACCTTCTCTCTTTCGCTTTGGGATTTGTCACCATGAATGGCAGAAGCTCCAAATTGCCTAGTGAGTGTCCTTGCTAATTGGTCACACATTCTCTTAGTTGTACAGAATATTAATATCTTTGAACCTGAATCCTGGGATGTAATATTTGCTCCAGGCGAGAAGTTTTTCTGAGGGTGTGAGCATCTCCACATGCTGCCCAGAACAAGAGGATAAGAGAATAGGAATAGTTTCTATAACATGGGGTTATTTGGGAAATAGATACATCAACACAGAACCAACTTTTTTCATCTCTTAGGATGTACTGCTTGGAAGGTTGAAAAAAGGCCTTCATGTATCATGGATGTAGTCTACAAGACAAGTCCTACCTGAGTAATAGCACTATTAGCAACAAGTTCATCAACACTTCCGATGGTCACCTGGACAGAACAAGAAGATCATTGCAATTCTTCGGACTTCCTTGGGCCAAGTAGCAGTGTACATGGCGTTTGCCGCGGTGAGGTATCTCTTCCACTATCTTCCGTATTGTGGTTCAAATCCATGTCCAACATACGGTCAGCCTCATCAAGAACAAGATATGAGACTTGCTGCAGGCTTATCCTTCGCATTTCTAGAATATCATTCAACCTTCCAGGTGTAGCAACAACAACATCAACCCTCTATCTAGATCCCTTAACTGGGGACCTTTAGGAGCACCACCATATAGGCACTAAAACAGACCAACAACGAAGGATCAGATAATGAACATATAATCAAGAAAGAAAAGTAAGGCAAAAACTTTTGAGTAATAATGCAAGGTCAAAACATTAGAAACAGATAAATAGTAGCATGACAATACAAAATGGAGCATTAAGTAAAGCATCAGCACTCAAAGGTGTTGTAAAAGCTTCCTTAGTAAGTTATTAAGTCAAGTACCAAAGTATAAAGCCCATGACCAATTGTATATAAAGTACAGGGAACAGAATGAACAAACCGTGCAAGAAATTCTTGATGATCTGCCAAATTTCACAGCTTCTTCCAAAATCTGTGTTGCGAGCTCCTTGTAGGTGCCAAAACTAACACCGTTGGTCCAGACCTTGGGTTGTTTTGCAGACGCTTAATATGCATAAATCCAGGAAGTAGATACAAGAGTTTTCCAGACCCCGTCTTTGCAATAGCTACAACATCTTGACTCTGCAAGGCAATTGGCCATGACTGGGCTTGGATCGGCGTCGGACTTGAGAATCCAGCACGTTGTATCTGAAGACAAGAAAAGGGGAGGAAAAAGGCAAAGGCAAACAAAATAAGAACAATAATACAAATAATATGTATTACATACACCTGCTACAACTTCCCTCTTAACCCTTTGTAGTGAAAATAACAAAGAATCAACAATGCATGAAGCCAATTTAAATTTTAAAGTCGTACAAAAGCGCATCCATAACACGTGACTCATGGACACAAGATGAAGTAGAAAAGGCTCTAACAGAATCCCTGGAGGCAGGCTCGTTCAGCCATGGATTGTTCATCCACAGGCCCCTTCCAGTAGCTGCCAACCGATCCTATGTCTGGACGTTGACAGCCTGGGTGAGACCTCCATAGTTAGGCCCCAGAAGAGGCCCACCATCCATGTGAGGAGCCTTCCCAAGAATTGGGCCAGAGCAATGAATCGGCGATGTGGGCGCCCTTTGCGCCATGGGCAGCCCCGGCAGAAGTCAAGCCACCTCATGTCCAACCACCCTTGGCAGCTCCATCGCGACATCTGCCCTCGGCCTGCACTTATAGATTGGCGAGCGTGAGGCAGCGTCACGACATTAGCTCTAACTCGGGCAAATATCGCATCTGCCACAGAGATGTAGATGAGTAATTGAGACTCGCAGCCAGCTCTGATTTAGCACAATCAAGCAAATAAAGAGAAACAAGCAAGCAACTGGAGCACATGTGTCCGTAATCCACCATGCTCGCCAAACTGGGAGACCTTGATCCCTCTCATGCAACTCTGTTTGGGTTAGTGTTAGACCGCGGATGATTGTTCATCACCAAGCTTATGCATACCTCCTTGAGGATTTCGGGCGAAACCACCAGACTCAAACGCAGTCATGGGAGCAGGCACATTATCCCCTGAAACAAGCAGGCCAACCAACAAGTAGGTACTAGGTAAGTAAACATGGTACGAGCAAGATGTAACGGGAGAGAGAGGTTGGAGATACTTACGATGACGTTGATCTCATGGCGCCGGCGGTATGCCTCAGTGGATGGATCATCGGCAGCAGCGGCAGGGCGGCGGCCGGAGGAGGATGATGGTGGGAAGGCGCCGACTTGGAGGAGTTGTGATCGTCGTGGCGCCGGTGGTCGCGGTCCCGATCGCGGTCCCTGTGGTCACGCCGAGGCGGGGTGCCGGTGCGGAGCGGATTGGGATCGTTCACGGCGGTCGCGGTCGCGGCCGCGGTGAGGCGGAGGCAGGAGAGGCGGCGGTGGCGGGAGCTGTTCCTCGGGAGGCAGGGGCCTCTCGTACTGGGTGACGTTGGTCTCCGGATTCCAGTAGTAGAGGTAGCCGGTGGTGCCGTCAACCAGCCCGCGCCACGGCTTCAGGAGCGACGGGTCCTCCGGCGCGTACCGCGGGGCCGCGGTTCCCGACACGCGGCCGGTAGAGCCGCTCCTCCCACATCGCCGCCGGCAGATCTGACCCGATCTCTGCTCTCCGACGAGGGCGGGGCGCGGATTCGCCGGCAGAGGGAACGTCGTGCGCCGCGTCGGAGGCGGCGGCGCGGGCAGGGAAGATAGAAGCTAGGGTTTGGCTCTTTTTTTCTTGCCCTAATTTTCTCTGTCTATTTCGCGTTCTATTGTTATTTTTCCAGTGGTAGAGTTGGAAACGAGTTCTTCCGGCTTCAGGCCCAACCTCGCTGTGACGCTGACTCGCGCTGACTCCGGCAGCCAGCGCCCCTTTGGGTCAGCTTTGGCTGCAGCTTCTGCCGGTTGGAAGCTTAGTCGTGTAAGGGACAGCTTCTTGAACTAGCTTTTACCAAATCCAAAGCCGTGTTATGTGAAGCAGAAGCTAGGCAAAGAGGTACAGGCATGGAAGCCGGTGCTTTTGCGGGACAATGTTCAAATTGCCCTTGGGTTGAAGTTTATTTACATGAATTACCATTAGTATAAAAGAGGCTTCTTTTAGAAAAACAAATTCTCGAGTTCTCCCCAAATGCCACAATCAGTCGGACCCTTGTAGCTCTCTAGGGTTTGTGCGGATGAGAAGCGAGGGCTTTGTGGTCATGTGGAGTGCCGTCGTCCCTCTCCTCGTGTTGGAGCCTTGATCCCAGCGGAACCAAGTTAGGAGCCTCGTTGAATCTCGCTCGGCCGATCGAGGCTTCCGTCGGGGCTCTAGTCGTGACCAAGCCTCCAGATCTCGTAGTTCGTGTTCTCCCTAGGCGTTGCCATCTCGTGAGCATGGCCGGATCGTGCTGCGCCTCGAACTGTGGTTTTGGGTTAGTTCATCATTTCAATCCGTTTGGTTGGTGCGGCATGTCATGGGTTTGGTGCGTGGATCGAACTCTGTGTTCTTCCGCTGCCGCCCTCTATGTGTTCCCAAGCACCGTGTTGCCTCCCGATTCCAAAGTCCGTCGGATCGGCGCGCCTCCGCCGTCTTCTTCGGATACCGCCCTCTGTTCGTCTCTTAGAGGCAGTGTCGCTCCCATTTGTCTTTGGTGAATCGGTGCCACCTGCACTTGCGGGCACGGTGATCTTGCCCTTCTTCTTGCTGACTCGACACTGAGTTCATCCCCATTGCCGCCGAGTGATTAAAATCTTTTCAATCTTTCATAGTTGATGCTCTTGTTTAGTGTGATGTTAAGCAGACGGATCACTTATCAGCGAGATCTTTGCATTTGATGCCTTAATCTTCCCACTTGTATGCTAACACAACCTAGATTCACTTCTTCAAAGGATTGATGATTATTGTACCATTTTGTGTGTAATTTTTTAGATATATGTTGATTCAAGCTGGCAGACACGAGAGGCAAAAAATTGTTTCTTTTGTGACACTAGGTGATTTATAGTGGTTTAATTCTTTAGATATTCTCAAATCTTAATCACTTAGCCAATTAATGTAATGGCGTTTAAGGGTTAAATCTTACCATGTTTATGATTATGCAAACTAGAAAAAGTCTATCAAATTCAACAAGATACAATTTCTATTAAAAAAGCAGACCAGCATCAATATAACTTTGTTCATTATGTCCTCTTAGAGTATTCATATGAGTAGCTTTGTTACATTGTAGCTTTGATTGGGTTAAGTTGTTGAGTCAGTACCATGATTCTTGTTATGTTATATATTTATAGATGGAAAAAACAAGCCAACAAAACCAATATGGGATGCATTTGCCAATAGGGTTTTCATAGAAATTTGTTTGGAAGAAGTGGTCTGCGAAAAGAGACCTTTCAATGTCACGAACAACAAAGGCTACGCTAACCTCGAAACCAAGTTCAACGAACACACAAAGAGGAGTTACAACCACAAACAATTCAAAAATAGGTGGGATAGCTTGAAGGCTAATTATACCATGTGGAAGACATTGAATCTTAATGCATCTGGTTTAGGAAGGGATCCCGCAACTGGTGCCATCGTGGCTGATGATGACTGGTGGGCTCAACAAATAAATGTATGTAATTTTTTATTGTTTGTGTCCATTAGGTTTAATGGTACAATTTATTGATGTTCTTCTTACTACTTTTTAGTCCCAACCGGGTTGTGCTAAGTTCGATATGCACCACTTGAGCATGAAGAGTCACTACGAGTGATTTTTGATGATAGCGTGCACCAATGAGTCATCACGTGTGCTAGGTGCATTTAAGGAATGCCACATGGATGTTGAAGATGTCACAATGAACAACATGGTGATGGTATGGGTGTTGATTGCAATGCCACACCTAGCAAGCGCATCTTAGGACACCAAATGTGGATAAGCTTCGAAGAAAAGAAGTATCGAATTCACCAAGTGGAAAGAAGCTCAAGAAAATTTTAGAGATAAGCGGTTTGAGCGACTTGTGGACCTTTGTTGAGAAGTCCACAACCAATAAATCATCTGCGTCTTCTACCTCTAGTGTTGATCTTGTTAGAAAAGAGATATGTGAAATGATTAACTTAGTTATTGATCTTTGGTCTTTGAAAAAGTGATGAACATGTCTATGCTACATCCTTATCAAGAAGGAATATCGCGATATGTTTCTCTCTCTCAAGACACCTCAAGGAAGGCTTGCATGGCTTAGGAGGACATGGGAGGAGAAGAAGAAGCGTTAGATTTTTAGTATTTACGTAGTAATGTCCTTATTGTTGTTCCTTGCGAGCACCATCTGCCATTCTACACTTCGTTGTCATCCAACTTTTTAGCTTATCCTCCAAAATAATGGCCTTGTTCACTAGTTCTTGAAAATCGGAAAGTTATGAGTGATTAACCCAACTTGCAATCTAGAATTGGTCCTTCATAAAGCGAAGCGCCTTGCTTTATCAATCGCTACATCTTGAGTGCGTAGCGAGCAAGTGAGTGAAGCTGGTTCAAATATTCTATCATAGATTGGCTCTCTGCTTGATGGCTCTAAATTCTTCTTTCTTCAAATCTATGACACCTTCGGGGAACATATCTTTGTGGAAAGTAGTAGAAATTCTTCCCAAGTGATCTCTTGTGGGTTCTCCTCGTTGTGCGATAATTCTTCCACCATTCGGCAATTTGTACCCTCAAGGCGATGAAGCATAAAGCACATTCTCATTTCCTTCACACTAGATGATATGCGCTTCCTTCGATAGTCTTCAACCAATCATCGACTTCAATTGGGTTGGCATTCCGAGAAAATGTTGGCGGGTCCTCATAAAGTCGAGCAACCGAGTATGGATGGTTCCCATTACCGGCTGACTTGATTAGAATTTTTAGCCCTTGCTTGATTGGCAAAGTGTTGCATTTGCTGCATCATGTTTTGCATAAGCTAGATGCGTGTAACAAGAAAGGCTCCAAAATTGATCATATCAACTGGGGCCTTGGCGAGGAATTGGCGATGCATTCTTGTTTTCATTAAACGGCTTCCACTTTCTTGGGCTCCATTGTTTCCATGATGCGAATCATCTGTTGATCACTCCAAGGTTTAGAAAAGAGGAAAAACAATATAGACAAGTAATATAGGGACTTATGAGGGGAAAAATGTTCTTAACTCAAACTCCAAATTTTATTAACTTTATTCAATACTTGGTATGGTGCTCACAAGTGCCTAAGGGCAATGCAACACATATTGCACACTCAAAAGAATATAAGAACTTCCAAATAACCTAACAAGCAATTCTAATTGACTAAGGGCAAGACACTAACTTAGAATCATAAGACTCACAACTCGAGTCACAACTACTACTAGACTCAAACTCTACCTAATCGCTAAGCCATCCTAGATGGGATCTCTGGCTTACATGGTGGTAGATGACTCGACATCGGGCAAACTTGTTACGATGGTCGAGGAGTCTCATTGGATGACCGAGATCCTTGACTCCTCGACTTTGGCATAAGCTCCTCCAGGTCGTCCTCGGACTCCTCCACTCATCCGCCTCCTCCGACAGCGATCCTCTCGTGACCATCCTCCGGACTCTCGAAGATCCCTCTCGGCCTTTTCCAAAGTCTCATATGCCTCGAAAGCTCTTGGTTGGTTGTCTTCATAAGTGTATCTGGTGGTGAGGCCCGCCAAGTGGACGATAGTAGCATTCTCCTCATCCTGACTCTATCCTCGGTGGCAGTACTCCCATTTGGATGATATTGAAATACTATAGACTCCAACTCCACAGCGTAGTCACGGGCAAAACAACGAAGGGCAAGGAGAGTAGTCTCCTGAACCCGGCTTCAGGGCGATCTTCTCACGGAGATGTTAGCGGGCGGCTTAGATGGTATTTTCTCTAGCATAGACTATGAGCTTGCAAATCATTCCTCTCTTTTCTCATTCACAACCAGTTGCTACCACGATAAATTGAGCAATCAAAGCCTCACAGAGCTGCAACATCCTCCAGGTTCAAGACAAATCCTCCCTTCGCTCACCATAGAGGTAATCCATCTCAACCAGAGAAGCGGCTCTCGTAAAACCTCATCTCAAAAACAAAAAAAGATAGAAAAATTTAGCAAAGGTGGAGAGCAAGAAAGAAAGGATGAGTCAAGACTCTTTTAATCTTTCAAGTCAATTTTGCCTTTAGAAAATAATTTTAGACACTCCTAAGGCGACAATCTAGCTAGGGTTTGACCTCGGTCGGTATGGCTCGATACCACCTTTGCCGAGACCCGACTATGCAAATCCGGACCCTTTGTGTATTCAACTAGTCCAGGATCACACTAGTGCACAGACTCTACATAGATGAATATCACAATCATACTCGGCGATAATGTATTAAGGACTTCATCAATTTAAGTATAATTGTTAAACGACCTTATAGTCCACCTTACATAAATCACGCTATCTGAGGTAAAATAGAAAGTAAATGAATAGCGATGGAAATAAATATAAGCATAGAAACCCTTCGCCATAGGCAAGCTGACAAGGTTCGCACCCTAGTTGTTTGCTTCCTCGTGGATCTCCTCCTCAAAAGCATGCATTACTTCTCTAGCGATAATGTTTTGTTGAAAGGGGTGAGTACATAAAGCAATTAACAAGCGAAACACGAATGCAAGTCTATATACTATATGCATGGCTTACTACAAAGGATAGGCTACAAGGTTATTTTGCATCAACAGACATTTGTAAAAGAATAGCATAA
The DNA here is from genome assembly GCA_036346375.1 of Guadua angustifolia. Lineage (NCBI taxonomy): Eukaryota > Viridiplantae > Streptophyta > Magnoliopsida > Poales > Poaceae > Guadua > Guadua angustifolia. The sequence goes on along the minus strand of CM070500.1, from coordinate 30,048,515 downwards.
ATAGATTGAAAGACAATAAAACAAATAATAACAATAATAACTTTTGCATTTATTTCCAATACCAATTCACAACCTATTTCCTCATTTCAACATCCCATTCCCACATTTGTTTTGATAAAATCTAACCCTTAACTATAATCACCGAGCAATACTCATCATGATTGCACGCTATTTGAATAGGTTTTACACTCTGCAAAGGTTATACACCTTACCCACAAGATACAATCATCATACAAAGGCGGTGATCATAACAAAACCATTCAATGCCAATCTAAACCCAATAGTATTTGCTAAGGTTTCAACATGGTGAGGCCGGTTTACCACATACGGGCCCCCTCTTGCTATGTGAGCCAACGTGCGAGGACTAGTTACCACTACAGACCTCACACGACCACAATAGTACAAAAGTTTAGACCCAACAAATTAATGTTAGATGCGTTCCATACCAGACTTGTGGTTATATAAATGACTCAGTTCAAATTCTTACATGGTTAAGTTCTTAATTGACCAAGGCAAGACTAACCAAAAATCATCATAACCATAAACCACAATTGATATAAAAAGCAATCTGTTGCCCACGTGCCACATTGGCCCACAAATATAAATCATTTTACCATCCCAATTGATTTACCATGCACCACGTGTCATCAACAATTCCAACATTGTGTGACAACACGACACACAAGTTAATAAACATGTTCCATAATCATTAAGCAAGATTAATTATTTATACATAAAATGATGACTCGTTGCATAGCTAAGCATACTACTGCGTTCTAACTACCCACATTAGCAATTATAGCTACCAATTAACATTAAACCATTTTAGGGTGACAAATGAGATATGACATACGACGACAAGGTGGATGCATGTAATTCAAGTGACGGTTAGCTATTCTAACATATGGAAAACAATTGATAATTGAAATATCATGCAATACATTGAAACAATATATTATTTAAAATATGGGTTCAACATGATCAAAGCAAGACTTGCCTTCAAAGAGTTCTAAATCATGCTCTAAAACTTGATCAAGCATTGGCTCCTCGACGACAAACTCATAAGGCAACTCAACATCTACAGCATGTGAAGGAAAACAATAAATACCCAAAATAGAGTATAAGATTAACTCCAAAAATGAAATAAAATTCAGCATTAAATATAGCATGATTTTACAATTTTTAGAGACTAGAATCACCTCAATTAGAGTTAGGATGCAAAAGATATAGCCATTCAAAGTTTGAAATAAATGGAAAATTACTAAAATCAGAAAATCCGAATTAACCAAATTATTTTTATACGGAAATTCATATTTATGATGTCGACATAATAATGATGATGTCGCATAGAATTTAATTTTAGCCAAATTATTTTTAAACAAAATTAAATTATAGCGTCATTGGCGGCGTTACGACCGCGTGGCCCATCAAAGGGCAACCGTGTCATGGTCTATAATTGGTCCACGGCTTGGCCTTGGTCCCTTTGTGGACTAAGCGGCACGTGTTACGCACCGGTTAGCGCAAGCCATGGCATCAATGGTGGTACGCGCCCCAATCATGCGCGACAGCGATTACTATGTATTTGGCGGAAACTTCGGCATAATCTCGTCCATTTGATTGAAATGAATGGTCGAGATCAAGCGATCTGTCGACTTAGAACTACTACGAGGGCGACCGCGACTCGCCTTGGTTGGATCGGTCGGACGATGATGGCAGGCGAAGCGGCGATGCACATACGGCATGATCTGAACCAATCGGCACCGAGATCGATGGATGATGGCGGTGAAGCAATGTGGCTCAACGAATCGAGCGATTAAGATCTAATGGTGGGGGTTGAAGGTCATTCTTTGTGAATCGATGGCGAAAGCGATCATGGTCGTTGGATGAAGATCGGCGGTGGTCGAGCTTGAATGGTGATGGCGGCAGTGGCGAACCCTTGAAGGAGGAAGATGACACCGCGGTGCAGCGATGGGGCTTCTCCGGTGACGAGGAGGCGTTGATCTTGATTCGACACGGGCGGCCGGTGGTTTTGGCGGCGGGCCCGATGGCGGGGTGGCGGTGGAACGACTTAGGGCTGGTGAGCTTGCGTGGGCGGGCGAGGTGTCTCGGCATGCTTGTGATGGCGAAGGTCGCGGCTTGCGGAGACCTCAATGTGGCAGCGGTGCATTAAATAAATATGATTGATGTCGCATCCGTTCTGAAATCTGGAGGAGGTTCTAATCTTGAATCTGACTTGGCATTGTGGCGATGGGGAGCGTCTGACGACAATAGATCGATGTACGATGCATAGCGACACAGCGCGATTCACGGCATCCGATCTAGATAGAATGGCCCGAGGATTAGGGTTTTGGCGATGGTGGCGGGCTAGGCTCGCATACGGAGAAATGGTAGGACCAATTGGGTTTCAGCCCAATTCGCTACGAATTTTAAACCATTTAGAATAAAAACAATTTAGGAAAATAAACAAAGCCAAAATAAATAGCAAGAAGATCGGAAAAAATCGAGAAAATACTTTAAGATATTTAGAATCCAAATAAAATGTTTCCAACAAAAGATCAACAATAGTTTGCACAAAATAAATAAATGATAACAAATGACCTATTTTAATAAATCCAAAAGAATTAAATAAAATCTTAGAAATTAAAATAAAGGATAAAGTACAATAAATCCAGAAAAAGCAAAATTTGGGATGTTACATCGATGTCGAGCGACCACAACACCGAGGAGTTCTTTACGCTCAAGGTCGAGTAAACCTTGAGCCTATCAAACCGTGAGTCTTGATCCCTGCGATTATGCTATTGCACGTTCGACTGGCCGTTACTCGGAGGGTGAGCTACGGCGTGAAGCAAAGTTTGATACCCAATTTTAGCAAAGGCTATGAAAGCATTGCTTGAGGTGGCTATTATTGTCTATGATTACTCGACTAGGGATCTTGAATCGATAACGATCACTACTCTGAGCGACACATCACTATCAATGTGTCATGTCGATTCTTAAGTTTTTGAAAAAAAGCGATTGTGATAAGTAACCCGGAGGTGTTAGTAATAATCGATGTCGGTTCGAGATTATAAGTGATTGTGATGTAGCAGGGAATATCGAATCGATTCTCTACTAAAAAGTGATAGTGATATGCATGATCATCACTATCGGTTCTTTTCATAAGTGATAGTGATGTGCGCGTGATCATCACTATCACTATGAAAGAAATTAAAATGCTTGTGCATCAGTATCACTTTTTAGTAAGCGGATTACGATGTGCATGGTTATCACTATCATTCTTTTATAGATCGATAGTGATGACGATGCACATCACTATCACTTGTTGAAAAGGAATTGATGTGCTTTCAGTTTATGTCTAAATGCCGTGCACATCGATATCGCTTTTGAAAAGAACGGAATTACGTGTGTGCCTAGGTTATATATACCACTCGCCTTTGAACTCTTCTCTTTTTTTGCTCGAGAGGAGATTTCTCCGCATACAGAAAATAGCTCATATTGTGTGGTTGGAAGCAATAGTTGGGTGAAAATTTGAAGTCCTCATGGGTGGGTATTAAGAGGGCAAATTGAAACCCTATCTTGAGGAATTCCCTCTTTTGCTCTCTATTCGGTTTTCTTCAAAATGTGAGCAGCAATTCTTTAAACCCTTCAATTTTGCTCTAGTAATTTCAATATGTCGTCAATAAAGTTTAGGTTGCCTTTGGAATTGTGTATGTGCTTTCAGATTTCACACTCTTTATTTGACAAGCATATCTATTTAATTTTGTAGTCGATCTCCTGTTTATATATATGGAATTATTATTGCTATCATGTAGCTTGTTATTAGAGTTTAGGCGGCGTAACCTCGTCTCCCGTTCGAGGTGCTTATTTATAAATATCTTGAGCGAAGGGCATATTTATAAGCGGCGATCTCGAATTGTCACGTTTTGGACAATTAGGATATATAGTTCGAGCAAGTTCTGGTGTGTTGTACAACCGAGTAGATTTGGTAGCGTCTCTGGTGTTCTCGGATACACACCCTCTTGACTGTTGGCCGAGGCGTGTATCCGGAGAGCAGCGAAGATCTTCTTGGCTACAGGTAGCCTGGCAACTTAAAACACTATCTCGAATGAGATAAGACCTAACCTATGTAGAGATTAGGAGTCATCGTTGGTACCCTTGATTTGTTTAGTTGTAGTAGAAAGATTTGCAAGCTCTTGCACTAGCTATATAATTAGATTATTTGATATCGTTGTTGTTGTTAAAATTTATTGTTCCCTCTCCAGAAAAAAGAAAAAAGAAAAAATAGGATATTGAATATTTGTTCAGGCTTCAGCTCCCCCAATCATGCCTGAATGTTTTCTCAAGGAAAAAAAGGATTGTGAATATTTGTTGGCTTTTAGATATGGTTGTTTCATATGCTGAACCTTTGGTTATTGTTCAAGAATGACTAATGTTTGATGGTATAAAAAATTGGAATCAAAATGGTAAACCATTATATGACAATCGAATCATGCTCTCAAACTGTTTCTTGTGCAACTGATACAAGTTCCGTTTGCTTGAAACAGCACTTCCAGTTAAGGTGCAGACCATATCAAATAGGATACTTGTACACATCACTGAACAGTGCCTTGTGTGCTATGATGCTGGCATTCCTTGTGCTGCTCGACAAGCTTGTGATGACCCTCTTGCCCTTATATTTCCATTTCAGGTGTGCTGCCAAGTCTTTGTTTTCTAATTTCTATGCAGCTTTATCGTCATCACTGAGGAAAATAGTTTTATGATAATTTCAGGAGGATGAAGCTACCAAATGTGGTTCGTGTGGATCAATCTTCCATAAGCAATGCTTTAGGAAAATCAGTGTCTGCCCTTGTGGTAAGACTGCCGGCACGGGCAGGAAAATTGCTGCGCTGGAACAAGCTACACATGACGGTGCAAACAGGCCATCAACCGATTTGATCCAGCCCCTATCTTTCTCTTCATCATCTGGGTTTTTCTCCGATATTCTCTCCAAAGCAAGGCCGGATAAAATTTGGAAACCGAAAAGCAGCACTCCTGTGATACTTATGGGCTCGTTGCCGGACACGTCTATGTGAGCACAGTTGCATGTTTGTGTTCCATTGATTGTGGTGATTTTGCCCGTATGTACAAGATTGTGTCTAGGAGATACCTCAGATAGGATCTGCCCTGTTCTTTTGTATGTAATAAAATGCAATTTTCTGTGCCGTTGTTTTCATCAAAAGTTCAATACTTTCCATGTTTATCTATTTTAAGTTCACGTGATAGCTTGTTGGAGAACAAATGAGTTACATGCCCTCGTCCCAAGAATCCAAGATACATTAGATTTTAGAGATTTTTCCTTTTGAGAGTTAGATTATCGAGATTGATCCGTGTGGACTAGAGATTTTCTTACCTACAAACGGAATGGAGCACAATGATCATGATTAATTGTTGAGAGGTGTTTCTATGCTTTTCTTTTTGAAAGTTGCACAAATATTAAAGTATAAATAAAAGATAAATGGTTATCATTTATCTCTTTGTTTAATTCAAGATTTGTACAACCTGTATTGGAAGGAGGGAGTGAAAGCATAGAAGCACAGCTAATCGCCATACCGATTCTTCACTTGAATGATGATCATAAACTTGGCGCGTATCTGATGCTAACAGTAACGACCCTTCTCGCAACACACACCCACCCCAGCAAGAAGTCCACAACTCAAAGTTGCCCATCCATAAGTTCTGGTGTGTTCAGACAGACGGGCTCGAAACATAAAAAGCGACTTCCTCCCAGAGCTCATATAAACTTCCAGCACAAAACAGACAAAGCACAAGACCAGAATAATCATAAACCTTACTTTTACATGCAATATTGGATGATTTGCATCTCCGATTTTGGTTCATAAATGGCAGAGCTACCACCTTTATAAATTCTACTGCCACAAGGACAAACATAATGTAATTCAGACATAACAGTCTACAAACATAATGTTATAACAAAAAACAATTCAGACACAACAGTACACACACTGATTGTTGGCAGATGGCGAACCACGGCTACAGCTGTTTAGAAAGTGCTTGCAGATACAAATATTCAGAGCATCACTGTAGATGCTGAAGGCTGCTCGGCTACTCAGCTGCTCCTGAATCTTTAGTGTCTTAACATCGTCAGTTATCGTCGCCATTCTGCACAGCTGCGCTTGCCCGAGGATTGTCCTTAGCTACCTCTCCATCTTCATCTATCATACCTTCCTCTTCATCCTCCCTATTCATACTGCTTTGAGGTGGAGATGCAGGATTAGGCTTCTCAGAATCTTCAACAGCTTTGGCGTCTCCTTCTGGCTTACCATTAGGGCTCACTGAGCCACAGCCTTTGCCATTATACATGGGACTACATGGAGCAGACTTGTCATCCTGAGGGCTGGGTGAGCGATCAAGATCAACCTTTCCCACCTTCCCATCCTCCAGGTGATGGCCATCTTTCTGGTCAGCGTATTTCATATGGTGATTTGAATGGTGAGCTTTTGGTGAGCTTTTATGCTCTGGGTGTCCAGACTCAGGACGTGCAGACCCAGAGCCAACAGTACTCCTTTCGATTCTCGGCTAGCACCAGGGCTACGGCCCTGCTTGGCTAGCATGACGGTTCCTAGTGTAACTCCTGCTCCTGCTTCGGCTCCGACTCCTAGTTCTGCTACGGCTAGCCTGCACTTCATGGTGGCGTGATCGCCGGACTTGGCTGTACCTATCACTGTCGCTCATGCTACGGCTTCTATTGCGACATCTACCAGACCTGCGAGACCGTCCATCAGATTCACCGTGATCGTGCCTGTCAGAATCAGAAACATTCAGTAAGGACCAGAATTTGGAATGCAGAAAACACATCAATGGTCAACAATAAATAGGATTCAGATGCCAATGCTCCTGTAAATGAAATCATAATATTCAAATCAGATCTTTTTAAAATAACAAGACCTAGACTCCAGTTGGCGTTAGCAATTGCAGAAAACTTCTGGTTTGAATTGCATCAAAATAGATCCTAATACACCAGGAAAATGGATAATTCATATGAAAGAAGGTTACTGGGTAACTTACAATGAATGCCCATCCCTTTCAAAAAGAGAGAGAGGGGGGGGGGGGGGGGATGGTGACTATACCTGCCACGCCCACCATAATCATCCTTTCCATGGGCACTGCGACTCTCTAATCTCCCAGAAGATGCAGGAAGTCCGTCTCTCCCACCATACCTAGAATCCAGTTCAGAGCGTGAACCACCCCTATCAGAGCGGGTTGCCCAGCGGTTACGCTTCCTACCACGCCCACCCCGAGAAGCCATGTCCATTAAATCACGAGGAATATGTTGGTTTGCCACTTCCAGAATTTTAATAAGATCAGCAGCATATTTTGAATCCTGGTCACAGAAAAATGTATAGGCCACGCCAGTGGCACCAGCCCTTCCTGTCCTACCAATCCTGTGAACATAATCTTCAATACCAGTGGGGAAGTCATAGTTGATCACAACCCTGTGTCAAGGAAACAACAACTTCTTTTTAATGTAAACCTCAACATGTAATTCACAAATAGCGCATTAGTATAACCAAGGAGAAAAAAATTGTGTGATCACTGCTGCGATTTTGTAGAGGAAGTCTAGAGTAATACATCAAAACAATGGTGAACCTTTCAAGGGCAAAACGGCATGCTTACTTCAAGGTTCTGCATACATTTGCACTAGCTTTTATGCACTGGATGCAGAATGAATTCAACCAGTACAATTAGCTGGAGATGATATAATCAATGCGATCAGTTAATTTTGTTTCAGCAACCTTTACAGCCGATAACAGACTACTGAGGCCCTATTGACTGACTACTTCAGTGTTAATTACTCTTCATCTTAGTGTGTCCACAAGATATCACACTTCTGTTAAAATGGATATCTATCAAATCTTTCTAACTGATAACACAATCAAATTGCTCAAGTAGTCAATTTGTTAATTAGGATGATTGTTGGTCCTATCAGCACATATGCACAATACAGCAACACTTTCATTTTCCATTCTTTTCTTTATAAACTGACAGCAGCAAGGTAGCATGACATATCAAATCAAAACTTTCAAACATACATAGAATGGAAAATAGTATAACCTGATATCTTTGATGTCTAAACCTCGTGCAGCAACATCTGTTGCAACCAAAATAGGAGACCTTCCTGATCGAAAATGATTCAGAACCTTCTCTCTTTCGCTTTGGGATTTGTCACCATGAATGGCAGAAGCTCCAAATTGCCTAGTGAGTGTCCTTGCTAATTGGTCACACATTCTCTTCGTTGTACAGAATATTAATATCTTTGAACCTGAATCCTGGGATCGCAATATTTGCTCCAGACGAAGTTTTTCTGAGGGTGTGAGCATCTCCACATGCTGCCCAGAACAAGAGGATAAGAGAATAGGAATAGTTTCTATAACATGGGGTTATTTGGGAAATAGATACATCAACACAGAACCAACTTTTTTTCATCTCTTAAGGATGTACTGCTTGGAAGGTTGAAAAAAGGCCTTCATGTATCATGGATGTAGTCTACAAGACAAGTCCCGTACCTGAGTAATAGCACTATTAGCAACAAGTTCATCAACACTTCCGATGGTCACCTGGACAGGGTGAACAAGAAGATCATTTGCAATTCTTCGGACTTCCTTGGGCCAAGTAGCAGTGTACATGAGCGCTTGCCGACGGTGAGGTATCTCTTCCACTATCTTCCGTGATTTGTGGTTCAAATCCATGTCCAACATACGGTCAGCCTCATCAAGAACAAGATATGAGACTTGCTGCAGGCTTATCCTTCGCATTTCTAGAATATCATTCAACCTTCCAGGTGTAGCAACAACAACATCAACCCTCTATCTAGATCCCTTAACTGGGGACCTTTAGGAGCACCACCATATAGGCACTAAAACAGACCAACAACGAAGGATCAGATAATGAACATATAATCAAGAAAGAAAGTAAGGCAAAGAAACTTTTGAGTAATAATGCAAGGTCAAAACATTAGAAACAGATAAATAGTAGCATGACAATACAAAATGGAGCATTAAGTAAAGCATCAGCACTCAAAGGTGTTGTAAAAGCTTCCTTAGTAAGTTATTAAGTCGAAGTACCAAAGTATAAAGCCCATGACCAATTGTATATAAAGTACAACGGGAACAGAATGAACAAACCGTGCAAGAAATTCTTGATGATCTGCCAAATTTCACAGCTTCTTCCAAAATCTGTGTTGCGAGCTCCCTTGTAGGTGCCAAAACTAACACCGTTGGTCCAGACCTTGGGTTGTTTTGCAGACGCTTAATATGCATAAATCCAGGAAGTAGATACCCAAGAGTTTTTCCAGACCCCGTCTTTGCAATAGCTACAACATCTTGACTCTGCAAGGCAATTGGCCATGACTGGGCTTGGATCGGCGTCGGACTTGAGAATCCAGCACGTTGTATCTGAAGACAAGAAAAGGGGGGAGGGGAAAAGGCAAAGGCAAACAAAATAAGAACAATAATACAAATAATATGTATTACATACACCTGCTACAACTTCCCTCTTAACCCTTTGTAGTGAAAATAACAAAGAATCAACAATGCATGAAGCCAATTTAAATTTTAAAGTCGTACAAAAGAAAGCGCATCCGCAACACGTAGACTCGCGGACACAAGATGAAGTAGAAAAGGCTCTAACAGAATCCCTGGAGGCAGGCTCGTTCAGCCATGGATTGTTCATCCACAGGCCCCTTCCAGTAGCTGCCAACCGATCCTATGTCTGGACGTTGACAGCCTGGGTGAGACCTCCATAGTTAGGCCCCAGAAGAGGCCCACCATCCATGTGAGGAGCCTTTCCCAAGAATTGGACGCAGAGCAATGAATCGGCCGATGTGGACGCCCCTTTGCGCCATGGGCAGCCCCCCCGGCAGGGGCCAAGCCACCTCATGTGTCCAACCACCCTTGGCAGCTCCATCAACGACATCTGCCCTCGGCCTGCCGCACTTATAGATTGGCCGAGGGCGCGTGAGGCAGCGTACGACATTAGCTCTAACTCGGAGCAAATATCGCATCTGCCACAGAGATGTAGATGAGTAATTGAGACTCGCAGCCAGCTCTGATTTAGCACAATCAAGCAAATAAAGAGAAACAAGCAAGCAACTGGAGCACATGTGTCCGTAATCCACCATGCTCGCCAAACTGGGAGACCTTGATCCCTCTCATGCAACTCTGTTTGGGTTAGTGTTAGACCGCGGATGATTGTTCATCACCAAGCTTATGCATACCTCCTTGAGGATTTCGGGCGGGAAACCACCAGACTCAAACGCAGTCATGGGAGCAGGCACATTATCCCCCTGAAACAAGCAGGCCAACCAACAAGTAGGTACTAGGTAAGTAAACATGGTACGAGCAAGATGTAACGGGAGAGAGAGAGGTTGGAGATACTTACGATGACGTTGATCTCATGGCGCCGGCGGTATGCCTCAGTGGATGGATCATCGGCAGCAGCGGCAGGAGCGGCGGCCGGAGGAGGATGATGGTGGGAAGGCGCCGACTTGGAGGAGTTGTGATCGTCGTGGCGCCGGTGGTCGCGGTCCCGATCGCGGTCCCTGTGGTCACGCCGAGGCGGGGTGCCGGTGCGGGAGCGGGATTGGGATCGTTCACGGCGGTCGCGGTCGCGGCCGCGGTGAGGCGGAGGCGGGAGAGGCGGCGGTGGCGGGAGCTGTTCCTCGGGAGGCAGGGGCCTCTCGTACTGGGTGACGTTGGTCTCCGGATTCCAGTAGTAGAGGTAGCCGGTGGTGCCGTCAACCAGCCCGCGCCACGGCTTCAGGAGCGACGGGTCCTCCGGCGCGTACCGCGGGGCCGCGGTTCCCGACACGCGGCCGGTAGAGCCGCTCCCTCCCGACATCGCCGCCGGCAGATCTGACCCGATCTCTGCTCTCCGACGAGGGCGGGGCGCGGATTCGCCGGCAGAGGGGGAGACGTCGTGCGCCGCGTCGGAGGCGGCGGCGCGGGCAGGGGAAGATAGAAGCTAGGGTTTGGCTCTTTTTTTTTCTTGCCCTAATTTTCTCTGTCTATTTCGCGTTCTATTGTTATTTTTCCAGTGGTAGAGTTGGAAACGAGTTCTTCCGGCTTCAGGCCCAACCTCGCTGTGACGCTGACTCGCGCTGACTCCGGCAGCCAGCGCCCCTTTGGGTCAGCTTTGGCTGCAGCTTCTGCCGGTTGGAAGCTTAGTCGTGCTTAAGGGACAGCTTCTTGAACTAGCTTTTACCAAATCCAAAGCCGTGTTATATGAAGCAGAAGCTAGGCAAGAGGTACAGGCATGGGAAGCCAGTTGCTTTTATGGACAATGTTACTTAAATTGCCCTTGGAGTTGAAGTTTATTTACATAAAATTACCATTAGTATAAAAGAGGAGGCTTCTTTCGAGAAAAACAAATTCTCCGTGTTCTCCCCAAATGCCACAATCATTGGACCCTTGTAGCTCTCTAGGGTTTGTGCGGATGAGAAGCAGGGGCTTGTGCGGTCATGTGGAGCTGCCGTGCGTCCCTCTCCTCGTGTTGGAGCCTTGATCCCACGCGGAACCAAGTTGGGAGCCTCGTTGAATCTCTGCTCCAGCACGATCGAGGCTTCCGTGCGGGGCTCTAGTCGTGACCAAGCCTCCGAATCTCCTCATGGTTCGTGTTCTCCCCCTAGGCGTTGCCATCTCGACAGGCATGGCCGGATCGCGCGCCGCTCGAACTGTGGGTTTTGGGTTAGTTCATCATTTCAATCCGTTTGGTTGGTGCGGCATGTCATGCGAGTTTGGCTGCGTGGATCGAACTCGTGTTCTTCCACTGCCGCGCCTCCCTATGTGTTCCCAAGCACCGTGTTGCCTCCCCGATTCCAAAGTCCGCCGATCGAGCGACGCCTCCACTTCGTCTTCTTCGACCGTAAGCGCCCCCTGTTCGTCTCTTCCGAGCCAGTGCTCCCATTTGTGCCGAGGTGAATCGGTGCCACCCCTTGCACTTGCCCGACCCGGTGATGCCGCCTTCTTCTTGCCCGACTCGATAATCGAGTTCATCCCCATTGCCGCCGAGGTGATTAAAATCTTTTCAATCTTTCATAGTTCTGATGCTCTTGTTTAGTGTGATGTTAGACAGACCAGATCACTTATCAAGCAGATGCTGCATTTGATGCCTTAATCTTCCCCCACTTGTATGCACTAACACAACCTAGATTCACTTCTTCAAAGGGATTGATGATTATTGTACCATTTTTGTGTGTAATTTTTTTAGATATATGTTGATTCAACTGGCAGACCTGAGAGGCAAAAAATTGTTTCTTTTGTGACACTAGGTGATTTATAGTGGTTTAATTCTTTAGATATTCTCAAATCTTAATCACTTAGCCAATTAATGTAATGGCAGTTTAAGGGTTAAATCTTACCATGTTTATGATTATGCAAACTAGAAAAAGTCTATCAAATTCAACAAGATACAATTTCCTATTAAAAAACAGACCAAGCATCAATATAACTTTGTTCTGTTATGTCCCTCTTAGAGTATTCATATGAGTAGCTTTGTTCTGTTGTAGCTTTGATTGGGTTAAGTTGTTGAGTCAGAGTACCATGATTCTTGTTATGTTATATATTTATAGATGGAAAAAAACAAGCCAACAAAACCAATATGGGATGCATTTGCCAATAGGGTTTTCATAGAAATTTGTTTGGAAGAAGTGGCTGCGAAAAATAGACCTTTCCAATGTCTGAACAACAAAGGCTACGCTAACCTCGAAACCAAGTTCAACGAACACACAAAGAGGAGTTACAACCACAAACAATTCAAAAATAGGTGGGATAGCTTGAAGGCTAATTGTACCATGTGGAAGACATTGAATCTTAATGCATCTGGTTTAGGAAGGGATCCCGCAACTGGTGCCATCGTGGCTGATGATGACTGGTGGGCTCAACAAATAAATGTATGTAATTTTTTATTGTTTGTGTCCATTAGGTTTAATGGTACAATTTATTGATGTTCTTCTTACTACTTTTTAGTCCCAACCAGGTTGTGCTAAGTTTCGATATGCACCACTTGAGCATGAAGAGTCACTACGAGTGATTTTTGATGATACAACGTGCACCAATGAGTCATCACGTGTGCTAGGTGCATTTAAGGAATGCCACATGGATGTTGAAGATGTCACAATGAACAACATGGTGATGGTATGGGTGTTGATTGCAATGCCACACCTAGCAAGACGCATGCCGGGACACCAAATGTGGATAGGCGCTCGAAGAAAAGAAGTATGCAGAATTCACCAAGTGGAAAGAAGCTCAAGAAAATTTTTAGAGATAAGCAGTTTGAGCGACTTGTGGACACTGTTGAGAAGTCCACAACCAATAAATCATCTGCGTCTTCTACCTCTAGTGTTGATCTTGTTAGAAAAGAGATATGTGAAATGATTAACTTAGTTATTGATGCTGGTGCTGAAAAAGAGAGTGATGAACATGTCTATGCTACATCCTTATCAAGAAGGAATATCGCGATATGTTTCTCTCTCTCAAGACACCTCAAGGAAGGCTTGCATGGCTTAGGAGGACATGGGAGGAGAAGAAGAAGCGTTAGATTTTTTAGTATTTCTGTAGTAATGTCCTTATTGTTGTTCCTTGGCGAGCACCATGCTGTGCCATTCTACACTTGCAGTTGTCATCCAACTTTTTGCGCTTATCCTCCAAAATAATGGCCTTGTTCACTAGTTCTTGAAAATCAGGAAAGTTATGAGTGATTAACCCAACTTGCAATCTAGAATTCAGTCCCTTCATAAAGCGAAGACTGCCTTGCTTTATCAATCGCTACATCTTCAGGTGCGTAGCGAGCAAGCTGAGTGAACTGGTTCAAATATTCTATCATAGATTGGCTCTCCTGCTTGATGGCTCTAAATTCTTCTTTCTTCAAATCTATGACACCTTCAGGAACATAATACTGGTGGAAAGTAGTAGAAAATTCTTCCCAAGTGATCTCTTGTGGGTTCTCCTACGTTGTGCAGTAATTCTTCCACCATTCGGCAGCTGTACCCTCAAGCTGATGAGAAGCATAAAGCACATTCTCATTTCCTTCACACTAGATGATATGCAGCTTCCTTTCGATAGTCTTCAACCAATCATCAGCTTCAATTGGGTTGGCATTCCCAGAAAATGTTGGCGGACGGGTCCTCATAAAGTCAGACAGCTTCGAGTATGGATGGTTCCCATTACCAGCAGCTTGATTAGAATTTTTAGCCACTGCTTGATTGGCAAAGTGTTGCATTTGCTGCATCATGTTTTGCATAAGCTAGGTCTGTGTAACAAGAAAGGCTCCAAAATTGATCATATCAACTGGGGGCACTGACTGAGGAATTGGCGATGCATTCTTGTTTTCATTCTGACGGCTTCCACTTTCTTGGGCTCCATTGTTTCCGCGAGTCTGAATCATCTGTTGATCACTCCAAGGTTTAGAGAAAAGAGGGAAAAACAATATAGACAAGTAATATAGGGACTTATGAGGGGGAAAAATGTTCTTAACTCAAACTCCAAATTTTATTAACTTTATTCAATACTTGGTATGGCTGCTCACAAGTGCCTAAGGGCAATGCAACACATATTGCACACTCAAAAAGAATATAAGAACTTCCAAATAACCTAACAAGCAATTCTAATTGACTAAGGGCAAGACACTAACTTAGAATCATAAGACTCACAACTCGAGTCACAACTACTACTAGACTCAAACTCTACCTAATCGCTAAGCCATCCTAGATGCGGATCTCCTGGCTTACATGGTGGTAGATGACTCAGCATCGGGGCAAACTTGTTCTGATGGTCAGGAGTCTCATTGGATGACACAGATCCTTGACTCCTCGACTTTGGCATAAGCTCCTCTGGGTCGTCCTCAGACTCCTCCAGCTCATCTGCCTCCTCCAGCTTGACGATCCTCTCAGCAGCCATCCTCCTGGACTCTCGAAGATCCCTCTCGGCCTTTTCCAAAGTCTCATATGCCTCAGAAAGCTCTTGGTTGGTTGTCTTCATAAGTGTATCCTGAGCTGAGGTGAGACGCGCCAAGTGGACGATAGTAGCATTCTCCTCATCCCTGACTCTATCCTCGGTGACGGTACTCCCATTTGGATGATATTGAAATACTATAGACTCCAACTCCACAGCGTAGTCACGGGCAAAGCAACGAAGGGCAAGGAGAGTAGTCTCCTGAACCCGACTTCAAAGGACGATCTTCTCACGGAGATGTTAACTGGGCGGCTTCCGATGGTATTTTCTCTAGCATAGACTATGAGCTTGCAAATCATTCCTCTCTTTTTCTCATTCACAACCCAGTTGCTACCACGATAAATTGAGCAATCAAAGCCTCACAGTAGCTGCAACATCCTCCAGAGTTCAGCAGCAAATCCTCCCTTGCGCTCACCATAGAGGTAATCCATCTCAACCAGCAGAAAAGCGGCTCTCGTAAAAACCTCATCTCAAAAACAAAGAAAAGATAGAAAAATTTAGCAAAGGTGGAGAGCAAGAAAGAAAGGATGAGTCAAGACTCTTTTTAAT
This sequence comes from Guadua angustifolia, assembly GCA_036346375.1. Classification (NCBI taxonomy): domain Eukaryota; kingdom Viridiplantae; phylum Streptophyta; class Magnoliopsida; order Poales; family Poaceae; genus Guadua; species Guadua angustifolia. The sequence goes on along the minus strand of CM070500.1, from coordinate 30,032,961 downwards.
CTTTCAAGTCAATTTTGCCTTTAGAAAATAATTTTAGACACTCCTAAGGCGACAATCTAGCTAGGGTTTGACCTCAGTCAGTATGGCTCTGATACCACCTTTGTCGAGACCCGACTATGCAAATCCGGACCCTTTGTGTATTCCGCACTAGTCCAGGATCACACTAGTGCACACAGACTCTACATAGATGAATATCACAATCATACTCAGTGATAATGTATTAAGGACTTCATCAATTTAAGTATAATTGTTAAACGACCTTATAGTCCACCTTACATAAATACGCTATGCAGGGGTAAAATAGAAAGTAAATGAATAGCAGTGGAAATAAATATAAGCATAGAAACCCTTCAACTGCCATAGGCAACTGACAAGGTTCGCACCCTAGTTGTTTGCTTCCTCGTGGATCTCCTCCTCAAAAGCATGCATTACTTCTCTAACTGATAATGTTTTGTTGAAAGGGGTGAGTACATAAAGCAATTAACAAGCAGAACACAGAATGCAAGTCTATATACTATATGCATGGCTTACTACAAAGGATAGGCTACAAGGTTATTTTGCATCAACAGCATTTGTAAAAGAATAGCATAAATAGATTGAAAGACAATAAAACAAATAATAACAATAATAACTTTTGCATTTATTTCCAATTACCAATTCACAACCTATTTCCTCATTTCAACATCCCATTCCCACATTTGTTTTGATAAAATCTAACCCTTAACTATAATCACCGAGCAATACTCAATACCGCGAGCACGGCTATTTGAATAGGTTTTACACTCTGCAAAGGTTATACACCTTACCCACAAGATACAATCATACGCCACAAAGGCGAGTGATCATAACAAAACCATTCCAATGCCAATCTAAACCCAATAGTATTTGCTAAGGTTTCAACCTGGTGAGACTGGTTACCACATACAGGGCCCCCTCTTGCGCTTATAGAGCCAACTCGTGCGAGGACTAGTTACCACTACCCGGCCTCACACGACCACAATAGTACAAAAGTTTAGACCCAACAAATTAATCAGCTAGGTCTGTTCCATACCAGACTTGTGGTTATATAAATGACTCAGTTCAAATTCTTACATGGTTAAGTTCTTAATTGACCAAGGCAAGACTAACCAAAAATCATCATAACCATAAACCACAATTGATATAAAAAGCAATGCGACTGCCCACGTGCCACATTGGCCCACCACAAATATAAATCATTTTACCATCCCAATTGATTTACCATGCACCACGTGTCATCAACAATTCCAACATTGTGTGACAACACCTGACACACAAGTTAATAAACATGTTCCATAATCATTAAGCAAGATTAATTATTTATACATAAAATGATGACTCGTTGCATAGCTAAGCATACTACTTGCGTTCTAACTACCCACATTAGCAATTATAGCTACCAATTAACATTAAACCATTTTAGGGTGACAAATGAGATATGACATACGACACGACAAGGTGGATGCATGTAATTCAAGTGGACGGTTAGCTATTCCTAACATATGGAAAACAATTGATAATTGAAATATCATGCAATACATTGAAACAATATATTATTTAAAATATGGGTTCAACATGATCAAAGCAAGACTTGCCTTCAAAGAGTTCTAAATCATGCTCTAAAACTTGATCAAGCATTGGCTCCTCGACGACAAACTCACCGGGCAACTCAACATCTACGCGTAACGAAAGGGAAAACAATAAATACCCAAAATAGAGTATAAGATTAACTCCAAAAATGAAATAAAATTCAGCATTAAATATAGCATGATTTTACAATTTTTTAGAGACTAGAATCACCTCAATTAGAGTTCGGATGCAAAAGATATAGCCATTCAAAGTTTGAAATAAATGGAAAATTACTAAAATCAGAAAATCCGAATTAACCAAATTATTTTTATACGGGAAATTCATATTTATGATGTCAGGATAGCCAATGATGATGTCGAGATAGAATTTAATTTTAGCCAAATTATTTTTAAACAAAATTAAATTATGACGTCATTCTCGACGTTACGACACGTGGCCCAATCAAAGGGCAACACGTGTCGCGGTCTACATAATTGGTCCACGGCTTGGCCTTGGTCCACTGTGGACTAGCGGCACTGTGTTCTGCACCAGTTGACGCAAGCCATGGCATCAATGGTGGCACGCGGCCCAATCATGACGCGACACGCAGTGCTATGTGACTGGCGGAAACTCGGCATAATCTCGTCCATTTGATTCGAAATGAATGGTCGAGATCAAACGATGCAATGCGACTTAGAACTACTACAGGGACGACACGCAGCTACGCTTCGGCCGTTGGATCCAGATCGGACGATGATGACAGGCGAAGCAGCGATGCACATACACGGCATGATCTGAACCAATCGGCACAGATCTGATGGCTGATGGCAGTGAAGCAATGTGGCTCAACCAGAATCGAACGATTAAGATCTAATGGTGGGGGTTGAAGGAGTCATTTACTGTAGATACGATGACGTGGCTTGATCATGGTCGTTGGATGAAGATCTGACGGTGGTCGAGCTTCCGAATGGTGATGGCGGCTTGGTGGCGAACCCTTGCTGGAGAGGAGGAAGATGACACACGGTGCAGCGATCTGGGGCTTCTCCGGTGACACGAGGGGGTGCGTTCGATGCGATTCGACACGGGCGACGCTCCGGTGGTTTCGACGACGGCGGTAAGCTACCGGGCGGGGTGGCGAGTGGAACGACTTAGGGCTACGGTGAGCTTGCGTGGGCGGACGAGGGTGTCTCAGCATGCTTGTGATGGCCAGAAGGTGCGGCGGCTTGCGGAGACCTCAATGTGGGCAACGGTGCATTAAATAGCGCCCTTGATGTCCGCATCCGTTGCGAGAAATGCGGAGGAGGTTGCGCAGTGGTGGAATCTAACGGCGATACGACTTGGCATTGTGGCGATATTAGAACGCCTCGAGCAAAGAATAGATCGATGGCACGACGCAACGACACGACGCGATTACGGGCATCCGATCTAGATAGAATGGCCCAGGATTAGGGTTTTGGCGATGGTGGCGGGCTAGGCTACGCCAGAGAAATGGGCCGACCAATTAGGTTTCATTGAATCATCGCTACGGAATTTTAAACCATTTCCGAATAAAAACAATTTAGGAAAATAAACAAAGCCAAAATAAATAGCAAGAAGATCCAGAAAAAATCGAGAAAATACTTTAAGATATTTAGAATCCAAATAAAATGTTTCCAACAAAAGATCAACAATAGTTTGCACAAAATAAATAAATGATAACAAATGACCTATTTTAATAAATCCAAAAAGAATTAAATAAAATCTTAGAAATTAAAATAAAAGGATAAAGTACAATAAATCCAGAAAAAGCAAAATTTGGGATGTTACATCGATGTACGAGCAGCCCACAACACCAAGAGGAGTTCTTTCGCTCACCGAGTCGAGTAAACCTTGAGCCTATCAAACACGTGAGTCTTGATCCCCTGCACGATTATGCTATTGGCACGTTCGACCTGACCGTTACTCAGAGGGTGAGCTACGGCAGCGAAGCAAAGTTTGATACCCAATTTTTCGCAAAAGGCTATGAAAGCATTGCTCTTGAGCTGGCTATTATTGTCTATGATTACTCGACTAGGGATGCTGAATCGAGTAACGATCACTACTACAGAACGACACATCACTATCATCAGATTCAGATCGATTCTTAAGTTTTTCGAAAAAAACGATTGTGATAAGTAACTTCGGAGAGGTGTTAGTAATAATCAGTATCGGTTCTGAGATTATAAGTGATTGTGATGTAGCACGGGAATATCCGAATCGATTCTCTACTAAAAAGTGATAGTGATATGCATGATCATCACTATCGGTTCTTTTCATAGAAGTGATAGTGATGTGCACGTGATCATCACTATCACTTCTATGAAAAGAACCGATTCTGATAACCGTGCACATCAGTATCACTTTTTAGTAGAGAACCGATTCTGATGTGCACATGGTTATCACTATCATTCTTTTTATAGATACGATAGTGATGACAGTGCACATCACTATCACTTGTTGAAAAGAACCGATTCTGATGTGCTCGTGGTTATGTCTAAATGGCCGTGCACATCAGTATCGCTTTTTGAAAAGAACCGATTCTGATGTGCCTCGCTAGGTTATATATACCACTCGCACTGAACTCTTCTCTGTTTTTGCTCCAGAGGAGATTTCTCCGCCACACCGAGAAAATAGCTCATATTGTGTGGTTGGAAGCAATAGTTGGGTGAAAATTTGAAGTCCTCATGGGTGGGTATTAAGAGGCAAAATTGAAACCCTATCTTGAGGAGATTCCCCTCTTTTGCTCTCTATTACGGTTTTCTTCAAAATGTGAGCAGCAATTCTTTAAACCCCTTCAATTTTGCTCTGTAATTTCAATATGTCGTCAATAAAGTTTAGGTTGCCTTTGGAATTGTGTATGTGCTTTCAGATTTCACACTCTTTATTTGACAAGCGCATATCTATTTAATTTTGTAGTGCGATCTCCTGTTTATATATATGGAATTATTATTGCTATCATGTGGTAATCAATTATTAGAGTTTAGGCGGCGTAATCCTCGCCTCCCGCTCGAGGGTGCTTATTTATAAATATCTTTGAGCGAAAGGGCATATTTATAAGCGGCGCCTCGAATTGTCCATTTTGGACAATTTGAGGATATATGGATTCGAGCAAGTTCTGAAGTGTTGTACAACCGAGTAGATTTGGTAGCGTCTCTCGGTGTTCTCCGGATACACACCCTCTTGACTGTTGTCGAGACGTGTATCTGGAGAACAGCAGGGAGATGCTGCCGAAATTTTCTCTGGAGTTGTACAACGGCTTAGGAACTTGCCTGAACCATATATCCTCGAATGGGATTAGGACCTAACCTATGTAGAGATTAGGAGTCATCGTTGGTACCCTTGATTTGTTTCGTTGTAGTAGAAAGATTTGCAAGCTACTGCACTAGCTATATAATTAGATTATTTGATATCGTTGTTGTTGTTAAAAATTTATGTCTCTTATGTAGGGAATTGGCGGAAGCTTTAAACCAGGGAAGAAGCTAGGTATCGATCGTGAGTACATTTATATATCTTGGAACCTGTCCACTATTTTGCAAAGGTAATATTAATTGAAATGATGTCTCAATATTTAAAATAGCTATAGCTAGTTGTCGCTCCAGTTTTTCCTTAATTTATTGTGCGAAATTTAATTGCGATGGACCGTGAGGAATGGATGTATCGTAAAAGCCGTGTGAGTGCTGAATTTCGTGAGGGTGTTAAGGAGTTCAAAAAATTGCGAGAGGCGACATGGTGAGGAGGTGTAAACTTCATATATTGTCCTTGCATTGATTGCACCAATCTGAGGAGATTTAACAACTCATCTCAAATTGAGGACCACCGATTCGACGGGCTTCGTGAGGAATTACACATGTTGGATCCATCACGGGGAGGCGGTAGTACCACTCGATATGCAACGAAGATACGGTGGAACCGGATGACGAGTTGCGATCGATATGTTTGAGGAGGATAATTTGGAGCAAATGTTGCGGGATGTGGAGGGTAATTACGGAAGAGAGTTTGAAAAGTTTAAAAGCTTGATAGAAGATTTATGCCAAACCGCTGCTCACAAAGTTGCAAAGCGGAATACACCAAAGTTGGGTTCGGTCCTTACATTGTTCGAATCAAGGCAAAACACCGTTGGACAGATACAAGTTTCAATGCACTACTAGTTCTTCTATCGGATCGCTTCGGAGAAACGAGTTGCCAACAAGCATTTATGAAGCGAAGAAGCTACTATGTCCCATAGGAATGGAAATAGAAAGGATACATGCATGTCCGAATGATTGCATCTTGTACCGTAACGCACATCAGAGTCGCACGCTTGTCCGGTTTATGGCGTGCCCCAGACAAACAAAAGGAGAAGTGTAACGACAAGAAGCGTAAGAGCGGGAACACGACGGTGAAGAGGTCATCACTAAAGGTGCACCGCCAAGGTATTGTGGTACTTGCCCATCATTCCCGTCTGAGCGGTTGTTTGCAAATCGAGAGAGGCAAAATTGTTGCGCTGGCATTACGAGTCTCGAAAGGAAGATGGCAAGTCGAGACACCTCGCGATTCGGCTCAATGGAGAAACATCGATTGGAAACATGAGGAGTTTGGTGCGAAATGAGGAACATAAGATTTGGGTTGAGTAATCGCGGAATGAATCCGTTTGGTAACATGAGCAATCGTCCACAAAGACTGCCGCTTCTATTGTGTATCTACAACCTCCTCCTTGGTCGCATGAAGCGGAAGTATATCATGATGTCATTACTAATCTCGGGACCCAAGCAAGGAAATGATATTGATGTGTACCGGCACCATTGATCGAGGATTTGGTAAAATTGTGGAATGAGGGGTCGTCGTGTGGGATGCGTACAAAGAGAGCATTTCACCCTACGGGCTATGGTATTTTGCACCATAAATGATTTCCGCCCTTGGTAATTTGGCATGTTCTGATCTGAAAGGAGCCAAAGCGTGTCCTATTTGTGAAGAGGAGACGAGAGTCTATGGCTGCCAATTCCAAGAAAATGTGTATATGGGTCACCGTGTAGGTTTCTACCTCAAGTCATCGATACCGTAAGATGGATGACAAATTTGATGGGAAGAGAGAGCCTGTTCGGCACCGCAAAGATATGAGTGGAAGCCAAGTGTATTCACGTGTAGAGGATATCGATGTTGAAGACGAAAGAGCCAGAATCTGTTAGATCCTAGGACCATTTGGAAGAAGAGGTCAATATTCGGGACTTACCGTCTTGGAAGGAGTTAGATGTCGGCATTGTATTGATGTCATGCATGTTGAGAAGAATGCTGCGACAACTTGGTTGGCATCTGCTGAACATACCAGGAAGACCAAAGATGGTGTCAATGCTCGTCGCGACATGGCCTACATGGGAATCAGGCCCAGACTTGCAGTGATAGAGGAGGATGGAAAAGGCCTGTACATCCCTGCTGCATGCTACACCCTGTCCAAGAAGGAGAAAGAAGATCTCTGCAAATGTCTCCAAAGTATTAAAGTTCCATCTGGCTACTCCGCGAACATTAAGAAGCTTGTGTCTATGGATGATTTGAAGTTATTGGGCATGAAGTCCCATGACTGCCATGTCTTGATGACCCAAATGCTCCCAGTTGCAATCCGAAATATTCTCCCAGAGGATGTCAGGTTGGCAATCACAAAGTTGTGTTATTTCTTCAATGCGATCTCTTGCAAAGTTATTGACCCCGATGTACTAGACAACTTATAGAGTGAGGTGGTGCAGACTCTGTGTCACCTTGAGATGCATTTCCCGTCGTTCTTTGGCGTAATGGTCCACCTTGTTGTTCACCTTGTCGAGAGATTAAGATATATGGACCCGCTTTCCTCGTTACATGTATCCGTTCGAGAGGTACATGGGTATATTAAAGTCGTATGTGAGGAATCGGTCAAGCTTTGAGGGTAGTATTGTTGAAGGTTATGGGGTGAAGAGGTTATTGAGTTTTGCGTGGACTACGGGTAAAAGACAAGCAATCGGTGTTCTCAGATCTCGTCATGAGGGCGAGATTTGCGGTAAAGGAACCGTTGGGTCCAAACTAATGAGTCCGAGGTTTCATATGTATTGCAAGGCGCATTTCACGCCTTGCGAGAATAGCGCAGAGTTCGTCCATACATCGAAAGCATAAGTTGATATTACGGAAGAAAATCCACAAATGGATGAGCTTTCCATCGCTGAAGAACACAATGATCGATTCCTCACATGGTTCAAAGAAAAGCGGAGGTCTCCTTTATCGAGAATGTAAAATGGTTGGTGACGGACCAAGATTTAATGTACGAGACATGGCAGAGTACGATATTAATGGTTACACCTTTTACACTGAGAGTCAAGATGCCAAGAGTACTGTCCAAAACAGTGGTGTGAGTATAAATGCTTTCTCTGATGATCATCACTCGAAAACAGTCTCCCCAACCGTAATGAACTCCTACTATGGGATGATCGAAGAAATTTGGGAGCTCGATTACGGAATATACCAAGTTCCATTGTTCCGATGTAAGTGGGTACGACTTCCACATGGAGTGAAGGTCGACAAGAGAGGCTTTACTATTGTGGATCTCGGTAGACTCGCCTACAAAGATGATCCGTTTGTCCTGCGAAACAAGCGACTCAAGTCTTTTACGTCGCGATCCGCCAATCCAAGGTTGCACGTCGTTCTTCATGGCAAGAGACGGATCGTAGGAGTTGAAGATGTTGTAGACGAAGAAGAGTATAACCAATTCGATGAGATACCTTCATTTGCAGATGGGGCTTGTCTTAGCGGGGATGATGACACACATGGAGCCAATTACATGCGAGTAGATCATCATGAAGGGCAATATTCTAAATAAATGGACTATTATAATGTATGTAAAATAGTATTGTAAAACCAAGGTGATTAATTGCTGTTTGGAGGCTTCGATGGAAATGCATGCAATTTCTCTTTATTCCTGCACTTTGTGCCATAATTTGTGAAAGAAAATTCCATTTGATGAAATTATTGTTGGGAAAGCTTGTAAATAGTCGAAAGTTCATTTCTGGAAATTTTCGTACAATTCCAGATTAATTTGAAAAAGTTTTGACTTTTCTACGCTTTACGCACAAATCATGTCTACGAAATGAATTTTGGCATATTTCTTGAATGAGGTCGCTTTTTCCAAAAATTATTTTATGAAAAGTTTTGCAGTATCCTGAAATATGTTTCTGCAAAATTTCTAATAATTTCAACAATGTATGACAAAGTTATGGCATTTTCTCTCTTTGATGAAATGCTGAAAATTCAGAACTTGCAGATGTCTGAAAAGGAATAGTGCAATAAACTACATCAGTGTCGGTTTTATTAAAAAAAGTGATACTGACGACTAACATCAGTGTTCTATTAGACAAGTGATGATCAAGCATCAGTATCGGTTTTCTTAAAAGAGTGATACTAATTGTGAAGCATCAGTATCGGTTTTCTTAAAAGAGTGATACTAATGATGAAGCATCAGTATCGGTTTTCTTAAAAGAGTGATACTAATGATAAAACATCGATGTCGGTTTTATTAAAAAGTGATACTAATGACTAACATCGTGGGTTCTATTAGAAAAGTGATGATAAAGCATCGAGATCGGTTTTATTAAAAAGTGATACTAATGGTTAAGCATCGATGTCGGTTTTCGAAAAGAGTGATACTAATGATGAAGCATCGATGTCGGTTTTCTTAGAAGAGTGATACTAATGATAAAACATCGATGTCGGTTTTATTAAAAAGTGATACTAATGACTAACATCGGGGTTCTATTAGAAAAGTGATGATAAAGCATCAAGATCTGCTTTATTAAAAAGTGATACTAATGGTTAAGCATCGACATCGGTTTTACGAAAAGAGTGATACTAATGATTAAGCATCGAGATCGGTTTTCTTAGAAGAGTGATACTAATGATAAAACATCGATATCGGTTTTATTAAAAAGTGATACTAATGACTAACATCGAGGTTACATTAGAAAAGTGATGATAAAGCATCGATGTCGGTTTTATTAAAAAGTGATACTAATGGTTAAGCATCGATGTCGGTTTTACGAAAAGAGTGATACTAATGATTAATCATCGATGACGGTTTTCTTAGAAGAGTGATACTAATGATAAAACATCAATGTCGGTTTTATTAAAAAGTGATACTAATGACTAACATCGGGGTTCTATTAGAAAAGTGATGATAAAGCATCGATGTCGGTTTTATTAAAAAGTGATACTAATGGTTAAGCATCGATGTCGGTTTTCGAAAAGAGTGATACTAATGATTAAGCATCGATGTCGGTTTTCTTAAAAGAGTGATACTAATAACTAACGCAATTCTTAAAACCCTACCCATAACCATTCGCATAGCCTTCTCCACGCCGCCTAGCGCCCGCCTTTCCTTTCTCGCCTCCCCTCGTCACCGACGCTTAACCGCGCCGAGTTTAAGCCGCCCGCTTCGCCTCCGCCCGCCGCTTTAACCCTAGCTCAGCTCGCAGAGCCGCCGCCTCACGCCCGCGCCTTCACGCCTCCCGCCCGCCATCGCCGAGGACGCCTCCGCCCGTCGCCGTCGCCGAGACACCCCACGCCACCCCACACCGCGCCCTCGCCGGTGCCCCTCGTGCCCTTCGACGCCGACGCCGACGCCGCCGCTTCCGCTTCGAGTTGGTACCTCGGCTCGCTCGGCGCGGCTTTATCAGCGATCAAGAGCATCACCGCCGCCACCATCTTCACTTTATCGCCGACGTCTCCTAGCCGCTTGCATTTCGTTACCGCCATCCGTAAGTATTTTATATACATGCCTTTATTCTTTTAAGTGAATGCAAAGGGCGCCTATGTGTTTGACTTGGGGACCTTGCATGAGGGCTTAAGTGTTACGTGAGGATATCTGGGGATGGAATAGATGATTTGTGACAACAAACTTGACGATCTGGTATATATATATAATTGTGATATACTTGGTTAGTGTAATTGTCATTCACAAAGAAATGCTTATCGGTAATATTCATCGCTATATTGCTTCTTGGTAATATTCATCGCTTAAGTGTTGCGTCTGGAATGGGTCAAGTTAAGGGCCTCGCATTTTTATTTACGTGCATTTGGTATAGCGGTCGAGGAAAGCGGTTCAAGAATATACTTCCCGATAATTGTATGATTCGACAACTCGTGGGAGTCTGTGTCATTGCCACGAACCAAATAGTAAAAAAAGAGTAATGATTCTTAGACGGTTATCCTAACCGAGCTAAGATTTAGGTTGGGGAGAGCAGCATAGATATACAAATGTATGTTCATGTGATAGGTCTAAAAAATAAGCCTCTTCATTTTCTGCTTGAGTGGGTTTATTTGTAAAGTTACATATCGGAAGTAAAGCAACACACCATGTTAAAAGTGTGTGTTGGTGTGGATATAGCCATATAGGTGTGTGTAGCGTCGCGGCGTCCTTGTTGTCAAAAAAGAAATCGTTGTCGATCCAATTTACTTTATATTATTTTGTAAAGACATTTGACTTGGCGACAATTTCTTGGATAGTGCACATAAATCAATTATATTGACTTGGGGACCTTACATGAGGGCTTAAGTGTTCTCGCCACTATCCATAGAAAGTAGTTGAAGTGATTTACGAGCTCAGCATGTTTGGTCGACATTTGATTAACTTAAAACATGTCAAGTATTGAATTGAAATTGTGGAAAGGTTGTCACAAATCTATCTGTTTCTCGTCTATTGTGGCGAGGAGGGCCTCTTAAGGCAACCCAACATCTGAGAACACTCGAATAATCAACTTGAGCTCTATGTTAGTTGATTTATACTATGAATTGCATACTATGTTCTTTAGCTCTTTGTTACATCTTACATCACTTTGTCAACTTGAGCACTCTAATAATCAACTTGAGCTCTTTGTTCTCGCTCTTCACACCGCTATTTTCTTTAGTTCTTGCTTCTCGTAATATTCACTTTTAGCATATTACTTTTGTTTAGACATGTGTTTACTTTCAACATATTACTTTTGTTTTTATCTCGGCATATGTTAGAGTTTAGGTTATGCGTAACCTCGTCTCCCTCGAGAGTGTTTATTTATAAATATCTTTGAATAGCATATTTATAAGCGGCGATCTCGAATTGTCCACGTTTTTGATTCGCTGATATGTGGTTCGGGCAAGTTCTGAGCTATGTTGTACAACTCAGAGTTGATTTCGGTAGCGTTTCCTGGTGTTCTCCTGATACACACCCTCTTGACTGTTGTCGAGGCGTGTATCCGGAGAACAGCGAAGATGTCTTGCCAAATTTTCTCCGGTTGTACAACTTAGAACTTGCTAACCACATATCCTCGAATGGGATTAGGACCAAACCTATTTAGAGATTAGGGGTTATCGTTGGTACGTATTTAGTTGGTCAACAGATATTGCATGTTATGTCGCTTACTAACTTGACCTTCTTGTGTTGCTATTCTTGCATTAGTACTTTAATGCTCATATTCTCTGTTGATGTTGTGAAATCTGAAACTTGTTGGTGTAAGTAAACATCTGCTAGTGCTAAATTCACTTGTCATATGGAATGGGCTTTTGTTTTTTATCCGAGTTGGTCAATAGATAGACTTTTGTTCTAACAATTGCATACTATGAATTATCTGTTGATCCTTTACAAGATTTATTGTCAAGTGCATATAGTAGCTTCAAATTGCTTTCTCTCATGTCACACATATGACCTTATCGATAAGAAAACTCAAAATGTCGCAACTAGAGAGCATCGGCAAATGCAGCACAGAGTAGAAGGTCTTCCGAGGGGCCGAGCATGGTTCCAACTACTCAAGGGCCGAGTAAGGTGAGGAAGAGCCGAGGACCAAACAAAGGGGCTCAGGAGAACGCCGCAGGTTCTCCGCTTTAATGCCGGGGGTCTACACGGCCCTCCTAAGTACAAGGGCGATACTGGGTCATTTATTGGCCAATTGGTGAGGGAGAGAGTGCCCATAACAATTAAGGATTGGAGAAAGGATGTCGTGAAGCGAAGAATCGGTTGTGGGATGAGGTTAAGACTAAATGGATTACAAAGCGGAGACGATGAACCCACAATGAGATGCAGTGCGCCTTGAATAGGATGGGTGTGGCCTTGAGGCACTTCAAGACCCTTATGCACAGTGAGTCGTCTTTGAAAGGCCGTACACCATTCGAGAAGTATCCATTTGTGACCCTTGATGTTTGGGCGGAGTTCACGAGACGAAGAATACGCCCGAGGCAAGCGGCCTGAGAGAGAGGAACACCGCTGTCGGGAGGCTTAACACGCACCCGCACCACCTCGGTACATGTGGCTATGAGGGGAAGAAGGCGAGTGGGCGACAAGCCGAGGAGTGCGCTCACTCGGGACGGTGATGCCTTACTCCCACATATCTCGAGGAGCGACGCATAGCTGGGTATTAGCGAGGACAAAGAAAACCCTGACGGGCAGCTTGTAGTTGCAAACCACTACCGCTCAAGTCGTCTCTACCATCGTAAGACATCTAACTTAGTACAATACAATTGACCCAACTTGTTGTATTTCAAATCTAATTCGTACTAGCTTATTACGAGAAAGAGGTAAGCCAAATAAAAGAACAGGGACCTTCTGAGCTAAGGGTCGCAGAGACATCACATGCGTCTCGCGATCGGGAAGTCCGACCATAAGGGCGCTTGCTTGAGGGGCGGGATACACGAAGAAGTCCTACTTTCAAGATGACTCTGCGAGTGCCAACTCAAGGTCATGGCAGGCACGTGCGGAGCGCCTCAACGCACTAAGGGAGCAGCTGAGGGAGGAGATTAAGGAGGAGATGAGGGGGGAGATGCTGGCACGTGAGGAAGAGATAAGAGGGGAGATGAGGGGGGAGATGGCGGCACGTGAGGATCGCCTGAGGGCCGAGATGATGGCGATGATTTCCCAGAGTCAGAGCCAGATGCCCTCGACTCTCGTAGAGAAGTCTGTGCCCCGACCTATCAGCTGCGGTTCCAAAAATGATACGACCGGTCCCCAGCTGAAGGTAATAATTAATTTTTCCTGAGTTCAAGCTACGAGTGTAACTCCCGCAATGTTTTTCCTCAAGTTGTACACTTCTTGCAGGTGCCTGCGAAGTGCCAGCTCACCATCTTGACGGAGGATGGATTTCCGTCGAGGTTGCCTGCTGAGGTTGCATTTCCATGCAACGAGACCGACATCGGCATGGTCACTGTGGGGAAGGGCTACATGAGGGTGCAGTGGACTACATCCACAAAGACTTCTTATCACATGTGCTCGATTTCCCCACGAAGATATCACCACTCTCGGGCAAGCACGCATGTCGCTCATCAAGTGGCCCACGACGGTGTCGATCTTGGTCAAGGTAAAAAGTCCCTCCACGCCTTCTCTACCATTCCAATACTCTGCGATAAGTTAAATATATGCGTGCTTCAGAGGTTCCTCCTGCGCTGCTCCTCTGCTCTCTGCGCTGATCCTGCTCCTGCTCCTCACTCCTGCTCCCGCCTCCTGCGCCGATCCTGCTCTGCTACACCACCGCTCCCCGCTACGCTCCTGCTCCTGCGCTTGCGCCTCCTCCCCGATCCCGCCTCAGTAGAACCACAGAGGCCTCCGAGACTCCGTACAACCACAAGAGGCCTCCGAGACTCCTTCCACCAAGAGGGCAAGGCGAGCAGAGCCACAGCGCCCCTTAAGGTACCTGAAAAGCCCACTGCCCCGACCTCGGAGACTCCTTCGGCCTAGAAAGAAGAGTCGGCCTGCAGCCCTGAGCACCAGATGATTATAAGGCCTACGAGCATGGAAAGCCCCTGATTGCATCGCACGAACTGAATGAGCTAGGCAAGTGGACTCGCCTCCTCCATGGATGGTACCTTGATAAGGTGAAGGGGGAAGAGCGTCGAGTCGACTTCAACGTGAAGTATAAAATGGTACATTTTCACCGCGAGAATGGAACATTCCCCGTCAGTTTTGAGGATCTATTCCGTGTGTACCAAATGAAAGCCGTCGATATTTCTACTTTACGATCATGGACGCTGTGAGTATCACACCATATAGCTTGCGCTCATGACTTTTATAGGATTTTGCATTATGTTTTCTCACATTCAACACGAGTTGCAGGATAATGAGACAACGAGCCGTGACGAATCTACACGAAGTTGGGTTTGTCGACCCCGAGCTTGTGTCTGCGATCATGGCTAGGCTTCAACCGGGGTTCGTTGCTAGCTACATCAAGGGGGTATTGCAAGCTGAGTCGAAGAAGGACTTCATTGTATTGCCGTACCACGAGGAGTAAGTAGTACTTTTCGATTCAATTACTTGTACGCACTTAAAACCGTTTGTGAACTTATTTCCTTGCACTACATTTTATTTAATAAGCAACCATTGGGTTCTACTCGTCCTCGTTCCGAGTGAAAAAACAGTCTACACATTTAACTCGATCGAGAAGAGACCGATGGCATCTCGCGATCAAGCCTCCTTTGCGTAATAAGCGCATTATTGAAACCTAACACATCCGAGGAATTTAACTACGTTTATTTTTTGACTCAATGGTGCTCTCCAATGTATGTAGGGGTTTCTCGACTATGTCGATGAAGGAGGGCATACGACGACAAAAAGGGCAAGACACCTTGATAAGCGATTTAAGGTACAAGTGCCTAGCATATATATGATTAATTTTTTGACATCTAATCTTCGTGGGCTGAATTTCTTTTTCTTTCTTCGATTGCCATCAACAGGCGTGGTGACCATTGCGGCTTCTATGTCATGCAGTACATGCTCATCGTGGTCGGCAACTCACACCATTTCCCTAAGGTATAATTTTCTAATACGACCGAAGTATTAGATTTATGAAGTAATACAAAATAATTCTATTGGAACACCTGCCATTATCTAAAAGCACTAGTATTAGTTAGCTCTACATGAAACACTAGTGTGGTCCAATCCAAAACGTGAAGCTTCTAAAAGACGGTGCTACATGACAAAATATTGTTCCATTTGAATTTTAGTAGAAAATTACATCACTATATTTTTGCTTGGCCTTAGGAGTATCTGCTTTTAAAATATTTGTTATTTGAGATTCAAGAGGCGTTATCGTAATGTTTCCACTCTTGACCCTATTTAAATGCTTTAAAAGAGATTAAGTGGTTACGTGTGTTATTTATTATTAATATTTTCTTAGATTTAGTACTTGTTGATTTGTGTGTGTACTATGTGTTATGAGATTAGGACTCTAAACCGAATTCAGTTTAGACTCTATCTCTTTATGGTGTGGTCAAATCCGAACTCCTCTCTCATACTGTTATATATATCAGGTGCTTCTCATTATAAAAGATAGACTCAATAAAAAGCGAGAGAGAATTTCACCTCTTACATTATGTGTCTATTGTTCTTGATCCCTGATTAAGGCTATAATTTGTGATTGATCGTATGCGTCGACAACGCTTTTATAACGCTATGGACAAATATAATGGCATGAAGGAGTAGCTTTTACATTTGTCCTTTCGGCGCATTGAGGCATTACTCAATGTCTTTACTAGAATATTAGCTTCTCACATTTGGATTTTTTTCTATTTTGAATTAATCTTTTATAATCCAAATATTTTCTAAACCCGCTTTCGTAGTTCTGTCTATTTTTGTGAATGCCCCTAATACTTATCTAT